>OZ024745.1:84872859-84910359 GCA_964016885.1 Eledone cirrhosa | reverse complement strand
GAAAGGCTCTTAAGATAAGGGTGTCTTTTAGTTCCTTTAGTCTTTGCTCCCGTTTAGGTGGATCTGATACTATGGTACATATACGTTTGGCCAAATTGTAAGGAATGTTAAGTTTTGTATGTTTTGGGTGACTTGATGTGAAAAAGAGGTATTGCTTGGAATCTGTGGGTTTATAGAATATATCTGTATCTAATTTCCCGTCTATTACAGAGATGAGAATATCCAAGAAGGCTAATTCCTTAGGATTGGATTCCATTGTGAATTGTATGTTATTATCTATGTTGTTTATCATGTTTTTAAACGTAGTAAGTGAGTTCATGTCTTCTTGCCATAGGATAAAGCAGTCGTCTAGATATCTTTTCCAATTGGCTTTGAGGTGTGTGTGGAAAGAGTCTCCAAATAAGAGAAGGGACTGACTGTATATTTGTTGTTCATGGAATCCCATGACTAGGTTGGCATATGTGGGTGCTACTTTCGTGCCCATTGCCGTACCTGATACTTGTCTGTATGTTGAACCATTGAATGTGAAGTAGTTATTTTGTAGGATAAAGCGGAGTCCGTCAGTGATAAAATCTGTGTTGATGCGTGTCGGTATTTCTGATGGGTGTGTGTTAAGCCAGTATTGGACTGCTGTTATTCCATAGTTGTGAGGTATGTTTGTGTAGAGGTTTATTACGTCAAAGGAGACAAGAATTGTATTTGCACTTACTGTTTTAGGGAGGTGTTTCAGCATGTCAAGGTCATCTCGTATGTAGCTCTGTATATGTTGTAGAAAGGGTTTCAGTAGGATGTCCAGAAAGTTGCTAAGTCTGTGGGTTTCACATGTAGGGCCTGCTATAATTGGCCTGAGTTTTAGGTCTTCTGGTGGTGTTAGTTCAATGTAATTGTTGGTTGAGGTGTCACATGCATCGTTTATGGGTTTACATTTGTGAAGTTTCGGTAAGCCGTAAAAAGAGCTTGTATTGCATTTGAAGTGGCTTATATAGTTAAACTCTTTTGTGGTTAAGCTGTTGCGGTATTTATTCAGTAAGGTCAAAAGGTTCCCCATTGTTTTGGTGTGTTTGTAGTTTTCTGTTTTTTCATAGTATGTGTTGTTTTCTAAAATGTTAAGTGCGAGGGTCCTATAGTAGTCCGTATTCATAATCACAACAGTACTGCCTTTATCGGCTTCTTTGATAGTTATCTCAGGGTTGTTTCTAAGTGTGAATAATTCTTCCCATTCGTGTGTAGATAGGTTTGATTTCGTGTGTTTATTTGTAATTGTTTCATAGGGAAAGTTGGTGATGTGTTCGCAGTACGTGTCCAGTGCTTTATTTCTTCCCTTTTGTGGGCAGAAATTGCTTTTATTTCTAACCAGTGATTCGTCTTCAGTGTTGGTGTCGTTGTGGAAGAATTCCGTTAGTCGCAGCTTTCGGCAGTATTCCATGATGTCATCCTTCATTTCGGGGAAGTTTGGTTTACGTGGTGTAGGTGTAAATTTCAGGCCCTTACTTAAAATGTTGATTTGTGTGTTGGTTAGAGGTGTCTTTGAGAGGTTGATTATTTTTGGTTTCTCCTGAGGAGGGGCCATCGAGTATCCTGGTATTTCAGGCTTTTCCCTAAAAAAGGAATGTAGTTTTGTGTGTGATTATATTTTGTTGGTCTGTTGCGTGTGGGTCTGTAGCTTGTTGTTTCATGAGGGTGAATGTGATGGTGGGGGTGGTATGTGTTGTGGTTGTTGATGAGCAAGGGTTCTGTTGTTGGTTCATGTGGTCTGGGTGCGTTATTTCTGTGGTACAGAGTGTTGAGGCTGGGGGGTTGTCTTTTGTTGGATTGAGGGTGATGTCTGGTGTGGTTGTGGGTAAGTTCTGTTGTGATTTCAAGTGGCCTGGGTGGATTTCTTCTGAGGAATGTGGTGTGTGTGTTGTGAGTTGGATCTATGTTATTTCGTCGTTGGTTTATGTAGGGGGCATTTCTACGGAAACCTGTGTTGTGGTGGTTGGGTGTGTTTCTTTTGGTGTAGTTGGCCGTATTTGGTTTGTGTTGGTGGGGGATGTGCCTGTGGTTAGTGTGTGTTGGGTTTGGTGGTGTAAATGTGTCTGTTGTAGTTCTTGTTATGTTCAAATGCTTTATAAAGGGGTTACCTGTTTGGTGCGTCCTTTTAAAGTCTTCTTCATATTTGAGGAACCAGTTTTCGGATTTTTCCCACCGTTTAAGGGAAATAGTTTCTGCATTCTCGCAGTCCTGTTTCCACGATTTGATTAAATTTTGTAGGGTTGTTCCCTCGGCCTTTTTAGTGCATTCTTCCTCCATATTTTTATCAGTATCCTTATACTCTTGCTCGTTTGAGGTGGCCCTTAATTTTAGGAGTTCTATTTCCATGTTTATCCTGTTGAGTGACATTTGTTCACGGAGTTTTCTTTCTGGTTCAGGTTCGTTGGTAATATGCTTTATTTGGAATTTACGTGGTAAAACTATCGGTGTTGAGTTAATCCATTTTTGGTAAATTCCAGCTTTGTTGAGGTTTTTTATCATATTCCAGAAAGTGAATTTTCTGGTGTTTAGATGTTTTTTCCAGAGGTGTCCCATTTGGTTTTTGATATGGAGCAATGTCGTTTGTTCTGTGTTGGTATTCATAAGTTTTTCGATGGAGTTGCATACGTTTTGAACGTTTAAATAAATTTGGTTGTCAGTCGGTGTGGTGGTTTGGGGTATATCCTGTTTTTTTGTCAGAATGGTGAGTTTTCCATTTATCTCTTTTAGGATTTTCAGGATTTCCTCATTGATATTGGAGTTTGAAGTGGTGTTGTCTTGTTCCAGTGCCATTTTCCGGATTTGCGTAGGTTAGTATATATGAAAAGTGTAATTTTCTACACAAAACGAAGGTTATAGAGAAAATTGAGGTTGGTAATGGCACATGGAATATATAAGAGACAGAATACATATTTATATATATATATACATATGTATATAGTTATACTTTGGGGGGGTCATGTTGCCAATAAGAAACACACGCACCAGTTGCTTTCACTTCAATTTATTATATATTTATAAATTTATAAATTTACAAATCTACAAATTTATAAATTTCTGGTTGGTTGGTTGGTTCCACAACCAGATAGTTGTTTATATATAGTCATAGTCCTTTCGTCACACACTCTGTGACCTCTTCAGTGACTGGGAATTCCTTTCTTTGTTTCTGTGCCTTTCCTTTCTTCTGTCCTACGCCATTTTGTTTCTGTGTGTGTGTTGTGTGCTCAGTTTGCGCATGCGCCACATCCGGGTGTCTGTGTGTGTTTGTGTTCATTTATCTACTTGTTTATTTATTTATTTATTTACATGTTATTGGTTGGTAGTTTGTTCTATGTGTGTGTGTGTTTTCATTTTGTCCTTAATTGTAAGTTGTGATGTTGCTGTTCCACTCATATTTTCTATTTAATTTTGGTTGTAATTCTTTTATGTTTATTGCCTCTGTAATTTGTCTAAACATTGCATCTTTTCTGTGTGTAGATTCTATTTTTATTTCTATGTTCTCTAATTTACCCTTGTGTTCTATCTTAGCATGTTGGTAGAGTACAGATGATTCTTTATTATCTTGAAGGTCTCGCCAGTGTTCATTTATTCGTTCCCCTATACTACGAGCTGTCTCACCTATGTACACTATATTATTGTTTCTACATTGTCCTTCAGTACATCTTATGCTATACACTACATTTCTAGTTTTACAGTTAATATGGGGGCTTATTTTACAGGTTATACATTTCTTATCTATACATGAGGGTCTTTGAAACGGGTATGTCTTGCTAATAAGTGTTTTTACGGAGGTACCTGGTCTTTCTACTATCTTAATATTGAGTTTATGTTTATTTAGGGCCCTTCTAAATTTGTAGGCTAGTTCGCCTCTATGGGTTGTATCGATGAACATTACACTCTGGTATTTATTGCTATCATACCATGAGTTTATTCTATTGGCCTTGTTCATAGTTCTTTCTATTCTATTCCAAAATTTGCTCCTATACAAGGGACAGGTCTCATTTATGTCATTATTTACCATTTTTTCCCATTTGGTTCTGGCTCCTCTATACACTCTGATTCTATCTCTCTGATTGTAGCCAGAGAACTGCATACGGTGGATGAAGTGTTGTATGTGTCTCTCTAGTTCTTCTGGGTTGCACATGCGGGACACATTTCTCATCACCCGTACCAAATCCGCAATCAGTATGTTGATTTTGGTATGGTCCGAAATGGCCGAGTTTCGGTGGATCAGATGTTTGGAAGTCATGGGTTTGGCATAATGGGAATAGAGGATTTGTTTTTGGTTGTTAATGGTATCTAACCAGAGCTCTGTGTCTAGTACAGGTAATCGATGGTTGGGGTGTCTACTTGGGTAGTCTATAGTAACACTAATGCTCTGGTGGATGGAGTTTGCTTTTTGCTGGATGCTTTCCATTGTGTTTTTCTCTACACACATATATATATATATATATATATATATATATATATATATATATATATATATATATATATATATATATATATATATATATATATATATATATATATATATACATATATATATATATATATATACATATATATATATATATATACATATATATATATATATATATATATATATATACATAGATAGATAGATATATACATATACATACATAGATATATATATATATACATATATATATATACATAGATATAGATATATATACATATATATATACACAGATATAGATATATATACATATATATATATATATATATATATATATATATATATATATATATATATATATATATATATATATATATATATATATATATATATATATATATATAGTATTAGTGCAAACCTTCTAAATACCTCTGGAGCAAGCAACCATAGTAACGGCAGTAACAATAGAAATAACACTAGTATAAGAAATAACACCAGGTTTGACAACCCGAATGTCCAAAATCCTATAGCTACCACCCAGACTTCTGCACTGCATTATAACCAGAAGACTAACACACAGGATAATTGTAACTGTAGAGCTAATAGAACCTGCCCTTTAGATAAAAAATGCCTAACCAAGGGTATCGTATACTCATGCACCGTCACAACTAGCAGAAACCTATGTAGGCTCCACTTCTAACTGCTTCAAAATCAGATATAATTCGCACATCCACTCATTCAAAAAGCACAGCCTCACTTTCAAGCACCTCACTTTCAAGCTACATACACTATCTAAAAACTAAAAATAAACCATACACACTCAAATGGGAAGTGATAGGCAGCGCGACCTCGTACAAACCACCTAATAAATTTTGTAACCTCTGTATACTAGAGACCCACAATATTATCTTCTCCAACCGTAACCTACTTAACAAAAAATCTGAGGTGTTTGCAACTTTCCAGCACCGCTTCAGACATTCCTTCCAAAACTTTAAGCCCAATATATAGCAATGTCGGACTGGAACCAAACACCACATCTAGCATCAAACACCAGAGGCACACCTTATACCCCATACCCTACACTAACTGATCTAATATAACACAAACAACGACATCCCTCTGGAATCCTTCGCAGGGAGAATACCCATTTATACCTCTACGTCAGGTGTGACAACATCCACCCACTTGAACTGCACCACACCGCTCTATAGGTAATTTGAGCATGAATTGATTGGTTTGGTAGTGTTGTGCGGAGTAAGCGCCTTCCTTAGACAGATGAAAAACGATTTAATCTAGTAACGCTGTTGAGCAGTAGGACCAGGACGCTGAGCGCAGAGAATGAATGTATTGCAACTGGAGTGCGGGTTGTACATATATGGATGATTTGGCGGTCAGAGATGGGTCGTGAGGACTGCGGATTGACCTCTGGCCGGACCTGGTGATGATTATCTTTCGACATCCAATGTAGCAAGTGATGACCCAGAACTTACCAGAGATCATTGGGTCTTGAAGGGATTATGCAATCACCGCGCCTGGTCCTATGAGTAGACTACAACCACAGAGATCATTAATTTAGAACCCTCGCTCATCGTCTATAATATTCATTTGTGGCACCCTACGATGGGGGTTAATTCACCATAATAATACGAACACTTCAGCACAACTTAATTAAACTACTCTATAGTTAAAACACTTTTTGCTTTAGAAATTTTTGGGAAGTTGCGCATAACCATAGAAATTAGGGTCTATTTTGAGACACATTTCAATAGCTAGGTATAGAAACCCCGGAGTTACCTCCCCTCATGCATTAACTCCCCTTAGCCACACACACACTTCCGGGTGGTATTCAATGTCGTTTCTCGAAACGTAACAGCCTCCTGTATTGAACTAAAGAACATCAGACTACGATTCTCTAACTGGATTGTCAAACGCTCAATATCGAATTGTCGTGGATTATGTGAGGGGCATATAATCGAAAAATACACTCCCCTGACCATGAAAATGTCGAAGTACATGAAGTACTTGTCATCCCTTCGCTGTGCATCTCCAATACTTTTAATATTTTTAATGCTTGCACTATTTTAAATGCTTATATCATTTCTCCACACACAGACTATATCAATCATATAAAGAATTTGTCACCAGATCAACCAACCTAACACTCTTGTCTACCTACCTAAGTGCCTCTACTACACGTATCTCTCTGCCACACTATATAAACAAGACGCACGTGCTTGCCACACATAACATTTGCACTATATAACCGCTTATCTTCATGTTGTATTTTAACCTGTATTTTTGATTTTTGATTGTACCTTTTAATATGAATGTAATCTCGAAGTGTGTACTGCCACTCTAAATTCTGTAATGAATGTTGACCCACAATATTTGCATATGTATCGGTATGTCTCTTGGCTGAAAAGGAGGTCATATAACTGTCCATGCATTAATAAATTGCTCCGAAGAATCCAAACCTCGGTTTGGAGGAAACAGCTGTAAGCACAATAATGTTTTGAACAGTTCTTTGATTCTTATATTTCATATATTTCATATATTTCATATATATATATATATATATACATAGATATATATATACATATATATATATATATATATATATATATATATATATATATATATATATATATATATATATATATATATATATATATATATATATATATATATATATATATATACATATATATATATATATATATATATATATATATATATATATATATATATATACATAGATATAGATATATATACATATATATAGATATAGATATATATATATATATACATATATATATATATATATATATATATATATATATATATATATATATATATATATATATATATACATAGATATAGATATATATATACATATATATATACATAGATATTTGAACAGGACCTAATGGATACGATCATGGAGATCAAATTTACAAAACAGAAAACCAATAAACTACAGAATGACATCACGGCACTGCTCAATAATCTAAAAAACGCCAATGGAAGTATTGTTAGAGCAGACAAAACATCAAACGTATATACCATGGATGTGAACACTTACAATAACTTCATCCGTAAGGAATTGCATAAAAAATACAAGAAAACTAATGAAGCTACACTTAAAAACATCAACAACTCGGCATGTGAAATTGTTAAAAAACTTTGTATTGATGATAGAACGCAACTCTTAACACCAGCTACACCATCCTTCAACCTGAAGGACCACAAGGTAAACTTCGATACTGACCCTAAAATTAGACTTATATGCCCCTCTAAATCTGATACAGGCAAAATTAGCAAATATATACTAGACAGAATTATCCCCCAAGTTAAAGCTAAAGTAGATATTAAACTATGGGGTAACACCCATGAGGCAATAAGATGGTTTAATAGCATTATTTATAAGAAGAAATCAAAATTTATTCAGTTCGATATTGATGAGTATTATTCCTCAATCTCACCTGATATTCTGCATGAAGCTCTTTCGTTCGCTAAGGCTAACTCCGACCTTACGGATGATGAAATTAGTATTATTATGGAAGCGAGGAAAACTATTGTTAAATTTGATGATAGCTACTGGGTTCGCAAAGATAGACCTTCTAATTTTGATATAACTATGGGTTCCAATGATTCGGCGGGAGTAACTGATCTTGTGGGAATTTATATCACCCACAGACTACAAGGAAAATTAAAGGATCTCCACGGTGGACTCTACCGTGACGATGCACTCCTATTAGTTAAGCATATGAATAACCAGAATTTAGAAAGGATGCGTAAAAATATTAGAAAGCTCTTTAAGGAACTAGGATTAAATATTACGTTTGAATATAACCTCAAAGAGGTAAATTTCCTTGATGTTACTTTGAATCTCAATACAGAAACGATTAAACCGTTCCATAAACTAAATGAGAAAATTAAATATGTAAATACAGGTTGTAACCGTCCACCCTCTATAAATGAGAAAATTAAATATGTAAATACAGGTTGTAACCGTCCACCCTCTATAATTAAATCCATCCCTAGAAATATTTCAGCAACGTATACCCTCCTGCCAGATTGTTAAACATATATACTTACCTTATGCATATTAACGGCTGAGTAGCCCAATTTGCATATCGATTAACCCACTCGATATGCAAATTGGTCTACTCAGCCGTTAATATGCATAAGGCAAGTATATACGTTGAACAATCTGGCAGAAGGCTATACGTTGCTGACTATAGCTAATAAGCTTGAAACTAGTACAGCGTTCCTTTGTCAGTGTTGAACAACCGAGCAACGATGTTTGCTGGACACTACGGCTTAATACGGGATGTTTGTTTATATATATATATACATATATATATATATATATATATATATATATATATATATACAGTATTTACGTATCGAGAGAGAGAAAAAAAGGGGAGGATAGGGGATACATATAGTTATTTGCCAGCAATGTAAGGAACGCTTTTGATAATTTATGCCCTTGAGAAGCCCAACTGGGCGAAACGTAAGTGGGTGCTATTTTAAATAAACATATTTTAACGGTCTATTCTCCGATTTCTTACTTTCCCACGTATATATATATATATATATATATATATATATATATATATATATATATATATATATATATATATATATATATATATATATATATATATATATATATATATATATATATATATATATACAGTATTTACGTATCGAGAGAGAGAAAAAAAGGGGAGGATAGGGGATACATATAGTTATTTGCCAGCAATGTAAGGAACGCTTTTGATAATTTATGCCCTTGAGAAGCCCAACTGGGCGAAACGTAAGTGGGTGCTATTTTAAATAAACATATTTTAACGGTCTATTCTCCGATTTCTTACTTTCCCACGTATATATATATATATATACATATATATATATATATATATATATATACATATATATATATATATATATATATATATATATATATATATATATATATATATATATATATATATATATATATATATATATATATATATATAGTAATAATAATAAATTTGAAGACTAAAATCCAAAGAGGGCTCGATAAGGATAAATATATATCAAATATATAAGAACCGTAGAGCAAATATTTATTAAAATAGCAGATTAAAGTTTAAGCAAAGAATCGCTGCTTTCACCCTTAACGGGATCTTCTGAAACTAGCAAAGTCAATCTGTAAACGCAGAACTGGATATTTCAAAAAACGTTGCAACCGGAGGAAGACAGGAAGACGATACTTTGGTTCGTGGAAACGTTCGCTGGCAAAGAACGGGAAAAAACGAATATAATACGTCATTAATAGTAGCGCTGAAAAACAATTACGCGCAAAGACAGAACCACGTTAATGGTATAAAAGAGGTCGTAGACTAATGTTCTCTTAGATGGTGCAGAGAGACGTTCTCTGGCAATGAACGAAAAAACGAAGATAATACGTCATATGTGGAGCGTGGAGAACAGTAGCACGCAAAGACAAAACCACGTAAATGGTATAGCCGAAGTCGTAGACTAAAATTCTAACAAGGAGAACAAATGAATCGCCGCTACAGAGTTATGAAAAAAGTAAATAAATACAATACAGAAGTAATAGAAACAAATAAATACATACATGCAAAAGAAAACGTACATACACGAGCATACGCAAAAACTTACCATAGTTATACAAAACCCCGCACATATAAATATGTGTGTATGTGTATGCGTGTATACAAATAAATAAATAATTATATAAAGGTATATAAATAAATAAATACGTATATAACAAGCGCACACACATACCTTCATATAAACACACGAATGTTCGGAGACGAAAGTCAACCAAAACATGAAGTACACATATACACACACCCACCATACGTACGATCCTGCATACTCACACAGACGCAAAACTCCCGTATACACATAGCCAAACCATATGTACCAGAATATATAAAATTATACACCATAACAATCAAATATACGTACGAGAAGGTATACGTACCTTCACAAAACAAACGGGTAATATATACCTTACCTATGCAAATAAGTAAAGGTATAAACAAAACATATACTTAGCTCCCACATCAAGACGTAAAATATCCACGTATAGATCGTACTACCCGTTAGGGTATAACGTGGGGCTGTAATACAGGAAAGCTTTGTGCAATTTATGTTTACAAGCCGGAATTGCCTCAGATTTTTTGTTTAAGATGTGGTCTGTGGCGTAGAATATTTCCAGGGCCTCAGCGGCGCAGTGGTCACATGGTCTTTTATTTCCGTTATACGATCTAGCCCTAGCTAGGATCTCCTAGTGTAACTTATATTGGGTGTGGTTATCTTTCAGACTCCAGATATAAGCTGAAAGTGACGTCATATTCCTTCTTAGAGGGTAACGAAAAGAATGGGTATGCATGTAAAGACGCTGCTTGAAACTATTGGCGGTTAAATCTATGTATGCCCTACGGGACGTGGGTGTTACAACCTTACATTTGTAGACAATGTTACTAGAGAGGCATTTCCCGGATAGGGGGCAATCAGCCCGATTCCTGCAATTACAGTTACTACTAACTACAGGGTTGCACGTGTTCCTACGGTTTAGCTAAATTTGAAGCTGTGATGTTATGTGCAAGGTTAGGAGTCGTAGAGTAAGAAATTTTAATAGTATTTCTATTAAAAATTTTACTATATTTATGTGTAGGGGGAAAATGCTTCGTAATAAGGGAAAGAAAGAGCTTAGCTAATGGTGTGGCGACCTCCATATTATATGGTGGGTTATACCAACAAATGCGACGGGGTCTATTACTTCTAGGTCTATTTTCGTACTCTGTATATGCTACCTTATCGACAAAATCCACTTCAAGCAAGAGCATCATTGTAATAAGTGGAATGGTCGTTGAAAATACGTTCGTTGGTGGAAAGACGGGAAAGCCTCAACGAAACGTTTCTTACCAGGTTCTTGGTTATGCTGGCAGGATGGTTGGAATGCTTACTTATGTAATTAAGCATATCATTCGGCTTTCTATACGGGTAATACAACCCATTCAATAAATTGAGGGTAACGTCGAGGTAATTAACGACCGAGAGATTGGCCTCAACCTGTATAGAGAGGTTGAAGCCTTTAAAGAAGGCTGTGAGTTCTTTTCTGAACCTGTCGCAAGCACGAGGTCCGCACTTAGTCATGGTCAAAAGACCATCGTCACGGTACAAACCACCGCCCGCGTTGGGGAATTCGTCCTTGATAGAGAAAATAAGGAAAAGGCCAATAAGATCAGTGACCTCCGCAGAATCACTGGCGCCCATACTCACGTCGAATGGGGTACTATTGGATTTTTTCATCCAAATAGAGTCGTCGAAATTAATCACCGACTTTCGGGCATTGAGGATGACATCAACTTCGAAATCCTTAACCACTGTGAGTGTTTTAGCGAAATTGACAGCTCTAAGGAGAAGTGGTAAAGTGATGGAGGAGTAGTAAATGTTGATGTCGAATTGGATAAAACGGCAATGTTCCTTGTTACATATGCCGTTGAACCAATCAATCACCGCGAAAGAATTGTTCCACAGTGCAAGAGGGGCCAAACTTCTAATTTCAGGTATAATTCTATCAAGAATCGTTTTACTAAGTCTACCTAAATCGGACTTCGTAGGGTTAATGAGCCGAATAGAGGGGTTGTTCGGAAAATCGGATTTGTGATCCTTATTGCCAGAGAACGTCTCTCTGCACCACCTAAGAGAACATTAGTCTACGACCTCTTTTATACCATTAACGTGGTTCTGTCTTTGCGCGTAATTGTTTTTCACCGCTCCTGTTAATGACGTATTATATTCGTTTTTTCCCGTTCTTTGCCAGCGAACGTTTCCACGAACCAAAGTATCGTCTTCCTGTCTTCCTCCGGTTGCAACGTTTTTTGAAATATCCAGTTCTGCGTTTACAGATAGACTTTGTTAGTTTCAGAAGAGCCCGTTAAGGGTGAAAGCAGCGATTCTTTGCTTAAACTTTAATCTGCTATTTAAATAAATACACACATATATATATATATATATATATATATATATATATATATATATATATATATATATATATATATATATATATATACATATACATAGATATATATATATACATAGATATATATATACATATATATATAATGTTATACTTGGGGAGGGTCATATTTGTATAATATTTGTTTCTACTTTAGGCACAAGGCCAGCAAATACCCAGTGCATTACTGGTACTTTATTTTATTGACCCCGTAAGGATGAAAGGCAAAGTCAACCTCGGCGGGATTTGAACTCAGATCGTAAAGGGACGTAACTATGCTTGAAAGCATGGCGTCCGACCCTCTACCGATACTGCCAATCCACCGCCCTTATTTGTATAGTATTGTATAATATTGCCAGAATTAATAACAGAACACACTCACTGTTTGGTTGGTTTTCGCTTTTCGCTTCTGTGTCTTTTATATCGGTAATCTAATTTATTCAGTCCTCAATGTTGCCATTGACTGACCAACGGTCAAAAATAATACAGATACAATATAGACACAAACACATATATATAGTTTATCAAAGTTCTTTCGTTGCACATCTGCAACATCGTCAGTGGTGCTATTGTTTCCTCCTGTTGCATTGTATTTTCTACGCCATCTTTATTTAGTCTGTATATATATATATATATATATATATATATATATATATATATATATATATATATATATATATATATATATATATATATATATATATATATATCTATTTCGTTTCTGAATTTGTTTACCAAATTTCTTTATCTGAAATCGTGTGTTGAAACCGATATTGTTATACTTTGGGAGGGTCATGTTGCCAATAAGAAACACACGCACCAGTTGCTTTCACTTCAATTTATTATAATAAATTTATAAATTTCTGGTTGGTTGGTTGGTTCCACAACCAGATAGTTGTTTATATATTGTCATAGTTCTTTCGTCACACACTCTGTGACCTCTTCAGTGACTGGGGATTTCTTTCTTTGTTTTTGTGCCTCTCCTTTGTTCTGTCCTACGCCATTTTGTTTCTGTGTGTCTGTTGTGTGCTCAGTCTGCGCATGCGCCACATCCGGGTGTCTGTGTCAGTTTATGTTCATTTATTTATTTGTTTATTTACATGTTACTGGTTGGTTGTTTGTTCTATGTGTGTGTGTGTTTTCATTTTGTCCTTAATTGTAAGTTGTGATGTTCTGTTCCACTCATATTGTCTATTTAATTTTGGTTGTAATTCTTTTATGTTTATTGCCTCTGTGATTTGTCTAAAGATTGCGTCTTTTCTGTGTGTAGATTCTATTTTTATTTCTATGTTCTCTAATTTAACTTTGTGTTCTATTTTAGCATGTTGGTAGAGTACAGATGATTCTTTACTATCTTATGTTTGTTTAGGGCCCTTCTAAATTTGTAAGCTAATACCCCTCTAGGGGTTGTATCGATGAACATTACACTCTGGTATTTATTGCTATCATACCATGAGTTTATTCTATTAGCCTTGTTCCTAGTTCTTTCTATTCTATTCCAAAATTTGCTCCTATACAAGGGGCAGGTCCCATTTATGTCATTATTTACCATTTTTTCCCATTTGGTTCTGGCTCCTCTATACAATCTGATTTTATCTCTCTGATTGTAGCCAGAGAACTGCATACGGTGGATGAAGTGTTGTATGTGTCTCTCTAGGTCTTCGGGGTTGCACATGCGGGACACGTTTCTCATCACCCGTACCAAATCCGCAATCAGTATGTTGATTTTGGTATGGTCCGAAACGATCGAGCTTCGGTGGATCAGATGTTTGGAAGTCACACACGCACAGAGTGTGTGACGAAAGAACTATGAAAATTTATAAACAACTATCTGGTTGTGGAACCAACCAACCAACCAGAAATTTATAAATTTATAAATTTATTATAAATTTATTATAATAAATTGAAAATGAAAGCAACTGGTGCGTGTGTTTTGTATTGGCAACATGACCCTCCCAAAGTATAACAATATCGGTTTCAACACACGATTTCAAATAAAGAATCTTGCTAAACAAATTCAGAAACGAAATGTCGTAAGCCTTAGCCAGGCTAACAAGATACTGAAAACCACCATGTTCTACGAAAAACCATAACATCTCGACAACTACACTTCATAAAAGAATATGCCTCGTCCCGAGTTTACACCAACACCATCAACACCGACGTAAGAAGATTACAACTCACCAAAAAACAAGCAGATAGGCTAAAACGAACACTAATTCTAAACATAAAAAAGAAGATCTATAGAGAATTAAGTCATCAAGAAAAACATAAGCATAACCTAATACAAGAAATAGCTAGGATGACCACACCAAGAGAGAAACTAATATTTATAAGCCTTATACGTCCTGAAGTACAGTACATTACTCAAGAATGTGATAAGCACTTTAACAAGAAACTAAAGTGGCTTAAGCAGATTAAGCTAAATCAGGATACTGTAGAGAATACCAATAGATATCCCGACAAAATTGACGGTATAAATATGGCCGACACCTCATTAACAGATGAGTTCAACAACAACAACAACAACACAAATATATACGGCAACACGGTAATAGATGACGATGAGTTATCTGTATTACGTCTACCACCGAAATTTGCGACATTCAAGAAGGTAAATATGATTAGTTGTCTGTCAGAAATAGAAAAATCATTTACAAAACTACGCTGGAGCCACAAAAACAAAAACAAAAGTAACAATATACGCACACACATATACAACACACATCCCAACAACAACAGACACACAGACACAAACAACAATGACAACAACACACACACCAACAACAACAACAACAACAATAACAACAACAACAACAACAACAATAATAACATACCCAGAAACAACAACAACAGACACGCAGACACAAACAACAATAACAACACACACAACAATAATAACACACACGGAGACAACAACAACACACATCAACAACAGCACACATCAACAACAACAACACACACACATTCAATGCCTCTCACCACCACCACAATCTTAACAAACACACAGACATAGAAAACAAGTAATGACAGTAGCACAGAAATCACAGAAATAAGGGAAAGTAATAGGATTAAAAGGAAAAGGAGATGGGAGACTAAGGACAAAGAAAATAACCAAGACGAACACACAGACACACAAAATAGGGTAGATAACAACAATGAGCCAGTGGAAAGAGACAGGAGTAATTATGAGAGACATAGAAACAACCATGAGGCTGTTGGTGGAAATAGAAATAGAAACAACACAACTAACAATAACAATAGCACTAGTACACATAAAGCAGCAGCCTGGAACTCTACTTTCTATAATCCCTCGGATAAATCGTTCGACCTGCGACGAGTCCACGCCACGACTTTACCATTTAACAAACGCACGCAATTGCCGTCGCAGGTCGATGAACAAACAGAAGTACAATTTAGTATAGCTAGATCCGAACTTAGAAATATTATAGAACAGTATAGCAAGAAGCATAATAGAATGGAGGCCCAGCAACTGGGAGAAAAATCTGCAAATGGCTTGCGTAAGCTCATGCAGCGCTCACATAATGGAGAGATAGCATGCTTTCCAACAGACAAGTCTGGCAGAATGTCGGTTGACAGCCTGCCAAACTACATCCAGGCAATGCAACCCCATATCACTAACACAAGAGAGGTAACACCACAGGAGCATGAGGATAGAGAAAAGGCCCTCAATGCCCATATGGTGATGTGGACGAATATAATGCAGCCCAACAAAAGGACTGCCAACACCTTCCAGGCCTGGGACAATGACGTGCCGGCGTTGTATGGGCTTCGAAAAGACCATAAAACGGGCAGTGTCCCTGTCGCGGGACCACCAACACAGCCAGTCTGTGGAGCTAACATTGCTAGTAACTACAGACTCTCCTACTTCTTCTCCCTGATCATACGCCCCATCATTGAAATGTCCCCAGATGTATGTGACAGCACGGAGGACTTCCTCAGCAGAATCGGCGAGGGTAACCGATCTAGGGACCTAACAAACTGCATAATAGGTAGTATAGATGTTTGTGTCCCTGTATCCATCTATTGACGTGGATTTTGCTGTGGACAAATGCGTAGAAATGATCAGTGAGAGCAATGTTGAGTTCCGTGGGATTGATACCAGTGAGCTGGGACTCCTACTTAAACTTACGTATAGTAATATTTACCTAGACACATATGACCTTAGCAACCTGTGCCCTACAAGACCTGCAAGAGGCAGACCACCTACCATTACCTTAATGGCCAAGAAAACCCACACAGATAGATGGAACGGGTGGACCAGAGCCATACGGACACCCGAAAACCACGATGAACTGAAGAAAATGATTGCACATGCGGTAGGGGCCAGCATAAAACTAACCCTTAAGGAACATATGTTCAAATTTAATGTAAAAACATATGCCCAAGAAGAAGTAGCAGCCATTGGTGTTAGCATTGCAGGCGACATAGCTAACTTATTCATGGTATGGTGGGACAGTAGACTTAAACTTAAACTTAAAGAACAATTAGAATCCCCCTTAACCCTGATAATGTACTCCCGCTACGTTGATGATATAAACATCGTAGTTAAGACACCCCCACTAGAGAACAGTCAGGAACTAGAGAAAAACACAATGGAAAGCATCCAGCAAATAGCTAACTCCATCCACCAGAGCATTAGAGTTACTATATACTACCCAAGTAAACACCCCAACCATCGATTACCTGTACTAGACAAATAGCTCTGGTTAGATACCATTTCCCATTATGCCAAACCCATGACTTCCAAACATCTGATCCACCGAAACTCGGCCGTTTCGGACCATACCAAAATCAACATACTGATTGAGGATTTGGTACGGGTGATGAGAAACGTGTCCCGCATGTGCAACCCCGAAGAACTAGAGAGACACATACAACACTTCATCCACCGTATGCAGTTCTCTGGCTACAATCAGAGAGATAAAATCAGAGTCAGAACCAAATGGGAAAAAATGGTAAATAATGACATAAATGAGACCTGCCCCTTGTATAGAAGCAAATTTTGGAATAGAATAGAAAGAACTAGGAACAAGGCTAATAGAATAAACTCATGGTATGATAGCAATAAATACCAGAGTGTAATGTTCATCGATACAACCCCTAGAGGTGAATTAGCTTACAAATTTAGAAGGGCCCTAGATAAACATAAACTCAATAGAAAGACCAGATACCTCCGTAAAAACACTTATTAGCAAGACATACCCTTTTCAAAGACCCTCATGTATAGATAAGAAATGTATAACCTGTAAGATAAGCCCCCATATTAACTGTATAACTAGAAATGTAGTGTATAGTATAAGATGTACTGAAGGACAATGTAGAGACAAAAATATAGTGTACATAGGTGAGACAGTTCGTAGTGTAGGGGAACGGATAAATGAACACTGGCGAGACCTTCAAGATAGTAAAAATCATCTGTACTCTACCAACATGCTAAAATAGAACACAAGGGTAGATTAGAGAACATAGAAATAAAAATAGAATCTACACACAGAAAAGATGCAATCTTTAGACAAATCACAGAGGCAATAAACATAAAAGAATTACAACCAAAATTAAATAGAAAATATGAGTGGAACAGAACATCACAACTTACAATTAAGGACAAAATGAAAACACACACACACATAAAACAAACAACCAACCAGTAACATGTAAATAAACAAATAAATAAATGAACATAAACACACACAGACACCCGGATGTGGCGCATGCGCAGACTGAGCACACAACACACACACAGAACAAAGGAGAGGCACAAAAACAAAGAAAGGAATCCCCAGTCACTAAAGAGGTCACAGAGTGTGTGACGAAAGAACTATGACAATATATAAACAACTATCTGGTTGTGGAACCAACCAACCAGAAATTTATAAATTTATAAATTTATTATAAATTTATTATAATAAATTGAAGTGAAAGCAACTGGTGCGTGTGTTTCTTATTGGCAACATGACCCTCCCAAAGTATAACAATATATATATATATATATATATATATATATATATATATATATATATATATATATATATATATATGTATATACATATATATATACAACAACAACAGCCATCCGCAGAGCCATCAGACGAGATGGACTAGATATCCAACTGGCCCACTCAGGTCCTTCTCTGCGCGGACAGCTACCCAAAAGACACTCCACCAGACATGACAACTGCTGCAGACTAGCCAACTGCCCCATCAACGACACAGACCTATGCCACCAGGCTTACGTCGTATACAGACTAGAGTGTGACAAATGCAACAACTTCTACGTAGGTAGCACCACCAGACCACTCCACATAAGAATAAAAGAACACCTCAATACTAACGCTTCCTCATTTAAGAAACACCTAGTTAAATGCAAAAACACCGACAAAACCATAACAGCTAGGATAGAAACTAAGGAAAGAAACCTCGGCAATCTTAGAATTAAGGAAGCACAAATTATAGATAAAACACAACCACCTATCAATAATAGACTAGAACTCAACACCCAATTTATAACCTGATAGGGCTTCTAGCCCCATATTTACACCCCCATACACACACACGCTTTCACCTCCACTTATTCTCTCTCACACATACACACACAAAACCAGTTCTAACACCAGATAACACCTATCCCCCACATTTACGAATAGACTTATCTTCTCACACTCACACACACACACTCACATACTTACACCTTCATGCATTCTCCCACACACTTAAACAAGCATGTATATAAAAAAAAACTTAAACAAACCCCTTTTAAAGGGAGACTACTCTTTATCCACCTAATTTTAACTCTTTGACATTAGAGATAGAACAGATACTCTATACTACTTCCTGTCAGCATGGCTTGGCAAGATATTTAGAACGCTGGTTTGAGACCTTTATTTCCCTCTGAAGAAGAGATATTATCTCTAAAATTAAGGACGTTTAAAATAAATCTAAGGTAAAAGCCGAATTGTCAACAATATCTTTTGCAATTGCATTCTTTTTTCTATGTCCATACCTGCATTGTTTTGGCTTTATTATACATATTCAAACGTTTATACCTCATTACACAATGCTTCAAGTTAACTATAACCTCCTCCTATATATATATATATATATATATATATATATATATATATATATATATATATATATATATATATATATATACATATATATATATACATAGATATATAGATATATATACATATATACATAGATATACATATATATATATATATATATATATATATATATAAATATATATATATATATATATATATATATATATATATATATATACATATATACATAGATATACATAGATATATATATATACATATATACATAGATATACATATATATATATACATATATATATATATATATTTATACATATATACATAGATATACATGGATAATATATATATATATATACATATATACATAGATATACGTAGATATATATATATATATATATATATATATACATATATACATAGATATACGTATATATATATATATATATATATATATATATACATATATACATATATATATATACATATATATATATATACATATATATCCAGGGGGTGTAACTAGGAGTCACTGCAGGTTCACCCGGGAGAGCACTCGATGTTTAGGTTCACTTCTGTGATGATGTGTAGAGCTATGCAGAGTGTAATATATAGAAAGGATAAAAAGGACGATTGATTATTCCTTCATTGCATTTATTGATAGGTGACGCGCGTTTCGCTACTGATCAGCTCAAGGTTCGATCTATATCGATCCTACCCGACTCAATAATCCGCAGCTCAACGGACCTTCCCAAAATGCTATGAGAAAATGAAATACATGCTATGTGGTAAAGGCAGAGATTCAAGAGTTTGACAAAATGAGTTGTTTTGATTGGTGGGAAGAATCAAGGCAATGTACTGGCCTGTAGTGTATATGGGGGTGGGTGTGATGGTGAGATGTTGGTGACGATGGGTGGATGAGATGGGCTGTGGTGTGGTGGTGGTTGATTGGCCTTGGCGTGTAGAGTATGTGGGGGTGGATGTTATGATATGGTGGTGGTTATGGTTTCTTAGTGGGACGGGCTGTGGTATGAGATTAGTGGGTTGTCAGTAGACGGGTTGGTGTATGTGGGGGGGTGTGGTATTGGTGCCGCTGTCTATGGTAGTGGCGTTTGTGGTGGTGTGGTGGATGTATTGGTGGCGTCAAGGTCATTACCTAGATACATAGCTAGACGCTCATCGTCTGACAGATGCTTTGTATATACGTATACGCACACACATATAGGTATATATGTGCACACATATTGTTGTATAAACACACCCACCACAAAACACATACGCACATCTTTGCCCACACATATCAACACACGCTCACACACAGCCATATGTATATGTACACACATGTATGTGCGTGTGCGCATGCGGTCACGAATATGGAGAGTGGGGGAGTATCGTTGGGGGTGGCGAACGACGGAGATGAGGGGAAGGTGAGAGGCAATGTAGAAGGTGTTTTACATACATACATACACATACATATATCCATACACACATATGGGTATGGGCACATGGACTCACACTCACGTATACAAAATATACACATACACACTCACACACACATATACCTACGCATATATATATATATACATACATATACATACATACACACACACATATATATATATATATATATATATATATATATATATATATATATATATATATATATATATATATATATATACATCTACATATATATACACACACACATGTACAGACAACACACAGATATACACGCACATATACACATACATGCACATACATGAGCTCACCTACACATATAGTCAGATTCACCCATATACATATATGTAGACGTGCACATATACACACATACATACACATACATACACATACATATAGACACACACACATACACATACGCACACAGATACACATATATATACAGATATGTACCCACATATACACACATGTATACACCTGTATTCACATACACACACACACACATACATATAACTATGCGTACACGCATGCACACTCATACGTCCGTATGTGTAAGAATACTTACTCACCGACACACACGCTATTGTTGGTTGGGGAGTGGAGGTATGTGTTGTCGGTTTTGGTGAAGAAAGTTTGTGCAGAAAAGGTGTTCATCCTAGTGTGTCTGCAATTGACAATTATGTCCGACCTATAGTTTATGGCGGAATTTAGTTTAATTATTTCCGCCGCCTCAGCTAGGCGTAATCTGCAGTGGTTTCTATCACTGGGGATATATGCCACGCGTCTTTTTACTGACCACGAAATCTGGGGTTCAATATTCTCGTCCTTGAGGTCCCAGATCAAGTCGGCTAGTTTTGTTTGGGGTCGTTCCGATCTATGTTTGAAGGAGCTTCTGTGGTTATACCAGCGATCCTTAAACGTAGTGGATGTCGCACCTATATATGAGTACTCCTTATTGCCGACTGTGACATTGCACCGGTAAACAATATTCTTAACGAGGCACTCCCCGTTTTTTGCAGTTGCATTTGGATGTAACCGGTGCGGTGGCACGATGGCGGTTGGTGTCATGCGGTGTTGGTGTGGTGTGTGTGTTGTTTTGTTGTGTTGTGTGTGTGGTTTCGTTCTGGGTTGTGGTGGTGGTTTGTTGAGGGGAAACCATGTGTTTTCGTATTTTTGCCCTATTATTGTCTGCTATTGTGTGGCCTAGGTTTGGTGCTGTGGAGAAAGAGAATGTTACGGTGTGTCTATTGAAGAGCTTGTGGTATTTGTGCGTGTGTGGAAAAGATTGTTCGAGAGCCCTGAAAAAGGTTCCCGGTATGTTAGTGGCGACGTGTATAGAATAGGGTGGGTTATACCACGTGACAGGTCTGCTTCGGTTTATGCGTTGTTTAGTGAGGTTTTTGTGGTTGGGTGGTAGTTTGTGTGTGTTTTGGTCAGGCGTATGTTTCAAATAGGTTCCAGGTAATCTATTGGCGTTATGTCCCTTGTTTCTATTGGTACGCAAACGCGTGCGACAGTCGGAGTTGTTATTGGGGCTGGAGAGTATGGCTTTATCTCCTAGACAGTTATGTGTGGTGCTGTCTGCGCTACCGGCTAGGGAGCGTCTAAGGTTATTGTGTGTCCTATGTGTGGAGGTTTCTTCTAAGTTCGTTTCTAAGGGTCCTGCTATGTTTAGCTGTGTTACGGTTCTATTTGGGTCGATGTAAGAAATCTTCTCAGTATAACCAGCGTTTATAAGTGCGGAGTCGTAGTATTCCGCGTGCTGCTTGAAGATGTTTTCGTTAGCCGACAGTGTGGACACTCTGTTGGAGACGCTTTTAACTATAGAGTTAATTATGCTCCTAGGGTGGTTGGAGTGTCTATTGACGTATCTAAGATTTTCATTAGGTTTGTGGTATGGACGGTAGAGGCCTGAGTCTAATTCTAGGGTGACGTCTAAGAAGTTAACTGTCCTATTGTTAGGTTCAATTTCTACTGCTAAACCTTGGGTCTTAAAGATGTACCTAAGTCGTTTGTGTATTCTATTCAATTGGCTGTTATTAAGTCCACGGGTCAATAGTAGGGCATCATCCCGGTATAAGCCACCGCCCAAGGAGGGGATCTCGTCCGTTAATATGTTTAGGAGGTATATGCCTACTACATCTGTAACCTGTGCCGAGTCAGTCGATCCCATGGTGATGTCGAAGCTATCTGGTCTATTCTGTCGTTCCCAAAGTCTTCCGTCGAATTCTAGTAAAGTTTTCCTAGCTGTTATTATTATGTCTACTTCTCTTCTAGTGAGGCTTGATCTGTTCATGGCTGAGATCAGTGCCTTGTTAAGGATGATTGAGGATATAGATGCGTAGTAGTTCGTAATGTCCAATTGGACTAATCGAACATTCGTCTTAGTTTCAATGGCACAAAACCAGTCTATTACCTCCTTTGTACAAGACCATAGGCTGAGTTTAGTTCTAATCTTAAGTTCAGGTAAAATTCGGTCAATAATTGATTTGCTAAGTCTACCAAGGTCCGATTTGGAGGGGGCTATGAGCCTGACCGGTAGTTTTGACTGGAAGTCCGGTTTATAGTCTTTAATGGATAGTCTCGGTGTCCTAGGGTTGTAAGGAAAGGTCCTGTCGTCAATACTCAGTTCGGTCATTATTGTTTTCGCCTGTTTGTTTATGTGTGCTAGGTTTTCTCATGTTGATGTTTTGTATATTTTAGAGATTTCGTTTGTAATGCATTTGTTGTAGGTTTTGTACTCTAAATTATACATATATATATATAAATATATATATATATATATATATACATATATATATATATATATATATATATATATATATACATATATATATATATATATATATACATATATATACTTAGGTTAATAGGAGTTAGGTATTGTATACCCGTGTCCCATTAAGGTATTGGCAGCATAATAATTAGCTCTATGCTTTGGAGCAGAGCCGTATATAAACCCTACCATAAACCTAATGATAGACTAACATATGTAAACGCCAGCTCCAACCACCCCAAATCAGTCCTAAATGCTATTCCCAAGGGGGTCTCTAATAGAATTACCAGACTGTCCTGTAATGAGAGTATCTTCAACTCCAATGCAGAGTATTATGACAAGGCCCTAGCAGAATCTGGTTACGGGAATAGATTATCATATATACATAAGGACTCCCAAACCATGAGTGTGAAACCTACCAACATAATCACACATAGTATGGCCACAAAGCCTAACCAACGTAGAGGCAAGAATAATAGTAAGAACCCTAATGGCGGTAACCCAGCTAAATGTAAACCACGTAGAGACAATACTAGAGTCCCTCACCACAACTCTAAAGCAGCAAATGATCATGCCATGAATATAAACCATCCGGGCATAAGCAAAACAGACAACGCCACTAACGTTAATAACGGAACCCTACAAAATAGTACACACAGTAATGAGACTCACCCCACAGATAACAAAAATAGAAGAAGGAAAAACATGTATTTTAACCCACCTTTTAACTCTGAGGTCCTCCCTAACCTCCCCAGAGTATTCTTCTTATTATTAGAAAAAAACTTCCCACCAGGCAATAGATATCGCAACATAATTAACAAAAACGTGATTAAATTATCTATTCGACCACACCTAACTTCGCATCACACCTAGCACGCACGAACATTAGGAAAACTAGGGAAGGTTTCGAAACAATTAAAATGGCAGTTAACCACCAGCAACGGACTACACTGGAAAATAGGCAACATAATAGCATCACTGAGCCATCTAATGATATAGAGGCACCTAGTGATAATGCTAGTAACCAAAGTTCGGGAGGTACGCTAACTGATCGAACCCGCAGTTGCAATTGTAGGCAGAGTAGTAACTGTCCCCTAAGGGGGGCTTGCCTCATGAAAAACATCGTATATGCATGTGACGTAACCACACACAACTCTACCAAAACATATATAGGATCAACGTCCAATACATTTAAAACTAGATATAACGCGCATATGTGCACATTTAGACACGATAGACATAAGAATGCCACCTCACTGGCGGGATACATCTCCTTTTTAAAAAATAATAATACCCCATACAAACTTTTTTGGAGGAAGCTTACTAGATCCACGCCATGCCGAACGCAGAGCGGGAGTTGTGACCTGTGTTTACTAGAATGCCATACCATAATACACTCTAAACTTAACCTGCTTAACAGGAAATCGGAAATTTTCTCCTCTTGCCAACACAAAATCCTGTGTTCCTTCTTCTATTTTAAACCTAGCACATAGACGTAACATATATTACACAACCCCCACCTAGACATACCCCTCCTTGACTATAACTCCCCCCAACCCATAACCCAGATAGATAGGTAGCCTATGGGTGGAACAGTCCCCTACAAGGTTTGTGTGTGTGTGTGTGTGTGTGTGTGTGTGTGTGTGTGTATTCTCCTTTTATCTCACACACACATACACACACACATATGTATGTATATATGCGTGCACGTGTACATGCATACATGCATATATATATGTATATTGTATACATATATATTGTATATATATATATATATATGTATATTATATACATATATATTGTATGTGTGTGTATATATGATATGTATATGTATATGTATGTATATGTGTATATATGTGTATGTGTGTGTATGATATGTATATATGTGTGTATGTATATATATTTTTTCTGTAGAAGTCTTCTCTATATGTGGTGTTCGGCATGAATTCCTCCTATAATACTCTTCTTTGAGAGGAGCACGATATGTAAAGTAACACATATGTATTGTCGCAGTTGAAACTGAGAACCATCACCCCTCCTGCTGACCCAAATGTTTACTGAGGACCAGAACACCATTATCGACAATATAAGAGAGGAATGCGCTTGCCGGACTATTGATGACCAAAACATCACATTCCAAGGTAATGGAAAAACACAGTGAATGGTAAACACGACCAGAACATCACAACATGCACATGGGAGCAACAGAGATTTAATATCAATAAGCGAATCAATTGAATTTTTGAGTTGAAATACATATAAATATGTGTCTGTGTGTATCGGACACACGTACACATGAAGAAACTGCTGACCTAAATGTACCTGTCATACCTGTCCGAATTCCCAAGAAAATTTTCGGTCAGTTACTATCTTGACCGCTTACCCTCACAATTACTACGTAGCGCTTCTTGCACGTGACTGCTAGACCCGGATGAAACGAAGACGAAGAATTTCCTTGCGTACCGTTTTGTACCACAGATGCGATCTCACTCTGCCTCGTTAATGTTCAATCAACACCAAAGTTATACGTTCTGGGCAATAGAATTGAATCCAACCACTGACAACATAGTTGTATGACCGATAATCACACCAAACCGGAGTACTGTGATCCTTGTAATTTCGAGATATACAACCACTGATAGTGTAACGAAGACCAGAAAACCATACACCATAATATTGAACCAAGTGATTGATTTGTGCGACCAAAAATAACACCACACACATATTGGGTCGGCAATGAACTAGGAATATTGGATCCTCCGTCAATGTCTGGGTGAGCAAAAATAGATTTCTATCTGCATTGAAATTTACGAACTTGTGCATCTACTGTGTGTCAAACACAAACGCACACGACCGCACAGATGAGCAATGGACCATGCCACGTGGGTTGAACTTGCAAGTGAATTGAAGGATGTGTAACTCTGATATACAGATTATTTATTATTAAGATGTATAAACTTGACATAACTATTATCATCTTATATTCTCTCAACTAATCACATTTGATTATATTTCTCTATCCCGTTTTCTCCCCCCATATTTATAATATTTTTATTTGACAAAATCGGTTTTTTTACATTGTGTTTTTCCCTTCTAATACTTGCTTATATTTTTTTATATATTCTCTATATATTTTTTATATATATATTTTTTATATATATATTGTTTATCTTTATTCTTATTTTCACTCTTATCCTCCTTTATATTTTACCTTATTCTTACTTTTATACCTTATTATAGTGTAATCTTCCCCATGCCTTATTATACATTATTAATTATAGATTAAGTCAATGACCTTGTAAATAAGGGCGGTGGATTGGCAGTATCGGTAGAGGGTCGGACGCTATGCTTTCCAGCATAGTTACGTCCCTTTACGATCTGAGTTCAAATCCCGCCGAGGTTGACTTTGCCTTTCATCCTTACGGGGTCGATAAAATAAAGTACCAGTAATGCACTGGGTAATTGCTGGCCTTGTGCCAAAAGTAGAAACAATTAATTATAGATTATTATTATTACTCTTATTCCATTTCTAATTACCTCATGTACTTTCTCCTCCGTTATATATATATTGTATGCCCTTTGTGTGTGTGTAGCCTCTGCACACCCTCTGCACCCTACTATCGACGCCACCCCATCTATGGCTCCACTAACCATTCGACTCCCGGGAATGAATATGACCACAGCTAGTAAACAAGGACCCACACCCCACCCTCCCGCACCAAAATTAGACTTATCGTCCCCTGCTTTTGCTCTTTACTCTCTTTACTCTTTGTTCTTGAATGTTTGGTTGGTAGAGTCCATAACACCAATCAAACCCCTTTTATAACTCTGAAGAAGCCTACGGTTACGTAAGGAAGAAACATTGTAAGCCAATAAAAATCTGTTGATGTTGTAGACGCTCTTGTGTTCTTTATCATACATATATATATATATATATATATATATATATATATATATATATATATATATATATATATATATATATATATACATATATATATATACATATATATATATACATATATATACATATATATATATAGATATATACATATATATATATACATATATATATACATATATATATATATATACATATATATGCATATATATATATATATACATATATATATATATATATACATATATATACATATATATATATATACATATATATATATATATATATATATATATATATATATATATATATATGCATATATATATATATATATATATATATATATATATATATATGCATATATATATATATATATATATATATATATATATATATACATATATATATATATATATACATATATATACATATATATATAAATACATATATATATATATATATATATATATATATATATATATATATATATATATATATATATATATATATATATATGAAAGACGTAAAATAAGAAAATTATTAAAATTAACTTACTAAAATTTTCACTCCAACCTAATTAGTTTCTGGAAGGGAATAAATATAGTTACGCAACGCAACTATAGATTAAATCCTTACGTCATCAAGGAGTCCATTCTCAGCTAAGCGTGGACACAAGGAACTCATATAAAAATAATTCAGTGGATGGAAAAAAAGCGAGCGGGGACTAGATTCCAGGACACTGAAAAAATCCACTGACTGCTTGGTCAGTGGCAAATTCTAAAGAATCAATCACGTGTCACTGAGGTTAATCAGTGAGGAGTGGGGTGGTAATAAGACAAGAGCCTAACTATTACCATGAACCATAGCAGTAATTTCTCTCTTTAAGATTGGTTACTCTTGAACTGTGTATACTTGAGCTCCCGTTGTTGAGATATTTACTGTTAGAAGTCACCATGTTGAGCAAACAGGAACTCAGAATATCACTTAAGTCCATACCTTTTGCGGACAGAAAGACATACCTCAAACTATTAATACAGAGTGTGAACTCTTTCATCCGAAGAATAAGATGGAAATCGTACCACTTTGACCGTGCGGTTGCTGCTGACGCCGGAAGTACAGCAAATAGATATGGATTTGCCACATGCAAGAATCCCCCACACAACATCCTGCTGGACCCTTTTGAGAAAGATCTATTCAACCTCGTCAGGAGCATTAATTCAAAAAGCATTAGAGACACAGGAATAACTTCCTCACTACATTAGCAACAACTATAAAAATATTTAAGGATAGCAACCTCTTACCTGTTATGTCTGACAAAACCAGAAATCTATACACCATGACTCCTGAAATTTACAACTCTTTCCTTCTTAAAGAACTCAACAAAAACTATAAAAAAAACTACACCCTCCAGTGTAAACGTACTTAACCGAAAAGCCCAGGCTTTGGTTAAGGATTTGCATTTGGATAGATTTACCCACCCTTATGTACCAACAACCCCAAGGTTCTCTCTCAAGGACCACAAGCCAAACTTTATAGAGAACCCATCCATTAGACTCATAAGCCCAACCACATCTGACCTGGGCCGCATCAGTAAGAACATCCTTGATAGGATAATCCCTGGGCTACGGGATGATACCACCTACAAGTTGTGGTCCAACACCGGCCAAGTCATCAGATGGTTCTCCGATCTAAGTCCAAGCAATCTATGAGGTTCATCCAATTTGATATAGACAGCTATTACGCGTCAATAACCGCGGAACTGCTCAACAAATCACTAGCCCTAGCAACCACCAATTCGGACATAACCAATAATGAGATTAACATCATACTCATGGCTAGGCAGACTATCATTGAATTCAACGGAGCACTCTGGACTAGAAAAGATAGAACAGATAACTTTGACATTACGATGGGCTCAAGTGACTCCGCGCAAGTCACCGATTTAGTTGGGATTTACCTATTACGTAACATCAGAGCCGAAATCCAACCCATGCAAGGTGGAATATACAGGGACGACGCCCTATTTGCAGTCCACAATTGCACTAATCAGGGAATCGATTTGCTTAAGAAACAATTTCATAGATTCTTCAAAAATAACGGTCTCTCTATCACCATCGAGCTGAACCATAAAGTAGTAAACTTCCTAGACGTCACCCTTGATCTCAACAATAACCTTTATAACCCTTACCATAAACCAGGCGAAATACTCACATATATTAGCCCACACTCTAACCACCCACCGGCAGTCATCAGAGCAGTAGTCAAATCTATCTCCTATAGGATCTCAATGCTATCAGCAAATGAAGAGATATTTATAAACCACGCACAATATTATAATAAGGCTCTCTCTGAATCTGGTTATAAACAATCAATTTATTACATACCAAAATGCCATAACACAGCAACTCACCATAATAAACTTAACACTAGAACTAGAAATACCTTAGCATATAGCCGATTCGCCGGAATTTTAGCAGTAACAGCACCTATACAGGGAACTTTAATGGTGGCAGCGGCCTGCTCCCCACTCCTAGTAGCAAACTAAGAATCAACCCTAGAATAGGAATGAGAAACGGGATGACAAATAACAAATCCCCAGGTAATAATAACCCTATGAAGGCCCCTACCAACTCCACTAGAACCCCTAGAAGGAATAGGCCTAGAAATATAACCTGGCTTAACCCACCATTCTCATCTAATCTAGCCACTAATATCCCCAATCGCTTCTTCTCTATCCTATCCAAATACTTCCCCCCTAACCATAGATATTACAAACTCTTTAATAAAAACAACATTAAAATCTCATTCTCCACTACACCTAACCTAGCTAGCCACATCGCGTTTAGTAACCATCATAAGCTAAGACACTATAACTCCCACACCGCGGTACCACCACCCCTATCAAATACACCACGCCACTACACCAATAATTACTCTAGTAGCACACCTCCCCCATCTAATCTTCTAGCACGGACCAACTGCTTAGGTTAAATAACCCTACTCTCACTAACCGCAGAAGCAACTGCAACTGCCGGTACCCCAATGCATGCCCATTAAATGGACACTGCCTGACACCCAACATAGTCTATAGGTGCACAGTTGAGACTGCTTCGAATACCAGCTCTTATATCGGGTCTACCCCTAACCCTTTTAAGGTACGCTATAACGCGCACTCTTTTTCCTTCCGAGAACCTAGCAACAGATGTTCGACATCGCTAGCTAGGCTCATTAAAAACCTTAAATTAAACAAAGTTCAACACTCACTAAAATGGGATATCGTAGCTAGGGCCCAACCGTTCAATGGACGAAGGATATCTTGTGATCTCTGTGTTACGGAAGCATATTACATAACTCTATCAAGACCTCTACCAATTAACGATAGAACGGAGGTAACCATTAGCTGTCAACATCGAAGGGCTAATTCCTTCGCCAATAGAGTTTTTGACCCAACTTAGTCATGTAGCCCCATCTCTAATTGGAGCTAATAAGTTAAATTGCTATGAACAACTCGATAATTATAAGTTACCTCCCCTACATTGTCTCTCAATTAAATAATTTAAATACTAGCACATAACTATAAAATACACACAATCTCTAATCTCTCGAGAAGTTACTTCCCCTGAAATCACCCTCTAATTAGTAAGGTAAATATGCCCTTTGGCAGCCATTTTGTTACCCATAGGCAGCCTCGACAGATGAGTACTGCGTGATTATGTCTGACAGCTCATGAAACAAAGGCACCATAGTTAAAACTAATATATGGAACATTATATTATGTAATATTATTTTAATTTATATTTATTTTAATTTATATTATAATTTATAAGGGCGGTGGATTGGCAGTATCGGTAGAGGGTCGGACGCCATGCTTTCCAGCATAGTTACGTCCCTTTACGATCTGAGTTCAAATCCCGCCGAGGTTGACTTTGCCTTTCATCCTTGCGGGGTCGATAAAATAAAGTACCAGTAATGTACTGGATAATTGCTGGCCTTGTGCCAAAGGTAGAAACAATTATTTTAATTTATATTCCTTTGAGTTCCGATGAGCCACTCTGTTTTTTTTAAATATGTTAATTATTTTCAACTGAACCAGATCAATTATGATAAATAGTCATCTGATCCAGAAATATTATACAGAGTAGCGAAACAATTGTAAACGGGCAATATTATTATTAATATTATTATTATTATTATTATTCTCTACATTCCTTACATCAAACTAAATATGTTGACAATCTTTTAATAATGTCTTCCTTGTGAAATTTGTGCTCTTGTTTTGCTTAACTAATGAATATTTCCAGCTCTGCGCACCTAACCTCTGCATGAACCCAGCCACCGAGCTGCTTTCTACTGCATATTGCACATTGTGCACAAGCCTTTACGCTTTGGCTTCTAACTAACTCACCAATCTTTCCTCTCATATCTCCTCTACTATCTCAATCTCTCTCTTTAAGATCGGTTACTCTTGAACTGTATATATATATATATATATATATATATATATATATATATATATATATATATATATATATATATATATATATATATGTATATATATATATACATATATATATATATATATATATATATATATATATATATATATATATATATATATACATATAATATATACATATATATATATACATATATATATATATATATATATATATATATATATATATATATATATGTATATATATATATATATATATATATATATATATATATATATATATATATATATATATATATAGGAATGAGTAGGACCCCGACGGCTGAGCTCAAGCCGTTTCGACGGCTAATTCTTTTTTTTCTTTTTTAGTCCAGAATTAGCCGTCGAAACGGCTTGAGTTCAGCCATCGGGATCCTACTCGTTCCTATTAACCACCCTACTACCCTAAGTATTGAGTACTTTGGTGCGTGATGGTCCACCTAGTTCCTTACCACATTTCCTTCGTTATATATATATATATATATATATATATATATATATATAACGAAGGAAATGTGGTAATATATATATATATATATATATATATATATATATATATATATATATATATATATATATATATATATATATATATACATATATATATGGTGGCTGCCAACTCGTTTTCGAGTACGGCCACTACTTTATATCCATGTAGGAGAACTTCTACCGAAGCGCTGAACGAGTGTGGCTTTTTAGTCCAGCCAGCGACTTGAAAACTCTGGTACAAACACTACACTTGTGACAATTATTGACACATAGTGGTGGGCCCATGGTACCATGTGACGACAAGTGCAGAGAGATCTCCAGATATAAAGCAATGCCTGTGCCGTGAAGCTTTTATAGTGAGCAAAGGCACTGCACAAAGCCAGTCCCACTCTCTTAACCAAAATGATATTTACCAAAAAGAAGAACAGGTCAACATCATTGGATACCATCAGGGTTGCAGGTGTTATATCAGAGTTTTCCTTCTGCTAGAATATATATATATATATATACATACATACATACATACATACATACATACATACATACATACATATATATATATATATATATATATATATATATATATATATATATATATATATATATATATATATATATATATATATATATACATATACATATATGTATTTATTTTCTTTTATTAATTGAGTTCTTTACACGAGGAATTAATATTGGTTTTGAAATAACTAATTAACCCGCGTGTGTTTTATATTTTACTCTTAATAATTCGGCCGGAGAATTATATTCCCATTTGCCCTTTACAGCATAACTTTCTTCATTTACTGCGGTTATGAGAAGCGGTTCTTATTCGGGTACAATTTCTGATATAGCCTAAGAAAATATCTATATGCGTGTGTAACTTATACAAGCATATATTTATTTTTTTATTTTCAATTGAGTTCTTAAACACGTTGGATTGATAAAGTTTTCAAAAAAACTAATTAACCCGCGTGTATATTATTTTTTTTCCTCATTTCGTGGATTGTGGGTTGTCTCCCCTTCCCGCTTCGTGTCGCTATGATACTTCCTCAGTCAAAAACTGCCGGAATTTCAAATTTGGCGGTCATTCGAGGTGAGAGAGAGCAACTTTACGGACATGATTTTTGACAGCGGTAAGAAATTGTTTTCTTATATCAATGTTTAACGGGCTTCCACTGATGATTTATAAGTGCCCACCTAAATATATTCTTACATGAATATATATTAGGCTTCTGCATAAACTGGAAACATTCTCCCAAACTTGTAGAAAACTTATAATGAAACAATTGTTTGGAAAGAGAAATATACTTTAACTTTAATTATATCTCATAAAATAATACAACTGGTTTTTCCACATTATACATATTGTTAGCACCCCAAACACTTAAATTGGGCTTATATTTTAATATAACCTAATGTTTGTTGAGTGAGATGGTTACCAGTCAGAGTTTAGCTTTAAACTATCTCTGTTATTGTATTATATATACATACATATATATATATATATATACATATATATATATATATACATATATATATACATACATATATATATATATATACATATATATATGTATGTATACATATGTATGTATATATATATATTTATACATATATATATATGTGTATATATATATATATGTATAAATATATATATATGTATATTTATATATATGTATATATATATATAAATATATATATATATATATATATATATATATATATATATATATATATATATATATATGTATATATATATATATATATATATGTATATATATATATATATATATATATATATATATATATATATATATATATAGTAAAAAATTGAACGGGAACAAAACAGAGAGGCAGTACGAATAAAGGTTTATTAGTTTCACTCTCTTGAGAGTGGGGTGGTGGTGGGGAACGACGTTTCGGGCATAAGCCCTTCTTCAGTTGAAAAGAGTGTGGGAAGAGAGTTCGAAAGGTGTGTAGGCGAGTGTTGGAGAGACATATAGAAAAAAGGGGGTGAGCGGAAATAGTACAAATGAAATTAGATATAAAAGCATAATTAAAAAAATTTAAAAAATAAATAAATAAAATAAAATAAAATAAAAATTAAACATGAAGTAAAACAGGTGGTGGAAGGGTGTGGGCGTGTAGGGGTGGTGACGGGTGGAGTGGGGAGAGGGAGGCGGGGTGTCCGAGCGGGGAGGGCTGAAGGTGGTGTGTGTGTGTAGGTGTGTGTGTGTGTGTATGTGTATGCGAAAGTAAGAGTTGGGGGAAGAACGGGGTTGCATGTTCGGGAAGAGGTGTGTGTGTGTGTGTGTGGATGGGGAGGGGTCAGAGGGGTGGGGGGATTCCGGAGGATTCCGGAGGCTGAGTGTGTAAATATGTGGTGGTACGCACGTGTGTGTGTGGTGTTTATGCGTGTTGTTGATGTAGGTGGCGTGTGGGAAAACATTTTTTTTAGTGTATGTCAGTGGGTGAGTCCTTAAGGTAGTTCCGTAGAGGATGTGGTCGAATGCTGGGTAATATCCTTGGGATGTGGTGGATTCTAGGGATCGATGTTCAATATGTGTAATCCGGGTAGAATGGTAAGTGAAGAAAATCGGTGTGTCAGTGTGTGCGGAGGTGCGGTGGACAGGGGAGAGGATGGGTAGGTGTGAAAGTTGGAGTGAGAAGGGTGTGCGTGTGCATTAGTAGAGGTGTTAGTGGGATGTGTGTGGTGTGGGAAACGGTGTGGGTGGAGCGGGGAGAGAATGGTGTGGGGCCGGTGGAGGGAGTTTAGTGCACTGGTGTGTGTGTGCGTGTTTGGATGAGTGTGTGTGTGGTGAAGGGGGTGTTAGTGGGTAGTAGTATACTGGAGGTGGGGAAAGGGTTGAATGCGGGTGTGAGTGGGGGTCAGTGGTGGTAGGGTGTGTAGAGTGGGTGGTGTAAGTGGGTGTGTGTGTTCGTGTGCGTAGGGTAGGGGGTGTTAGTGATGTTAGTTGCGGGGTGGTGGGGTGGATGTGTGGGGGTGAGGGTTAGTGGTGGTAGTAGGGTGTGTGTTTAGTGTGAGCGCGTGTAAATATGTACCGGTGGGTGTGTGCGTGTGATAAGGGGAGAGGGGAGAAGAAGAGAGGGATGTTAGTATGTTAGTTGGGGAAGGGTGGTCGGATGTGGGGTGGAGGTGTTAGTATTGTTAGTTGTGGGATGGGCGGTGAAAAGGAGGGGTGTGTTAGTGGTGTTAGTGGGGGATATGTGTGGGGGGAGGGGGGCGGTCGAAGGCTAAAGGAATAAGGGTGGGGAGTTCAGGCCGGGGGAGTGTGGGTCTGTAGGATGAAGATGGTTCGTTGTTCGACCCTGAGGAGAGTGGCGGGTGTTCCGTGGCATTGGAGTAGGCCACAGACAGTAAGGTGGTGTGCGGAATGTCCAGGGGCACCAAAGTGGCGGGCGATGGGGGAACTACCACCGAGACGAATATCTCGGAGGTGTTCGGTAAAGCGGTTCGCCAGGCGACGTCCAGTCTGTCCGACGTAGGTTGCGCTGTACTCCGTGCAGCGAAGTCCGTAGACTAGGTTGGAGGTGGTGCAGCGGAAGGTATGCCGGACAGAGAGAGAGTGGCCGTTGTGACCCTGGAAGGTGGTGGTGTTGGTGATGTGGGGACAGGTGTTGAAACGGGGCCTGGAACAGGGAAGGGAACCGGGGTGAGCGTGGTTTGGGGGGTAGGGAGCTGTGGATGAGGAAGGTGTGGAGATTGCGTGTGCTTTTGAAGGAGGGGAGTGGTGGGGCTGGGAAGATGTGGGAGGTGGAGGGGTCGGACTGGAGGCGTCGAAAGAGACGGAGGATGGTGCGGTGGAGGGGTATGGTGGAGGGGTGGTAGGTGATGGGGAAGGGGAGACGGTGGGTGGGTGTGCGGTGGCGTGGGTGAGGATGGTGGAGCAGTGGACAGCACGGGTGCGGGTGAGAGCGGTGTGGACGAGAGAGGGGGGTAACCTCTGCGGATGAAATGGCTGACTTGGGAAAGGGCCTGGGAGGGGCTGACTTGGGAAAGGGCCTGGAAAGGGCCTGGGAGGGGCGAAGGTCGAGGTAGTACTTGAGGGCACGTAGGCCGTCGTTGTGGGGGATGACGGTAGAGAGGGACTTAATATCTAGGGTGAAGAGGAAGGGCTGTGGGCTGGGTGGGTAGATGAAGGAGTCGAAAAGGCGCAGGGCGTGGTTGGTGTCGGAGATGTGAGAGGGGAGGGTGGTGACAAGGGGAGCGAGGATGGAGTCAAGAAAGGCGGAGATGAGTTCGGTGGGGCAGTTGCAAGCGGAGACGATGGGGCGGCCGGGGTTGTCGGGTTTGTGGAGTTTGGGGAGGAAGTAGATGGTGGGGGTGCGGGGGGTGCGGACGATGAGGTGGGAAGCGGTGGGGGGAGGGAGGAGGAGGAGACAAGGTGTTGGATGGTGGAGGAAACTTGTTGTTGGTAGAGGGGTGTGGGATCGGAGTGTAGAGGGCGGTAGAAGAGGGGGTTACGGAGCTTCTGAGGGCTTCGGCCGTGTAGAGGTCCGCGCGCGTCACACCACCACGGCGTCTCCCTTGTCCGCCGGTTTGATGACGAAGTCATCTCGGCTTTGGAGGGAGCGGAGAGCGAGGAGTTCGCCCCGTGAGATGTTATTCCGTTTGGAATGGTTGCGGAAGTCGAAACGATTTACGGCGCTACGGCTGGCATCGACGAACGCGTCCAGAGTGTTAAATTGCCCTGGGGCTGGCGTCCAAGAAGATGGTCATCGGCCCAGGGCGAGAAACGGGTCCGGTGCGTTCGGAGCCGGAGGCGTTTGACCGAAATGTGCGCTCGACTTCCGTT
>OZ024745.1:84840359-84847859 GCA_964016885.1 Eledone cirrhosa | reverse complement strand
CAGACAGAAAATACTATGCACAGTAGTATTAATAAATAAATAAATAAAATCGACCGGAAATCAAAAAACAAAAGCAGAAGTATTTACTTAGGTCTCACATGCAGTTAAGTAAAAACTTAGGAAACAACCCGGATAAATGACTAGAAAACCCTATTTGATAAATTAATATTGAAAATATTTAAAATACTTAATAAGGCAATACAATATTAGCTATGGTTTAAGTAATCAAAATCCCTAAACATTAAGATATCAACTATAAATATTTATAGAAAGGAATGAAATATTCTACTATCATTTACATAACGTTATCTAATAAACTGACTTTAAGCAGAATTATGGTAGGCTAATGTGGACAGAAAAAAAGAAATGTATGGAGGATACAAAAGAGCATAAAATCATAATCAATATATATAATAGAAAGGAGCATAAAAAAGGGGATTAAATATAATCATAATATATTTGAAGGGGTTAGCAATAAGTTTATGTGTGCATGGGGGGAGGGGGAGGAAGGAGGGAGGGGGGAAGGAGGGAGGGGGGTTAGTTATCCAAAGAAGAATCCAAATAAAATAAAATAAAATAAAATGAAATAAAATAATATAAAATATATAATCAGATATATACTCTTAAGGTGTTAATAGTGAAAATTTAATGTGTAAGAAGATAGATATGGTATAGTAGCCAAAAGATTATGAGAGCTAGAATAAAAAGTTGTCAAAAACCAATGATAATAATGATGATAATAATGGTGGTAAACAAAATGAACCTAAACTAAAAAAATAAGTAATGGAATATATCAGCTAATGGATACAATTTACACTACTAGAACCTTTAGGTTTATAATAAAAGTAAGAATTAGAAATAGCGTGGGGGCAAGAAGAGAATATCTCAGACTTTCTATTAAGTAAGGATTCACTAGAGAAAATTATAGAGTGTGTCTCAAGGATACAGAGATTACAAAATTTAGTATGTGGGAAAAGGTTATTAGAGCGTGCTACTATACGCCAATTAAGGCTATATGGTATATTAGCCCCCTTAAGATCCCAGATATAGTGTGCTAAAGAAGTAGAATTCTTAAACTTAACATGTTTGAAATTAGAGACATGAGAATTAAACCTAGTCTTAAAAGTGTTAGATGTAGAGCCTATATATGTTCTATTAGAGGAATTAGTTATAACTACGCAAGAATAAACGATGTTCTTAGAGAGGCAGTTACCGTTTAAAGGACAGTTAGCACTCACTCTACAGTTACACTTCCGGGTGCTATTGATTGGCTGAAGTAGTGATGCATTACACGTAGGATTACTATTAGATAAGGTCTGCTCTGGTGGTAAGGCATTTGCAGATCTGTTCTGACTAGTAGTATGTAGAGAGGAGTATCCATCCCTAATTTTCCTATTGTTAGTGCTAGCTAAATGAGAACTAATATTAGGGGTTGTAGAGAATGAAAGTTTAATTACATTTTTATTAAAAATACTATGGTATTTATGAGAAGGGGGGAAATTTTTCTCTAAGATAGAAAAGAAAGACCTAGGGATATTAGTTAATACTTCCTGATTATATGGCGGGTTAAAATAAGTATTTAGTCTCCTATGTTTATCCTTTCCGACTCTACCATTATCCAATATCCCATTATTAAGACTAGGGTTATTACAAGGATTAGTTAAAACCACATTATTAGAATCAGCCGAAATTCCATTAAGTCTCTTTCTGTTTCTACCTTTAGTATATCTGCTGCTGTCTGGAATCCTATCAAAAGGATTAGGGCCAATAATAGGATCAGTAGAAACAACATTATTAGAATTAGATCTAGCAGAAGCATCACCAATGAGTGTGCGTTCAGAGGGTTCGACTTGATTCCTAGAGGTATTAGATTCCCTATTACGAGTCCGGTGGGTTAACTTATGGATGGGTGCAGATACACCTATGTGATTTCTACGATTATTATGCTTCCTACTCCCATTCATGGCCATATTATGGGATATTATGTTATTATTATTATAAGTAAGCGGATACTTTCTAAGGTTACTATTATTATAATGTATTTTACCAGAGTAACCGGAATTAGCTAGGGCATTATTATAGTACTCCGCATGGTCATTAAATGTTCCTAAGTGTGGAAATCCTATTAGATACACCCTTAATTATAGAGCTTATCATAGATTTGGGGTGGTTAGAATTGGGACTAACATAAGAAAGTATTTCATTAGGCTTATGGAAGGGTTTAAAACTATTAGTGACCAAGTCCAAAGTCACATCTAAAAAGTTGACCGCTCTATCGTTTCTATCTATCGTGATCGAAAGGTTATAGCTTTTAAAAAACTTATAAAGCTTCTTCTTATTATGCTCGACATTGTTGGTGCTAGAGTTAATCACAAACAATGCATCATCACGATATAGTCCACCTTTAAGGTGCAGAAAGGTAACATATAGTTCATTTAGGAGGAACAACCCAACAAGATCAGTTACCTGGGCCGAATCACTCGAACCCATTGTAACGTCGAAATTGTTGGGCGTGTTTTATCGGGTCCAAAAAGTGTCCTGAAAATTAATGATAGTTCTACGGGCTGCTAGTATAATATCTACTTGTGATCGTGTAAGGCTGGACACTCTCATGGCCAACATTAAGGCCTTCTTGTAGTTTTAATTGCCCTGATGAGTCCTTAATAGGACGAAACATTGTTGGCTAATAAAGACTTTTGATGTATTGAAGGCTTCTTTGTTTTATTTTCATAATTCTTCGGCTCTGTTTAATTACATTGAGCTATACCTTTTAATGTCATTTCTATAATACGAAGAGGGTGTTTAACTCCAACACGCTCCAGTATTTTAATCCTTATATATATATATATAAATGGAATAGAGTGAAACGAAATTTCATTTCTCACTCTTAGTACGGCACTTACTTAAATGTAAGTATGTATGTATACGTACATACATATATGTATACAGACGCACAGTAGCATACATATATATATATATATATATATATATATATATATATATATATATATATATATATACATACAGGCACACATATATATATGCACGTATCAGTTTACCGAACATTTATTATAATGTTCGCTTCGTTCGTTTGTAAACAAACGGACAGCCTGATTTACGCCGTACAGTGTTCAGGCAACCACGTCACCTTTTTGTTCAACACTGACACAGGAACGATGTACTAGTTTCAAGCTTGTTAGCTATCGTCAGCACCGTATACCTTTCTGCCAGATGGTTGAACGTTCGAAAGTATATACTTTCCTTATGAAAATTAACGGCTGAGCAGCCTAATTTGTATATCGAGTGAGTTCAGTCGGCCAGGCGCACCGAAAACGATAAATGGAATAGAATGAAACGAAATTTCATTTCTCACTCTTAGTACGGCACTTACTTAAATGTAAGTATGTATGTATACGTACATACATATATGTATACAGACGCACAGTAGCATGCATATATATATATATAACGTTCAACCATCTGGCAGAAAGGTATATACGGCGCTGACGATAGCTAACAAGCTTGAAACTAGTACATCGTTCCTGTGTTAGTGTTGAACAAAAAGGTGACGTAGTTGCCTGAACACTGTACGGCGTAAATCAGGCTGTCCGTTTGTTTACAAACGAACAAAGCGAACATTATAATAAATGTTCGGTAAACTGATACGTGCATATATATATGTGTGCCTGTATATATATATATATATATATATATATATATATATATATATACATACAGGCATGCTACTGTGCGTCTGTATACATATATGTATGTACGTATACATACATACTTACATATATATATATATATATATATATATATATATATATATATATATATAAAAATAAAGATAAAGATAATGATGACAAAAATAAAAGCAAAGAAGGGGGTGAGAAAGAAGAAAAGAAAAGATAGCCAAGAAGGGGGAAGGAAGGAAGAAAACGAAGAAATAGAAGAGAAATGAGAGAGAAGAGGGGGATATATGTATTGGTTTTGTGGTTAATTAAAGCGTTTAGATATAAGAGGGTATAAAGTCTAAGTATATGCAGTTTGTCAGTTGGTAGTAAGAGGTTAAGGGTTCGATTTGTAGTGCGAAACCTTCTCTTTGAGTCTATGGTTACAATAAATTGATCTCTCGATTTTATTGTTGAGTAACCTATTCTTCGAACTTAATATGTGGAACAGCTCAAGGTCGCATAATCGACAGCTTCTCATACCACTCCGATATGGGGGCGCGTTCGATAATTTTTTCCACTTCAGGGTGTATTGATGGTTACTTTCCCTCAGTTGCCAGGTCTTGTTTGCAACGGTAGTTACATAACGGTGCTGGGAATGTTTCATTGCGTAACGGTGTGTATACGAACGAGCTTTAAATGTATTCCCAGTCGCTCCGATGTAATACCATTTCTGGTTGTCTGATTCCACTGTGCATTGGTAAACCAGGTTAGACTGCATACATTCATTTTGTAATGGACAGGTTTCAGGTAGGTGGCAGTTACATTTCTTGTTATGGGCAACTTTGGCATTATTTGTGGGCTGCGATGCCTGAACAAGTGTGTTACGTTTTGTTTGCCTATTAGCGGGTGGTTGTGTATTAGATATTCTGTTGTGTTCGGTGGTAATTGTATTGTTATTGTTGTAAATTTGTGTTTTGGTGTTGTTATGTATCTTTTTAGCGTTAAGCATCTTAATGTGTGCCTCTATATTTAGTGCCGTGGAGTATGATAGTCTAATAGATTTAGTGTTAAGGAATTTGCTGTATCTATGTGAATCTGGAAAGTGCCTATTTATTATTCTAAAGAAAGTAGAGGGTAGGTTAGTACTAATAGAGGTGTTAAATATGGGGTTATACCAAATATATTTTCTACTGCGTGACTTGTTTGATTTCGATGTTGTATTTCTATTTGCCGTATACTTTGCAGTTCTATGCGTAAATGCGTGTATGCGTGTGTTTCTGGAGTTTATGTTATGCGTGTTCGTGTGCGCTTCACGGAGGCTTTCATCTATATATTCTACACTATCTAAGTGGCCTGCCTTGTCTAATGCGGTATTGTAGTATTCTGCATGTTCTTCGATGATTTGTCGGTTAGATGAGAGGCGGGAGATCCTAAGGGATATGCTGCGTGGAATGGATTTAATTATTGATAGTGGGTGGTTTGAGTTACAGTTGATGTATGCTAAGTTTTCATTAATCTTGTGAAAAGGTCTCATAAGTCCCGTATTTAGGTTAAGCGTCACATCTAGAAAGTTAACTGTTTTAGTGCTATACTCATACGTTATGCTAAGGCCTAGTTTTCCGAGAGTCTTTCTAATATTCTTACGGAGTCTTTCTATGCTCTGGTTATTTAGGTTCTTAACTAGGAGAAGGGCGTCGTCTCTGTAGATTCCACCGTGAAGGTCGCTAAACTCGCTTTGTAAACTATGGGCTATATATATACCTACTAAGTCTGTGACTTGAGCCGAGTCGTTAGCCCCCATCGTGATGTCAAAGTTATTTAATCTATCCTTACGTTCCCAATAGGCGTTTTCAAATTTAATTATTGTTTTCCTAGCAGCTAATATGATTTTTATCTCGTCGTCTGTTATGTCAGAATTGGCTTTGGCGAATGCTAAGGCTTTATCCAAGGTGTTGGGGGATATAGATGAGTAATAATTGTTAATGTCAAATTGTATAAATTTAGATACTTCTTTGTTAGCTATATTGTTTCGGTAGCGTTACCCCATAGTTTAATCACTAGTTTATTCTTCATTTGTGCTATCACTCTGTCTAATATATGTTTACTAATTTTCTCGATGTCCGATTTGGATGGGCATATAAGTCTAATAGTGGGGTTATAATCAAAATTTACCTTGTGGTCTTTGAGGTTAAATGTGGGGGTACATGGCTTAAGTGGCTCCGTTCTGTCGTCTATTCCTAGGTGTTTCACTATATTGTGTGCCTCGTTGTTGATGTTTATCAGTGCCGCCTCATTTGTTTTTTTTGTATTTCCTATGTAATTCCTTCCGTATGAAGATATTGTATGTATTAACATCCATCGTATACACATTTGATGTTTTGTCCGCTTTGACAATAATTTCATTGGTGGTTCGCAGCTTTTTTAGGAATGTATTTATGTCATTCTGGAGTTTATTATTCCTCTGCTTTTTGAATTTGATATTCATAATCATCTTCAGTAAGTCCTGTTCAAAGGCATCCAGTTGGGGGTTGGTAGGTGGGTTTTTACACGATTTGTTTCCTTGTTATATTCCACGGTGCGACCATTACGTCCTTTGTCGAAATGGAAAGTTTTCCATCTAACTCTGCGTATAAAGTCGTTTGTTCGCTGTATCATCCCGAGAGTATAATCCTTTCTCCGAGGTATAGGAATGTTCTTTAGGGACATACCTATGTAATGCTTTTCCATAGTAGTACCGTATGTTTAGGTGGTTGCTCGACCGATAAGGAGCCTGTAGTTAGAGAAGCAAAAAATTGCTTATTGTGATCCAGGTTTTGGTTAAGAAAGCCAGTTTCATGGATGGTTTCAACATACGGTTAGGGGTAACTCCACAAGTTTGTAAGAATTCCGTTCAATCTTGGAGTATAAAGTATAAAAGAGAAAACACAGGTAAGCATTAAGAGAAGGATTTTATCCAGGTATTTACGACCGTTTCATTGGTAAGTGCAACCTTATATTGCTATACTGCAAATAGCAGCCACTCAATTATAATTGTTGTTCACAGTCCAAATTTTCAAAATAGTAAGTTACTCTTGAAATAATTCATAATATATAGAGAAAAACATTTATTTGGAATTGTATTTACTAGTATAGAGAGAGAGGAATCAGAAGGTGAGGGAACAGACGGCATAGTATAGAGAGAGAGGGAAGGGGGAAGAGGTAGAAAGTAGAATGACAAACTGAGATGGAGGGAGAGGTAGAGGTGGAAGGATTCTTTGGTCAGTTTTGATAGCAGACATCATGTCGTGGAGTGTAGTGAGTTAAAGAGAATTAAATAGATAATAGTGGGAGAGAAAGGGGTGGGGGAGATATAAAGAGATATATATATATATATATATATATATATATATAAATAAATAAAGATAAAGATAATAATGACAAAAATAAAAGCAAAGAAGGGGGTGAGAAAGAAGAAAAGAAAAGATAACCAAGAAGGGGAAGGAAGGAAGAAAACGAAGAAATAGAGGAGGAATGAGGGAGAAGAGGGGATATATGTATTGGTTTGTGGGTAATTAAAGGGTTTAGATATAAGAGGGTATAAAGTCTAAGTATATGCAGTTTGTCAGTTGGTAGTAAGAAGTTAAGGGTTCGATTTGTAGTGCGAAAATTTTTCTTTGAGTTAATGGTTACAATAAATTGATCTCTCGATTTTATTGTTGAGTAACCTATTCTTCGAACTTAATATGTGGAACAGTCAAGGTCGCATAATCGACAGCTTCTCATACCACTCCGATCTCGGGGCGCGTTCGATAATTTTTTCCACTTCAGGGTGTATTGATGGTTA
>OZ024745.1:84832859-84835359 GCA_964016885.1 Eledone cirrhosa | reverse complement strand
ATATATATATATATATATATATATATATATATATATATAGGACGTAAAATAAGAAAATATTTTTTTAAAAAAAATTTAAAAAAAATTTTTTTCTTACTTAAATTTTCACTCCAACTAATTAGTTTCTGCAATGGGATAAAGACAGTTACGTAATCCAACTGTCGAGAATTCATTGCGTCATCAGGAAGTCTATTCTCAGTTAAGTCTCCAGGCAATGCGCGGACACTGGCGGCTCATATAAAAATAATAATAATTCGGTAGATCGAACAGCTTGCGAGGACTGGATTCTATGTACCGAAATTCTCACTGCTTCAAGTCAAATGGCCGATTCTAAAGAATCAATCACGTGACACAGAGGCTAGTTAGAAGGAATGGGATGGTAAGATGACTGACGCCTACTAACACCCCAAAAAAAATTTTTTTAGAAGTGGTTTTGACAAGTTTGCTCGACAAATCAGTGATTTGGAGATAAATATAGATAATTTAATATATCAACTAACATAAGCGCACAGATGCACGCCCATGCCAGCAAATACACAGGTTATGTCATAGTACCTAGGTGGTTCAATGCAGGAGAATGCAGAACAATAATATATAGGACGTAAAATAAGAAAATATTTTTTTAAAAAAAAATTTAAAAAAAATTTTTTTCTTACTTAAATTTTCACTCCAACTAATTAGTTCCTGCAATGGGATAAAGACAGTTACGTAATCCAACTGTCGAGAATTCATTGCGTCATCAGGAAGTCTATTCTCAGTTAAGTCTCCAGGCAATGCGCGGACACTGGCGGCTCATATAAAAATAATAATAATTCGGTAGATCGAACAGCTTGCGAGGACTGGATTCTATGTACCGAAATTCTCACTGCTTCAAGTCAAATGGCCGATTCTAAAGAATCAATCACGTGACACAGAGGCTAGTTAGAAGGAATGGGATGGTAAGATGACTGACGCCTACTAACACCCCAAAAAAAATTTTTTTAGAAGTGGTTTTGACAAGTTTGCTCGACAAATCAGTGATTTGGAGATAAATATAGATAATTTAATATATCAACTAACATAAGCGCACAGATGCACGCCCATGCCAGCAAATACACAGGTTATGTCATAGTACCTAGGTGGTTCAATGCAGGAGAATGCAGAACAATAATATATAGGACGTAAAATAAGAAAATATTTTTTTAAAAAAAATTTAAAAAAAATTTTTTTCTTACTTAAATCTACCGAATTATTATTATTTTTATATGAGCCGCCAGTGTCCGCGCATTGCCTGGAGACTTAACTGAGAATAGACTTCCTGATGACGCAATGAATTCTCGACAGTTGGATTACGTAACTGTCTTTATCCCATTGCAGAAACTAATTAGTTGGAGTGAAAATTTAAGTAAGAAAAAAATTTTTTTTAAATTTTTTTTAAAAAAATATTTTCTTATTTTACGTCCTATATATTATTGTTCTGCATTCTCCTGCATTGAACCACCTAGGTACTATGACATAACCTGTGTATTTGCTGGCATGGGCGTGCATCTGTGCGCTTATGTTAGTTGATATATTAAATTATCTATATTTATCTCCAAATCACTGATTTGTCGAGCAAACTTGTCAAAACCACTTCTAAAAAAATTTTTTTTGGGGTGTTAGTAGGCGTCAGTCATCTTACCATCCCATTCCTTCTAACTAGCCTCTGTGTCACGTGATTGATTCTTTAGAATCGGCCATTTGACTTGAAGCAGTGAGAATTTCGGTACATAGAATCCAGTCCTCGCAAGCTGTTCGATCTACCGAATTATTATTATTTTTATATGAGCCGCCAGTGTCCGCGCATTGCCTGGAGACTTAACTGAGAATAGACTTCCTGATGACGCAATGAATTCTCGACAGTTGGATTACGTAACTGTCTTTATCCCATTGCAGAAACTAATTAGTTGGAGTGAAAATTTAAGTAAGAAAAAAATTTTTTTTAAATTTTTTTTAAAAAAATATTTTCTTATTTTACGTCCTATATATTATTGTTCTGCATTCTCCTGCATTGAACCACCTAGGTACTATGACATAACCTGTGTATTTGCTGGCATGGGCGTGCATCTGTGCGCTTATGTTAGTTGATATATTAAATTATCTATATTTATCTCCAAATCACTGATTTGTCGAGCAAACTTGTCAAAACCACTTCTAAAAAAATTTTTTTTGGGGTGTTAGTAGGCGTCAGTCATCTTACCATCCCATTCCTTCTAACTAGCCTCTGTGTCACGTGATTGATTCTTTAGAATCGGCCATTTGACTTGAAGCAGTGAGAATTTCGGTACATAGAATCCAGTCCTCGCAAGCTGTTCGATCTACCGAATTATTATTATTTTTATATGAGCCGCCAGTGTCCGCGCATTGCCTGGAGACTTAACTGAGAATAGACTTCCTGATGACGCAATGAATTCTCGACAGTTGGATTACGTAACTGTCTTTATCCCATTGCAGAAACTAATTAGTTGGAGTGAAAATTTAA
>OZ024745.1:84825359-84827859 GCA_964016885.1 Eledone cirrhosa | reverse complement strand
AAGTTTTGGAAGGAGTGCCGGAATCGGTGCTGGCATGACGCGAACACTTCTGATTTTTTATTAAGGAGGTTATGGTTTGAGAAGATAATAGTATGGGTCTCTAGTAGACAGAGGTTACAAAATTTATTAGGTGGTTTGTACGATGTCGCCTTACCTATCACTTCCCATTTAAGTGTATAAGATCTATTTTTAGTTTTTAGATAGTGTATGTAGCTAGATAGTGAAGTGGTGTTGGCTAGACTGTGTTTTTTGAAAGAATGGAGTTGCGAATTGTATCTGGTTTTGAATCAGTTTGAAGTAGAGCCTATATAGTTTTCAGAAGAGTTACTAGTTGTGACGGTGCATGAGTATATGATATCCTTGATTAAGCATTTTTTTATCTAAAGGGCAGGTTCTATTAGATCTACAGTTACAATTATTTTGGATGTTAGCCTGCCGGTTATTATGTTGTGTAGAAGTCTGGATGGTAGCTGTAGGATTATGGTCATTGGGGTTGTCGTTCCCAGCGTTATTGCTTACACTAGTGCTATTACTATTATTACTATTATTATCAGGGTTAGTTGATATAATGTTATTTTGAACGTTTACCCCCTGTTGTGATTTAGTTTGTTAGAACTAAGAATTAATTTTTCTTTTCTTTTATATATATATATATATATATACATATATATATATATATACATATATACATATATATATATATATATATATATATATATATATATATATATATATATATATATATATACATATATATACATATATATATATACATATATATATATATATACATACATATATATATATATATATATATACATACATGTATATATATATATATACATACATATATATGTATATATATACATATATATATACATACATATATATATATACATATATATATATATATATATATATATATATATTTATATATATATATATATTTATATATATATACATACATATATATATATATACATATATATATATATATATATATACATACATATATATATATATATGCATATATATATGTATGTATATATATATATGTATGTATATATATATATATATATATATATATATATATATATATATATATATATATATATATATATATATATATACATATATATATATATATATATACATATATATATATACATATATATATATATTCATATATATATATATACATATATATATATATACATATATGTAGGAGGTGAGTTTTATTGTAGTACAATAAAGCAATGCAGATATCAGATAAGAAGCACTCTACAGTTTGTAGGACTGGAGTATACATAATATATAAGAACAGAAGATGGTTAAAGGAGTTCCATGTGTTTTATTATGCGCATTTCAAAAACAAACATCATCATGCAATAATATTTGTGTTTTCATTGTCCTCCTGTTTTATCTGATGAAAACACAAACATGATGATGTTTGTTTTTGAAATGCGCATAATAAAACACATGGAACTCCTTTAACCATCTTCTGTTCTTATATATTATATATACATATATATATATATATATATATATATATATATATATATATATATATATATATATATATATATATATATACATATATACATATATATATATATATACATATATATATATATATATATATATATATATATATATATATATATATATATATATATATATATATATATATATATATACATAGTATTAAGGATTCTATTTATGGTTATGTATATACTAAAACTTTTTATAGTTATATATATTTAAACCCTAAACAGTGAAAGACAGTAATTTATTACTACCTTATTACCAGTAAGATAAATAGCTCAATGTAATAACATCAGTTGTTCTACAGAGCAGTTATATAGAAATCACATGAATCAAAGTCCTGTTCTAACCATTTATTAGCTTACAATTGTTTCGTCCAAACCGAGGTTTGGACTCTTCGGAGCAATTTTTCAATGATTGTTTACATACATGACCTCCTTTCCAACACAAGAGACATACAGATACATATGTATATATCGATGCACAGTGGGGTGACATCCATTATAATATTTTTGCATGGCAATTTAAATTCAAAAATTAAAATCATAATAAAACAAAATTAAAGTTAAAATACAACATCGGCAGTTTACGAAGATAATGCAAGAGGATAGTTTGTTAGTCAGTTGAGGTAGTTAGTGCATGCAATAGTTACACATGGGGCATGCACGTGTGTCTTATTTATATAAGATTATTGTGCGGCAAGGTGTTATATGCAATACAAGCACTTTAAGCGGGTAAACAAGAGTATTATGGGGGTTGTAGTGGTAAAGTATTTTTTGTGTATGATAAAGAAGCTTGTGTGCAGAGAAATATTATAAATGAGAAGCAAAATAATGTTATGGTTTTTGTATACACCACCATTTTCACAATCCAGGAAACGTAATATATAGTTTATATGTCCTTCACATAATTAACGATGATTCAGTATTGGATGTTTGATGTATTAAGTTAAATT
>OZ024745.1:84810359-84812859 GCA_964016885.1 Eledone cirrhosa | reverse complement strand
AATGAAAATAAAATTAAAAATAAAAGCAAAAACAAAAACCATAACCTACATAAAAATAACCACTACCACAGTCACCAACAGTCTTCTAAACAGGAAACTTCTTCCTCTTTTTTAGCCATAATGAATCTGGCAAAAGAACTGGAAAAAAACATTCGAGCTATCACCCAGCACCACCCTCCACTATCACCCCACTGCACAAACTCCCATTGCTGCCATTAACAAACAAACAAATTAACAACACACCAAAACAATTAAAACCATCCACTCTCGCCTCTACATTTTTGCTTAACGCCCAAGGCATCAGCCCTTCCACCAATACTCAAAAATGGAAGATCAAATTCCTGGAGGACTGGATTGATGTCCATCCAAACCACATCCCTTTCTTCGTCCTCACTGAAACCCATCTCAGTAACCTCCACTTGGAAGCCGAGGTGAAAGTGAAAAGTTTCAAAGCCATCCGTGCTGATCGCGCTGGCAGAAGAAAGGGCGGAACTGCCATTTATGTCCATAATTCTTTCTCAACAGAGGCTATGAACATATTCACTAATGGATACTGTGAGGCAGTCACTGTATTCAGTCAAACCAACAACCTATTAGTAGTTGGGCTCTATAGGCCACCCCAAACGCCTGTACCATGCTTCAAGGAATGCCTCAACAGCATAAAGTGTTTCATCCAAGAGTGTCACCCTGACAACATCTTAATGATGGGGGACTTCAACCTCCCCGGAGTTGACTGGTCCACAAACACCCTGCCACCAGGTTCTTCTGCCTCAACCTCTGACAGGGAAGCTGTGGAATCACTTCTTGAGTTCATGGATGATTTCTTCCTATCCCAACTAGTGCTCGAACCAACGAGGTGCCACAAAAACGTCCTAGACTTAATTTTCAGCAATCACACTGACAATATCCACAATATTGCAGTGGAGAAAACTCTACTCTCTGATCATGACATGGTTCTCTGTGATCTGAGATTCCACCGTCCAATATACAAACCCAATGTCATCTCTCCTGTCCATCCGTTTGACGCTATGGATTTCCACAATGCAAACTGGGAAGCGATCAGTCATGATCTTGCACATGTCGACTGGTCCTTCACGCACACTCATACACCCACTAACATCAAAAAGTCCTGGCAGACATTTGTGGACACTGTTACAAACATATGTGCTAAACACACCCCATTAAGAACTATAAACAAATCTAAGAGCAGAATCCCTAGAAATAGAAAAACGCTCATCAGAAAAATTAAGAGAACGAACAAAAGAATCAACAAGCTGAAATACTGTCAGCAGCAACACATCAACTTGACTGCCATTTCATCACTAGAGATTAAAAAACATAACCTCCAAAACAACATAATGTCCCTCATCAACAATCAGAGAAGAGCTGCAGAGGCCTGGGCCATTGAGAAGATCAAACTCAATCCCAAAGTGTTCTTTTCATTTGCAAAAAAACACAAAATCACTGGCTCTACTGTTGGCCCTCTAATTGATGAAAATGGCACTCTTCAAGACAATGCTAAAACCATGGGTGAGATACTGCAGAAACAATACTGCTCTGTTTTCAGCAATCCTGATATGGCCGATCTGGGCTGTATCGGCGATGTTACTCCCCATTACACCTTATCGGACATAACGTTTGGCGCCCCTGATGTCTTGGCGGCAATAAAGGAAATCAAGCATAATTCAGCAGTAGGTCCCGATAGGTTCCCTGCTTGTGTCCTGAAGGCGTGTCAACACCAACTTGCTTCTCCTCTTGCCAATCTGTGGCAGAACTCACTGGATGCTGGATATGTGCCAGAAAACCTTCTATCCCAGTCTGTTGTCCCAGTTTTCAAAAAGGGAAACAAATCCCTTGCCGTGAATTACCGTCCAATCTCACTCACCTCTCATATCATTAAGGTATTTGAGCGAGTGGTGAGATCGCGAATGACCCACTTCCTTGAGAGTAACAATATGCTGAACTCCAACCAGCATGGATTCCGTAATGGAAGGGATTGCCTGACGCAACTACTGCATCACTTTGATGACATTTTGAGAGCCTTGGGAGAGGGTTCCAACACTGATGTTATCTACCTTGATTTCAGCAAGGCCTTTGACAGGGTTGATCATAACATTCTACTGAGAAAGCTGTCCAATATTGGTGTCACTGGAAAGCTGCTGCAGTGGATCAAGAGCTTCCTGTCAAACAGGACCCAACATGTTGTAGTTGAGGGAGTCAAATCAAGCGCAGCCAAAGTCAGTAGTGGAGTCCCACAAGGCACTGTGTTGGGCCCACTTCTCTTCATCATCTATATTAATGACATCACTGACATCATCAAACACAGCAACATTAAAATTTTCGCTGATGATTCCAAGCTCCAAAAGGTCATCAATGGCGTGGATGACCGGATAAGCCTTCAGTCAGACCTACTGGCTGTTACCCAATGGGCAGAAAAGAACAACATGTTACTGAACGAGGACAAATTCGAACTGATCCACTTTGGAAAAGAGGATGCTCT
>OZ024745.1:84750359-84805359 GCA_964016885.1 Eledone cirrhosa | reverse complement strand
TATGTGAATATATACTATATACGATCAGTTCAGTGAATTATGCACAGGTGATACATGAGTTAGGAGTTTCTGTGTTGCTTGATGACCTGATTGGTATCTTTTGATGAGAGAACTGGTCACCGGACCACCCTGGTGAATTTACCGGGGATGCAGTCATACTATGACCTGAATCTTGCCGGGAGTCTTGTATGATAATAAGTCCATTATTAGTAGTGAGACCCATATAATTAATTTTGTAGTCTGACTCTTCTTATAGATTGTCCAGGTGTGGCACTCCATATTGGATTGTAATCATCATGATATGAACTCCTTTAGTACTTATTAATAGACTCCACTCTAATTTGTAGATAAGATACCTAATTTATTTATATGTAAGATGGGAGTTTATGTATTGCTTGATGGCCAGACTGGTGTCCTTATATGAGAGATTTGATCTCCAGATTGTAATCATCATGATACGAACTCCTTTAGTACCTATTAATAGACTCTACTCTAATTTGTAGATAAGATACCTAAATTAATTTATATATGAGATGGGGATAATCTATTGCTTGATGGCCAGACTGGTGTCTTTATATGAGAAATTTGATCTCCGGACCATCCTGAGGATATTCAGATTTACCAAGGATTCGGACATACAATGACCCAGAGCCTACCGGGAGTCATATATAATAATAGGACCAGGTCCTGCGGGAGGAATTACATGTACATGGAACATTGATTTGAGAGTCTGACTCCTCTTATAGAATGTTCAGATATGGCACCCCTTAATGGAAGGTAATCATCCTAATATATACACCCTAGTACTTCTTAATGGACAACACAGTAACCTATAAATAAGTAACATATTCTAGAAATTAGTTATAACATCATATGATAGGCACTTATTTGAAACACCATTAATGTAATTTAGGATAATAAATTTAACTAAGAAAACCAGCTAGTTACCTCCCCTTACGCATTAATTCCCCTTGGTCATGCAGACACTTCCGGAATATAATATCATCACACAAAACTAAATAACGTGATCTATTAATTAAGAATCGACAAGATACGGTTTATAACTTGGTTATATGCCGAACCATCGTGAATTATATGATAGACCCGTGTTCTATATATTGCGTCTCATGGATTATGTGAGTGGTGGTGTGAGCGAAGACAGTGGTACTGTTTTGCCTACGATACAATATGGTTTATAATATGTTTGAAATTTTTGATATTTTGGTGTTTCTCTACATTCGGGACTGCATATCATACAGGTATATGCGAATAAATGACTTAATAATTCAGCCCACATAATAATATCGATTGCCTGCTTCAACTGCCTGACCCTGCACTCTAATCCTGTATAAATAAGACACGCGTGCATGCTACACGTGAGATTGTTTCATACACTGACTACTCTAAACTTTCCTCTTGCTTTATAGACTGCCAACGCTTTTATTTTTATTTTTATTTTTATTTTGTAACCTTTATATGTAAATTGCCATGCTATATCATTTTGTTAGATGTCATCCCACTGTGGATCAATATGTGCATATGTTTTATATGTCTCTTGTGTTGAAAAGGAGGTCAAGTATGTTATAGATCACTAAATAGTTGCTCCGGAAAATCCAAGCCTCGGTTTGGAGGAAACAATTGTAAGAGAATTTAAACTGAACTTTGATTATTGTAATCTCTATATAACTGCTCTGTAAAACAACCGATGTTATTACATTGAGCTATTTATCTTACTGGTAATAAGATAGTAATTAATGACTATCGTTCACTATTTAAGGTTTGTATGAAAAATATATTACCATAAAAGGTTTTATTACATACATAACCATAAATAGTATCCTTAATATATATATATATGAATTATATATATATACATATATATATATACACACACACACACACACACACGCATATATATATATATATATATATATATATATATATATATATATATATATATATATATATATATATATATATATATATATATATATATATATATATATATATATAAGTATGTACACGTACATACATATATGTATACAAACGTACAGTAGTATGTATATATATATATACATACATGCACACATATATATATATGTACGTATGGTTTCACCGAAAATTTATTATAATGCTCAGTGTGTTAGTAAAAAACATCCCGTATTAAGCCGTAGTGTCCAGCAACCATCGTTGCTCGTTTGTTAAACACTGACAAAGGAACACTGTACTAGTTTCAAGCTTATTAGCTATAGTCAGCAACGTATACCTTCCTGCCAGATTGTTGAACGTATATACTTACCTTATGTATATTAACAGCTGAGAAGCCCAATTTGCATATGGAGTGGGATAATCGGCCGGGTGCACCGAAAACGATAAACGGAAAAAATGAAACGAAATTTCATTTCCCACTCTTGGTACGGCTGTTACTTAAATATAAGTATGTACACGTACATACATATATGTATACAGACGTACAGTAGTATGTATATATATATACATACATGCACACATATATATATGTACGTATGGAGTCACCGAACATTTATTATAATGATCAGTGTGTTTGTAAACAAACATCCCGTATTAAGCCGTAGTGTCCAGCAACCATCGTTGCTCGTTTGTTCAACACTGACAAAGGAACGCTATACTAGTTTCAAGCTTATTAGCTATCGTCAGCAACGTATACCTTCCTGCCAGATTGCTGAACGTATATACTTACCTTATGCATATTAACAGCTGAGAAGCCCAATTTGCATATCGAGTGGGTTAATCGGCCGGGTGCACCGAAATAGATAAACGGAAAAAATGAAACGAAATTTCATTTCCCACTCTTATATTTATATATATATATATATATATATATACAATTAAGTTTAAAATGTACATCCACATATGTATACTGAAATACTAGTATGCATATGAATACACACACGTGTACATATGTAGATGTACCGAGTTTTTCACTGGTCACTTTACTGTGAGTGTCCAGCTATTCTGTATGTAAACACACAGACAAACCGGTTTTTAGAGTCATACTGGTTTTTGAGGAAACACCTTTCCTCTATTCTCCAGAAAGCCAGACAAGGAATATTGGACTAGTTTCGATGTTGTTACATCTCATCAGCAATATTTACCTATCTTCCGGCCTTTCTAGAGAATCGTAAAAGCACATATCGTTATATGCTTTTTCTATGAAAATTAGTAGTGGGCAGACCAATTTGCATAGAGCGTGAGTACGTACCGGTTCAACGGAGACGATAAAAACAAATAACGAAACGAAATTAAATTTCGTTTCGTTTGTAACTCACTTTTGTATGACTGACGCTTAAACAATTAAGTTAAAAATGTACATCCACATATGTATACTGAAATACTAGTATGCATATGAATACACACACGTGTACATATGTAGATGTACCGAGTTTTTCACTGGTCACTTTACTGTGAGTGTCCAGCTATTCTGTATGTAAACACACAGACAAACCGGTTTTTAGAGTCATACTGGTTTTTGAGGAAACACCTTTCCTCTATTCTCCAGAAAGCCAGACAAGGAATATTGGACTAGTTTCGATGTTGTTACATCTCATCAGCAATATTTACCTATCTTCCGGCCTTTCTAGAGAATCGTAAAAGCACATATCGTTATATGCTTTTTCTATGAAAATTAGTAGTGGGCAGACCAATTTGTATAGAGCGTGAGTACGTACCGGTTCAACGGAGACGATAAAAACAAATAACGAAACGAAATTAAATTTCGTTTCGTTTGTAACTCACTTTTGTATGACTGACGCTTAAACAATTAAGTTAAAATGAAATTTAATTTCGTTTCGTTATTTGTTTTTATCGTCTCCGTTGAACCGGTACGTACTCACGCTCTATGCAAATTGGTCTGCCCACTACTAATTTTCATAGAAAAAGCATATAACGATATGTGCTTTTACGATTCTCTAGAAAGGCCGGAAGATAGGTAAATATTGCTGATGAGATGTAACAACATCGAAACTAGTCCAATATTCCTTGTCTGGCTTTCTGGAGAATAGAGGAAAGGTGTTTCCTCAAAAACCAGTATGACTCTAAAAACCGGTTTGTCTGTGTGTTTACATACAGAATAGCTGGACACTCACAGTAAAGTGACCAGTGAAAAACTCGGTACATCTACATATGTACACGTGTCTGTATTCATATGCATACTAGTATTTCAGTATACATATGTGGATGTACATTTTTAACTTAATTGTTTAAGCGTCAGTCATACAAAAGTGAGTTACAAACGAAACGAAGTTTAATTTCGTTTCGTTATTTGTTTTTATATATATATATATATATATATATAAACAAACATAAATTATCGAGATTCGTATTTCCGCCCACGAAATAATCCGAGTCGTGCGGCAAGTGCTCAATGATTCAGATGAACCAGAGCTATAACAAACGTTAAAAGCCACACACATGTGAGCCGATGATTAAACAATCATTCTCATATTCCCCCAAAAAAACGAACAAGTAATTCGGGTATTGAAAATTTACCCGGACGCCTGGAAGGTTGGTAAAATCCAGTATATGGGTTTCTGTAGCTCCTAAATAAAGTACGTCCGCTTACATAAATAATGTCAGGCTTCTGGTAAGATGATTGAACAAGGAAGCCACTTTCTCAACAGGTTTTAGTTCAATGTTAATACAAGGACTGACTATTGCTGACCCCACGTGGGGATCGGCAAGGGAGGCAACCCCTATATAAGACTAATGAATTCAGTTGTGTATATCTTTGCAAGAATGCAAAAACATCACAAATCGAATAGAGTTCTCAACAGAAGGGTTAAAATTAACATAAGCTATTCATCAGTCAATAGAATCAACTAAAAAATCACGAAAATTAATTGATCAATAGCTAGAGTCTGGAGAATAATACAAACATAAATTATCGAGATTCGCATTTCGGCCCACGAAATAACGAAAAACAACGACCGAGATGTGCGGCAAGTGCTCAATGATTCAGATGAACCAGAGCTATAACAAACGTTAAACGCCAAACACACTGAGACGATGGTTAAACAATCATTCGCATATCCAAAAAAACGATCAAGTAATTCGCGTATTGAAAATTTACCCGGACCCCTGGAAGGTTGGTAAAATCCAGTATATGGGTTTCAACAAGAACCTAAATCAAGTACCGTCCGCTTACATAAATAATGTCAGGCTTCTGGTAAGATGATTGAACAAGGAAGCCACTTTCTCAACAGCTTTTAGTTCAATGTTAATACAAGGACTGAGTATTGCTGACCCCACGTGGGGATCGGCAAGGGAGGAAACCCCTATATCAGGCGTATGAATTCAGTCGTGTATATTTTTGCAAGAATGCAAAAAATCACAAATCGAATAGAGTTTTCAACAGAAGGGTTAAAATTAACATAAGCTATTACTCAGTCAATAGAATCAACTAAAAAAATCAAGAAAATTAACTGGTCAATTGCTAGAGTCTGAAGAATAATACAAACATATATTATCGAAATTCGCATTTCGGTACACGAAATAACGAAAAACAACCTTCGAGATGTGCGGCAAGTGCTCGAGGATTCAGATGAACCAGAGCTGTAACAACCGTTAAAGGTCAATCACACTGAGACGATGGTTAAAAAATCATTCGCATATCCAAAATAAAGATCAAGTAATTCGCGTATTGAAAATTTACCCGGACACCTGGAAGGTTGGTAAAATCCAGTATATGGGTTTCTGCGGCACCTAATTCAAGTACCGTCCGCTTACATAAATAACGTCAGCCAGCTGGTAAGATGATTGAACAAGGAAGCCACTTTCTCAACAGGTTTTAGTTCAATGTTAATACAAGGACTGACTATTGCTGACTCCACGTGGGGGTCGGCAAGGGAGGAAACCCCTATATCAGGCGTATAAATTCAATCGTGTATATTTTGTAAGAATGCAAGAACATCACAAATCGAATAGAGTTCTCAACAGAAGGGTTAAAATTAACATAAGCTATTCATCAGTCAATAGAATCAAGTAAAAAAATCAAAAAAATTAACTGTTCAATTGCTAGAGTCTGGAGAATAATACAAACATAAATTATCGAGATTCGCATTTCGGCCCACGAAATAACGAAAAACAACCTTCGACATGTGCGGCAAGTGCTCGAGGATTCAAATGAACCAGAGCTATAACAAGCGGTAAAGGCCAAACACACTAAGACGATGGTTAAACAATCATTCGCATATCCAAAAAAACGATCAAGTAATTCGGGTATTGAAAATTTACCCGGACCCCTGGAAGGTTGGTAAAATCCAGTATATGGGTTTCTGCGGCACCTAAATCAAGTACCGTCCGCTTACATAAATAATGTCAGGCTTCTGGTAAGATGATTGAACAAGGAAGCCACTTTCTCAACAGGTTTTAGTTCAATGTTGATACAAGGACTGACTATTGCTGACCCCACGTGAGTTCGGCAAGGGAGGCAACACCTATATCAGGCAAATGAATTCAGTTGTGTATATTTTTGCAAGAATGCAAAAACATCCCAAATCGAATAGAGTTCTCAACAGAAGGGTTAAAATTAACATAAGCTATTCATCAGTCAATAGAATCAACTAAACAAATCAAGAAAATTAACTGATCAATAGCTAGAGTCTGGAGAATAATACAAACATAAATTATCGAGATTCGCATTTCGGGCCACGAACTAACGAAAAACAACTTTCGAGATGTGCGGCAAGTGCTCGAGGATTCAGATGAACCAGAGCTATAACAAACGGTAAAGGCCAAACACACTGAGACGATGGTTAAACAATCATTCGCATATCCAAAAAAAAAACGATCAAGTAATTCGGGTACTGAAAATTTACCCGGACCCCTGGAAGGTTGGTAAAATCCAATATATGGGTTTCTGCGGCACCTAAATCAAGTACCGTCCGCTTACATAAATAATGTCAGGCTTCTGGTAAGATGATTGAACAAGGAAGCCACTTTCTCAACAGGTTTTAGTTCAATGTTAATACAAGGACTGACTATTGCTGACCCCACGTGGGGATCGGCAAGGGAGGCAACCCCTATATCAGGCGTATGAATTCAGTCGTGTATATTTTTGCAAGAATGCAAAAACATCACAAATCGAATAGAGTTTTCAACAGAAGGGTTAAAATTAACATAGCTATTCATCAGTCAATAGAATCAACTAAAAAAATCAAGAAAATTGACTGGTCAATAGCTAGAGTCTGGAGAATAATACAAACATAAATTATCGAGATTCGCATTTCGGCCCGCGAAATAACGAAATACAACCTCCGAGATGTGCGGCAAGTGCACAAAGATTCAGATGAACCAGAGCTATAACAAACGTTAAAGGCCAAACACACTGAGACGATGGTTAAACAATCATTCGCATATCCAAAAAAACGATCAAGTAATTCGGGTATAGAAAATTTACCCGGACCCCTGGAAGGTTGGAAAAATCCAGTATATGGGTTTCTGCGGCACCTAAATCAAGTACCGTCCGCTTACATAAATAATGTCAGTCAGCTGGTAAGATGATTGAACAAGGAAGCCACTTTCTCAACAGGTTTTAGTTCAATGTTAATACAAGGACTGACTATTGCTGACCCCACGTGGGGATCGGCAAGGGAGGCAACCCCTATATCAGGCGTATGAATTCAGTCGTGTATATTTTTGCAAGAATGCAAAAACATCACAAATCGAATAGAGTTTTCAACAGAAGGGTTAAAATTAACATAGCTATTCATCAGTCAATAGAATCAACTAAAAAAATCAAGAAAATTGACTGGTCAATAGCTAGAGTCTGGAGAATAATACAAACATAAATTATCGAGATTCGCATTTCGGCCCGCGAAATAACGAAATACAACCTCCGAGATGTGCGGCAAGTGCACAAAGATTCAGATGAACCAGAGCTATAACAAACGTTAAAGGCCAAACACACTGAGACGATGGTTAAACAATCATTCGCATATCCAAAAAAAAAACGATCAACTAATTCGGGTATTGAAAATTTACCCGGACCCCTGGAAGGTTGGTAAAATCCAGTATATGGGTTTCTGCGGGATATAAATCAAGTACCGTCCGCTTACATAAATAATGTCAGCCAGCTGGTAAGATGATTGAACAAGGAAGCCACTTTCTCAACAGGTTTTAGTTCAATATTAATACAAGGACTGACTATTGCTGACCCCACGTGGGGATCGGCACGGGAGGAAACCCCTATATCAGGCGTATGAATTCAGTCGTGTATATTTTTGCAAGAATGCAAAAACATCCCAAATCGAATAGAGTTCTCAACAGAGGGTTAAAATTAACATAAGCTATTCATCAGTCAATAGAATCAACTAAAAACATCAAGAAAATTAACTGGCCAATAGCTAGAGTCTGGAGAATAATACAAACATAAATTATCGAGATTCGCATTTCGGCCCACAAAATAACGAAAAACAACCTCCGAGATGTGCGGCAAGTTCTCAATGATTCAGATGAACCAGAGTTATAACAAACGTTAAAAACCAAACACACTGAGACGATGGTTAAACAATCATTCGCATATCCAAAAAAACGATCAAATAATTCGGGTATTGAAAATTTACCCGGACCCCTGGAAGGTTGGTAAAATCCAGTATATGGGTTTCTGCGGCACCTAAATCAAGTACCGTCCGCTTACATAAATAATGTCAGCCAGCTGGTAACATGATTGAACAAGGAAGCCACTTTCTCAACAGCTTTTAGTTCAATATTAATACAAGGACTGACTATTGCTGACCCCACGTGGGGATCGGCACGGGAGGAAACCCCTATATCAGGCGTATGAATTAAGTCGTGTATATTTTTGCAAGAATGCAAAAACATCCCAAATCGAATAGAGTTCTCAACAGAGGGTTAAAATTAACATAAGCTATTCATCAGTCAATAGAATCAAATAAAAACATCAAGAAAATTAACTGGCCAATAGCTAGAGTCTGGAGAATAATACAAACATAAATTATCGAGATTCGCATTTCGGCCCACAAAATAACGAAAAACAACCTCCGAGATGTGCGGCAAGTGCTCAATGATTCAGATGAACCAGAGTTATAACAAACGTTAAAAACCAAACACACTGAGACGATGGTTAAACAATCATTCGCATATCCAAAAAAACGATCAAATAATTCGGGTATTGAAAATTTACCCGGACCCCTGGAAGGTTGGTAAAATCCAAACGTCAGCCAGCTGGTAAGATGATTGAACACGAAAGCCATTTTGGTCCACGAAATAACGAAAAACAACCTTCGAGATGTGCGGCAAGTCCTCGAGGATTCAGATGAACCATAGCTATAACAAACGGTAAAGGCCTAACACACTGAGACGATGGTTAAACAATCATTCGCATATCCAAAAAAAAAACGATCAACTAATTCGGGTATTGAAAATTTACCCGGAGCCCTAGAAGGTTGGAAAATCCAGTATATGGGTTTCTGCGGCACCTAAATCAAGTACCGTCCGCTTACATAAATAACGTCAGCCAGCTGGTAAGATGATTGAACAAGGAAGCCACTTTCTCAGCAGCTTTTAGTTCAATGTTAATACAAGGACTGTCTATTGCTGACCCCACGTGGGGATCGGCAAGGGAGGAAACCCCTATATCAGCCGTATGAATTCAGTCGTGTATATTTTTGCAAGAATGCAAAAACATCACAAATCGAATAGAGTTCTCAACAGAAGGGTTAAAATTAACATAAGCTATTCATCAGTCAATAGAATCAACTAAAAAAATCAAAAAAATTAACTGGTCAATTGCTAGAGTCTTAAGAATAATACAAACATATATTATCGAAATTCGCATTTCGGCCCACGAAATAACGAAAAACAACCTTCGAGATATGCGGCAGTGCTCGACGATTCAGATGAACCAGGTCTATAACAAACGGTAAAGGCCAAACACACTGAGACGATGGTTAAACAATCATTCGCATATCCAAAAAAACGATCAAGTAATTCGGGTACTGAAAATTTACCGGGACCCCTGGAATGTTGGTAAAATCCAATATATGGGATTCTGCGGCACCTAAATCAAGTACCGTCCGCTTACATAAATAATGTCAGGCTTCTGGTAAGATGATTGAACAAGGAAGCCACTTTCTCAAGAGGTTTTAGTACAATATTAATACAAGGACTGACTATTGCTGACCCCACGTGGGGATCGGCACGGGAGGAAACCCCTATATCAGGCGTATGAATTCAGTCGTGTATATTTTTGCAAGAATGCAAAAACATCCCAAATCGAATAGAGTTCTCAACAGAGGGTTAAAATTAACATAAGCTATTCATCAGTCAATAGAATCAAATAAAAACATCAAGAAAATTAACTGGCCAATAGCTAGAGTCTGGAGAATAATACAAACATAAATTATCGAGATTCGCATTTCGGCCCACAAAATAACGAAAAACAACCTCCGAGATGTGCGGCAAGTGCTCAATGATTCAGATGAACCAGAGTTATAACAAACGTTAAAAACCAAACACACTGAGACGATGGTTAAACAATCATTCGCATATCCAAAAAAACGATCAAATAATTCGGGTATTGAAAATTTACCCGGACCCCTGGAAGGTTGGTAAAATCCAGTATATGGGTTTCTGCGGCACCTAAATCAAGTACCGTCCGCTTACATAAATAACGTCAGCCAGCTGGTAAGATGATTGAACAAGGAAGCCACTTTCTCAGCAGCTTTTAGTTCAATGTTAATACAAGGACTGTCTATTGCTGACCCCACGTGGGGATCGGCAAGGGAGGAAACCCCTATATCAGCCGTATGAATTCAGTCGTGTATATTTTTGCAAGAATGCAAAAACATCACAAATCGAATAGAGTTCTCAACAGAAGGGTTAAAATTAACATAAGCTATTACTCTGTCAATAGAATCAACTAAAAAAATCAAGAAAATTAACTGGTCAATTGCTAGAGTCTTAAGAATAATACAAACATATATTATCGAAATTCGCATTTCGGCCCACGAAATAACGAAAAACAACCTTCGAGATATGCGGCAGTGCTCGACGATTCAGATGAACCAGGTCTATAACAAACGGTAAAGGCCAAACACACTGAGACGATGGTTAAACAATCATTCGCATATCCAAAAAAACGATCAAGTAATTCGGGTACTGAAAATTTACCGGGACCCCTGGAATGTTGGTAAAATCCAATATATGGGTTTCTGCGGCACCTAAATCAAGTACCGTCCGCTTACATAAATAATGTCAGGCTTCTGGTAAGATGATTGAACAAGGAAGCCACTTTCTCAAGAGGTTTTAGTTCAATGTTAATACAAGGACTGACTATTGCTGACCCCACGTGGGGATCGGCAAGTTAGGAAACCCCTATATCAGGCATATGAATTCAGTCGTGTATATTTTTGCAAGAATGCAAAAACATCCCAAATCGAATAGAGTTCTCAACAGAAGGGTTAAAATTAACATAAGCTATTCATCAGTCAATAGAATCAACTAAAAAAATCAAGAAAATTAACTGGTCAATAGCTAGAGCTTGGAGAATAATACAAACATATATTATCGAAATTCGCATTTCGGCCACGAAATAACGATCGAGATTCGCATATCGAGATTCGCATATCGACCCACGAAATAACGAAAACCAACCTCCGAGATGTGCGGCAAGTGCACAATGATTCAGATGAACCAGAGCTATAACAAACGTTAAAGGCCAAACACACTGAGACGATGGTTAAACAATCATTCGCATATCCAAAAAAACGATCAAGTAATTCGGGTATTGAAAATTTACACGGACCCCTGGAAGGTTGGTAAAATCCAGTATATGGGTTTCTGCGGAACCTAAATCAAGTACCATCCGCTTACATAAATAACGTCAGCCAGCTGGTAAGATGATTGAACACGAAAGCCACTTTCTCAACAGCTTTTAGTTCAATGTTAATACAAGGACTGACTATTGCTGACCCCACGTGGGGATCGGCAAGGGAGGAAACCCCTATATCAGCCGTATGAATTCAGTCGTGTATATTTTTGCAAGAATGCAAAAACATCACAAATCGAATAGAGTTCTCAACATAACATAAGCTATTACTCAGTCAATAGAATCAACAAAAAAAATCAAGAAAATTAACTGGTCAATTGCTAGAGTCTTAAGAATAATACAAACATATATTATCGAAATTCGCATTTCGGCCCACGAAATAACGAAAAACAACCTTCGAGATGTGCGGCAGTGCTCGACGATTCAGATGAACCAGGGCTATAACAAACGTTAAAGGTCAAACACACTGAGACGATGGTTAAAAAATCATTCGCATATCCAAAATAAAGTTCAAGTAATTCGGGTATTGAAAATTTATCCGAACCCCTGGAAAATTGGTAAAATCCAGTATATGGGTTTCTGCGGTTCCTAAATCAAGTAGCGTCCGCTCACATAAATAATGTCAGGCTTCTGGTAAGATGATTGAACAAAGAAGCCACTTTCTCAACAGGTTGTAGTTCAATGTTAATACAAGGACTGACTATTGCTGACCCACGTGGGGATCAGCAAGGGAGGCAACCCCTATATCAGGCGTATGAATTCAGTCGTGTATATATTTGCAAGAATGCAAAAACATCACAAATCGTATATAGTTCTCAACAGAAGGGTTAAAATTAACATACGCTATTCATCAGTCAATAGAATCAACAAAAAAATTCAAGAAAATTAACTGGTCAATTGCTAGAGTCTGGAGAATAATACAAACATAAATTATCGAGATTCGCATTTCGACCCACGAAATAACGAAAAACAACCTTCGAGATTTGCGGCAAGTGCTCGAGGATTCAGATGAACCAGAGCTATAACAGACGGTAAAGGCCAAACACACTGAGACGATGGTTAAACAATCATTCGCATATCCAAAAAAAAAACGATCAAGTAATTCGGGTATTGAAAATTACCCGGACCCCTGGAAGCTTGGTCAAATCCAGTATATGGGTTTCTGCGGCACCTAAATCAAGTACCGTCCGCTTACATAAATAATGTCAGCCAGCTGGTAACATGATTGAACAAGGAAGCCACTTTCTCAACAGCTTTTAGTTCAATATTAATACAAGGACTGACTATTGCTGACCCCACGTGGGGATCGGCACGGGAGGAAACCCCTATATCAGGCGTATGAATTCAGTCGTGTATATTTTTGCAAGAATGCAAAAACATCCCAAATCGAATAGAGTTCTCAACAGAGGGTTAAAATTAACATAAGCTATTCATCAGTCAATAGAATCAAATAAAAACATCAAGAAAATTAACTGGCCAATAGCTAGAGTCTGGAGAATAATACAAACATAAATTATCGAGATTCGCATTTCGGCCCACAAAATAACGAAAAACAACCTCCGAGATGTGCGGCAAGTGCTCAATGATTCAGATGAACCAGAGTTATAACAAACGTTAAAAACCAAACACACTGAGACGATGGTTAAACAATCATTCGCATATCCAAAAAAACGATCAAATAATTCGGGTATTGAAAATTTACCCGGACCCCTGGAAGGTTGGTAAAATCCAAACGTCAGCCAGCTGGTAAGATGATTGAACACGAAAGCCATTTTGGTCCACGAAATAACGAAAAACAACCTTCGAGATGTGCGGCAAGTCCTCGAGGATTCAGATGAACCATAGCTATAACAAACGGTAAAGGCCTAACACACTGAGACGATGGTTAAACAATCATTCGCATATCCAAAAAAAAAACGATCAACTAATTCGGGTATTGAAAATTTACCCGGAGCCCTAGAAGGTTGGAAAATCCAGTATATGGGTTTCTGCGGCACCTAAATCAAGTACCGTCCGCTTACATAAATAACGTCAGCCAGCTGGTAAGATGATTGAACAAGGAAGCCACTTTCTCAGCAGCTTTTAGTTCAATGTTAATACAAGGACTGTCTATTGCTGACCCCACGTGGGGATCGGCAAGGGAGGAAACCCCTATATCAGCCGTATGATTTCAGTCGTGTATATTTTTGCAAGAATGCAAAAACATCACAAATCGAATAGAGTTCTCAACAGAAGGGTTAAAATTAACATAAGCTATTACTCTGTCAATAGAATCAACTAAAAAAATCAAGAAAATTAACTGGTCAATTGCTAGAGTCTTAAGAATAATACAAACATATATTATCGAAATTCGCATTTCGGCCCACGAAATAACGAAAAACAACCTTCGAGATATGCGGCAGTGCTCGACGATTCAGATGAACCAGGTCTATAACAAACGGTAAAGGCCAAACACACTGAGACGATGGTTAAACAATCATTCGCATATCCAAAAAAACGATCAAGTAATTCGGGTACTGAAAATTTACCGGGACCCCTGGAATGTTGGTAAAATCCAATATATGGGATTCTGCGGCACCTAAATCAAGTACCGTCCGCTTACATAAATAATGTCAGGCTTCTGGTAAGATGATTGAACAAGGAAGCCACTTTCTCAAGAGGTTTTAGTACAATATTAATACAAGGAATGACTATTGCTGACCCCACGTGGGGATCGGCAAGTTAGGAAACCCCTATATCAGCCGTATGAATTCAGTCGTGTATATTTTTGCAAGAATGCAAAAACATCCCAAATCGAATAGAGTTCTCAACAGAAGGATTAAAATTAACATAAGCTATTCATCAGTCAATAGAATCAACTAAAAAAATCAAGAAAATTAACTGGTCAATAGCTAGAGCTTGGAGAATAATACAAACATAAATTATCGAGATTCGCATTTCGACCCACGAAATAACGAAAAACAACCTCCGAGATGTGCGGCAAGTGCACAATGATTCAGATGAACCAGAGCTATAACAAACGTTAAAGGCCAAACACACTGAGACGATGGTTAAACAATCATTCGCATATCCAAAAAAACGATCAAGTAATTCGGGTATTGAAAATTTACACGGACCCCTGGAAGGTTGGTAAAATCCAGTATATGGGTTTCTGCGGAACCTAAATCAAGTACCGTCCGCTTACATAAATAACGTCAGCCAGCTGGTAAGATGATTGAACACGAAAGCCACTTTCTCAACAGCTTTTAGTTCAATGTTAATACAAGGACTGACTATTGCTGACCCCACGTGGGGATCGGCAAGGGAGGAAACCCCTATATCAGCCGTATGAATTCAGTCCTCTATATTTTTGCAAGAATGCAAAAACATCACAAATCGAATAGAGTTCTCAACAGAAGGGTTAAAATTAACATAAGCTATTACTCTGTCAATAGAATCAACTAAAAAAATCAAGAAAATTAACTGGTCAATTGCTAGAGTCTTAAGAATAATACAAACATATATTATCGAAATTCGCATTTCGGCCCACGAAATAACGAAAAATAACCTTCGAGATATGCGGCAGTGCTCGACGATTCAGATGAACCAGGGCTATAACAAACGGTAAAGGCCAAACACACTGAGACGACGGTTAAACAATCATTCGCATATCCAAAAAAACGATCAAGTAATTCGGGTACTGAAAATTTACCGGGACCCCTGGAATGTTGGTAAAATCCAATATATGGGTTTCTGCGGCACCTAAATCAAGTACCGTCCGCTTACATAAATAATGTCAGGCTTCTGGTAAGATGATTGAACAAGGAAGCCACTTTCTCAAGAGGTTTTAGTTCAATGTTAATACAAGGACTGACTATTGCTGACCCCACGTGGGGATCGGCAAGTTAGGAAACCCCTATATCAGGCATATGAATTCAGTCGTGTATATTTTTGCAAGAATGCAAAAACATCCCAAATCGAATAGAGTTCTCAACAGAAGGGTTAAAATTAACATAAGCTATTCATCAGTCAATAGAATCAACTAAAAAAATCAAGAAAATTAACTGGTCAATAGCTAGAGCTTGGAGAATAATACAAACATATATTATCGAAATTCGCATTTCGGCCACGAAATAACGATCGAGATTCGCATATCGAGATTCGCATATCGACCCACGAAATAACGAAAACCAACCTCCGAGATGTGCGGCAAGTGCACAATGATTCAGATGAACCAGAGCTATAACAAACGTTAAAGGCCAAACACACTGAGACGATGGTTAAACAATCATTCGCATATCCAAAAAAACGATCAAGTAATTCGGGTATTGAAAATTTACACGGACCCCTGGAAGGTTGGTAAAATCCAGTATATGGGTTTCTGCGGAACCTAAATCAAGTACCATCCGCTTACATAAATAACGTCAGCCAGCTGGTAAGATGATTGAACACGAAAGCCACTTTCTCAACAGCTTTTAGTTCAATGTTAATACAAGGACTGACTATTGCTGACCCCACGTGGGGATCGGCAAGGGAGGAAACCCCTATATCAGCCGTATGAATTCAGTCGTGTATATTTTTACAAGAATGCAAAAACATCACAAACCGAATAGAGTTCTCAACATAATATAAGCTATTACTCAGTCAATAGAATCAACAAAAAAAATCAAGAAAATTAACTGGTCAATTGCTAGAGTCTTAAGAATAATACAAACATATATTATCGAAATTCGCATTTCGGCCCACGAAATAACGAAAAACAACCTTCGAGATGTGCGGCAGTGCTCGACGATTCAGATGAACCAGGGCTATAACAAACGTTAAAGGTCAAACACACTGAGACGATGGTTAAAAAATCATTCGCATATCCAAAATAAAGTTCAAGTAATTCGGGTATTGAAAATTTATCCGAACCCCTGGAAAATTGGTAAAATCCAGTATATGGGTTTCTGCGGTTCCTAAATCAAGTAGCGTCCGCTCACATAAATAATGTCAGGCTTCTGGTAAGATGATTGAACAAAGAAGCCACTTTCTCAACAGGTTGTAGTTCAATGTTAATACAAGGACTGACTATTGCTGACCCACGTGGGGATCAGCAAGGGAGGCAACCCCTATATCAGGCGTATGAATTCAGTCGTGTATATATTTGCAAGAATGCAAAAACATCACAAATCGTATATAGTTCTCAACAGAAGGGTTAAAATTAACATACGCTATTCATCAGTCAATAGAATCAACAAAAAAATTCAAGAAAATTAACTGGTCAATTGCTAGAGTCTGGAGAATAATACAAACATAAATTATCGAGATTCGCATTTCGACCCACGAAATAACGAAAAACAACCTTCGAGATTTGCGGCAAGTGCTCGAGGATTCAGATGAACCAGAGCTATAACAGACGGTAAAGGCCAAACACACTGAGACGATGGTTAAACAATCGTTCGCATATCCAAAAAAAAAACGATCAAGTAATTCGGGTATTGAAAATTACCCGGACCCCTGGAAGCTTGGTCAAATCCAGTATATGGGTTTCTGCGGCACCTAAATCAAGTACCGTCCGTTTACATAAATAATGTCAGGCTTCTGGTAAGATGATTGAACAAGGAAGCCACTTTCTCAAGAGGTTTTAGTTCAATGTTAATACAAGGACTGACTATTGCTGGCCCCATGTGGGGATCGGCAAGGGAGGCAACCCCTATATCAGCCGTATGAATTCAGTCGTGTATGATTTTGCAAGAATGCAAAAACATCACAAATCGAATAGAGTTTTCAACAGAAGGGTTAAAATTAACATAAGCTATTACTCAGTCAATAGAATCAATTAAAAAAATCAAGAAAATTAACTGGTCAATTGCTAGAGTCTGGAGAATAATACAAACATATATTATCGAAATTCGCATTTCGGCCTACGAAATAACGAAAAACAACCTCCGAGATGTGCGGCAAGTGCACAAAGATTCAGATGAACCAGAGCTATAACAAACGTTAAAGGCCAAACACACTGAGACGATGGTTAAACAATCATTCGCATATCCAAAAAAACGATCAAGTAATTCGGGTATTGAAAATTTACCCGGACCCCTGGAAGGTTGGAAAAATCCAGTATATGGGTTTCTGCGGCACCTAAATCAAGTACCGTCCGCTTACATAAATAATGTCAGCCAGCTGGTAAGATGATTGAACAAGGAAGCCACTTTCTCAACAGGTTTTATTTCAATATTAATACAAGGACTGACTATTGCTGGCCCCATGTGGGGATCGGCAAGGAAAGAACCCCCTATATCAGGCGTATGAATTCAGTCGTGTATATTTTTGCGAGAATGCAAAAACATCCCAAATCGAATAGAGTTTTCAACAGAAGGGTTAAAATTAACATAGCTATTCATCAGTCAATAGAATCAACTAAAAAAATCAAGAAAATTAACTGGTCAATAGCTAGAGTCTGGAAAATAATACAATCATAAATTATCGAGATTCGCATTTGGGCCCACGAAATAACGAAATACAACCTCCGAGATGTGCGGCAAGTGCACAAAGATTCAGATGAACCAGAGCTATAACAAACGTTAAAGGCCAAACACACTAAGACGATGGTTAAAAAATCATTCGCATATCCAAAAAAACGATCAAGTAATTCGGGTATTGAAAATTTACCCGGACCCCTGGAAGGTTGGAAAAATCCAGTATATGGGTTTCTGCGGCACCTAAATCAAGTACCGTCCGCTTACATAAATAATGTCAGCCAGCTGGTAAGATGATTGAACAAGGAAGCCACTTTCTCAACAGGTTTTAGTTCAATATTAATACAAGGACTAACTATTGCTGACCCCACGTGGGGATCGGCAAGGGAGAAAACCCCTATATCAGGCGTATGAATTCAGTCGTGTATATTTTTGCAAGAATGCAAAAACATCCCAGATCGAATAGAGTTCTCAACAGAGGGTTAAAATTAACATAAGCTATTCATCAGTCAATAGAATCAACTAAAAACATCAAGAAAATTAACTGGCCAATAGCTAGAGTCTGGAGAATAATGCAAACATAAATTATCGAGATTCGCATTTCGGCCCACAAAATAACGAAAAACAACCTCCGAGATGTGCGGCAACTGCTCAATGATTCAGATGAACCAGAGTTATAACAAACGTTTAAACCAAACACACTGAGACGATGGTTAAACAATCATTCGCATATCCTAAAAAACGATCAAATAATTCGGGTATTGAAAATTTACCCGGAGCCCTAGAAGGTTGGTAAAATCCAACATATGGGTTTCTGCGGCTCCTAAATCAAGTACCGTCCGCTTACATAAATAACGTCAGCCAGCTGGTAAGATGATTGAACAAGGAAGCCACTTTCTCTGCAGCTTTTAGTTCAATGTTAATACAAGGACTGTCTATTGCTGACCCCACGTGGAGTTCGGCAAGGGAGGCAACCCCTATATCAGGCGTGTGAATTCAGTCGTGTATATTTTTGCAAGAATGCAAAAACATCACAGATCGAATAGAGTTCTCAACAGAAGGTTTAAAATTAACATAAGCTATTCATCAGTCAATAGAATCAACTAAAAAATCAAGAAAATTAACTGGTCAATAGCTAGAGTCTGGAGAATAATACAAACATAAATTATCGAGATTCGCATTTCGGCCCACAAAATAACGAAAATCAACCTTCGAGATGTGCGGCAAGTGCTCGAGGATTCAGATGAACCAGAGCTATAACAAACGGTAAAGGCCAAACACACTGAGACGATGGTTAAACAATCATTCGCATATCCCCAAAAAAAAACGATCAACTAATTCGGGTATTGAAAATTTACCCGGACCCCTGGAAAATCGGTCAAATCCAGTATATGGGTTTCTGCGGCACCTAAATCAAGTACCGTCCGCTTACATAAATAATGTCAGCCAGCTGGTAAGATAATTGAACAAGGAAGCCACTTTCTCAACATGTTGTAGTTCAATGTTAATACAAGGACTGACTATTGCTGACCCACGTGGGGATCAGCTAGGGAGGCAACCCCTATATCAGGCGTATGAATTCAGTCGTATATATTTTTGCAAGAATGCAAAAACATCACAAATCGAATAGAGTTCTCAACAGAAGGTTTAAAATTAACATAAGCTATTCATAAGTCAATAGAATCAACGAAAAAAATCAAGGAAATTAACTGGTCAATAGCTAGAGCATGGAGAATAATACAAACATAAATTATCGAGATTCGCATTTCGACCCACGAAATAACGAAAAACTACCTCCGAGATGTGCGGCAAGTGCACAATGATTCAGATGAACCAGAGCTATAACAAACGTTAAAGGCCAAACACACTGAGACGATGGTTAAACAATCATTCGCATATCCAAAAAAACGATCAAGTAATTCGGGTATTGAAAATTTACCCGGACCCCTGGAAAATTGGTAAAATCCAGTATATGGGTTTCTGCGGCACCTAAATCAAGTACCGTCCGCTTACATAAATAATGTCAGCCAGCTGGTAAGATGATTGAACAAGGAAGCCTCTTTCTCAACAGGTTGTAGTTCAATGTTAATACAAGGACTGACTATTGCTGACCCACGTGGGGATCAGCTAGGGAGGCAACCCCTATATCAGGCGTATGAATTCAGTCGTGTATATTTTTGCAAGAATGCAAAAACATCACAAATCGAATGGAGTTCTCAACAGAAGGGTTAAAATTAACATACGCTATTCATCAGTCAATAGAATCAACTAAAAAAATCAATAAAATTAACTGGTCAATTGCTAGAGTCTGGAGAATAATACAAACATAAATTATCGAGATTCGCATTTGGGCCCACGAAATAACGAAAAACAACCTTCGAGATGTGCGGCAAGTGCTCGAGGATTCAGATGAACCAGAACTATAACAAACGGTAAAGGCCAAACACACTGAGACGATGGTTAAACAATCATTCGAATATCCAAAAAAAAAACCATCAACTAATTCGGGTATTGAAAATTTACCCGGAGCCCTACAAGGTAGGTAAAATCCAGTATATGGGTTTCTGCGGCACCTAAATCAAGTACCGTCCGCTTACATAAATAACGTCAGCCAGCTGGTAAGATGATTGAACAAGGAAGCCACTTTCTCAAGAGGTTTTAGTTCAATGTTAATACAAGGACTGACTATTGCTGACCCCACGTGGGGATCGGCAAGTTAGGAAACCCCTATATCAGGCGTATGAATTCAGTCGTGTATATTTTTGCAAGAATGCAAAAACATCCCAAATCGAATAGAGTTCTCAACAAAAGGGTTAAAATTAACATAAGCTATTCATCAGTCAATAGAATCAACTAAAAAAATCAAGAAAATTAACTGGTCAATAGCTAGAGCTTGGAGAATAATACAAACATAAATTATCGAGATTCGCATTTCGACCCACGAAATAACGAAAAACAACCTCCGAGATGTGCGGCAAGTGCACAATGATTCAGATGAACCAGAGCTATAACAAACTTTAAAGGCCAAACACACTGAGACGATGGTTAAACAATCATTCGCATATCCAAAAAAACGATCAAGTAATTCGGGTGTTGAAAATTTACCCGAACCCCTGGAAAATTGGTAAAATCCAGTATATGGGTTTCTGCGGCACCTAAATCAAGTACCGTCCGCTTACATAAATAACGTCAGCCAGCTGGTAAGATGATTGAACAAGGAAGCCACTTTCTCAACAGGTTTTAGTTCAATGTTAATACAAGGACTGACTATTGCTGACCCACGTGGGGATCGGCAAGGGAGGAAACCCCTATATCAGGCGTATAAATTCAATCGTGTATATTTTTGTAAGTATGCAAAAACATCACAAATCGAATAGAGTTCTCAACAGAAGGGTTAAAATTAACATAAGCTATTCATCAGTCAATAGAATCAACTAAAAAAATCAAAAAGATTAACTGGTCAATTGCTAGAGTCTGGAGAATAATACAAACATAAATTATCGAGATTCGCATTTCGGCCCACGAAATAACGAAAAACAACCTTCGACATGTGCGGCAAGTGCTCGAGGATTCACATGAACCAGAGCTATAACAAACGGTAAAGGCCAAACACACTGAGACGATGGTTAAACAATCATTCGCATATCCAAAAAAACGATCAAGTAATTCGGGTATTGAAAATTTACCCGGACCCCTGGAATGTTGGTAAAATCCAATATATGGGTTTCTGCGGCACCTAAATCAAGTACCGTCCGCTTACATAAATAATGTCAGGCTTCTGGTAAGATGATTGAACAAGGAAGCCACTTTCTCAACAGGTTTTAGTTCAATGTTAATACAAGGACTGACTATTGCTGACCCCACGTGGGTTCGGCAAGGGAGGCAACACCTATATCAGGCGAATGAATTCAGTTGTGTATATTTTTGCAAGAATCCAAAAACATCCCAAATCGAATAGAGTTCTCAACAGAAGGGTTAAAATTAACATAAGCTATTCATCAGTCAATAGAATCAACTAAAAAAATTAAGAAAATTAACTGATCAATAGCTAGGGTCTGGAGAATAATACAAACATAAATTATCGAGATTCGCATTTCGGCCCACGAAATAACGAAAAACAACCTTCGAGATGTGCGGCAAGTGCCCGAGGATTCAGATGAACCAGAGCTATGACAAACGGTAAATGCCAAATACACTGAGACGATGGTTAAACAATCATTCGCATATCCAAAAAAAGCGATCAAGTAATTCGGGTATTGAAAATTTACCCGGACCCCTGGAAGGTTGGTAAAATCCAGTATATGTGTTTCTGCGGCTCCTAAATCAAGTACCGTCCGCTTACATAAATAATGTCAGGCTTCTGGTAAGATGATTGAAAACGGAAGCCACTTTCTCAACAGGTTTTAGTTCAATGTTAATACAAGGACTGACTATTGCTGACCCCACGTGGGGATCGGCAAGGGAGGAAACCCCTATATCAGGCGTATGAATTCAGTCGTGTATATTTTTGCAAGAATGCAAAAACATCACAAATCGAATAGAGTTTTCAACAGAAGGGTTAAAATTAACATAAGCTATTACTCAGTCAATAGAATCAACTAAAAAAATCAAGAAAATTAACTGGTCAATTGCTAAAGTCTTAAGAATAATACAAACATATATTATCGAAATTCGCATTTCGGCCCACGAAATAACGAAAAGCAACCTTCGAGATGTGCGGCAGTGCTCGACGATTCAGATGAACCAGAGCTATAACAAACGTTAAAGGTCAAACACACTGAGACGATGGTTAAAAAATCATTCGCATATCCAAAATAAAGATCAAGTAATTCGGGTATTGAAAATTTACCCGAACCCCTGGAAAATTGGTAAAATCCAGTATATGGGTTTCTGCGGGTCCTAAATCAAGTAGCGTCCGCTCACATAAATAATGTCAGGCTTCTGGTAAGATGATTGAACAAGGAAGCCACTTTCTCAACAGGTTTTAGTTCAATGTTAATACAAGGACTGACTATTGCTGACCCCACGTGGGTTCGGCAAGGGAGGCAACACCTATATCAGGCGAATGAATTCAGTTGTGTATATTTTTGCAAGAATGCAAAAACATCCCAAATCGAATAGAGTTAAAATTAACAGAAGGGTTAAAATTAACATAAGCTATTCATCAGTTAATAGAATTAACTAAAAAAATCAAGAAAATTAACTGATCAATAGCTAGAGTCTGGAGAATAATACAAACATAAATTATCGAGATTCGCATTTCGGCCCACGAAATAACGAAAAACAACCTTCCAGATGTGCGGAAAGTGCTCGAGGATTCAGATGAACCAGAGCTATAACAAACGGTAAAGGCCAAACACACTGAGACGATGGTTAAACAATCATTCGCAAGTCCCAAAAAAAACGATCAAGTAATTCGGGTATTGAAAATTTACCCGGACCCCTGGAAGGTTGGTAAAATCCAGTATATGGGTTTCTGCGGCTCCTAAATCAAGTACCGTCCGCTTACATAAATAATGTCAGGCTTCTGGTAAGATGATTGAACAAGGAAGCCACTTTCTCAACAGGTTTTAGTTCAATGTTAATACAAGGACTGACTATTGCTGACCCCACGTGGGGATCGGCAAGGGAGGAAACCCCTATATCAGGCGTATGAATTCAGTCGTGTATATTTTTGCAAGAATGCAAAAACATCACAAATCGAATAGAGTTGTCAACAGAAGGGTTAAAATTGACATAAGCTATTCATCAGTCAATAGAATCAACTAAAAAAATCAAAAAAATTAACTGGTCAATTGCTAGAGTCTGGAGAATAATACAAACATAATTTATCGAGATTCGCATTTCGGCCCACGAAATAACGAAAAACAACCTTCGACATGTGCGGCAAGTGCTCGAGGATTCACATGAACCAGAGCTATAACAAACGGTAAAGGCCAAACACACTGAGACGATGGTTAAACAATCATTCGCATATCCAAAAAAACGATCAAGTAATTCGGGTATTGAAAATTTACCCGGACCCCTGGAAGGTTGGTAAAATCCAGTATATGGGTTTCTGCGGCACCTAAATCAAGTACCGTCCGCTTACATAAATAATGTCAGGCTTCTGGTAAGAACAAGGAAGCCACTTTCTCAACAGGTTTTAGTTCAATGTTAATACAAGGACTGACTATTGCTGACCCCACGTGGGTTCGGCAAGGGAGGCAACACCTATATCAGGCGAATGAATTCAGTTGTGTATATTTTTGCAAGAATGCCAAAACATCCCAAATCGAATAGAGTTCTCAACAGAAGGGTTAAAATTAACATAAGCTATTCATCAGTCAATAGAATCAACTTAAAAAATCAAGAAAATTAACTGATCAATAGCTAGAGTCTGGAGAATAATACAAACATAAATTATCGAGATTCGCATTTCGGCCCACGAAATAACGAAAAACAACCTCCGAGATGTGCGGCAAGTGCACAATGATTCAGATGAACCAGAGCTATAACAAACGTTAAAGGCCAAACACACTGAGACGATGGTTAAACAATCATTCGCATATCCAAAAAAACGATCAAGTAATTCGGGTACTGAAAATTTACCGGGAGCCCTGGAATGCTGGTAAAATCCAATATATGGGTTTCTGCGGCACCTAAATCAAGTACCGTCCGCTTACATAAATAATGTCAGGCTTCTGGTAAGATGATTGAAGAAGGAAGCCACTTTCTCAACAGGTTTTAGTTCAATGTTAATACAAGGACTGACTATTGCTGACCCCACGTGGGTTCGGCAAGGGAGGCAACACCTATATCAGGCGAATGAATTCAGTTGTGTATATTTTTGCAATAATCCAAAAACATCACAAATCGAATAGAGTTCTCAACAGAAGGGTTAAAATTAACATAAGTTATTCATCAGTCAATAGAATCAACTAAAAAAATTAAGAAAATTAACTGATCAATAGCTAGAGTCTGGAGAATAATACAAACATAAATTATCGAGATTCGCATTTCGGCCCACGAAATAACGAAAAACAACCTTCGAGATGTGCGGCAAGTGCACGAGGATTCAGATGAACCAGAGCTATTACAAACGGTAAATGCCAAACACACTGAGACGATGGTTAAACAATCATTCGCATATCCAAAATAAAGATCAAGTAATTCGGGTATTGAAAATTTACCCGGACCCCTGGAAGGTTGGTAAAATCCAGTATATGGGTTTCTGCGGCTCCTAAATCAAGTACCGTCCGCTTACATAAATAATGTCAGGCTTCTGGTAAGATGATTGAAAACGGAAGCCACTTTCTCAACAGGTTTTAGTTCAATGTTAATACAAGGACTGACTATTGCTGACCCCACGTGGGGATCGGCAAGGGAGGAAACCCCTATATCAGGCGTATGAATTCAGTCGTGTATATTTTTGCAAGAATGCAAAAACATCACAAATCGAATAGAGTTTTCAACAGAAGGGTTAAAATTAACATAAGCTATTACTCAGTCAATAGAATCAACTAAAAAAATCAAGAAAATTAACTGGTCAGTTGCTAGAGTCTTAAGAATAATACAAACATATATTATCGAAATTCGCATTTCGGCCCACGAAATAACGAAAAACAACCTTCGAGGTGTGCGGCAAGTGCTCGAGGATTCAGATGAACCAGAGCTATAACAAACGTTAAAGGTCAATCACACTGAGACGATGGTTCAAAAATCATTCGCATATCGAAAATAAAGATCAAGTAATTCGGGTATTGAAATTTTACCCGGATCCCTGGAAGGTTGGTAAAATCCAGTATATGGGTTTCTGCGGCACCTAAATCAAGTACCGTCCGCTTACATAAATAACGTCAGCCAGCTGGTAAGATGATTGAACAAGAAAGCCACTTTCTCAACAGGTTTTAGTTCAATGTTAATACAAGGACTGACTATTGCTGACCCCACGTGGGGATCGGCAAGGGAGGAAACCCCTATATCAGGCGTATAAATTCAATCGTGTATATTTTTGTAATAATGCAAAAACATCACAAATCGAATAGAGTTCTCAACAGAAGGGTTAAAATTAACATAAGCTATTCATCAGTCAATAGAATCAACTAAAAAAATCAAAAAATTAACTGGTCAATTGCTAGAGTCTGGAGAATAATACAAACATAAATTATCGAGATTCGCATTTCGGCCCACGAAATAACGAAAAACAACCTTCGACATGTGCGGCAAGTGCTCGAGGATTCACATGAACCAGAGCTATAACAAACGGTAAAGGCCAAACACACAGAGACGATGGTTAAACAATCATTCGCATATCCGAAAAAACGATCAAGTAATTCGGGTATTGAAAATTTACCAGGACCCCTGGAATGTTGGTAAAATCCAATATATGGGTTTCTGCGGCACCTAAATCAAGTACCGTCCGCTTACATAAATAATGTCAGGCTTCTGGTAAGATGATTGAACAAGGAAGCCACTTTCTCAACAGGTTTTAGTTCAATGTTAATACAAGGACTGACTATTGCTGACCCCACGTGGGGATCGGCAAGGGAGGAAACCCCTATATCAGGCGTATAAATTCAATCGTGTATATTTTTGTAATAATGCAAAAACATCACAAATCGAATAGAGTTCTCAACAGAAGGGTTAAAATTAACATAAGCTATTCATCAGTCAATAGAATCAACTAAAAAAATCAAGAAAATTAACTGGTCAATTGCTAGAGTCTGAAGAATAATACAAACATATATTATCGAAATTCGCATTTCGGCCCACGAAATAACGAAAAACAACCTTCGAGATGTGCGGCAAGTGCTCGTGGATTCAGATGAACCAGAGCTATAACAAACGTTAAAGGTCAATCACACTGAGACGATGGTTAAAAAATCATTCGCATATCCAAAATAAAGATCAAGTAATTCGGGTATTGAAAATTTACCAGATCCCTGGAAGGTTGGTAAAATCCAGTATATGGGTTTCTGCGGCACCTAAATCAAGTACCGTCCGCTTACATAAATAACGTCAGCCAGCTGGTAAGATGATTGAACAAGGAAGCCACTTTCTCAACAGGTTTTAGTTCAATGTTAATACAAGGACTGACTATTGCTGACCCCACGTGGGGATCGGCAAGGGAGGAAACCCCTATATCAGGCGTATAAATTCAATCGTGTATATTTTTGTAATAATGCAAAAACATCACAAATCGAATAGAGTTCTCAACAGAAGGGTTAAAATTAACATAAGCTATTCATCAGTCAATAGAATCAACTAAAAAAATCAAAAAATTAACTGGTCAATTGCTAGAGTCTGGAGAATAATACAAACATAAATTATCGAGATTCGCATTTCGGCCCACGAAATAACGAAAAACAACCTTCGACATGTGCGGCAAGTGCTCGAGGATTCACATGAACCAGAGCTATAACAAACGGTAAAGGCCAAACACACAGAGACGATGGTTAAACAATCATTCGCATATCCGAAAAAACGATCAAGTAATTCGGGTATTGAAAATTTACCAGGACCCCTGGAATGTTGGTAAAATCCAATATATGGGTTTCTGCGGCACCTAAATCAAGTACCGTCCGCTTACATAAATAATGTCAGGCTTCTGGTAAGATGATTGAACAAGGAAGCCACTTTCTCAACAGGTTTTAGTTCAATGTTAATACAAGGACTGACTATTGCTGACCCCACGTGGGGATCGGCAAGGGAGGAAACCCCTATATCAGGCGTATAAATTCAATCGTGTATATTTTTGTAACAATGCAAAAACATCACAAATCGAATAGAGTTCTCAACAGAAGGGTTAAAATTAACATAAGCTATTCATCAGTCAATAGAATCAACTAAAAAAATCAAGAAAATTAACTGGTCAATTGCTAGAGTCTGAAGAATAATACAAACATATATTATCGAAATTCGCATTTCGGCCCACGAAATAACGAAAAACAACCTTCGAGATGTGCGGCAAGTGCTCGTGGATTCAGATGAACCAGAGCTATAACAAACGTTAAAGGTCAATCACACTGAGACGATGGTTAAAAAATCATTCGCATATCCAAAATAAAGATCAAGTAATTCGGGTATTGAAAATTTACCAGATCCCTGGAAGGTTGGTAAAATCCAGTATATGGGTTTCTGCGGCACCTAAATCAAGTACCGTCCGCTTACATAAATAACGTCAGCCAGCTGGTAAGATGATTGAACAAGGAAGCCACTTTCTCAACAGGTTTTAGTTCAATGTTAATACAAGGACTGACTATTGCTGACCCCACGTGGGGATCGGCAAGGGAGGAAACCCCTATATCAGGCGTATAAATTCAATCGTGTATATTTTTGTAATAATGCAAAAACATCACAAATCGAATAGAGTTCTCAACAGAAGGGTTAAAATTAACATAAGCTATTCATCAGTCAATAGAATTAACTAAAAAAATCAAGAAAATTAACTGATCAATAGCTAGAGTCTGGAGAATAATACAAACATAAATTATCGAGATTCGCATTTCGGCCCACGAAATAACGAAAAACAACCTTCCAGATGTGCGGCAAGTGCTCGAGGATTCAGATGAACCAGAGCTATAACAAACGGTAAAGGCCAAACACACTGAGACGATGGTTAAACAATCATTCGCAAGTCCAAAAAAAACGATCAAGTAATTCGGGTATTGAAAATTTACCCGGATCCCTGGAAGGTTAGTAAAATCCAGTATATGGGTTTCTGCGGCTCCTAAATCAAGTACCGTCCGCTTACATAAATAATGTCAGGATTCTGGTAAGATGATTGAACAAGGAAGCCACTTTCTCAACAGGTTTTAGTTCAATGTTAATACAAGGACTGACTATTGCTGACCCCACGTGGGGATCGGCAAGGGAGGAAACCCCTATATCAGGCGTATGAATTCAGTCGTGTATATTTTTGCAAGAATGCAAAAACATCACAAATCGAATAGAGTTTTCAACAGAAGGGTTAAAATAAACATAAGCTATTACTCAGTCAATAGAATCAACTAAAAAAATCAAGAAAATTAACTGGTCAATTGCTAGAGTCTGAAGAATAATACAAACATATATTATCGAAATTCGCATTTCGGCCCACGAAATAACGAAAAACAACTTTCGAGATGTGCGGCAAGTGCTCGAGGATTCAGATGAACCAGAGCTATAACAAACGTTAAAGGTCAATCACACTGAGACGATGGTTAAAAAATCATTCGCATATCCAAAATAAAGATCAAGTAATTCGGGTATTGAAAATTTACCCGGACCCCTGGAAGGTTGGTAAAATCCAGTATATGTGTTTCTGCGGCACCTAAATCAAGTACCGTCCGCTTACATAAATAACGTCAGCCACCTGGTAAGATGATTGAACAAGGAAACCACTTTCTCAACAGGTTTTAGTTCAATGTTAATACAAGGACTGACTATTGCTGACCCCACGTGGGGATCGGCAAGGGAGGAAACCCCTATATCAGGCGTATGAATTCAGTCGTGTATATTTTTGCAAGAATGCAAAAACATCACAAATCGAATAGAGTTTTCAACAGAAGGGTTAAAATTAACATAAGCTATTACTCAGTCAATAGAATCAACTAAAAAAAATCAAGAAAATTAACTGGTCAATTGCTAGAGTCTGAAGAATAATACAAACATATATTATCGAAATTCGCATTTCGGCCCACGAAATAACGAAAAACAACCTTCGAGATGTGCGGCAAGTGCTCGAGGATTCAGATGAACCAGAGCTATAACAAACGTTAAAGGTCAATCACACTGAGACGATGGTTAAAAAATCATTCGGATATCCAAAATAAAGATCAAGTAATTCGGGTATTGAAAATTTACCCGGATCCCTGGAAGGTTGGTAAAATCCAGTATATGGGTTTCTGCGGCACCTAAATCAAGTACCGTCCGCTTACATAAATAACGTCAGCCAGCTGGTAAGATGATTGAACAAGGAAGCCAGTTTCTCAACAGGTTTTAGTTCAATGTTAATACAAGGACTGACTATTGCTGACCCCACGTGGGGATCGGCAAGGGAGGAAACCCCTATATCAGGCGTATAAATTCAATCGTGTATATTTTTGTAATAATGCAAAAACATCACAAATCGAATAGAGTTCTCAACAGAAGGGTTAAAATTAACATAAGCTATTCATCAGTCAATAGAATCAACTAAAAAAATCAAAAAAATTAACTGGTCAATTGCTAGAGTCTCGAGAATAATACAAACATAAATTATCGAGATTCGCATTTCGGCCCACGAAATAACGAAAAACAACCTTCGACATGTGCGGCAAGTGCTCGAGGATTCACATGAACCAGAGCTATAACAAACGGTAAAGGCCAAACACACTGAGACGATGGTTAAACAATCATTCGCATATCCAAAAAAACGATCAAGTAATTCGGGTATTGAAAATTTACCCGGACCCCTGAAAGGTTGGTAAAATCCAGTATATGGGTTTCTGCGGCACCTAAATCAAGTACCGTCCGATTATATAAATAATGTCAGGCTTCTGGTAAGATGATTGAACAAGGAAGCCACTTTCTCAACAGGTTTTAGTTCAATGTTAATACAAGGACTGACTATTGCTGACCCCACGTGGGTTCGGCAAGGGAGGCAACACCTATATCAGGCGAATGAATTCAGTTGTGTATATTTTTGCAAGAATGCAGAAACATCCCAAATCGAATAGAGTTCTCAACAGAAGGGTTAAAATTAACATAAGCTATTCATCAGTCAATAGAATCAACTAAAAAAATCAAGAAAATTAACTGATCAATAGCTAGAGTCTGGAGAATAATACAAACATAAATTATCGAGATTCGCATTTCGGCCCACGAAATAACGGAAAACAACCTTCGAGATGTGCGGCAAGTGCCCGAGGATTCAGATGAACCAGAGCTATGCCAAACGGTAAATGCCAAACACACTGAGACGATGGTTAAACAATCATTCGCATATCCAAAAAAAAGCGATGAAGTAATTCGGGTATTGAAAATTTACCCGGACCCCTGGAAGGTTGGTAAAATCCAGTATATGGGTTCTGCGGCTCCTAAATCAAGTACCGTCCGCTTACATAAATAATGTCAGCCAGCTGGTAAGATGATTGAACAAGGAAGCCACTTTCTCAACAGGTTTTAGTTCAATGTTAATACAAGGACTGACTATTGCTGACCCCACGTGGGGATCGGCAAGGGAGGAAACCCCTATATCAGGCGTATAAATTCAATCGTGTATATTTTTGTAATAATGCAAAAACATCACAAATCGAATAGAGTTCTCAACAGAAGGGTTAAAATTAACATAAGCTATTCATCAGTCAATAGAATCAACTAAAAAAATTAAGAAAATTAACTGATCAATAGCTAGAGTATGGAGAATAATACAAACATAAATTATCGAGATTCGCATTTCGGCCCACGAAATAACGAAAAACAACCTTCGAGATGTGCGGCAAGTGCTCGAGGATTCAGATGAACCAGAGCTATAACAAACGTTAAAGGTCAATCACACTGAGACGATGGTTATAAAATCATTCGCATATCCAAAATAAAGATCAAGTAATTCGGGTATTGAAAATTTACCCGGATCCCTGGAAGGTTGGTAAAATCCAGTATATGGGTTTCTGCGGCACCTAAATCAAGTACCGTCCGCTTACATAAATAACGTCAGCCAGCTGGTAAGATGATTGAACAAGGAAGCCACTTTCTCAACAGGTTTTAGTTCAATGTTAATACAAGGACTGACTATTGCTGACCCCACGTGGGGATCGGCAAGGGAGGAAACACCTATATCAGGCGTATGAATTCAGTCGTGTATATTTTTGCAAGAATGCAAAAACATCACAAATCGAATAGAGTTTTCAACAGAAGGGTTAAAATTAACATAAGCTATTCATCAGTCAATAGAATCAACTAAAAAAATCAAGAAAATTAACTGGTCAATTGCAAGAGTCTGGAGAATAATACAAACATAAATTATCGAGATTCGCATTTCGGCCCACGAAATAACGAAAAACAACCTTCGAGATGTGCGGCAAGTGCCCGAGGATTCAGATGAACCAGAGCTATGACAAACGGTAAATGCCAAACACACTGAGACGATGGTTAAACAATCATTCGCATATCCAAAAAAAAGCGATCAAGTAATTCGGGTATTGAAAATTTACCCGGACCCCTGGAAGGTTGGTGAAATCCAGTATATGGGTTTCTGCGGCTCCTAAATCAAGTACCGTCCGCTTACATAAATAATGTCAGGCTTCTGGTAAGATGATTGAAAACGGAAGCCACTTTCTCAACAGGTTTTAGTTCAATGTTAATACAAGGACTGACTATTGCTGACCCCACGTGGGGATCGGCAAGGGAGGAAACCCCTATATCAGGCGTATGAATTCAGTCGTGTATAATTTTGGAAGAATGCAAAAACATCACAAATCGAATAGAGTTCTCAACAGAAGGGTTAAAATTAACATAAGCTATTCATCAGTCAATAGAATCAACTAAAAAAATCAAAAAAATTAACTGGTCAATTGCTAGAGTCTGGAGAATAATACAAACATAAATTATCGAGATTCGCATTTCGGCCCACGAAATAACGAAAAACAACCTTCGACATGTGCGGCAAGTGCTCGAGGATTCAGATTAACCAGAGCTATAACAAACGGTAAAGGCCAAACAAACTGAGACGATGGTTAAACAATCATTCGCATATTCAAAAAAACGATCAAGTAATTCGGGTATTGAAAATTTACCCGGACCCCTGGAAGGTTGGTAAAATCCAGTATATGGGTTTCTGCGGCACCTAAATTAAATACCGTCCGCTTACATAAATAATGTCAGGCTTCTGGTAAGATGATTGAACAAGGAAGCCACTTTCTCAACAGGTTTTAGTTCAATGTTAATACAAGGACTGACTATTGCTGACCCCACGTGGGTTCGGCAAGGGAGGCAACACCTATATCAGGCGAATGAATTCAGTTGTGTATATTTTTGCAAGAATGCAAAAACATCCCAAATCGAATAGAGTTCTCAACAGAAGGGTTAAAATTAACATAAGCTATTCATCAGTCAATAGAATCAACTAAAAAAATCAAGAAAATTAGCTGATCAATAGCTAGAGTCTGGAGAATAATACAAACATAAATTATCGAGATTCGCATTTCGGCCCACGAAATAACGAAAAACAACCTCCGAGATGTGCGGCAAGTGCACAATGATTCAGATGAACCAGAGCTATAACAAACGTTAAAGGCCAAACACACTGAGACGATGGTTAAACAATCATTCGCATATCCAAAAAAACGATCAAGTAATTCGGATACTGAAAATTTACCGGGACCCCTGGAATGTTGGTAAAATCCAATATATGGGTTTCTGCGGCACCTAAATCAAGTACCGTCCGCTTACATAAATAATGTCAGCCAGCTGGTAAGATGATTGAACAAGGAAGCCACTTTCTCAACAGGTTTTAGTTCAATGTTAATACAAGGACTGACTATTGCTGACCCCACGTGGGGATCGGCAAGGGAGGAAACCCCTATATCAGGCGTATGAATTCAGTCGTGTATATTTTTGCAAGAATGCAAAAAGATCCCAAATCCTATAGAGTTTTCAACAGAAGGGTTAACATTAACATAATCTATTACTCAGTCTTTAGAATCAACTAAAAAAATCAAGAAAATTAACTGGTCAATTGCTAGAGTCTGAAGAATAATACAAAAATATATATTATCGAAATTCGCATTTCGGCCCACGAAATAACGAGAAACAACCTTCGAGATGTGCGGCAAGTGCTCGAGGATTCAGATGAACCAGATCTATAACAAACGTTAATGGTCAATCACACTGAGACGATGGTTAAAAAATCATTCGCATATCCAAAATAAAGATCAAGTAATTCGGGTATTGAAAATTTACCCGGACCCATGGAAGGTTTGTAAAATCCAGTATATGGGTTTCTGCGGCACCTAAATCAAGTACCGTCCGCTTACATAAATAACGTCAGCCAGCTGGTAAGATGATTGAACAAGGAAGCCACTTTCTCAACAGCTTTTAGTTCAATGTTAATACAAGGACTGACTATTGCTGACCCCACGTGGGGATCGGCAAGGGAGGAAACCCCTATATCAGGCGTATAAATTCAATCGTGTATATTTTTGCAAGAATGCAAAAACATCACAAATCGAATAGAGTTCTCAACAGAAGGGTTAAAATTAACATAAGCTATTCATCAGTCAATAGAATCAACTAAAAAAATCAAGAAAATTAACTGGTCAATAGCTAGAGTCTGGAGAATAATACAAACATAAATTATCGAGATTCGCATTTCGGCCCACGAAATAACGAAAAACAACCTCCGAGATGTGCGGCAAGTGCACAATGGTTCAGATGAACCAGAGCTATAACAAACGTTAAAGGCCAAACACACTGAGACGATGGTTAAAATATCATTCGCATATCCAAAAAAAACGATCAAGTAATTCGGGTATTGATAATTTACCCGGACCCCTGGAAGGTTGGTAAAATCCAGTATATGTGTTTCTGCGGCACGACAATCAAGTACCGTCCGCTTACATAAATAATGTCAGGCTTCTGGTAAGATGATTGAACAAGGAAGCCACTTTCTCAACAGGTTTTAGTTCAATGTTAATACAAGGACTGACTATTGCTGACACCACATGGTGATCGGGAAGAGAGGCAACCCCTATATCAGGCGTATGAATTCAGTCGTGTATATTTTTGAAAGAATGAAAAAACATCCCAAATCGAATAGAGTTCTCAACAGAAGGGTTAAAATTAACATAAGCTATTCATCAGTCAATAGAATCAACTAAAAAAATCATGAAAATTAACTGGCCAATAGCTAGAGTCTGGAGAATAATACAAACATAAATTATCGAGATTCGCATTTCGGCCCACGAAATAACGAAAAACAACCTTCGAGATGTGCGGAAAGTGCTCAATGATTCAGATGAACCAGAGTTATAACAAACGTTAAAGGCCAAACACACTGAGACGATGGTTAAACAATCATTCGCATATCCAAAATAACGATCAAATAATTCGGGTATTGAAAATTTACCCGGACCCCAGGAAGGTTGGTAAAATCCAGTATATGGGTTTCTGCGGCACCTAAATCAAGTACCGTCCGCTTACATAAATAATGTCACGCTTCTGGTAAGATGATTGAACAAGGAAGCCACTTTCTCAACAGGTTTTAGTTCAATGTTAATACAAGGACTGACTATTGCTGACCCACGAGGGGATCAGCTGGGGAGGCAACCCCTATATCAGGCGTATGAATTCAGTCGTGTATATTTTTGGCAAGAATGCAAAAACATCACAAATCGAATAGAGTTCTCAACAGAAGGGTTAAAATTAACATACGCTATTCATCAGTCAATAGAATCAACTCAAAAAATCAAGAAAATTAACTGGTCAATTGCTAGAGTCTGGAGAATAATACAAACATAAATTATCGAGATTCGCATTTGGACCCACGAAACAACGAAAAACAACCTTCGAGATGTGCGGCAAGTGCTCGAGGATTCAGATGAACCAGAGCTATAACAAACGGTTAAGGCCAAACACACTGAGACGATGATTAAACAATCATTCGCATATCCCCCCAAAAAACGATCAACTAATTCGGGTATTGAAAATTTACCCGGACCCCTGGAAGGTTGGTAAAATCCAGTATATGGGTTTCTGCGGCTCCTAAATCAAGTACCGTCCACTTACATAAATAATGTCAGGCTTCTGGTAAGGTTATTGAACACGTAAGCCACTTTCTCAACAGCTTTTAGTTCAATGTTAATACAAGGACTGACTATTGCTGACCCCGCGTGGGGATAGGCAAGGGGGGAAACCCCTATATCAGGCGTATGAATTCAGTCGTGTATACTTTTGCAAGAATGCAAAAACATCACAAATCGAATAGAGTTCTCAACAGAAGGATTAAAATTAACATAAGCTATTCATCAGTCAATAGAATCAAAAAAAAACATCAAGAAAATTAACTGGCCAATATCTAGAGTCTGGAGAATAATACAAACATAAATTATCGAGATTCGCATTTCGGCCCACAAAATAACGAAATACAACCTCCGAGATGTGCGGCAAGTGCTCAATGATTCAGATTAACCAGAGTTATAACAAACGTTAAAGGCCAAACACACTGAGACGATGGTTAAACAATCATTCGCATATCCAAAAAAACGATCAAATAATTCGGGTATTGAAAATTTACCCGGACCCCAGGAAGGTTGGTAAAATCCAGTATATGGGTTTCTGCGGCACCTAAATCAAGTACCGTCCGCTTACATAAATAATGTCACGCTTCTGGTAAGATGATTGAACAAGGAAGCCACTTTCTCAACAGGTTTTAGTTCAATGTTAATACAAGGACTGACTATTGCTGACCCACGAGGGGATCAGCTAGGGAGGCAACCCCTATATCAGGCGTATGAATTCAGTCGTGTGTATTTTTGCAAGAATGCAAAACATCACAAATCGAATAGAGTTCTCAACAGAAGGGTTAAAATTAACATACGCTATTCATCAGTCAATAGAATCAACTAAAAAAATCAAGAAAATTAACTGGTCAATTGCTAGAGTCTGGAGAATAATACAAACATAAATTATCGAGATTCGCATTTGGGCCCACGAAATAACGAAAAACAACCTTCGAGATGTGCGGCAAGTGCTCGAGGATTCAGATGAACCAGAGCTATAACAAACGGTAAAGGCCAAACACACTGAGACGATGGTTAAACAATCATTCGCATATCCAAAAAAACGATCAGGTAATTCGGGTATTGAGAATTTACCCGGACCCCTGGAAGGTTGGTAAAATCCAGTATATGGGTTTCTGCGGCACCTAAATCAAGTACCGTCCGCTTACATAAATAATGTCAGCCAGCTGGTAAGATGATTGAACAAGGAAGCCACTTTCTCAACAGGTTTTAGTTCAATGTTAATACAAGGACTGACTATTGCTGACCCCACGTGGGGATCGGCAAGGGGGGAAACCCCTATATCAGGCGTATGAATTCAGTCGTGTATACTTTTGCAAGAATGCAAAAACATCACAAATCGAATAGAGTTCTCAACAGAAGGATTAAAATTAACATAAGCTATTCATCAGTCAATAGAATCAACTAAAAACATCAAGAAAATTAACTGGCCAATAGCTAGAGTCTGGAGAATAATACAAACATAAATTATCGAGATTCGCATTTCGGCGCTCAAAATAATGAAAAACAACCTCCGAGATGTGCGGCAAGTGCTCAATGATTCAGATGAACCAGAGTTATAACAAACGTTAAAGGCCAAACACACTGAGACGATGGTTAAACAATCATTCGCATATCCAAAAAAACGATCAAATAATTCGGGTATTGAAAATTTACCCGGACCCCAGGAAGGTTGGTAAAATCCAGTATATGGGTTTCTGCGGCACCTAAATCAAGTACCGTCCGCTTACATAAATAATGTCACGCTTCTGGTAAGATGATTGAACAAGGAAGCCACTTTTTCAACAGGTTTTAGTTCAATGTTAATACAAGGACTGACTATTGCTGACCCACGAGGGGATCAGCTAGGGAGGCAACCCCTATATCAGGCGTATGAATTCAGTCGTGTGTATTTTTGCAAGAATACAAAAACATCACAAATCGAATAGAGTTCTCAACAGAAGGGTTAAAATTAACATACGCTATTCATCAGTCAATAGAATCAACTAAAAACATCAAGAAAATTAACTGGTCAATTGCTAGAGTCTGGAGAATAATACAAACATATATTATCGAGATTCGCATTTGGGCCCAAGAAATAACGAAAAACAACCTTCGAGATGTGCGGCAAGTGCTCGAGGATTCAGATGAACCAGAGCTATAACAAACGGTAAAGGCCAAACACACTGAGACGATGGTTAAACAATCATTCGCATATCCAAAAAAACGATCAAATAATTCGGGTATTGAAAATTTACCCGGACCACAGGAAGGTTGGTAAAATCCAGTATATGGGTTTCTGCGGCACCTAAATCAAGTACCGTCCGCTTACATAAATAATGTCAGGCTTCTGGTAAGATGATTGAACAAGGAAGCTACTTTCTCAACAGGTTTTAGTTCAATGTTAATACAAGGACTGACTATTGCTGACCCACGTTGGGATCAGCTAGGGAGGCAACCCCTATATCAGGCGTATGAATTCAGTCGTGTATACTTTTGCAAGAATGCAAAAACATCACAAATCCAATAGAGTTCTCAACAGAAGGATTAAAATTAACATAAGCTATTCATCAGTCAATAGAATCAACTAAAAACATCAAGAAAATTAACTGGCCAATAGCTAGAGCCTGGAGAATAATACAAACATAAATTATCGAGATTCGCATTTCGGCCCACAAAATAACGAAAAACAACCTCCGAGATGTGCGGCAAGTGCTCAATGATTCAGATGAACCAGTGTTATATCAAACGTCAAAGGCCAAACACACTGAGACGATGGTTAAACAATCATTCGCATATCCAAAAAAACGATCAAATAATTCGGGTATTGAAAATTTACCCGGACCCCAGGAAGGTTGGTAAAATCCAGTATATGGGTTTCTGCTGCACCTAAATCAAGTACCGTCCGCTTACATAAATAACGTCAGTCAGCTGGTAAGATGATTGAACAAGGAAGCCACTTTCTCAACAGGTTTTAGTTCAATGTTAATACAAGGACTGACTATTGCTGACCCCACGTGGGGATCGGCAAGGGGGGAAACCCCTATATCAGGCGTATGAATTCAGTCGTGTATACTTTTGCAAGAATGCAAAAACATCACAAATCGAATAGAGTTCTCAACAGAAGGATTAAAATTAACATAAGCTATTCATCAGTCAATAGAATCAACTAAAAACATCAAGAAAATTAACTGGCCAATAGCTAGAGTCTGGAGAATAATACAAACATAAATTATCGAGATTCGCATTTCGGCGCTCAAAATAATGAAAAACAACCTCCGAGATGTGCGGCAAGTGCTCAATGATTCAGATGAACCAGAGTTATAACAAACGTTAAAGGCCAAACACACTGAGACGATGGTTAAACAATCATTCGCATATCCAAAAAAACGATCAAATAATTCGGGTATTGAAAATTTACCCGGACCCCAGGAAGGTTGGTAAAATCCAGTATATGGGTTTCTGCGGCACCTAAATCAAGTACCGTCCGCTTACATAAATAATGTCACGCTTCTGGTAAGATGATTGAACAAGGAAGCCACTTTTTCAACAGGTTTTAGTTCAATGTTAATACAAGGTCTGACTATTGCTGACCCACGAGGGGATCAGCTAGGGAGGCAACCCCTATATCAGGCGTATGAATTCAGTCGTGTGTATTTTTGCAAGAATACAAAAACATCACAAATCGAATAGAGTTCTCAACAGAAGGGTTAAAATTAACATACGCTATTCATCAGTCAATAGAATCAACTAAAAACATCAAGAAAATTAACTGGTCAATTGCTAGAGTCTGGAGAATAATACAAACATATATTATCGAGATTCGCATTTGGGCCCAAGAAATAACGAAAAACAACCTTCGAGATGTGCGGCAAGTGCTCGAGGATTCAGATGAACCAGAGCTATAACAAACGGTAAAGGCCAAACACACTGAGACGATGGTTAAACAATCATTCGCATATCCAAAAAAACGATCAAATAATTCGGGTATTGAAAATTTACCCGGACCACAGGAAGGTTGGTAAAATCCAGTATATGGGTTTCTGCGGCACCTAAATCAAGTACCGTCCGCTTACATAAATAATGTCAGGCTTCTGGTAAGATGATTGAACAAGGAAGCTACTTTCTCAACAGGTTTTAGTTCAATGTTAATACAAGGACTGACTATTGCTGACCCACGTTGGGATCAGCTAGGGAGGCAACCCCTATATCAGGCGTATGAATTCAGTCGTGTATACTTTTGCAAGAATGCAAAAACATCACAAATCCAATAGAGTTCTCAACAGAAGGATTAAAATTAACATAAGCTATTCATCAGTCAATAGAATCAACTAAAAACATCAAGAAAATTAACTGGCCAATAGCTAGAGCCTGGAGAATAATACAAACATAAATTATCGAGATTCGCATTTCGGCCCACAAAATAACGAAAAACAACCTCCGAGATGTGCGGCAAGTGCTCAATGATTCAGATGAACCAGTGTTATATCAAACGTCAAAGGCCAAACACACTGAGACGATGGTTAAACAATCATTCGCATATCCAAAAAAACGATCAAATAATTCGGGTATTGAAAATTTACCCGGACCCCAGGAAGGTTGGTAAAATCCAGTATATGGGTTTCTGCTGCACCTAAATCAAGTACCGTCCGCTTACATAAATAACGTCAGTCAGCTGGTAAGATGATTGAACAAGGAAGCCACTTTCTCAACAGGTTTTAGTTCAATGTTAATACAAGGACTGACTATTGCTGACCCCACGTGGGGATCGGCAAGGGAGGAAACCCCTATATCAGGCGTATGAATTCAGTCGTGTATATTTTTGCAAGAATACAAAAACATCACAAATCGAATAGAGTTCTCAACATAGGGTTAAAATTAATATAAGCTATTCATCAGTCAATAGAATCAACTAAAAACATCAAGAAAATTAACTGGCCAATAGCTAGACTCTGGAGAATAATACAAACATAAATTATCGAGATTCGCATTTCGGCCCACAAAATAACGAAAAACAACCTCCGAGATGTGCGGCAAGTGCTCAATAATTCAGATGAACCAGAGTTATAACAAACGTTAAAGGCCAAACACACTGAGACGATGGTTAAACAATCATTCGCATATCCAAAAAAACGATCAAATAATTCGGGTATTGAAAATTTACCCGGACCCCAGGAAGGTTGGTAAAATCCAGTATATGGGTTTCTGCGGCACCTAAATCAAGTACCGTCCGCTTACATAAATAATGTCAGGCTTCTTGTAAGATGATTGAACAAGGAAGCTACTTTCTCAACAGGTTGTAGTTCAATGTTAATACAAGGACTGACTATTGCTGACCCCACGTGGGGATCGGCAAGGGAAGAAACCCCTAAATCAGGCGTATAAATTCAATCGTGTATATTTTTGCAAGAATGCAAAAACATCACAAATCGAATAGAGTTCTCAACAGAAGGGTTAAAATTAACATAAGCTATTCATCAGTCAATAGAATCAACTGAAAACATCAAGAAAATTAACTGGCCAATAGCTAGAGCCTGGAGAATAATACAAACATAAATTATCGAGATTCGCATTTCGGCCCACAAAATAACGAAAAACAACCTCCGAGATGTGCGGCAAGTGCTCAATGATTCAGATGAACCAGTGTTATATCAAACGTCAAAGGCCAAACACACTGAGACGATGGTTAAACAATCATTCGCATATCCAAAAAAACGATCAAATAATTCGGGTATTGAAAATTTACCCGGACCCCAGGAAGGTTGGTAAAATCCAGTATATGGGTTTCTGCTGCACCTAAATCAAGTACCGTCCGCTTACATAAATAACGTCAGTCAGCTGGTAAGATGATTGAACAAGGAAGCTACTTTCTCAACAGGTTTTAGTTCAATGTTAATACAAGGACTGACTATTGCTGACCCCACGTGGGGATCGGCAAGGGGGGAAACCCCTATATCAGGCGTCTGAATTCAGTCGTGTATACTTTTGTAAGAATGCAAAAACATCACAAATCGAATAGAGTTCTCAACAGAAGGGTTAAAATTAACATAAGCTATTCATCAGTCAATAGAATCAACTAAAAACATCAAGAAAATTAACTGGCCAATAGCTAGAGTCAGGAGAATAATACAAACATAAATTATCGAGATTCGCATTTCGGCCAACGAAATAACGAAAAACAACCTCCGAGATGTGCGGCAAGTTCTCAATGATTCAGATGAACCAGAGTTATAACAAACGTTAAAGGCCAAACACACTGAGACGATGGTTAAACAATCATTCGCATATACAAAAAACGATCAAGTAATTCGGGTATTGAAAATTTACCCGGACCCCTGGAAGGTTGGTAAAATCCAGTATATGGGTTTCTGCGGCACCTAAATCAAGTACCGTCAGCTTACATAAATAATGTCAGCCAGCTGGTAAGATGATTGAACAAGGAAGCCACTTTCTCAAAAGGTTGTAGTTCAATGTTAATACAGGGACTGACTATTGCTGACCCACGTGGGGATCAGCTAAGGAGGCAACCCCTATATCAGGCGTATGAATTCAGTCGTGTATATTTTTGTAAGAATGCAAAAACATCACAAATCGAATAGAGTTCTCAACAGAAGGGTTAAAATTAACATACGCTATTCATCAGTCAATAGAATCAACTAAAAAAATCAAGAAAATTAACTGGTCAATTGCTAGAGTCTGGAGAATAATACAAACATAAATTATCGAGATTCGCATTTGGGCCCACGAAATAACGAAAAACAACCTTCGAGATGTGCGGCAAGTGCTCGAGGATTCAGATGAACCAGAGCTATGACAAACGGTAAAGGCCAAACATTCTGAGACGATGGTTAAACAATCATTCTCATATCCAAAAAAAAAACGATCAACTAATTGGGTATTGAAAATTTACCCGGACCCCTGGAAGGTTGGTAAAATCCAGTATATGGGTTTCTGCGGCTCCTAAATCAAGTACCGTCCGCTTACATAAATAATGTCAGCCTTCTGGTAAGATGATTGAACAAGGAAGCCACTTTCTCAACAGCTTTTAGTTCAATGTTAATACAAGGACTGACTATTGCTGACCCCACGTGGGGATCGGCAAGGGGGGAAACCCCTATATCAGGCGTCTGAATTCAGTCGTGTATACTTTTGTAAGAATGCAAAAACATCACAAATCGAATAGAGTTCTCAACAGAAGGGTTAAAATTAACATAAGCTATTCATCAGTCAATAGAATCAACTAAAAACATCAAGAAAATTAACTAGCCAATAGCTAGAGTCAGGAGAATAATACAAACATAAATTATCGAGATTCGCATTTGGGCCCACGAAATAACGAAAAACAACCTTCGAGATGTGCGGCAAGTGCTCGAGGATTCAGATGAACCAGAGCTATGACAAACGGTAAAGGCCAAACACTCTGAGACGATGGTTAAACAATCATTCTCATATCCAAAAAAAAAACGATCAACTAATTCGGGTATTGAAAATTTACCCGGACCCCTGGAAGGTTGGTAAAATCCAGTATATGGGTTTCTGCGGCTCCTAAATCAAGTACCGTCCGCTTAGATAAATAATGTCAGGCTTCTGGTAAGATGATTGAACAAGGAAGCCACTTTCTCAACAGCTTTTAGTTCAATGTTAATACAAGGACTGACTATTGCTGACCCCACGTGGGGATCGGCAAGGCGGGAAACCCCTATATCAGGCGTATGAATTCAGTCGTGTATACTTTTGCAAGAATGCAAAAACATCACAAATCGAATAGAGTTCTCAACAGAAGGATTAAAATTAACATAAGCTATTCATCAGTCAATAGCATCAACTAAAAACATCAAGAAAATTAACTGGCCAATAGCTAGAGTCTGGAGAATAATACAAACATAAATTATCGAGATTCTCATTTCGGCCCACGAAATAACGAAAACCAACCTCCGAGATGTGCGGCAAGTGCTCAATGATTCAGATGAACCAGAGTTATAACAAACGTTAAAGGCCAAACACACTGAGACGATAGTTAAACAATCATTCGCATATCCAAAAAAACGATCAAGTAATTCGGGTATTGAAAATTTACCCGGACCCCTGGAAGGTTGGTAAAATCCAGTATATGGGTTTCTGCGGCACCTAAATCAAGTACCGTCCGCTTACATAAATAATGTCAGCCAGCTGGTAAGATGATTGAACAAGGAAGCCACTTTCTCAACAGGATTTAGTTCAATGTTAATACAAGGACTGACTATTGCTGACCCCACGTGGGGATCGGCAAGGGAGGAAACCCCTATATCAGCCGTATGAATTCAGTCGTGTATATTTTGGCAAGAATACAAAAACATCACAAATCGAATAGAGTTCTCAACATAGGGTTAAAATTAATATAAGCTATTCATCAGTCAATAGAATCAACTAAAAACATCAAGAAAATTAACTGGCCAATAGCTAGACTCTGGAGAATAATACAAACATAAATTATCGAGATTCGCATTTCGGCCCACAAAATAACGAAAAACAACCTCCGAGATGTGCGGCAAGTGCTCAATGATTCAGATGAACCAGAGTTATAACAAACGTTAAAGGCCAAACACACTGAGACGATGGTTAAACAATCATTCGCATATCCAAAAAAACGATCAAATAATTCGGGTATTGAAAATTTACCCGGACCCCAGGAAGGTTGGTAAAATCCAGTATATGGGTTTCTGCGGCACCTAAATCAAGTACCGTCCGCTTACATAAATAATGTCAGGCTTCTTGTAAGATGATTGAACAAGGAAGCCACTTTCTCAACAGGTTGTAGTTCAATGTTAATACAAGGACTGACTATTGCTGACCCACGTGGGGATCAGCTAGGGAGGCAACCCCTATATCAGGCGTATGAATTCAGTCGTGTATATTTTTGCAAGAATGCAAAAACATCACAAATCGAATAGAGTTCTCAACAGAAGGGTTAAAATTAACATAAGCTATTCATCAGTCAATAGAATCAACTAAAAACATCAAGAAAATTAACTGGCCAATAGCTAGAGCCTGGAGAATAATACAAACATAAATTATCGAGATTCGCATTTCGGCCCACAAAATAACGAAAAACAACCTCCGAGATGTGCGGCAAGTGCTCAATGATTCAGATGAACCAGAGTTATAACAAACGTTAAAGGCCAAACACACTGAGACGATTGTTAAACAATCATTCGCATATCCAAAAAAACGATCAAATAATTCGGGTACTGAAAATTTACCCGGACCCCAGGAAGGTTGGTAAAATCCAGTATATGGGTTTCTGCAGCACCTAAATCAAGTACCGTCCGCTTACATAAATAACGTCAGCCAGCTGGTAAGATGATTGAACAAGGAAGCCACTTTCTCAACAGGTTTTAGTTCAATGTTAATACAAGGACTGACTATTGCTGACCCCACGTGGGGATCGGCAAGGGAGGAAACCCCTAAATCAGGCGTATAAATTCAATCGTGTATATTTTTGCAAGAATGCAAAAACATCACAAATCGAATAGAGTTCTCAACAGAAGGGTTAAAATTAACATAAGCTATTCATCAGTCAATAGAATCAACTGAAAACATCAAGAAAATTAACTGGCCAATAGCTAGAGCCTGGAGAATAATACAAACATAAATTATCGAGATTCGCATTTCGGCCCACAAAATAACGAAAAACAACCTCCGAGATGTGCGGCAAGTGCTCAATGATTCAGATGAACCAGTGTTATAACAAACGTCAAAGGCCAAACACACTGAGACGATGGTTAAACAATCATTCGCATATCCAAAAAAACGATCAAATAATTCGGGTATTGAAAATTTACCCGGACCCCAGGAAGGTTGGTAAAATCCAGTATATGGGTTTCTGCGGCACCTAAATCAAGTACCGTCCGCTTACATAAATAATGTCAGGCTTCTGGTAAGATGATTGAACAAGGAAGCTACTTTCTCAACAGGTTTTAGTTCAATGTTAATACAAGGACTGACTATTGCTGACCCCACGTGGGGATCAGCTAGGGAGGCAACCCCTATATCAGGCGTATGAATTCAGTCGTGTATATTTTTGCAAGAATGCAAAAACATCACAAGTCGAATAGAGTTCTCAACAGAGGGGTTAAAATTAACATACGCTATTCATCAGTCAATAGAATCAACTAAAAAAATCAAGAAAATTAACTGGTCAATTGCTAGAGTCTGGAGAATAATACAAACATAAATTATCGAGATTCGCATTTGGGCCCACGAAATAACGAAAAACAACCTTCGAGATGTGCGGCAAGTGCTCGAGTATTCAGATGAACCAGAGCTATAACAAACGGTAAAGGCCAAACACACTCAGACGATGGTTAAACAATTATTCGCATATCCAAAAAAATCCATCAACTAATTCGGGTATTGAAAATTTACCCGGACCCCTGGAAGGTTGGTAAAATCCAGTATATGGGTTTCTGCGGCTCCTAAATCAAGTACCGTCCGCTTACATAAATAATGTCAGCCTTCTGGTAAGATGATTGAACAAGGAATCCACTTTCTCAACAGCTTTTAGTTCAATGTTAATACAAGGACTGACTATTGCTGACCCCACGTGGGGATCGGCAAGGGGGGAAACCCCTATATCAGGCGTCTGAATTCAGTCGTGTATACTTTTGTAAGAATGCAAAAACATCACAAATCGAATAGAGTTCTCAACAGAAGGGTTAAAATTAACATAAGCTATTCATCAGTCAATAGAATCAACTAAAAACATCAAGAAAATTAACTGGCCAATAGCTAGAGTCAGGAGAATAATACAAACATAAATTATCGAGATTCGCATTTCGGCCCACGAAATAACGAAAAACAACCTCCGAGATGTGCGGCAAGTTCTCAATGATTCAGATGAACCAGAGTTATAACAAACGTTAAAGGCCAAACACACTGAGACGATGGTTAAACAATCATTCGCATATCCAAAAAAACGATCAAGTAATTCGGGTATTGAAAATTTACCCGGGCCCCTGGAAGGTTGGTAAAATCCAGTATATGGGTTTCTGCGGCACCTAAATCAAGTACCGTCCGCTTACATAAATATTGTCAGCCAGCTGGTAAGATGATTGAACAAGGAAGCCTCTTTCTCAACAGGTTTTAGTTCAATGTTAATACAAGGAATGACTATTGCTGACCCCACGTGGGGATCGGCGAGGGAAGAAGCCCCTATATCAGGCGTATGAATTCAGTCGTGTATATTTTTGCAAGAATGCAAAAACATCACAAATCGAATAGAGTTCTCAACAGAGGGTTAAAATTAACATAAGCTATTCATCAGTCAATAGAATCAACTAAAAACATCAAGAAAATTAACTGGCCAATAGCTAGAGTCTAGAGAATAATACAAACATAAATTATCGAGATTCGCATTTCGGCCCACGAAATAACGAAAAACAACCTCCGAGATGTGCGGCAATTGCTCAATGATTCAGATGAACCAGAGTTATAACAAACGTTAAAGGCCAAACACACTGAGACGATGGTTAAACAATCATTCGCATATCCAAAAAAACGATCAAGTAATTCGGGTATTGAAAATTTACCCGGACCCCTGGAAGGTTGGTAAAATCCAGTATATGGGTTTCTGCCGCACCTAAATCAAGTACCGTCCGCTTACATAAATAATGTCAGCCAGCTGGTAAGATGATTGAACAAGGAAGCCACTTTCTCAACAGGTTGTAGTTCAATGTTAATACAAGGACTGACTATTGCTGACCCACGTGGGGATCAGCTAGGGAGGCAACCCCTATATCAGGCGTATGAATTCAGTCGTGTATATATTTGCAAGAATGCAAAAACATCACAAATCGAATAGAGTTCTCAACAGAAGGGTTAAAATTAACATAAGCTATTCATCAGTCAATAGAATCAACTAAAAACATCAAGAAAATTAACTGGCCAATAGCTAGAGCCTGGAGAATAATACAAACATAAATTATCGAGATTCGCATTTCGGCCCACAAAATAACGAAAAACAACCTCCGAGATGTGCGGCAAGTGCTCAATGATTCAGATGAACCAGAGTTATAACAAACGTTAAAGGCCAAACACACTGAGACGATTGTTAAACAATCATTCGCATATCCAAAAAAACGATCAAATAATTCGGGTACTGAAAATTTACCCGGACCCCAGGAAGGTTGGTAAAATCCAGTATATGGGTTTCTGCAGCACCTAAATCAAGTACCGTCCGCTTACATAAATAACGTCAGCCAGCTGGTAAGATGATTGAACAAGGAAGCCACTTTCTCAACAGGTTTTAGTTCAATGTTAATACAAGGACTGACTATTGCTGACCCCACGTGGGGATCGGCAAGGGAGGAAACCCCTAAATCAGGCGTATAAATTCAATCGTGTATATTTTTGCAAGAATGCAAAAACATCACAAATCGAATAGAGTTCTCAACAGAAGGGTTAAAATTAACATAAGCTATTCATCAGTCAATAGAATCAACTGAAAACATCAAGAAAATTAACTGGCCAATAGCTAGAGCCTGGAGAATAATACAAACATAAATTATCGAGATTCGCATTTCGGCCCACAAAATAACGAAAAACAACCTCCGAGATGTGCGGCAAGTGCTCAATGATTCAGATGAACCAGTGTTATAACAAACGTCAAAGGCCAAACACACTGAGACGATGGTTAAACAATCATTCGCATATCCAAAAAAACGATCAAATAATTCGGGTATTGAAAATTTACCCGGACCCCAGGAAGGTTGGTAAAATCCAGTATATGGGTTTCTGCGGCACCTAAATCAAGTACCGTCCGCTTACATAAATAATGTCAGGCTTCTGGTAAGATGATTGAACAAGGAAGCTACTTTCTCAACAGGTTTTAGTTCAATGTTAATACAAGGACTGACTATTGCTGACCCCACGTGGGGATCAGCTAGGGAGGCAACCCCTATATCAGGCGTATGAATTCAGTCGTGTATATTTTTGCAAGAATGCAAAAACATCACAAATCGAATAGAGTTCTCAACAGAGGGGTTAAAATTAACATACGCTATTCATCAGTCAATAGAATCAACTAAAAAAATCAAGAAAATTAACTGGTCAATTGCTAGAGTCTGGAGAATAATACAAACATAAATTATCGAGATTCGCATTTGGGCCCACGAAATAACGAAAAACAACCTTCGAGATGTGCGGCAAGTGCTCGAGGATTCAGATGAACCAGAGCTATAACAAACGGTAAAGGCCAAACACACTCAGACGATGGTTAAACAATAATTCGCATATCCAAAAAAATCCATCGACTAATTCGGGTATTGAAAATTTACCCGGACCCCTGGAAGGTTGGTAAAATCCAGTATATGGGTTTCTGCGGCTCCTAAATCAAGTACCGTCCGCTTACATAAATAATGTCAGCCTTCTGGTAAGATGATTGAACAAGGAATCCACTTTCTCAACAGCTTTTAGTTCAATGTTAATACAAGGACTGACTATTGCTGACCCCACGTGGGGATCGGCAAGGGGGGAAACCCCTATATCAGGCGTCTGAATTCAGTCGTGTATACTTTTGTAAGAATGCAAAAACATCACAAATCGAATAGAGTTCTCAACAGAAGGGTTAAAATTAACATAAGCTATTCATCAGTCAATAGAATCAACTAAAAACATCAAGAAAATTAACTGGCCAATAGCTAGAGTCAGGAGAATAATACAAACATAAATTATCGAGATTCGCATTTCGGCCCACGAAATAACGAAAAACAACCTCCGAGATGTGCGGCAAGTTCTCAATGATTCAGATGAACCAGAGTTATAACAAACGTTAAAGGCCAAACACACTGAGACGATGGTTAAACAATCATTCGCATATCCAAAAAAACGATCAAGTAATTCGGGTATTGAAAATTTACCCGGGCCCCTGGAAGGTTGGTAAAATCCAGTATATGGGTTTCTGCGGCACCTAAATCAAGTACCGTCCGCTTACATAAATATTGTCAGCCAGCTGGTAAGATGATTGAACAAGGAAGCCTCTTTCTCAACAGGTTTTAGTTCAATGTTAATACAAGGAATGACTATTGCTGACCCCAGGTGGGGATCGGCGAGGGAAGAAGCCCCTATATCAGGCGTATGAATTCAGTCGTGTATATTTTTGCAAGAATGCAAAAACATCACAAATCGAATAGAGTTCTCAACAGAGGGTTAAAATTAACATAAGCTATTCATCAGTCAATAGAATCAACTAAAAACGTCAAGAAAATTAACTAGCCAATAGCTAGAGTCTAGAGAATAATACAAACATAAATTATCGAGATTCGCATTTCGGCCCACGAAATAACGAAAAACAACCTCCGAGATGTGCGGCAATTGCTCAATGATTCAGATGAACCAGAGTTATAACAAACGTTAAAGGCCAAACACACTGAGACGATGGTTAAACAATCATTCGCATATCCAAAAAAACGATCAAGTAATTCGGGTATTGAAAATTTACCCGGACCCCTGGAAGGTTGGTAAAATCCAGTATATGGGTTTCTGCCGCACCTAAATCAAGTACCGTCCGCTTACATAAATAATGTCAGCCAGTTGGTAAGATGATTGATCAAGGAAGCCACTTTCTCAACAGGTTGTAGTTCAATGTTAATACAAGGACTGACTATTGCTGACCCACGTGGGGATCAGCTAGGGAGGCAACCCCTATATCAGGCGTATGAATTCAGTCGTGTATATTTTTGTAAGAATGCAAAAACATCACAAATCGAATAGAGTTCTCAACAGAAGGGTTAAAATTAAAATACGCTATTCATCAGTCAATAGAATCAACTAAAAAATGAAGAAAATTAACTGGTCAATTGCTAGAGTCTGGAGAATAATACAAAAATAAATTATCGAGATTCGCATTTCGGCCCACGAAATAACGAAAACCAACCTCCGAGATGTGCGGCAAGTGCTCAATGATTCAGATGAACCAGAGTTATAACAAACGTTAAAACACTGAGACGATGGTTAAACAATCATTCGCATATCCAAAAAAACGATCAAGTAATTCGGGTATTGAAAATTTACCCGGATCCCTGGAAGGTTGGTAAAATCCAGTATATGGGTTTCTGTGGCACCTAAATCAAGTACCGTCCGCTTACATAAATAATGTCAGCCAGCTGGTAAGATGATTGAACAAGGAAGCCACTTTCTCAACAGGTTGTAGTTCAATGTTAATACAGGGACTGACTATTGCTGACCCACGTGGGGATCAGCTAGGGAGGCAACCCCTCTATCAGGCGTATGAATTCAGTCGTGTATATTTTTGTAAGAATGCAAAAACATCACAAATCGAATAGAGTTCTCAACAGAAGGGTTAAAATTAACATACGCTATTCATCAGTCAATAGAATCAACTAAAAAAATCAAGAAAATTAACTGGTCAATTGCTAGAGTCTGGAGAATAATACAAACATAAATTATCGAGATTCGCATTTGGGCCCACGAAATAACGAAAAACAACCTTCGAGATGTGCGGCAAGTGCTCGAGGATTCAGATGAACCAGAGCTATGACAAACGGTAAAGGCCAAACACTCTGAGACGATGGTTAAACAATCATTCTCATATCCAAAAAAAAACGATCAACTAATTCGGGTATTGAAAATTTACCCGGACCCCTGGAAGGTTGGTAAAATCCAGTATATGGGTTTCTGCGGCTCCTAAATCAAGTACCGTCCGCTTAGATAAATAATGTCAGGCTTCTGGTAAGATGATTGAACAAGGAAGCCACTTTCTCAACAGCTTTTAGTTCAATGTTAATACAAGGACTGACTATTGCTGACCCCACGTGGGGATCGACAAGGCGGGAAACCCCTATATCAGGCGTATGAATTCAGTCGTGTATACTTTTGCAAGAATGCAAAAACATCACAAATCGAATAGAGTTCTCAACAGAAGGATTAAAATTAACATAAGCTATTCATCAGTCAATAGAATCAACTAAAAACATCAAGAAACTTAACTGGCCAATAGCTAGAGTCTGGAGAATAATACAAACATAAATTATCGAGATTCGCATTTCGGCCCACGAAATAACGAAAACCAACCTCCGAGATGTGCGGCAAGTGCTCAATGATTCAGATGAACCAGAGTTATAACAAACGTTAAAACACTGAGACGATGGTTAAACAATCATTCGCATATCCAAAAAAACGATCAAGTAATTCGGGTATTGAAAATTTACCCGGATCCCTGGAAGGTTGGTAAAATCCAGTATATGGGTTTCTGTGGCACCTAAATCAAGTACCGTCCGCTTACATAAATAATGTCAGCCAGCTGGTAAGATGATTGAACAAGGAAGCCACTTTCTCAACAGGTTTTAGTTCAATGTTAATACAAGGACTGTCTATTGCTGACCCACGTGGGGATCAGCTAGGGAGGGAACCCCTATATCAGGCGTATGAATTCAGTCGTGTATATTTTTGCAAGAATGCAAAAACATCACAAATCGCATAGAGTTCTCAACAGAAGGGTTAAAATTAACATACGCTATTCATCAGTCAATAGAATCAACTAAAAAATCAAGAAAATTAACTGGTCAATTGCTAGAGTCTGGAGAATAATACAAACATAAATTATCGAGATTCGCATTTCGGTCCACGAAATAACGAAAAACAACCTTCGAGATGTGCGGCAAGTGCTCGAGGATTCAGATGAACCAGAGCTATAACAAACGGTAAAGACCAAACACACTGAGACGATGGTTAAACAATCATTTGCATATTCAATAAAAACCATCAACTAATTCGGGTATTGAAAATTTACCCGGACCCCTGGAAAGTTGGTAAAATCCAGTATATGGGTTTCTGCGGCTTCTAAGTCAAGTACCGTCCCCTTACATAAATAATGTCAGGCTTCTGGTAAGATGATTGAACAAGGAAGCCTTTTTCTCAACAGCTTTTAGTTCAATGTTAATACAAGGACTGACTATTGCTGACCCCACGTGGGGATCGGCAAGGGAGGAAACCCCTATATCAGGCGTATGAATTCAGTCGTGTATATTTTTGCAAGAATGCAAAAACATCCCAAATCGAATAGAGTTCTCAACAGAGGGTTAAAATTAACATAAGCTATTCATCAGTCAATAGAATCAACTAAAAACATCAAGAAAATTAACTGGCCAATAGCTAGAGTCTGGAGAATAATACAAACATAAATTATCGAGATTCGCATTTCGGCCCACGAAATAACGAAAAACAACCTCCGGGATGTGCGGCAAGTGCTCAATTATTCAGATGAACCAGAGTTATAACAAACGTTAAAGGCCAAACACACTGAGACGATGGTTAAACAATCATTCGCATATCCAAAAAAACGATCAAGTACTTCGGGTATTGAAATTTACCAGGACCCCTGGAAGGTTGGTAAAATCCAGTATATGGGTTTCTCCGGCTTCTAAATCAAGTACCGTCCGCTTACATAAATAATGTCAGGCTTCTGGTAAGATGATTGAACAAGGAAGCCACTTTCTCAACAGGTTTTATTTCAATGTTAATACAAGGAATCAACTCAATAGAATCAACTAAAAAAATCAAGAAAATTAAACTGGTCAATATATATATATATACATATATATATATGGTTACTCTGGTAAAATAAATTATAATGAGAACAACCTTAGAAAGTCTCCGTTTACCCATAATAATAATAACATAATATCCCATAATATGGCCATGAATGGGAGTAGAAAGCATAAGAATCGCTGAAATCCCATAGGTATATCCAAACCCATCCCTAGGTTAAGTTACCGTAATCGTAATAGTGAGTCTAATGTTACACCTTTCGAGATTAGTTCTAGGGAACAAGTTAGGCACTCTGATCGTTCACCCAGTGGTAATGTTTTTACTAATTCTAATAGTGTTGTTTCAACTGATCCTACTAGTAACCCTGATCCTATTGATATGATTCCAGATAACAGTAGATATAGTAAAGGTAGAAACAGAAGGAGACTCAATAGGGTTTTAGCTGCTTCTAATAGTGTTGTTTCAACTAGTCCTCGTAGTAACCCTGATCCTATTAATGGGATACTGGATAACGGTAGAGATAGTAAAGATAGAAATAATAGGAGACTCAATACTTACTTTAACTCGCCTTATGATCATGAAGTATTAACTAACATCCCTAGGTCTTTCTTTTCTATCTTAGAGAAAAATTTCCCTCCTACTAATAAATACCATGGTATCTTTAATAAAAATGTAATTAAACTATCATTCTCTACTACCCCTAATATTAGTTCTCATTTAGCTAACACTAACAATAGGAAAATTAGGGACAGCTACTCCTCTTTGCGTACTACTAGTCTAGATAGATCCATTAATGCCTTACCACCTGAGCAGACCTTATCTTATAATAACCCTAGGAGTAATGCATCACTCATTCAGCCGGTCAATAGCACCCGGAAGTGTAACTGTAGAGTAAGTTTTAACTGCCCTTTAAATGGTCACTGCCTCTCTAGGAACATTGTTTATGCTTGTGAAGTTAAGACTAATTCTTCTAATAGCACATATATAGGCTCCCATCTAATACTTTTAAAACTAGGTTTAATTCTCATATTTCTAATTTTAAGCATATTAAGTTTAAGAACTCTACTTCTTTAGCACACCATATCTGGGATCTTAAAGGGGCTGGTATACCATGTAGCCTGAATTGGCGTATAGTAGCAGACTCTAATCACCTATCAACACACACTAAATTCTGTAATCTCTGTATCCTAGAGACCCACTCTATAATTTTCTCTAGGAGCGTATTGCTTAATAGAAAGTCTGAAATATTTTCTTCCTGTCCCCATGCCATTTCTAATTCTTTCTTCTATTATAGACCTAAAAGTTCTGGTAGTTTAAACCGTATCCATTAGCTGCTATATTTCCTTATCTTTTTAGTTTAGGTTCTTTTTGATTACCATTATTATTAGTTTTCTACAGCTTTTCGATTTTAGTTTTCATAGTCTTTTGGCTACCATACCCTATCTATCTTCTTAAACTTTATTACAGTT
>OZ024745.1:84732859-84737859 GCA_964016885.1 Eledone cirrhosa | reverse complement strand
ATTTATTATAAATTTATTATAAATTTATTATAATAAATTGAAGTGAAAGCAACTAGTGCGTGTGTTTCTTATTGGCAACATGACCCTCCCAAAGTATAACAATATCGGTTTCAACACACGATTTCAGATAAAGAATCTTGCTAAACAAATTCAGAAACGAAATATATATATATATATATATATATGTATATATATATATATATATATATATATATATATATATATATATATATATATATATATATATATATATATATATATATATACTTATATATATATATATATGTATATATATATATAAGTATATATATATATATGTATATATATATATATGTATATGTATATATATATATATATATATATATATATATATATATATATATATATGTACATGTATATATATATATGTATATATATATGTATATATATACATGTATATAGAGATTACAATAATCAAAGTTCAGTTTAAATCATTTATTTGCTTACAATTGTTTCCTCCAAACCGAGGTTTGGATTCTTCTGAGCAACTATTTAGTGATCTATAACATACTTGACCTCCTTTTCAACACAAGAGACATATAAAAACATATGCACATATTGATCCACAGTGGGATGACATCCATCAAAATTATATAGCATGGCAATTTACATATAAAGGTTAAAGGATAAAGATAAAAATAAAAATAAAAATAAAAATAAAAATAAAAATAAAAATAAAAATAAAAATAAAAATAAAAATAAAAATAAAAATAAAAATAAAAATAAAAATAAAAATAAAAATAAAAATAAAAATAAAAATAAAAATAAAAATAAAAATAAAAATAAAAATGAAGCATTGAAGATAAAGCAAGAGGAAAGTTTAGAGTAGTCAGTGTATGAAACAAACTCACGTGTAGCATGCACGCGTGTCTTATTTATACAGGATTAGAGTGCGTCAGAATGTTACTTGCAGGGTCAGGCAGTTGAAGCAGGCAATCGATATTATTATGTGGGCTGAATTATTAAATAATTTTTTCGCATACACCTGTATGATATACAGTCCCGAATGTGGAGAAACACCAAAATATCAAAAATATCAAACATATTATAAAACATATTATATCGTAGGCAAAACAGTACCACTGTCTTCGCGCACACCACCACTCACATAATCCATGAGACGCAATATATAGACCACGGGTCTATCATATAATTCACGATGGTTCGGCATATAACCAAGTTATAAACCGTATCTTGTCGATTCTTAATTAATAGATCATGTTGTTTAGTTTTGTGTGATGATACTATATTCCGGAAGTGTGTGTATGACCAAGGGGAATTAATGCGTAAGGGGAGGTAACTAGCTGGTTTACTTAGTTAAATTTATTATCCTAAATTACATTAATGGTGTTTCAAATAAGTGCCTATCATATGCTGTTATAACTAATTTCTAGATTATGTTACTTATTATAGGTTACAGTGTTGTCTATTAAGAAGTACTAAAGGTGTATATATCAGGATGATTACCTTCTATTAAGGGGTGTCATATCTGAACATTCTATAAGAAGAGTCAGACCCCCAAATCAATATTCTTTGTAAGTGTAATTCCTCCCGCAGGACCTGGCATGGTCCTATTATTTTATATGTGACTCCTGGTAAGCTCTGGGTCATTGTATGTCTGAATCCTAGGTAAATCTGAATATCTCCAGGGTGGTCCGGAGATCAAGTCTCTCATAAAGACACGAGTCTGGCCATCAAGCAATAGATAAACTCCTATCTCATATATAAATTAAATTAGGTATCTTATCTACAAATTAGAGTGGAGTCTATTAATAAGTACTAAAGGAGTTCATATCATGAAGATTACAATCTGGAGATCAAATCTCCCATATAAAGTCACCAGTCTGGCCACCAAGCAATACATAAACTCTCATCTCATATATAAATTAAATTAGGTATCTTATCTACAAATTAGAGTGGAGTCTATTAATAAGTACTAAAGGGGTTCATATCCTGATGATTACAATCTAATATGGAATGCCACACCTGGACAATCCATAAGAAGAGTCAGACTACAAAATTAATTATAAGGGTCTCACTACTAATAAGGGTCTTATTACTAATAATGGTCTTATTATCATACAAGACTCCCGGCAAGTTTCGGGTCATTGTATGACTACATTCCCGGTAAGTTCACCAGGGTGGTCCGGGGACCCGTTCTCTCATCAAAAGATACTAGTCAGGTCATCAAGCAACACAGAGACTCCTAACTGATGTATCACCTGTGCATAATTCATTGTACTGATCGTATAGAATATATAGTCACATAATAAGATTACTTACTTAATCATCAATCTATCTCATGGTGGCACTCCATGCACAGGACTATGTTAGCACAACCAATACCGTGTCTATAGTTTATATTAAACATATATTTGTGCAATGCGGTTTAAGTAATCCACGGCCGAGATATCAGACTTAGAAGTACATGGGGGTATCTCCAGGGTAGATGGTGCTATAATGCTGCCAGTATTACCTTTAGAGTATATAAATGGGTGTGGAGAGGAGGTGTGAGGTTTGCTACTGATGCTAATTGCTAGGGGTGGTGACGGTTCCAGTCTGACATTGTTATATATAGGGTTTTAAGTTTTGGAAAGAGTGTCGGAAGCGGTGTTGGCAAGATGCGAATACTTCTGATTTTTTATTAAGGAGATTATGGTTAGAGAAGATGATAGTATGGGTCTCTAGTAGACAGAGGTTACAAAATTTATTAGGTGGTTTGTACGATGATGCACTACCTACCACTTCCCATTTAAGTGTGTATATTTTATTTTTAGTTTTTAGATAGTGTATGTAGCTAGATAGTGAAGTGGAGTTGGCCAGACTGTGTTTTTTGAAAGAGTGGAGGTGCGAATTGTATCTTGTTTTGAAGCAGTTAGAAGTAGAGCCTATATAGGTTTCAGAAGAGTTGTTAGTTGTGACTGTACATGAGTATGATATCCTTGGTTAAGCATTTTTATGTAAAGGGTAGGTTCTATTTGATCTACAGTTACAATCATTCTGGGTGTTAGTCTGCCGGTTACTATGCTGTGTAGAAGTTTGGATGTTAGCTATAGTGTTATGGTTATGTGGGTTGTCGTTCGCAGCGTTAATGTTTACACTAGTACTAATACTATTATTTCTATTGATATTATGGTTAGTTGCTATAATTTTATTTTGAATGTTATTTTGAAGGTTTATCGTCTGTTGTGATTTAGTTTGTTGGAAGTAGGAATTAATTTTTCTTTTATTGCTACTAGCTATGTGGTATGCTAAGTTAGGCGTAGTAGAGTATGAGATTTTAATAGTGTTTTTGTTTAAAAGGCTATGGTACCTGTGGCCGGATGGGAAGTGTTTATCCAGTAGTGAGAAGAAAGCCCTAGGTAGCTTGGTAGAGACGTTTAGATTGAAAGGAGGGTTGAAAAATGTATTATTTCTTCTTCTATTTCTGTTTTTATGTCCGGTGATTTGTTTCCTTTAATGTTACTATGGTAATTTCTGTGGTGTGGGTTACTTTTGTTGTTATCATCTCTATTAGTGTGTTGCTATTCCTATTATTAAATTTTCCCATGGACATGTTGTGTGAAATAATGTTGTAGCTATGTGTTTTTGTAGGTAGGAACTCTATCCCTGTATTATGTCCTGATCTAGCTAATGCCTGATTATAATACTGCGAGTTATTGTTAAATGTGTTTATGTCATAGGATAGATTAGAGATTCTATTAGATACTCCCTTAGATATAGATCTAGGGTGGTTAGACTTGGTATCTACGTAGATGAGTTTTTCATTAGGTTTGTGGAAAGGTGTATATATCATTGAGTCTAGGTAGAGTGTGGCGTCTAGGAAGTTGACGTCTTTGGTGTTTTTGTCCATGGTAATACTAAGGTTATAGTTTTTGAATGTTTTGTGCAATAATTTTCTAGTTCTTTCTATATTGAATTTTTTATAATCTATAAGTAGAAGTGCATCGTCGCGATACAAACCACCGCTGAGGTAAGGAAGGTCCCTATGGATTTGGTTAAGTAAATATAGGCCGACTAAATCAGTGACCTGCGCCGAGTCACTAGACCCCATGGTAATGTCGAAGTTGTTTTGCGTATCTTTGCGGGTCCATAATTGGTCTTCAAAGGTAATTAGTGTTTTACGGGCCGCAAGTATGACATCAATCTGGGGTCTAGTCAGGTCACTATTGTCCATGGCCATTATAAGTGCCTTATTTAGTATGATAGGGGAAATAGAGGTATAGTAAGAATTGATATCAAATTGAATAAATTTTTTATCCTTGCTATCTTTGATATTTTTGAACCATTCAATCACTTCACCCGTATTTCCCCATTGTTTAAGGTAAATCTTGTTTAATCTGTGGGATCATTTTATCTAGAATTTTTTTACTGATAATGCCAATGTCAGACTTGGAGGGGCAGATGAGTCTAATCGAGGGGTTGCTAATGAAGTCCTCCTTATGGTCCTTCAGAGAGAATCTAGGGGGGTTTGGGGTATAAGGTTGTGTATGTCTCTGGAGCCCTAGTTTGGATACTATATTATAGCCTTCCATATTAATATCTTCTAAGTTTTTCATAGTGGTTTTCCTGTAGCTTTTATGTAGTTCATTATATATAAACTTTCTAATAAGTATTATAATCTAGGCTCTATATGTTATTAGTTTTGTCGGCATGTACAAAAATGTTACTACTAGTTTTGAAATCATTAATAGAGGTGCTAAGTTTGTTTAAGAAGGTGTTGTTTTTATTACGGTGTTTTTTGTATTTAATATTCTTAACTAGTTTTATTAGGTCATTTTCGAAGTGGTTTAGTAGTGTGTTATGAGGGGGGGGGGGGGCTTCTAAAGGTTTTAAAGCCGAAGGAGTCAAATTTGTTGGTATTATTATACTTGCTAGATTTGTTTTTATCATAATGGAATGTCCTCCATCTCACTCTATTGATAAAGGAGTTTACACTGTTGATCAATAACTTTTCATAT
>OZ024745.1:84647859-84725359 GCA_964016885.1 Eledone cirrhosa | reverse complement strand
TACTAATATTTCACTCCAACTAATTAGTGTCTGTAAGGGAATATATATGGTTACGTAACGTACCCATAGAGAATCCTTACGTCATCAGGGAGTCTATTCTCAGCTAAGCACCCAGGCAATACGTGGACACAGGGAACTTATATAAAAATAATTCAGTGGATGGAAAAAAGCGAGCAGGGACTAAATTCCAGGACATTGAAAAAATTCACTGCCTACTTGGTCAGTGGCAAATTCAAAAGAATCAATCACGTGACACTAAGGTTAATCAGTGAGAGTGGAGTGCTAATAAGACAAGAGCCTAACTACTACCATGAACCATAGTAGTAATTTCGGCAAGTTTTTCTCAACAAATAATTTGGAGATAAATATAAAGAATTAGTATATCTGCCAACATATGTATACGGATGCATACATATGCTAGCAAATATATATGTTTTGTCTTAGTAACTTTGTGGTTCTATGCAAGGGAATGCAGAACAATTATATGAAAGATGTAAAATAAGAAAATTATGAAAATTAACTTACTTACTAATATTTCACTCCCACTAATTAGTTTCTGTAAAGGAATAAATATGGTTACGTAACGTACCCTAGAGTATCCTTACGTCATCAGGGAGTCTATTCTCAGCTAAGCACCCAGGCAATGCGTGGACACAGGGAACTTATATAAAAATAATTCAGTGGATGGAAAAAAGCGAGCGGGGACTAAATTCCAGGACATTGAAAAATTCACTGCCTACTTGGTCAGTGGCAAATTCAAAAGAATCAATCACGTGACACTGAGGTTAATCAGTGAGAGTGGAGTGCTAATAAGACAAGAGCCTAACTACTACCATGAACCATAGTAGTAATTTCCGCAAGTTTTTCTCAACAAATAATTTGGAGATAAATATAAAGAATTAGTATATCTGCCAACATATGTATACGGATGCATATATATGCTAGCAAATATATATGTTTTGTCTTAGTAACTTTGTGCTTCTATGCAATGGGATGCAGAACAATTATATGAAAGACGTAAAATAAGAAAATTATGAAAATTAACTTACTTACTTATATTTCAGTCCAAATAATTAGTTTCTGTAAGGTAATTAATATGGCTACGTAACGTACCCATAGAGAAACCTTACGTCGTCGGGGAGTCTATTCTCAGCTAAGCACTCAGGCAATGCGTGGACACAGGGAACTTATATAAAAATAATTCAGTGGATGGAAAAAAGCGAGCGGGTCTAAATTCTAGGACATTGAAAAAATTCACTGCGTACCTGGTCAGTGGCAAATTCAAAAGAATCAATCACGTGAAACTGAGGTTAAACAGTGGGGAATGGAGTGCTAATAAGACAAGAGCCTAACTACTACCATGAACCATAGTAGTAATTTCGGCAAGTTTTTCTCAACAAATAATTTGGAGATAAATATAAAGAATTAGTATATCTACCAACATATGTATACAGATGCATACCTATGCTAGCAAATATATATGTTTTGTCTTAGTAACTTTGTGGTTCTATGCAAGGGGATGCAGAACAATTATATGAAAGACGTAAAATAAGAAAATTATAAAAATTAACTTACTTACTAAAATTCCACTCCAACTAATTAGTTTCTGTAAGGGAATAAATATGGTTACGTAACGTGCCCATAGAGAATCCTTACGTCATCAGGGAGTCTATTCTCACCTAAGCACCCAGGCAATGCGTGGACACAGGGAACTTATATAAAAATAATTCAGTGGATGGAAAAAAGCGAGCGGGGACTAAATTCCAGGACATTGAAAAAATTCACTCCCTACTTGGTCAGTGGCAAATTCAAAAGAATCAATCACGTGACACTGAGGTTAATCAGTGAGAGTGGAGTGCTAATAAGACAAGAGCCTAACTACTACCATGAACCATAGTAGTAATTTCGGCAAGTTTTTCTCAACAAAAAATTTGGAGATAAATATAAAGATTTAGTATATCTGCCAACATATGTATACGGATGCATACATATGCTAGCAAATATATATGTTTTGTCTTAGTAACTTTGTGGTTCTATGCAAGGGGATATGAAAGATGTAAAATAAGAAAATTATGAAAATTAACTTACTTACTAATATTTCACTCCAACTAATTAGTTTCTGTAAGGGAATAAATATGGTTACGTAACGTACCCATAGAGAATCCTTACGTCATCAGGGAGTCTATTCTCAGCTAAGCACCCAGGCAATGCGTGGACACAGGGAACTTATATAAAAAATAATTCAGTGGATGGAAAAAAGAGAGCGGGGACTAAATTCCAGGACATTGAAAAAATTCACTCCCTACTTGGTTAGTGGCAAATTCAAAAGAATCAATCACGTGACACTGAGGTTAATCAGTGAGAGTGGAGTGCTAATAAGACAAGAGCCTAACTACTACCATGAACCATAGTAGTAATTTCGGCAAGTTTTTTTCAACAAATAATTTGGAGATAAATATAAAGAATTAGTAAATCTGCCAACATATGTATACGGATGCATACATATGCTAGCAAATATATATGTTTTGTCTTAGTAACTTTGTGGTTCTATGCAATGGGATGCAGAACAATTATATGAAAGACGTAAAATAAGAAAATTATAAAAATTAACTTACTTACTTATATTTCACTCCAAATAATTAGTTTCTGTATGGTAATTAATATGGCTACGTAACGTACCGATAGAGAATCCTTACGTCATCGGGGAGTCTATTCTCAGCTAAGCACTCAGGCAATGCGTGGACACAGGGAACTTATATAAAAATAATTCAGTGGATGGAAAAAAGCGAGCGGGTCTAAATTCTAGGACATTGAAAAAATTCACTGCGTACCTGGTCAGTGGCAAATTCAAAAGAATCAATCACGTGAAACTGAGGTTAAACAGTGGGGAATGGAGTGCTAATAAGACAAGAGCCTAACTACTACCATGAACCATAGTAGTAATTTCGACAAGTTTTGCTCAACAAATAATTTGGAGATAAATATAAAGAATTAGTATATCTACCAACATATGTATACAGATGCATACCTATGCTAGCAAATATATATGTTTTGTCTTAGTAACTTTGTGGTTCTATGCAAGGGGATGCAGAATAATTATATGAAAGACGTAAAATAAGAAAATTATAAAAATTAACTTACTTACTAAAATTCCACTCCAACTAATTAGTTTCTGTAAGGGAATAAATATGTTTACGTAACGTACCCATAGAGAATCCTTACGTCATCAGGGAGTCTATTCTCATCTAAGCACCCAGGCAATGCGTGGACACAGGGAACTTATATAAAAATAATTCAGTGGATGGAAAAAAGCGAGCGGGGACTAAATTCCAGGACATTGAAAAAATTCACTGCCTACTTGGTCAGTGGCAAATTCAAAAGAATCAATCACGTGACACTGAGGTTAATCAGTGAGAGTGGAGTGCTAATAAGACAAGAGCCTAACTACTACCATGAACCATAGTAGTAATTTCGGCAAGTTTTTCTCAACAAACAATTTGGAGATAAATATAAAGAATTAGTATATCTGCCAACATATGTATACGGATGCATACATATGCTAGCAAATATATATGTTTTGTCTTAGTAACTTTGTGGTTCTATGCAATGGGATGCAGAACAATTATATGAAAGCCGTAAAATAAGAAAATTATGAAAATTAACTTACTTACTAATATTTCACTCCAACTAATTAGTGTCTGTAAGGGATTAAATATGGTTACGTAACGTACTGAGAGAATCCTTACGTCATCAGGAAGTCTATTCTCAGCTAAGCACTCAGGCAATGCGTGGACACAGGGAACTTATATAAAAATAATTCAGTGGATGGAAAAAAGCGAGCGGGGACTAAATTCTAGGACATTGAAAAAATTCACTGCGTACCTGGTCAGTGGCAAATTCAAATGAATCAATCACGTGAAACTGAGGTTAAACAGTGGGGAGTGGGGTGCTAATAAGACAAGAGCCTAACTACTACCATGAACCATAGTAGTAATTTCGGCAAGTTTTTCTCAACAAACAATTTGGAGATAAATATAAAGAATTAGTATATCTGCCAACATATGTATACGGATGCATACATATGCTAGCAAATATATATGTTTTGTCTTAGTAACATTGTGGTTCTATGCAAGGGGATGCAGAACAATTATATGAAAGATGTAAAATAAGAAAATTATGAAAATTAACTTACTAATATTTCACTCCCACTAATTAGTTTCTGTAAAGGAATAAATATGGTTACGTAACGTACCCATAGAGAATCCTTACGTCATCAGCGAGTCTATTCTCAGCTAAGCACCCAGGCAATGCGTGGACACAGGGAACTTATATAAAAATAATTCAGTGGATGGAAAAAAGCGAGCGGGGACTAAATTCCAGGACATTGAAAAAATTCACTGACTACTTTGTCAGTGGCAAATTCAAAAGAATCAATCACGTGACACTGAGGTTAATCAGTGAGGAGTGGAGTGCTAATAAGACAAGACCCTAACTATCACCATGAACCATAGTAGTAATTTCGACAAGTTTTGCTCAGCAAATAATTTGGAGATAAATATAAAGAATTAGTATATCTACCAACATATGTATACAGATGCATACCTATGCTAGCAAATATATATGTTTTGTTTAGTAACTTTGTGGTTCTATGCAAGGGGATGCAGAACAATTATATGAAAGACGTAAAATAAGAAAATTATGAAAATTAACTTACTTACTAAAATTCCACTCCAACTAATTAGTTTCTGTAAGGGAATAAATATGGTTACGTAACGTACCCATAGAGAATCCTTACGTCATCAGGGAGTCTATTCTCAGCTAAGCACCCAGGCAATGCGTGGACACAGGGAACTTATATAAAAAATAATTCAGTGGATGGAAAAAAGAGAGCGGGGACTAAATTCCAGGACATTGAAAAAATTCACTCCCTACTTGGTCAGTGGCAAATTCAAAAGAATCAATCACGTGACACTGAGGTTAATCAGTGAGAGTGGAGTGCTAATAAGACAAGAGCCTAACTACTACCATGAACCATAGTAGTAATTTCCGCAAGCTTTTCTCAACAAATAATTTGGAGATAAATATAAAGAATTAGTATATCTGCCAACATATGTAAACGGATGCATACATATGCTAGCAAATATATATGTTTTGTCTTAGTAACTTTGTGGTTCTATGCAATGGGATGCAGAACAATTATATGAAAGACGTAAAATAAGAAAATTATGAAAATTAACTTACTTACTTATATTTCACTCCAAATAATTAGTTTCTGTAAGGTAATTAATATGGCTACGTAACGTACCGATAGAGAATCCTTACGTCATCGGGGAGTCTATTCTCAGCTAAGCACTCAGGCAATGCGTGGACACAGGGAACTTATATAAAAATAATTCAGTGGATGGAAAAAAGCGAGCGGGTCTAAATTCAAGGACATTGAAAAAATTCACTGCGTACCTGGTCAGTGGCAAATTCAAAAGAATCAATCACGTGAAACTGAGGTTAAACAGTGGGGAATGGAGTGCTAATAAGACAAGAGCCTAACTACTACCATGAACCATAGTAGAAATTTCGGCAAGTTTTTCTCAACAAACAATTTGGAGATAAATATAAAGAATTAGTATATCTGCCAACATATGTATACGGATGCATACATATGCTAGCAAATATATATGTTTTGTCTTAGTAACTTTGTGGTTCTATGCAAGGGGATGCAGAACAATTATATTAAAGATGTAAAATAAGAAAATTATGAAAATTAACTTACTTACTAATATTTCACTCCCACTAATTAGTTTCTGTAAGGGAATTAATATGGTTACGTAACGTACCCATAGAGAAACCTTACGTCGTCGGGGAGTCTATTCTCAGCTAAGCACTCAGGCAATGCGTGGACACAGGGAACTTATATAAAAATAATTCAGTGGATTGAAAAAAGCGAGCGGGGACTAAATTCTAGGACATTGAAAAAATTCACTGCGTACCTGGTCAGTGGCAAATTCCAAAGAATCAATCACGTGAAACTGAGGTTAATCAGTGAGAGTGGAGTGCTAATAAGACAAGACCCTAACTACCACCATGAACCATAGTAGTAATTTCGGCAAATTTTTCTCAACAAATAATTCGGAGATAAATACAAAGAATTAGTATATCTACCAAAATATGTATACAGATGCATACCTATGCTAGCAAATATATATGTTTTGTCTTCGTAACTTCGTGGTTCTATGCAAGGGGATGCAGAACAATTATATGAAAGACGTAAAATAAGAAAATTATGAAAATTAACTTACTTACTAATATTTCACTCCAACTAATTAGTGTCTGTAAGGGAATAAATATGGTTACGTAACGTACCCATAGAGAATCCTTACGTCATCGGGGAGTCTATTCTCAGCTAAGCACTCAGGCAATGCGTGGACACAGGGAACTTATATAAAAATAATTCAGTGGATGGAAAAAAGCGAGCGGGTCTAAATTCTAGGACATTGAAAAAATTCACTGCGTACCTGGTCAGTGGCAAATTCAAAAGAATCAATCACGTGAAACTGAGGTTAAACAGTGGGGAGTGGATTGCTAATAAGACAAGAGCCTAACTACTACCATGAACCATAGTAGTAATTTCGGCAAGTTTTTCTCAACAAATAATTTGGAGATAAATATAAAGAATTAGTATATCTACCAACATATGTATACAGATGCATACCTATGCTAGCAAATATATATGTTTTGTCTTAGTAACTTTGTGGTTCTATGCAAGGGGATGCAGAACAATTATATGAAAGACGTAAAATAATAAAATTATAAAAATTAACTTACTTACTAAAATTCCACTCCAACTAATTAGTTTCTGTAAGGGAATAAATATGGTTACGTAACGTACCCATAGAGAATCCTTACGTCATCAGGGAGTCTATTCTCATCTAAGCACCCAGGCAATGCGTGGACACAGGGAACTTATATAAAAATAATTCAGTGGATGGAAAAAAGCGAGCGGGGACTAAATTCCAGGACATTGAAAAAATTCACTGCCTACTTGGTCAGTGGCAAATTCAAAAGAATCAATCACGTGACACTGAGGTTAATCAGTGAGAGTGGAGTGCTAATAAGACAAGAGCCTAACTACTACCATGAACCATAGTAGTAATTTCGGCAAGTTTTTCTCAACGAACAATTTGGAGATAAATATAAAGAATTAGTATATCTGCCAACATATGTATACGGATGCATACATATGCTAGCAAATATATATGTTTTGTCTCAGTAACTTTGTGGTTCTATGCAAGGGGATGCAGAACAATTATATGAAAGATGTAAAATAAGAAAATTATGAAAATTAACTTACTAATATTTCACTCCCACTAATTAGTTTCTGTAAGGGAATAAATATGGTTACGTAACGTACCCATAGAGAATCCTTACGTCATCAGCGAGTCTATTCTCAGCTAAGCACCCAGGCAATGCGTGGACACAGGGAACTTATATAAAAATAATTCAGTGGATGGAAAAAAGCGAGCGGGGACTAAATTCCAGGACATTGAAAAAATTCACTGCCTACTTGGTCAGTGGCAAATTCAAAAGAATCAATCACGTGACACTGAGGTTAATCAGTGAGAGTGGAGTGCTAATAGGACAAGAGCCTAACTACTACCATGAACCATAGTAGTAATTTCGGCAAGTTTTTCTCAACAAACAATTTGGAGTTAAATATAAAGAATTAGTATATCTGCCAACATATGTATACGGATGCATACATATGCTAGCAAATATATATGTTTTGTCTTAGTAACTTTGTGGTTCAATGCAAGGTGATGCAGAACAATTATATGAAAGATGTAAAATAAGAAAATTATGAAAATTAACTTACTTACTAATATTTCACTCCCACTAATTAGTTTCTGTAAGGGAATTAATATGGTTACGTAACGTACCCATAGAGAAACCTTACGTCGTCGGGGAGTCTATTCTCAGCTAAGCACTCAGGCAATGCGTGGACACAGGGAACTTATATAAAAATAATTCAGTGGATTGAAAAAAGCGAGCGGGGACTAAATTCTAGGACATTGAAAAAATTCACTGCGTACCTGGTCAGTGGCAAATTCAAAAGAATCAATCACGTGAAACTGAGGTTAATCAGTGAGAGTGGAGTGCTAATAAGACAAGAGCCTAACTACTACCATGAACCATAGTAGTAATTTCGGCAAGTTTTTCTCAACAAATAATTTGGAGATAAATATAAAGAATTAGTATATCTGCCAACATATGTATACGGATGCATACATATGCTAGCAAATATATATGTTTTGTCTTAGTAACTTTGTGGTTCTATGCAATGGGATGCAGAACAATCATATGAAAGCCGTAAAATAAGAAAATTATGAAAATTAACTTACTTACTAATATTTCACTCCAACTAATTAGTGTCTGTAAGGGAATAAATATGGTTACGTAACGTACCGAGAGAATCCTTACGTCATCAGGAAGTCTATTCTCAGCTAAGCACTCAGGCAATGCGTGGACACAGGGAACTTATATAAAAATAATTCAGTGGATGGAAAAAAGCGAGCGGGGACTAAATTCTAGGACATTGAAAAAATTCACTGAGTACCTGGTCAGTGGCAAATTCAAAAGAATCAATCACGTGAAACTGAGGTTAATCAGTGAGAGTGGAGTGCTAATAAGACAAGACCCTAACTACCACCATGAACCATAGTAGTAATTTCGGCAAGTTTTTCTCAACAAATAATTCGGAGATAAATACAAAGAATTAGTATATCTACCAACATATGTATACAGATGCATACCTATGCTAGCAAATATATATGTTTTGTCTTCGTAACTTTGTGGTTCTATGCAAGGGGATGCAGAACAATTATATGAAAGACGTAAAATAAGAAAATTATGAAAATTAACTTACTTACTAATATTTCACTCCAACTAATTAGTGTCTGTAAGGGAATAAATATGGTTACGTAACATACCCATAGAGAATCCTTACGTCATCGGGGAGTCTATTCACAGCTAAGCACTCAGGCAATGCGTGGACACAGGGAACTTATATAAAAATAATTCAGTGGATGGAAAAAAGCGAGCGGGTCTAAATTCTAGGACATTGAAAAAATTCACTGCGTACCTGGTCAGTGGCAAATTCAAAAGAATCAATCACGTGAAACTGAGGTTAAACAGTGGGGAGTGGAGTGCTAATAAGACAAGAGCCTAACTACTACCATGAACCATAGTAGTAATTTCGGCAAGTTTTTCTCAACAAATAATTTGGAGATAAATATAAAGAATTAGTATATCTACCAACATATGTATACAGATGCATACCTATGCTAGCAAATATATATGTTTTGTCTTAGTAACTTTGTGGTTCTATGCAAGGGGATGCAGAACAATTATATGAAAGACGTAAAATAATAAAATTATAAAAATTAACTTACTTACTAAAATTCCACTCCAACTAATTAGTTTCTGTAAGGGAATAAATATGGTTACGTAACGTACCCATAGAGAATCCTTACGTCATCAGGGAGTCTATTCTCATCTAAGCACCCAGGCAATGCGTGGACACAGGGAACTTATATAAAAATAATTCAGTGAATGGAAAAAAGCGAGCGGGGACTAAATTCCAGGACATTGAAAAAATTCACTGCCTGCTTGGTCAGTGGCAAATTCAAAAGAATCAATCACGTGACACTGAGGTTAATCAGTAAGAGTGGAGTGCTAATAAGACAAGAGCCTAACTGCTACCATGAACCATAGTAGTAATTTCGGCAAGTTTTTGTCAACAAATAATTTGGAGATAAATATAAAGAATTAGTATATCTGCCAACATATGTATACGGATGCATACATATGCTAGCAAATATATATGTTTTGTCTTAGTAACTTTGTGGTTCTATGCAATGGGATGCAGAACAATTATATGAAAGCCGTAAAATAAGAAAATTATGAAAATTAACTTACTTACTTATATTTCACTCCAAATAATTAGTGTCTGTAAGGGAATAAATATGGTTACGTAACGTACCGATAGAGAATCCTTACGTCATCAGGAAGTCTATTCTCAGCTAAGCACTCAGGCAATGCGTGGACACAGGGAACTTATATAAAAATAATTCAGTGGATTGAAAAAAGCGAGCGGGGACTAAATTCTAGGACATTGAAAAAATTCACTGCGTACCTGGTCAGTGGCAAATTCAAAAGAATCAATCACGTGAAACTGAGGTTAATCAGTGAGAGTGGAGTGCTAATAAGACAAGAGCCTAACTACTACCATGAACCATAGTAGTAATTTCGGCAAGTTTTTCTCAACAAATAATTTGGAGATAAATATAAAGAATTAGTATATCTGCCAACATATGTATACGGATGCATACATATGCGAGCAAATATATATGTTTTGTGTTAGTAACTTTGTGGTTCTGTGCAATGGGATGCAGAACAATTATATGAAAGACGTAAAATAAGAAAATTATGAAATTAACTTACTTACTAAAATTCCACTCCAACTAATTAGTTTCTGTAAGGGAATAAATATGGTTACGTAACGTACCCATAGAGAATCCTTACGTCATCAGGATGTCTATTCTGAGCTAAGCACCCAGGCAATACGTGGACACAGGGAACTTATATAAAATAATTCAGTGGATGGAAAAAAGCGAGCAGGGACTAAATTCCAGGACATTGAAAAAATTCACTGCCTACTTGGTCAGTGGTAAATTCAAAAGAATCAATCACGTGACACTGAGGTTAATCAGTGAGAGTGGAGTGCTAATAAGACAAGAGCCTAACTACTACCATGAACCATAGTAGTAATTTCGGCAAGTTTTTCTCAAAAATAATTTGGAGATAAATATAAAGAATTAGTATATCTGCCAACATATGTATACGGATGCATACATATGCTAGCAAATATATATGTTTTGTCTTAGTAACTTTGTGGTTCTATACAATGGGATGCAGAACAATTATATGAAAGCCGTAAAATAAGAAAATTATGAAAATTTACTTACTGATTTATATTTCAAGCCAATTAATTAGTTTCTGTAAGGGAATTAATATGGTTACGTAACGTACCCATAGAGAATCCTTACGTCATCAGGAAGTCTATTCTCAGCTAAGCACTCAGGCAATGCGTGGACACAGGGAACTTATATAAAAATAATTCAGTGGATGGAAAAACGCGAGCGGGGACTAAATTCTAGGACATTGAAAAAATTCACTGCGTACCTGGTCAGTGGCAAATTCAAAAGAATCAATCACGTGAAACTGAGGTTAAACAGTGGGGAGTGGAGTGCTAATAAGACAAGAGCCTAACTACTACCATGAACCATAGTAGTAATTTCGGCAAGTTTTTCTCAACAGATAATTTGGAGTTAATATAAAGAATTAGTATATCTACCAACATATGTATACAGATGCATACATATGCTAGCAAATATATATGTTTTGTCTTAGTAACTTTGTGGTTCTATGCAAGGGATGCAGAACAATTATATGAAAGACGTAAAATAAGAAAATTATGAAAATTAACTTACTTACTAAAATTCCACTCCAACTAATAAGTTTCTGTAAGGGAATAAATAAGGTTACGTAACGTACCCATAGAGAATCCTTACGTCATCAGGGAGTCTATTCTCATCTAAGCACCCAGGCAATGCGTGGACACAGGGAACTTATATAAAAATAATTCGGTGGATGGAGAAAAGAGAGCGGGGACTAAATTCCAGGACATTGAAAAAATTCACTCCCTACTTGGTCAGTGGCAAATTCAAAAGAATCAATCACATGACACTGAGGTTAATCAGTGAGAGTGGAGTGCTAATAAGACAAGAGCCTAACTACTACCATGAACCATAGTAGTAATTTCGGCAAGTTTTTCTCAACAAATAATTTGGAGGTAAATATAAAGAATTAGTATATCTGCCAACATATGTATACGGATGCATACATATGCTAGCAAATATATATGTTTTGTCTTAGTAACTTTGTGGTTCTATGCAATGGGATGCAGAACAATTATATGAAAGCCGTAAAATAAGAAAATTATGAAAATTAACTTACTTACTTATATTTCACTCCAAATAATTAGTTTCTGTAAGGTAATTAATATGGCTACGTAACGTACCGATAGAGAATCCTTACGTCATCGGGGAGTCTATTCTCAGCTAAGCACTCAGGCAATGCGTGGACACAGGGAACTTATATAAAAATAATTCAGTGGATGGAAAAAAGCGAGCGGGTCTAAATTCAAGGACATTGAAAAAATTCACTGCGTACCTGGTCAGTGGCAAATTCAAAAGAATCAATCACGTGAAACTGAGGTTAAACAGTGGGGAATGGAGTGCTAATAAGACAAGAGCCTAACTACTACCATGAACCATAGTAGTAATTTCGACAAGTTTTGCTCAACAAATAATTTGGAGATAAATATAAAGAATTAGTATATCTACCAACATATGTATACAGATGCATACCTATGCTAGCAAATATATATGTTTTGTCTTAGTAACTTTGTGGTTCTATGCAAGGGGATGCAGAATAATTATATGAAAGACGTAAAATAAGAAAATTATAAAAATTAACTTACTTACTAAAATTCCACTCCAACTAATTATTTTCTGTAAGGGAATAAATATGGTTACGTAACGTACCCATAGAGAATCCTTACGTCATCAGGGAGTCTATTCTCATCTAAGCACCCAGGCAATGCGTGGACACAGGGAACTTATATAAAAATAATTCAGTGGATGGAAAAAAGCGAGCGGGAACTAAATTCCAGGACATTGAAAAAATTCACTGCCTACTTGGTCAGTGGCAAATTCAAAAGAATCAATCACGTGACACTGAGGTTAATCAGTGAGAGTGGAGTGCTAATAAGACAAGAGTCTAACTACTACCATGAACCATAGTAGAAATTTCGGCAAGTTTTTCTCAACAAACAATTTGGAGATAAATATAAAGAATTAGTATATCTGCCAACATATGTATACGGATGCATACATATGCTAGCAAATATATATGTTTTGTCTTAGTAACTTTGTGGTTCTATGCAAGGGGATGCAGAACAATTATATGAAAGATGTAAAATAAGAAAATTATGAAAATTAACTTACTTACTAATATTTCACTCCCACTAATTAGTTTCTGTAAGGGAATTAATATGGTTACGTAACGTACCCATAGAGAAACCTTACGTCGTCGGGGAGTCTATTCTCAGCTAAGCACTCAGGCAATGCGTGGACACAGGGAACTTATATAAAAATAATTCAGTGGATTGAAAAAAGCGAGCGGGGACTAAATTCTAGGACATTGAAAAAATTCACTGCGTACCTGGTCAGTGGCAAATTCCAAAGAATCAATCACGTGAAACTGAGGTTAATCAGTGAGAGTGTAGTGCAAATAAGACAAGACCCTAACTACCACCATGAACCATAGTAGTAATTTCGGCAAATTTTTCTCAACAAATAATTCGGAGATAAATACAAAGAATTAGTATATCTACCAAAATATGTATACAGATGCATACCTATGCTAGCAAATATATATGTTTTGTCTTCGTAACTTCGTGGTTCTATGCAAGGGGATGCAGAACAATTATATGAAAGACGTAAAATAAGAAAATTATGAAAATTAACTTACTTACTAATATTTCACTCCAACTAATTAGTGTCTGTAAGGGAATAAATATGGTTACGTAACGTACCCATAGAGAATCCTTACGTCATCGGCGAGTCTATTCTCAGCTAAGCACTCAGGCAATGCGTGGACACAGGGAACTTATATAAAAATAATTCAGTGGATGGAAAAAAGCGAGCGGGTCTAAATTCTAGGACATTGAAAAAATTCACTGCGTACCTGGTCAGTGGCAAATTCAAAAGAATCAATCACGTGAAACTGAGGTTAAACAGTGGGGAGTGGATTGCTAATAAGACAAGAGCCTAACTACTACCATGAACCATAGTAGTAATTTCGGCAAGTTTTTCTCAACAAATAATTTGGAGATAAATATAAAGAATTAGTATATCTACCAACATATGTATACAGATGCATACCTATGCTAGCAAATATATATGTTTTGTCTTAGTAACTTTGTGGTTCTATGCAAGGGGATGCAGAACAATTATATGAAAGATGTAAAATAAGAAAATTATGAAAATTAACTTACTAATATTTCACTCCCACTAATTAGTTTCTGTAAGGGAATAAATATGGTTACGTAACGTACCCATAGAGAATCCTTACGTCATCAGCGAGTCTATTCTCAGCTAAGCACCCAGGCAATGCGTGGACACAGGGAACTTATATAAAAATAATTCAGTGGATGGAAAAAAGCGAGCGGGGACTAAATTCCAGGACATTGAAAAAATTCACTGCCTACTTGGTCAGTGGCAAATTCAAAAGAATCAATCACGTGACACTGAGGTTAATCAGTGAGAGTGGAGTGCTAATAGGACAAGAGCCTAACTACTACCATGAACCATAGTAGTAATTTCGGTAAGTTTTTCTCAACAAACAATTTGGAGTTAAATATAAAGAATTAGTATATCTGCCAACATATGTATACGGATGCATACATATGCTAGCAAATATATATGTTTTGTCTTAGTAACTTTGTGGTTCTATGCAAGGTGATGCAGAACAATTATATGAAAGACGTAAAATAAGAAAATTATGAAATTAACTTACTTACATATATTTCACTCCAAATAATTAGTTTCTGTAAGGGAATTAATATGGTTACGTAACGTACCCATAGAGAATCCTTACGTCATCAGGGAGTCTATTCTCAGCTAAGCACCCAGGCAATGCGTGGACACAGGGAACTTATATAATAATAATTCTGTGGATGGAAAAAAGCGAGCAGGGACTAAATTCCAGGACATTAAAAAAATTCACTGCCTACTTGGTCAGTGGCAAATTCAAAAGAATCAATCACGTGACACTGAAGTTAATCAGTGAGGAGTGGAGTGCTAATAAGAGAAGACCCTAACTACCACCATGAACCATAGTAGTAATTTCGGCAAGTTTTGCTCAACAAATAATTTGGAGATAAAAATATAAAGAATTAGTATATCTACCAACATATGTATACAGATGCATACCTATGCTAGCAAATATATATGTTTTGTCTTAGTAACTTTGTGGTTCTATGCAATGGGATGCAGAACAATTATATGAAAGACGTAAAATAAGAAAATTATGAAAATTAACTTACTTACTAATATTTCACTCCAACTAATTAGTGTCTGTAAGGGAATAAATATGGTTACGTAACGTACCCATAGAGAATCCTTACGTCATCAGGAAGTCTATTCTCAGCTAAGCACTCAGGCAATGCGTGGACACAGGGAACTTATATAAAAATAATTCAGTGGATGGAAAAAAGCGAGCGGGGACTAAATTCTAGGACATTGAAAAAATTCACTGCGTACCTGGTCAGTGGCAAATTCAAAAGAATCAATCATGTGAAACTGAGGTTAAACAGTGGGGAGTGGAGTGCTAATAAGACAAGAGCCTAACTACTACCATGAACCATAGTAGTAATTTCGGCAAGTTTTTCTCAACAAATAATTTGGAGATAAATATAAAGAATTAGTATATCTACCAACATATGTATACAGATGCATACCTATGCTAGCAAATATATATGTTTTGTCTTAGTAACTTTGTGGTTCTATGCAAGGGGATGCAGAACAATTATATGAAAGACGTAAAATAAGAAAATTATGAAAATTAACTTACTTACTTGTATTTCACTCCAAATAATTAGTTTCTGTAAGGGAATTAATATGGTTACGTAACGTACCCATACAGAATCCTTACGTCGTCGGGGCATCTATTCTCAGCTAAGCACTCAGGCAATGCGTGGACACAGGGAACTTATATAAAAATAATTCAGTGGATTGAAAAAAGCGAGCGGGGACTAAATTCTAGGACATTGAAAAAATTCACTGCGTACCTGGTCAGTGGCAAATTCAAAAGAATCAATCACGTGAAATTGAGGTTAAACGGTGGGGAGTGGAGTGCTAATAAGACAAGAGCCTAACTACTACCATCAACCATAGTAGTAATTTCGGAAAGTTTTTCTCAACAAATAATTTGGAGGTAAATATAAAGAATTAGTATATCTACCAACATATGTATACAGATGCATACCTATGCTAGCAAATATATATGTTTTGTCTTAGTAACTTTGTGGTTCTATGCAAGGGGATGCAGAACAATTATATGAAAGACGTAAAATAAGAAAATTATGAAAATTAACTTACTTACTAAAATTCCACTCCAACTAATTAGTTTCTGTAAGGGAATAAATATGGTTACGTAACGTACCCATAGAGAATCCTTACGTCATCAGGGAGTCTATTCTCAGCTAAGCACCCAGGCAATGCGTGGACACAGGGAACTTATATAAAAATAATTCAGTGAGTGGATGGAAAAAAGCGAGCGGGGACTAAATCCAGGACATTGAAAAAATTCACTACCTACTTGGTCAGTGGCAAATTCAAAAGAATCAATCACGTGACACTGAGGTTAATCAGTGAGGAGTGGAGTGCTAATAAGACAAGACCCTAACTACCACCATGAACCATAGTAGTAATTTCGGCAAGTTTTGCTCAACAAATAATTTGGAGATAAAAATATAAAGAATTAGTATATCTACCAGCATATGTATACAGATGCATACCTATGCTAGCAAATATATATGTTTTGTCTTAGTAACTTTGTGGTTCTATGCAATGGGATGCAGAACAATTATATGAAAGACTTAAAATAAGAAAATTATGAAAATTAACTTACTTGCTAATATTTCACTCCAACTAATTAGTGTCTGTAAGGGAATAAATATGGTTACGTAACGTACCCATAGAGAATCCTTACGTCATCAGGAAGTCTATTCTGAGCTAAGCACCCAGGCAATACGTGGACACAGGGAACTTATATAAAAATAATTCAGTGGATGGAAAAAAGCGAGCAGGGACTAAATTCCAGGACATTGAAATAATTCACTGCCTACTTGGTCAGTGGCAAATTCAAAAGAATCAATCACGTGACACTGAGGTTAATCAGTGAGAGTGGAGTGCTAATAAGACAAGAGCCTAACTACTACCATGAACCATAGTAGTAATTTCGGCAAGTTTTTCTCAACAAACAATTTGGAGTTAAATATAAAGAATTAGTATATCTGCCAACATATGTATACGGATGCATACATATGCTAGCAAATATATATGTTTTGTCTTAGTAACTTTGTGGTTCTATGCAAGGTGATGCAGAACAATTATATGAAAGACGTAAAATAAGAAAATTATGTAAATTAACTTACTTACATATATTTCACTCCAAATAATTAGTTTCTGTAAGGGAATTAATATGGTTACGTAACGTACCCATAGAGAATCCTTACGTCATTAGGAAGTCTATTCTCAGCTAAGCACCCAGGCAATACGTGGACACAGGGAACTTATATAAAAATAATTCAGTGGATGGAAAAAAGCGAGCGGGGACTAAATCCAGGACATTGAAAAAATTCACTGCCTACTTGGTCAGTGGCAAATTCAAAAGAATCAATCACGTGACACTGAGGTTAATCAGTGAGGAGTGGAGTGCTAATAAGACAAGACCCTAACTACCACCATGAACCATAGTAGTAATTTCGGCAAGTTTTGCTCAACAAATAATTTGGAGATAAAAATATAAAGAATTAGTATATCTACCAACATATGTATACAGATGCATACCTATGCTAGCAAATATATATGTTTTGTCTTAGTAACTTTGTGGTTCTATGCAATGGGATGCAGAACAATTATATGAAAGACGTAAAATAACAAAATTATGAAAATTAACTTACTTACTAATATTTCACTCCTACTAATTAGTGTCTGTAAGGGAATAAATATGGTTACGTAACGTACCCATAGAGAATCCTTACGTCATCAGGAAGTCTATTCTCAGCTAAGCACCCAGGCAATGCGTGGACACAGGGAACTTATATAAAAATAATTCAGTGGATGGAAAAAAGCGAGCGGGGACTAAATTCTAGGACATTGAAAAAATTCACTGCGTACCTGGTCAGTGCCAAATTCAAAAGAATCAATCACGTGACACTGAGGTTAATCAGTGAGAGTGGAGTGCTAATAAGACAAGAGCCTAACTACTACCATGAACCATAGTAGTAATTTCGGCAAGTTTTTCTCAACAAATAATTTGGAGATAAATATAAAGAATTAGTATATCTACCAACATATGTATTCAGATGCATACCTATGCTAGCAAATATATATGTTTTGTCTTAGTAACTTTGTGGTTCTATGCAAGGGGATGCAGAACAATTATATGAAAGACGTAAAATAAGAAAATTATGAAAATTAACTTACTTACTAAAATTCCACTCCAACTAATTAGTTTCTGTAAGGGAATAAATATGGTTACGTAACGTACCCATAGAGAATCCTTACGTCATCAGGGAGTCTATTCTCAGCTAAGCACCCAGGCAATGCGTGGACACAGGGAACTTATATAAAAATAATTCAGTGGATGGAAAAAAGCGAGCAGGGACTGAATTCCAGGACATTGAAATAATTCACTGCCTACTTGGTCAGTGCCAAATTCAAAAGAATCAATCACGTGACACTGAGGTTAATCAGTGAGAGTGGAGTGCTAATAAGACAAGAGCCTAACTACTACCATCAACCATAGTAGTAATTTCGGAAAGTTTTTCTCAACAAATAATTTGGAGGTAAATATAAAGAATTAGTATATCTACCAACATATGTATACAGATGCATACCTATGCTAGCAAATATATATGTTTTGTCTTAGTAACTTTGTGGTTCTATGCAAGGGGATGCAGAACAATTATATGAAAGACGTAAAATAAGAAAATTATGAAAATTAACTTACTTACTAAAATTCCACTCCAACTAATTAGTTTCTGTAAGGGAATAAATATGGTTACGTAACGTACCCATAGAGAATCCTTACGTCATCAGGGAGTCTATTCTCAGCTAAGCACCCAGGCAATGCGTGGACACAGGGAACTTATATAAAAATAATTCAGTGAGTGGATGGAAAAAAGCGAGCGGGGACTAAATCCAGGACATTGAAAAAATTCACTACCTACTTGGTCAGTGGCAAATTCAAAAGAATCAATCACGTGACACTGAGGTTAATCAGTGAGGAGTGGAGTGCTAATAAGACAAGACCCTAACTACCACCATGAACCATAGTAGTAATTTCGGCAAGTTTTGCTCAACAAATAATTTGGAGATAAAAATATAAAGAATTAGTATATCTACCAGCATATGTATACAGATGCATACCTATGCTAGCAAATATATATGTTTTGTCTTAGTAACTTTGTGGTTCTATGCAATGGGATGCAGAACAATTATATGAAAGACTTAAAATAAGAAAATTATGAAAATTAACTTACTTACTAATATTTCACTCCAACTAATTAGTGTCTGTAAGGGAATAAATATGGTTACGTAACGTACCCATAGAGAATCCTTACGTCATCAGGAAGTCTATTCTGAGCTAAGCACCCAGGCAATACGTGGACACAGGGAACTTATATAAAAATAATTCAGTGGATGGAAAAAAGCGAGCAGGGACTAAATTCCAGGACATTGAAATAATTCACTGCCTACTTGGTCAGTGGCAAATTCAAAAGAATCAATCACGTGACACTGAGGTTAATCAGTGAGAGTGGAGTGCTAATAAGACAAGAGCCTAACTACTACCATGAACCATAGTAGTAATTTCGGCAAGTTTTTCTCAACAAACAATTTGGAGTTAAATATAAAGAATTAGTATATCTGCCAACATATGTATACGGATGCATACATATGCTAGCAAATATATATGTTTTGTCTTAGTAACTTTGTGGTTCTATGCAAGGTGATGCAGAACAATTATATGAAAGACGTAAAATAAGAAAATTATGTAAATTAACTTACTTACATATATTTCACTCCAAATAATTAGTTTCTGTAAGGGAATTAATATGGTTACGTAACGTACCCATAGAGAATCCTTACGTCATTAGGAAGTCTATTCTCAGCTAAGCACCCAGGCAATACGTGGACACAGGGAACTTATATAAAAATAATTCAGTGGATGGAAAAAAGCGAGCGGGGACTAAATCCAGGACATTGAAAAAATTCACTGCCTACTTGGTCAGTGGCAAATTCAAAAGAATCAATCACGTGACACTGAGGTTAATCAGTGAGGAGTGGAGTGCTAATAAGACAAGACCCTAACTACCACCATGAACCATAGTAGTAATTTCGGCAAGTTTTGCTCAACAAATAATTTGGAGATAAAAATATAAAGAATTAGTATATCTACCAACATATGTATACAGATGCATACCTATGCTAGCAAATATATATGTTTTGTCTTAGTAACTTTGTGGTTCTATGCAATGGGATGCAGAACAATTATATGAAAGACGTAAAATAACAAAATTATGAAAATTAACTTACTTACTAATATTTCACTCCTACTAATTAGTGTCTGTAAGGGAATAAATATGGTTACGTAACGTACCCATAGAGAATCCTTACGTCATCAGGAAGTCTATTCTCAGCTAAGCACCCAGGCAATGCGTGGACACAGGGAACTTATATAAAAATAATTCAGTGGATGGAAAAAAGCGAGCGGGGACTAAATTCTAGGACATTGAAAAAATTCACTGCGTACCTGGTCAGTGCCAAATTCAAAAGAATCAATCACGTGACACTGAGGTTAATCAGTGAGAGTGGAGTGCTAATAAGACAAGAGCCTAACTACTACCATGAACCATAGTAGTAATTTCGGCAAGTTTTTCTCAACAAATAATTTGGAGATAAATATAAAGAATTAGTATATCTACCAACATATGTATTCAGATGCATACCTATGCTAGCAAATATATATGTTTTGTCTTAGTAACTTTGTGGTTCTATGCAAGGGGATGCAGAACAATTATATGAAAGACGTAAAATAAGAAAATTATGAAAATTAACTTACTTACTAAAATTCCACTCCAACTAATTAGTTTCTGTAAGGGAATAAATATGGTTACGTAACGTACCCATAGAGAATCCTTACGTCATCAGGGAGTCTATTCTCAGCTAAGCACCCAGGCAATGCGTGGACACAGGGAACTTATATAAAAATAATTCAGTGGATGGAAAAAAGCGAGCAGGGACTGAATTCCAGGACATTGAAATAATTCACTGCCTACTTGGTCAGTGCCAAATTCAAAAGAATCAATCACGTGACACTGAGGTTAATCAGTGAGAGTGGAGTGCTAATAAGACAAGAGCCTAACTACTACCATGAACCATAGTAGTAATTTCGGCAAGTTTTTCTCAACAAATAATTTGGAGTTAATATAAAGAATTAGTATATCTGCCAACATATGTATACGGATGCATACATATGCTAGCAAATATATATGTTTTGTCTTAGTGACTTTGAGGTTCTATGCAATGGGATGCAGAACAATTATATGAAAGCCGTAAAATAAGAAAATTATGAAAATTTACTTACTTATATTTCAAGCCAATTAATTAGTTTCTGTAACGGAATTAATATGGTTACGTAACGTACCCATAGAGAATCCTTACGTCATCGGGGAGTCTATTCTCAGCTAAGCACTCAGGCAATGCGTGGACACAGGGAACTTATATAAAAATAATTCAGTGGATGGAAAAAAGCGTGCGGGGACTAAATTCCAGGACATTGAAAAAATTCACCGCCTACTTGGTCAGTGGCAAATTCAAAAGAATCAATCACGTGACACTGAGGTTAATCAGTGAGAGTGGAGTGCTAATAAGACAAGAGCCTAACTGCTACCATGAACCATAGTAGTAATTTCGTCAAGTTTTTCTCAACAAATAATTTGGAGATAAATATAAAGAATTAGTATATCTGCCAACATATGTATACGGATGCATACATATGCTAGCAAATATATATGTTTTGTCTTAGTAACTTTGTGGTTCTATGCAATGGGATGCAGAACAATTATATGAAAGCCGTAAAATAAGAAAATTATGAAAATTAACTTACTTACTAATATTTCACTCCAACTAATTAGTGTCTGTAAGGGAATAAATATGGTTACGTAACGTTCCCATAGAGAATCCTTACGTCATCAGGGAGTCTATTCTCAGCTAAGCACCCAGGCAATGCGTGGACACAGGGAACTTATATAAAAATAATTCTGTGAGTGGATGGAAAAAAGCGAGCGGGGACTAAATCCAGGACATTGAAAAAATTCACTGCCTACTTGGTCAGTGGCAAATTCAAAAGAATCAATCACGTGACACTGAGGTTAATCAGTGAGGAGTGGAGTGCTAATAAGACAAGACCCTAACTACCACCATGAACCATAGTAGTAATTTCGGCAAGTTTTGCTCAACAAATAATTTGGAGATAAAAATATAAAGAATTAGTATATCTACCAACATATGTATACAGATGCATACCTATGCTAGCAAATATATATGTTTTGTCTTAGTAACTTTGTGGTTCTATGCAATGGGATGCAGAACAATTATATGAAAGACGTAAAATAAGAAAGTTCTGAAAATTAACTTACTTACTAATATTTCACTCCAACTAATTAGTGTCTGTAAGGGAATAAATATGGTTACGTAACGTACCCATAGAGAATCCTTACGTCATCAGGAAGTCTATTCTGAGCTAAGCACCCAGGCAATACGTGGACACAGGGAACTTATATAAAAATAATTCAGTGGATGGAAAAAAGCGAGCAGGGACTAAATTCCAGGACATTGAAATAATTCACTGCCTACTTGGTCAGTGGCAAATTCAAAAGAATCAATCACGTGACACTGAGGTTAATCAGTGAGAGTGGAGTGCTAATAAGACAAGAGCCTAACTACTACCATGAACCATAGTAGTAATTTCGGCAAGTTTTTCTCAACAAATAATTTGGAGTTAATATAAAGAATTATTATATCTGCCAACATATGTATACGGATGCATACATATGCTAGCAAATATATATGTTTTGTCTTAGTAACTTTGAGGTTCTATGCAATGGGATGCAGAACAATTATATGAAAGCCGTAAAATAAGAAAATTATGAAAATTTACTTACTTATATTTCAAGCCAATTAATTAGTTTCTGTAAGGGAATTAATATGGTTACGTAACGTACCCATAGAGAATCCTTACGTCATCGGGGAGTCTATCCTCAGCTAAGCACTCAGGCAATGCGTGGACACAGGGAACTTATATAAAAATAATTCAGTGGATGGAAAAAAGCGAGCGGTGACTAAATTCCAGGACATTGAAAAAATTCACCGCCTACTTGGTCAGTGGCAAATTCAAAAGAATCAATCACGTGACACTTAGGTTAATCAGTGAAAGTGGAGTGCTAATAAGACAAGAGCCTAACTACTACCATGAACCATAGTAGTAATTTCGGCAAGTTTTTCTCAACAAACAATTTGGAGATAAATATAAAGAATTAGTATATCTGCCAACATATGTATACGGATGCATACATATGCTAGCAAATATATATGTTTTGTCTTAGTAACTTTGTGGTTCTATGCAAGGGGATGCAGAACAATTATATGAAAGACGTAAAATAAGAAAATTATGAAAATTAACTTACTTACTAAAATTCCACTCCAACTAATTAGTTTCTGTAAGGGAATAAATATGGTTACGTAACGTACCCATAGAGAATCCTTACGTCATCGGGGAGTCTATTCTCAGCTAAGCACCCAGGCAATGCGTGGACACAGGGAACTTATATAAAAATAATTCAGTGGATGGAAAAAAGCGAGCGGGGACTAAATCCAGGACATTGAAAAAATTCACTGCCTACTTGGTCAGTGGCAAATTCAAAAGAATCAATCACGTGACACTGAGGTTAATCAGTGAGGAGTGGAGTGCTAATAAGACAAGACCCTAACTACCACCATGAACCATAGTAGTAATTTCGGCTAGTTTTGCTCAACAAATAATTTGGAGATAAAAATATAAAGAATTAGTATATCTACCAACATATGTATACAGATGCATACCTATGCTAGCAAATATATATGTTTTGTCTTAGTAACTTTGTGGTTCTATGCAATGGGATGCAGAACAATTATATGAAAGACGTAAAATAAGAAAATTATGAAAATTAACTTACTTACTAATATTTCACTCCAACTAATTAGTGTCTGTAAGGGAATAAATATGGTTACGTAACGTACCCATAGAGAATCCTTACGTCATCAGGAAGTCTATTCTCAGCTAAGCACCCAGGCAATGCGTGGACACAGGGAACTTATATAAAAATAATTCAGTGGATGGAAAAAAGCGAGCGGGGACTAAATTCTAGGACATTGAAAAAATTCACTGCGTACCTGGTCAGTGGCAAATTCAAAAGAATCAATCACGTGAAACTGAGGTTAAACAGTGGGGAGTGGATTGCTAATAAGACAAGAGCCTAACTACTACCATAAACCATAGTAGTAATTTCGGCAAGTTTTTCTCAACAAATAATTTGGAGATAAATATAAAGAATTAGTATATCTACCAACATATGTATTCAGATGCATACCTATGCTAGCAAATATATATGTTTTGTCTTAGTAACTTTGTGGTTCTATGCAAGGGGATGCAGAACAATTATATGAAAGACGTAAAATAAGAAAATTATGAAAATTAACTTACTTACTAAAATTCCACTCCAACTAATTAGTTTCTGTAAGGGAATAAATATGGTTACGTAACGTACCCATAGAGAATCCTTACGTCATCAGGGAGTCTATTCTCATCTAAGCACCCAGGCAATGCGTGGACACAGGGAACTTATATAAAAATAATTCAGTGGATGGAAAAAAGAGAGCGGGGACTAAATTCCAGGACATTGAAAAAATTCACTCCCTACTTGGTCAGTGGCAAATTCAAAAGAATCAATCACGTGACACTGAGGTTAATCAGTGAGAGTGGAGTGCTAATAAGACAAGAGCCTAACTACTCCCATGAACCATAGTAGTAATTTCGGCAAGTTTTTCTCAACAAATAATTTGGAGGTAAATATAAAGAATAAGTATATCTGCCAACATATGTATACGGATGCATACATATGCTAGCAAATATATATGTTTTGTCTTAGTAACGTTGTGGTTCTATGCAATGGGATGCAGAACAATTATATGATAGCCGTAAAATAAGAAAATTATGAAAATTAACTTACTAATATTTCACTCCAACTAATTAGTGTCTGTAAGGGAATAAATATGGTTACGTAACGTACCCATAGAGAATCCTTACGTCATTAGGAAGTCTATTCTGAGCTAAGCACCCAGGCAATACGTGGACACAGGGAACTTATATAAAAATAATTCAGTGGATGGAAGAAAGCGAGCAGGGACTAAATTCCAGGACATTGAAATAATTCACTGCCTACTTGGTCAGTGGCAAATTCAAAAGAATCAATCACGTGACACTGAGGTTAATCAGTGAGAGTGGAGTGCTAATAAGACAAGAGCCTAACTGCTACCATGAACCATAGTAGTAATTTCGTCAAGTTTTTCTCAACAAATAATTTGGAGATAATATAAAGAATTAGTATATCTGCCAACATATGTATACGGATGCATACATATGCTAGCAAATATATATGTTTTGTCTTAGTAACTTTGTGGTTCTATGCAATGGGATGCAGAACAATTATATGAAAGCCGTAAAATAAGAAAATTATGAAAATTAACTTACTTACTAATATTTCACTCCAACTAATTAGTGTCTGTAAGGGAATAAATATGGTTACGTAACGTACCCATAGAGAATCCTTACGTCATCGGGGAGTCTATTCTCAGCTAAGCACCCAGGCAATGCGTGGACACAGGGAACTTATATAAAAATAATTCAGTGGATGGAAAAAAGCGAGCGGGGACTAAATCCAGGACATTGAAAAAATTCACTGCCTACTTGGTCAGTGGCAAATTCAAAAGAATCAATCACGTGACACTGAGGTTAATCAGTGAGGAGTGGAGTGCTAATAAGACAAGACCCTAACTACCACCATGAACCATAGTAGTAATTTCGGCAAGTTTTGCTCAACAAATAATTTGGAGATAAAAATATAAAGAATTAGTATATCTACCAACATATGTATACAGATGCATACCTATGCTAGCAAATATATATGTTTTGTCTTAGTAACTTTGTGGTTCTATGCAATGGGATGCAGAACAATTATATGAAAGACGTAAAATAACAAAATTATGAAAATTAACTTACTTACTAAAATTCCACTCCAACTAATTAGTTTCTGTAAGGGAATAAATATGGTTACGTAACGTACCCATAGAGAATCCTTACGTCATCAGGGAGTCTATTCTCATCTAAGCACCCAGGCAATGCGTGGACACAGGGAACTTATATAAAAATAATTCAGTGGATGGAAAAAAGAGAGCGGGGACTAAATTCCAGGACATTGAAAAAATTCACTCCCTACTTGGTCAGTGGCAAATTCAAAAGAATCAATCACGTGACACTGAGGTTAATCAGTGAGAGTGGAGTGCTAGTAAGACAAGAGCCTAACTACTACCATGAACCATAGTAGTAATTTCGGCAAGTTTTTCTCAACAAATAATTTGGAGATAAATATAAAGAATAAGTATATCTGCCAACATATGTATACGGATGCATACATATGCTAGCAAATATATATGTTTTGTCTTAGTAACGTTGTGGTTCTATGCAATGGGATGCAGAACAATTATATGATAGCCGTAAAATAAGAAAATTATGAAAATTAACTTAATTACTAATATTTCACTCCAACTAATTAGTGTCTGTAAGGGAATAAATATGGTTACGTAACGTACCCATAGAGAATCCTTACGTCATCGGGGAGTCTATTCTCAGCTAAGCACCCAGGCAATGCGTGGACACAGGGAACTTATATAAAAATAATTCAGTGGATGGAAAAAAGCGAGCGGGGACTAAATCGAGGACATTGAAAAAATTCACTGCCTACTTGGTCAGTGGCAAATTCAAAAGAATCAATCACGTGACACTGAGGTTAATCAGTGAGGAGTGGAGTGCTAATAAGACAAGACCCTAACTACCACCATGAACCATAGTAGTAATTTCGGCAAGTTTTGCTCAACAAATAATTTGGAGATAAAAATATAAAGAATTAGTATATCTACCAACATATGTATACAGATGCATACCTATGCTAGCAAATATATATGTTTTGTCTTAGTAACTTTGTGGTTCTATGCAATGGGATGCAGAACAATTATATGAAAGACGTAAAATAAGAAAATTATGAAAATTAACTTACTTACTAATATTTCACTCCAACTAATTAGTGTCTGTAAGGGAATAAATATGGTTACGTAACGTACCCATAGAGAATCCTTAAGTCATCAGGAAGTCTATTCTCAGCTAAGCACCCAGGCAATGCGTGGACACAGGGAACTTATATAAAAATAATTCAGTGGATGGAAAAAAGCGAGCGGGGACTAAATTCTAGGACATTGAAAAAATTCACTGCGTACCTGGTCAGTGGCAAATTCAAAAGAATCAATCACGTGAAACGGAGGTTAAACAGTGGGGAGTGGATTGCTAATAAGACAAGAGCCTAACTACTACCATAAACCATAGTAGTAATTTCGGCAAGTTTTTCTCAACAAATAATTTGGAGATAAATATAAAGAATTAGTATATCTACCAACATATGTATTCAGATGCATACCTATGCTAGCAAATATATATGTTTCGTCTTAGTAACTTTGTGGTTCTATGCAAGGGGATGCAGAACAATTATATGAAAGACGTAAAATAAGAAAATTATGAAAATTAACTTACTTACTAAAATTCCACTCCAACTAATTAGTTTCTGTAAGGGAATAAATATGGTTACGTAACGTACCCATAGAGAATCCTTACGTCATCTGGGAGTCTATTCTCATCTAAGCACCCAGGCAATGCGTGGACACAGGGAACTTATATAAAAATAATTCAGTGGATGGAAAAAAGAGAGCGGGGACTAAATTCCAGGACATTGAAAAAATTCACTCCCTACTTGGTCAGTGGCAAATTCAAAAGAATCAATCACGTGACACTGAGGTTAATCAGTGAGAGTGGAGTGCTAATAAGACAAGAGCCTAACTACTACCATGAACCATAGTAGTAATTTCGGCAAGTTTTTCTCAACAAATAATTTGGAGGTAAATATAAAGAATAAGTATATCTGCCAACATATGTATACGGATGCATACATATGCTAGCAAATATATATGTTTTGTCTTAGTAACGTTGTGGTTCTATGCAATGGGATGCAGAACAATTATATGATAGCCGTAAAATAAGAAAATTATGAAAATTAACTTACTTACTAATATTTCACTCCAACTAATTAGTGTCTGTAAGGGAATAAATTGTGTTACGTAACGTACCCATAGAGAATCCTTACGTCATTAGGAAGTCTATTCTGAGCTAAGCACCCAGGCAATACGTGGACACAGGGAACTTATATAAAAATAATTCAGTGGATGGAAGAAAGCGAGCAGGGACTAAATTCCAGGACATTGAAATAATTCACTGCCTACTTGGTCAGTGGCAAATTCAAAAGAATCAATCACGTGACACTGAGGTTAATCAGTGAGAGTGGAGTGCTAATAAGACAAGACCCTAACTACCACCATGAACCATAGTAGTAATTTCGGCAAGTTTTGCTCAACAAATAATTTGGAGATAAAAATATAAAGAATTAGTATATCTACCAACATATGTATACAGATGCATACCTATGCTAGCAAATATATATGTTTTGTCTTAGTAACTTTGTGGTTCTATGCAATGGGATGCAGAACAATTATATGAAAGACGTAAAATAACAAAATTATGAAAATTAACTTACTTACTAAAATTCCACTCCAACTAATTAGTTTCTGTAAGGGAATAAATATGGTTACGTAACGTACCCATAGAGAATCCTTACGTCATCAGGGAGTCTATTCTCATCTAAGCACCCAGGCAATGCGTGGACACAGGGAACTTATATAAAAATAATTCAGTGGATGGAAAAAAGAGAGCGGGGACTAAATTCCAGGACATTGAAAAAATTCACTCCCTACTTGGTCAGTGGCAAATTCAAAAGAATCAATCACGTGACACTGAGGTTAATCAGTGAGAGTGGAGTGCTAATAAGACAAGAGCCTAACTACTACCATGAACCATAGTAGTAATTTCGGCAAGTTTTTCTCAACAAATAATTTGGAGGTAAATATAAAGAATAAGTATATCTGCCAACATATGTATACGGATGCATACATATGCTAGCAAATATATATGTTTTGTCTTAGTAACGTTGTGGTTCTATGCAATGGGATGCAGAACAATTATATGATAGCCGTAAAATAAGAAAATTATGAAAATTAACTTAATTACTAATATTTCACTCCAACTAATTAGTGTCTGTAAGGGAATAAATATGGTTACGTAACGTACCCATAGAGAATCCTTACGTCATTAGGAAGTCTATTCTGAGCTAAGCACCCAGGCAATACGTGGACACAGGGAACTTATATAAAAATAATTCAGTGGATGGAAAAAAGCGAGCAGGGACTAAATTCCAGGACATTGAAATAATTCACTGCCTACTTGGTCAGTGACAAATTCAAAAGAATCAATCACGTGACACTGAGGTTAATCAGTGAGAGTGGAGTGCTAATAAGACAAGAGCCTAACTACTACCATGAACCATAGTAGTAATTTCGGCAAGTTTTTCTCAACAAATAATTTGGAGTTAATATAAAGAATTAGTATATCTGCCAACATATGTATACGGATGCATACATATGCTAGCAAATATATATGTTTTGTCTTAGTAACTTTGAGGTTCTATGCAATGGGATGCAGAACAATTATATGAAAGCCGTAAAATAAGAAAATTATGAAAATTTACTTACTTATATTTCAAGCCAATTAATTAGTTTCTGTAACGGAATTAATATGGTTACGTAACGTACCCATAGAGAATCCTTACGTCATCGGGGAGTCTATTCTCAGCTAAGCACTCAGGCAATGCGTGGACACAGGGAACTTATATAAAAATAATTCAGTGGATGGAAAAAAGCGAGCGGGGACTAAATTCCAGGACATTGAAAAAATTCACCGCCTACTTGGTCAGTGGCAAATTCAAAAGAATCAATCACGTGACACTGAGGTTAATCAGTGAGAGTGGAGTGCTAATAAGACAAGAGCCTAACTGCTACCATGAACCATAGTAGTAATTTCGTCAAGTTTTTCTCAACAAATAATTTGGAGATAATATAAAGAATTAGTATATCTGCCAACATATGTATACGGATGCATACATATGCTAGCAAATATATATGTTTTGTCTTAGTAACTTTGTGGTTCTATGCAATGGGATGCAGAACAATTATATGAAAGCCGTAAAATAAGAAAATTATGAAAATTAACTTACTTACTAATATTTCACTCCAACTAATTAGTGTCTGTAAGGGAATAAATATGGTTACGTAACGTTCCCATAGAGAATCCTTACGTCATCAGGAAGTCTATTCTCAGCTAAGCACCCAGGCAATGCGTGGACACAGGGAACTTATATAAAAATAATTCAGTGGATGGAAAAAGCGAGCGGGGACTAAATCCAGGACATTGAAAAAATTCACTGCCTACTTGGTCAGTGGCAAATTCAAAAGAATCAATCACGTGACACTGAGGTTAATCAGTGAGGAGTGGAGTGCTAATAAGACAAGACCCTAACTACCACCATGAACCATAGTAGTAATTTCGGCAAGTTTTGCTCAACAAATAATTTGGAGATAAAAATATAAAGAATTAGTATAACTACCAACATATGTATACAGATGCATACCTATGCTAGCAAATATATATGTTTTGTCTTAGTAACTTTGTGGTTCTATGCAATGGGATGCAGAACAATTATATGAAAGACTTAAAATAAGAAAATTATGAAGATTAACTTACTTACTTGTATTTCACTCCAAATAATTAGTTTCTGTAAGGGAATAAATATGGTTACGTAACGTACCCATAGAGAATCCTTACGTCATCAGGGAGTCTATTCTCAGCTAAGCACCCAGGCAATGCGTGGACACAGGGAACTTATATAAAAATAATTCAGTGGATGGAAAAAGCGAGCGGGGACTAAATCCAGGACATTGAAAAAATTCACTGCCTACTTGGTCAGTGGCAAATTCAAAAGAATCAATCACGTGACACTGAGGTTAATCAGTGAGGAGTGGAGTGCTAATAAGACAAGACCCTAACTACCACCATGAACCATAGTAGTAATTTCGGCAAGTTTTGCTCAACAAATAATTTGGAGATAAAAATATAAAGAATTAGTATAACTACCAACATATGTATACAGATGCATACCTATGCTAGCAAATATATATGTTTTGTCTTAGTAACTTTGTGGTTCTATGCAATGGGATGCAGAACAATTATATGAAAGACTTAAAATAAGAAAATTATGAAGATTAACTTACTTACTTGTATTTCACTCCAAATAATTAGTTTCTGTAAGGGAATTAATATGGTTACGTAACGTACCCATAGAGAATCCTTACGTCATCGGGGAGTCTATTCTCAGCTAAGCACTCAGGCAATGCGTGGACACAGGGAACTTATATGAAAATAATTCAGTGGATGGAAAAAAGTGAGCGGGGACTAAATTCTAGGACATTGAAAAAATTCACTGCCTACTTGGTCAGTGGCAAATTCAAAAGAATCAATCACGTGACACTGAGGTTAATCTGTGAGGAGTGGAGTGCTAATAAGACAAGACCCTAACTACCACCATCAACCATAGTAGTAATTTCGGCAAGTTTTGCTCAAGAAATAATTTGGAGATAAATATATAAAGAATTAGTATATCTACCAACATATGTATACAGATGCATACCTATGCTAGCAAATATATATGTTTTGTCTTAGTAACTTTGTGGTTCTATGCAATGGGATGCAGAACAATTATATGAAAGACGTAAAATAAGAAAATTATGAAAATTAACTTATTACTAATATTTCACTCCAACTAATTAGTGTCTGTAAGGGAATAAATATGGTTACGTAACGTACCCATAGAGAATCCTTACGTCATCAGGAAGTCTATTTTCAGCTAAGCACTCAGGCAATGCGTGGACACAGGGAACTTATATAAAAATAATTCAGTGGATGGAAAAAAGCGAGCGGGGATTAAATTCTAGGACATTGAAAAAATTCACTGCGTACCTGGTCAGTGGCAAATTCAAAAGAATCAATCACGTGAAACTGAGGTTAAACAGTGGGGAGTGGAGTGCTAATAAGACAAGAGCCTAACTACTACCATGAACCATAGTAGTAATTTCGGCAAGTTTTTCTCAACAAATAATTTGGAGATAAATATAAAGAATTAGTATATCTACCAACATATGTATACGGATGCATACATATGCTAGCAAATATATATGTTTTGTCTTAGTAACTTTGAGGTTCTATGCAATGGGATGCAGAACAATTATATGAAAGCCGTAAAATAAGAAAATTATGAAAATTTACTTACTTATATTTCAAGCCAATTAATTAGTTTCTGTAAGGGAATTAATATGGTTACGTAACGTACCCATAGAGAATCCTTACGTCATTGGGGAGTCTATTCTCAGCTAAGCACTCAGGCAATGCGTGGACACAGGGAACTTATATAAAAATAATTCAGTGGATTGAAAAAAGCGAGCGGGGACTAAATTCCAGGACATTGAAAAAATTCACTGCCTACTTGGTCAGTGGCAAATTCAAAAGAATCAATCACGTGACACTGAGGTTAATCAGTGAGAGTGGGGTGCTAATAAGACAAGAGCCTAACTACTACCATGAACCATAGTAGTAATTTCGGCAAGTTTTTCTCAACAAATAATTTGGAGATAATTATAAAGAATTAGTATATCTGCCAACATATGTATACGGATGTATACATATGCTAGCAAATATATATGTTTTGTCTTAGTAACTTTGAGGTTCTATGCAATGGGATGCAGAACAATTATATGAAAGCCGTAAAATAAGAAAATTATGAAAATTTACTTACTTATATTTCAAGCCAATTAATTATTTTCTGTAAGGGAATTAATATGGTTACGTAACGTACCCATAGAGAATCCTTACGTCATCGGGGATTCTATTCTCAGCTAAGCACTCAGGCAATGAGTGGACACAGGGAACTTCTATAAAAATAATTCAGTGGATGGAAAAAAGCGAGCAGGGACTAAATTCCAGGACATTGAAAAAATTCACTGCCTACTTGGTCAGTGGCAAATTCAAAAGAATCAATCACGTGACACTGAGGTTAATCAGTGAGAGTGGAGTGCTACTAAGACAAGAGCCTAACTACTACCATGAACCATAGTAGTAATTTCGGCAAGTTTTTCTCAACAAACAATTTGGAGATAAACATAAAGAATTAGTATATCTGCCAACATATGAATACGGATGCATACATATGCTAGCAAATATATATGTTTTGTCTTAGTAACTTTGAGTTTCTATGCAAGGCGATGCAGAACAATTATATGAAAGATGTAAAATAAGAAAATTATGAAAATTAACTTACTTACTAATATTTCACTCCCACTAATTAGTTTCTGTAAGGGAATAAATATGTTTACGTAACGTACCCATAGAGAATCCTTACGTCATTAGGAAGTCTATTCTCAGCTAAGCACTCAGGCAATGCGTGGACACAGGGAACTTATATAAAAATAATTCAGTGGTTGGAAAAAAGCGAGCGGGGACTAAATTCTAGGACATTGAAGAAATTCACTGCCTACTTGGTCAGTGGCAAATTCAAAAGAATCAATCACGTGAAACTGAGGTTAATCAGTGAGAGTGGAGTGCTAATAAGACAAGAGCCTAACTACTACCATGAACCATAGTAGTAATTTCGGCAAGTTTTTCTCAACAAATAATTTGGAGATAAATATAAAGAATTAGTATATCTGCCAACATATGTATACGGATGCATACATATGCTAGCAAATATATATGTATTGGCTTAGTAACTTTGTGGTTCTATGCAAGGGGATGCAGAACAATTATATGAAAGACGTAAAATAAGAAAATTATGAAAATTAACTTACTTATATTTCAAGCCAATTAATTAGTTTCAGTAAGGGAATTAATATGGTTACGTAACGTACCCATAGAGAATCCTTACGTCATCGGGGAGTCTATTCTCAGCTAAGCACTCAGGCAATGCGTGGACACAGGGAACTTATATAAAAATAATTCAGTGGATGGAAAAAAGCGAGCGGGGACTAAATTCTAGGACATTGAAAAAATTCACTGCGTACCTGGTCAGTGGCAAATTCAAAAGAATCAATCACGTGAAACTGAGGTTAAACAGTGGGGAGTGGAGTGCTAATAAGACAAGAGCCTAACTACTACCATGAACCATAGTAGTAATTTCAGCAAGTTTTTCTCAACAAATAATTTGGAGATAAATATAAAGAATTAGTATATCTACCAACATATGTATACAGATGCATACATATGCTAGCAAATATATATGTTTTGTCTCAGTATCTTTGTGGTTGTATGCAAGGGGATGCAGAACAATTATATGAAAGACGTAAAATAAGAAAATTATGAAAATTAACTTACTTACTTATATTTCACTCCAATTAATTAGTTTCTGTAAGGGCATTAATATGGTTACGTAACGTACCCATAGAGAATCCTTACGTCATCGGGTAGTCTATTCTCAGCTAAGCACTCAGGCAATGCGTGGACACAGGGAACTTATATAAAAATAATTCAGTGGATGGAAAAAAGCGAGCGGGGACTAAATTCCAGGACATTGAAAAAATTCACTGCCTACTTGGTCAGTGGCAAAATCAAAAGAATCAATCACGTGACACTGAGGTTAATCAGTGAGGAGTGAAGTGCTAATAAGACAAGACCCTAACTACCACCATGAACCATAGTAGTAATTTCGGCAAGTTTTGCTCAACAAATAATTTGGAGATAAATATAAAGAATTAGTATATCTACCAACATATGTATACAGATGCATACCCATGCTAGCAAATATATATGTTTTGTCTTAGCAACTTTGTGGTTCTATGCAAGGGGATGCAGAACAATTATATGAAAGACGTAAAATAAGAAAATTATTATAATTAACTTACTTATATTTCACTCCAAATAATTAGTTTCTGTAAGGGAATAAATATGGTTACGTAACGTACCTATAGAGAATCCTTACGTCATCAGGGAGTCTATTCTCATCTAAGCACCCAGGCAATGCATGGACACAGGGAACTTATATAAAAATAATTCAGTGGATGGAAAAATGCGAGCGGGGACTAAATTCCAGGATATTGAAAAAATTCACTCCCTACTTGGTCAGTGGCAAATTCAAAAGAATCAATCACGTGACACTGAGGTTAATCAGTGAGAGTGGAGTGCTAATAAGACAAGAGCCTAACTACTACCTTGAACCATAGTAGTAATTTCGGCAAGTTTTTCTCAACAAATAATTTGGAGATAAATATAAAGAATTAGTATATCTGCCAACATAATGATACGGATGCATACATATGCTAGCAAATATATATGTTTTGTCTTAGTAACTTTGTGGTTCTATGCAATGGGATGCAGAACAATTATATGAAAGCCGTAAAATAAGAAAATATTAAAATTAACTTACTTACTAATATTTCACTCCAACTAATTTGTGTCTGTAAGGGAATAAATATGGTTACGTAACGTACCCATAGAGAATCCTTATGTCATCGGGGAGTCTATTCTCAGCTAAGCACTCAGGCAATGCGTGGACACAGGGCACTTATATAAAAATAATTCAGTGGATGGAAAAAAGCGAGCGGGGACTAAATTCTAGGACATTGAAAAAATTCACTGCGTACCTGGTCAATGGCAAATTCAAAAGAATCAATCACGTGAAACTGAGGTTAAACAGTGGGGAGTGGAGTGCTAATAAGACAAGAACCTAACTACTACCATGAACCATAGTAGTAATTTCGGCAAGTTTTTCTCAACAAATAATTTGGAGTTAATATAAAAATTAGTATATCTACCAACATATGTATACAGATGCATACCTATGCTAGCAAATATATATGTTTTGTCTTAGTAACTTTGTGGTTCTATGTAAGGGGATGCAGAACAATTATATGAAAGACGTAAAATAAGAAAATTATGAAAATTAACTTACATACTAAAATTCCACTCCAACTAATCAGTTTCTGTAAGGGAATAAATATGGTAACGTAACTTACCCATAGAGAATCCTTACGTCATCAGGGAGTCTATTCTCATCTAAGCACCCAGGCAATGCGTGGACACAGGGAACTTATATAAAAATAATTCAGTGGATGGAAAAAAGCGAGCGGGGACTAAATTCCAGGACATTGAAAAAATTCACTCCCTACTTGGTCAGTGGCAAATTCAAAATAATCAATCACGTGACACTGAGGTTAATCAGTGAGAGTGGAGTGCTAATAAGACAAGAGCCTAACTACTACCATGAACCATAGTAGTAATTTCGGCAAGTTTTCTCAACAAATAATTTGGAGTTAATATAAAGAATTAGTATATCTGCCAACATATGTATACGGATGCATACATATGCTAGCAAATATATATGTTTTGTCTTAGTCACTTTGCGGTTCTATGCAATGGGATGCAGAACAATTATATGAAAGACGTAAAATAAGAAAATTATGAAAATTAACTTACTTACTTATATTTCACTCCAAATAATTAGTTTCTGTAAGGGAATTAATATGGTTACGTAACGTACCCATAGAGAATCCTTACGTCATCGGGGAGTCTATTCTCAGCTAAGCACTCAGGCAATGCGTGGACACAGGGAACTTATATAAAAATAATTCAGTGGATGGAAAAAAGCGAGCGGGGACTAAATTCTAGGACATTGAAAAAATTCACTGCGTACCTGGTCAGTGGCAAATTCAAAAGAATCAATCACGTGAAACTGAGGTTAAACAGTGGGGAGTGGAGTGCTAATAAGACAAGAGCCTAACTACTACCATGAACCATAGTAGTAATTTCGGCAAGTTTTTCTCAACAAATAATTTGGAGGTAAATATAAAGAATTAGTATATCTACCAACATATGTATACAGATGCATACCTATGCTAGCAAATATATATGTTTTGTCTTAGTAACTTTGTGGTTCTATGCAAGGGGATGCAGAACAATTATATGAAAGACGTAAAATAAGAAAATTATGAAAATTAACTTACTTACTAAAATTCCACTCCAACTAATTAGTTTCTGTAAGGGAATAAATATGGTTACGTAACGTACCCACAGAGAATCCTTACGTCATCAGGGAGTCTATTCTCATCTAAGCACCCAGGCAATGCGTGGACACAGGGAACTTATATAAAAATAATTCAGTGGATGGAAAAAAGCGAGCGGGGACTAAATTCAAGGACATTGAAAATATTCACTCCCTACTTGGTCAGTGGCAAATTCAAAAGAATCAATCACGTGACACTGAGGTTAATCAGTGAGAGTGGAGTGCTAATAAGACAAGAGCCTAACTACTACCATGAACCATAGTAGTAATTTCGGCAAGTTTTTCTCAACAAATAATTTGGAGATAAATATAAAGAATTAGTATATCTACCAACATATGTATACAGATGCATACCCATGCTAGCAAATATATATGTTTTGTCTTAGCAACTTTGTGGTTCTATGCAAGGGGATGCAGAACAATTATATGAAAGACGTAAAATAAGAAAATTATTATAATTAACTTACTTACTAAAATTCCACTCCAACTAATTAGTTTCTGTAAGGGAATAAATATGGTTACGTAACGTACCCATAGAGAATCCTTACGTCATCAGGGAGTCTATTCTCAGCTAAGCACCCAGGCAATGCGTGGACACAGGGAACTTATATAAAAATAATTCAGTGGATGGAAAAAAGCGAGCGGGGACTAAATTCCAGGACATTGAAAAAATTCACTGCCTACTTGGTCAGTGGCAAATTCAAAAGAATCAATCACGTGACACTGAGGTTAATCAGTGAGGAGTGGAGTGCTAATAAGACAAGACCCTAACTACCACCTTGAACCATAGTAGTAATTTCGGCAAGTTTTTCTCAACAAATAATTTGGAGATAAATATAAAGAATTAGTATATTTGCCAACATATGTATACGGATGCATACATATGCTAGCAAATATATATGTTTTGTCTTAGTAACTTTGTGGTTCTATGCAACGGGATGCAGAACAATTATATGAAACACGTAAAATAAGAAAGTTATGAAAATTAACTTACTTAATAAAATTCCACTCCAACTAGTTAGTTTCTGTAAGGGAATAAATATGGTTACGTAACGTACCCATAGAGAATCCTTACGGCATCAGGGAGCCTATTCTCAGCTAAGCACCCAGGCAATGCGTGGACACAGGGAACTTATCTAAAAATAATTCAGTGGATGGAAAAAAGCGAGCGGGGACTAAATTCTAGGAGAGTGAAAAAATTCACTCCCTACTTGGTCAGTGGCAAATTCAAAAGATTCAATCACGTGACACTGAGGTTAATCAGTGGGGAGTGGAGTGCTAAAAAGACAAGAGCCTAACTACTACCATCAACCATAATAGTAATTTCGGCAAGTTTTTCTCAACAAATAATTTGGATGTAAATATAAAGAATTAGTATATCTACCAACATATGTATACAGATGCATACCTATGCTAGCAAATATATATGTTTTATCTTAGTAACTCTGTGGTTCTATGCAAGGGGATGCAGAACAATTATATGAAAGTCGTAAAATAAGAAAATTATGAAAATTAACTTACTTACTAACATTTCAATCCAACTAATTAGTTTTTGTAAGGGAATAAATATGGTTACGTAACATACCCATAGAGAATCCTTACTTCATCAGGGAGTCTATTCTCAGCTAAGCTCCCAGGCAATGCGTGGACACAGGGAACTTATATAAAAATAATTCAGTGGATGGAAAAAAGCGAGCGGGGACAAAAATCTAGGACAGTGAAAAAATTCACTGCCTACTTGGTCAGTGGCAAATTCAAAAGAGTCAATCACGTGACACTGAGGTTAATCAGTGGGGAGTGGAGTGCTAATAATACAAGAGCCTAACTACTACGATCAACCATAGTAGTAATTTCGGCATGTTTGCTCAACAAATAATTTGGAGATAAATATAAAGAATTAGTATATCTACCAACATATGTATACAGATGCATACCTATGCTAGCAAATATATATGTTTTGTCTTAGTAACTTTGTGGTTCTATGCAAGGGGATGCAGAACAATTATATGAAAGACGTAAAATAAGAAAATTATTAAAGTTAACTTACTAATATTTCACTCCAACTAATTAGTTTCTGTAAGAGAATAAATATGGTTACGTAACGTACCCATAGAGAATCCTTACGTCATCAGGGAGTCTATTCTCAGCTAAGCACCCAGGCAATGCGTGGACACAGGGAACTTATATAAAAATAATTCAGTGGATGGAAAAAAGCGAGCGGGGACTAAATTCTAGGACAGTGAAAATATTCACTCCCTACTTGGTCAGTGGCAAATTCAAAAGATTCAATCACGTGACACTGAGGTTAATCAGTGAGGAGTGGAGTGCTAATAAGACAAGAGCCTAACTACTACCATGAACCATTGTAGTACTTTTGGCAAGTTTTTCTCAACAAATAATTTGGAGATAAATATAAAGAATTAGTATATCTACCAACATATGTATACAAATGCATACCTATGCTAGCAAATATATATCTTTTGTCTTAGTAACTTTGTGGTTCTATGCAATGGGATGCAGAACAATTATATGAAAGACGTAAAATAAGAAATCATGAAAATTAACTTACTTACTAATATTTCACTCCAAATAATTAGTTTCTGTAAGGGAATAAATATGGTTACGTAACGTACCCATAGAGAATCCTTACGTCATCAGGGAGTCTATTCTCAGCTAAGCACCCAGGCAATGCGTGGACACAGGGAACCTATATAAAAATAATTCAGTGGATGGAAAAAAGCGAGCGGGGACTAAATTCTAGGACAGTGAAAAAATTCACTGCCTACTTGGTCAGTGGCAAATTCAAAAGAATCAATCACGTGACACTGAGGTTAATCAGTGGGGAGTGGAGTACTAATAAGACAAGAGCCTAACTACTACCATGAACCATAGTAGTAATTTCGGCTAGTTTTTCTCAACAAATAATTTGGAGATAAATAGAAAGAATTAGTATATTTACCAACATATGTATACAGATGCATACCTATGCTAGCAAATATATATGTTTTGTCTTAGTAACTTTGTGGTTCTATGCAAGGGGATGCAGAACAATTATATGATAGACGTAAAATAAGAAAATTATGAAAATTAACTTGCTTACTAACATTTCACTCCAACTAATTAGTTTTTGTAAGGGAAAAAATATGGTTACGTAACATACCCATAGAGAATCTTACGTCATCAGGGAGTCTATTCTCAGTTTAGCACCCAGGCAATGCGTGGACACGGGGAACTTATATAAAAATAATTCAGTGGATGGAAAAGAGCGAGCGGGGACTAAATTCTAGGACAGTGAAAAAATTCACTGCCTACTTGGTCAGTGGCAAATTCAAAAGAATCAATCACGTGACACAGAGGTTAATCAGTGAGGAGTGGAGTGCTAATAAGACAAGAGCCTAACTACTACCATCAACCATAGTAGTAATTTCGGAAAGTTTTGCTCAACAAATAATTTGGAGATAAATAGAAAGAATTAGTATATTTACCAACATATGTATACAGATGCATACCTATGCTAGCAAATATATATGTTTTGTCTTAGTAACTTTGTGGTTCTATGCAAGGGGATGCAGAACAATTATATAAAAGACGTAAAATAAGAAAATTATTAAAATTAACTTACTAATATTTCACTCCAACTAATAAGTTTCTGTAAGGGAATAAATATGGTTACGTAACGTACCCATAGAGGATCCTTACGTCATCAGGGAGTCTATTCTCAGCTAAACACCCAGGCAATTCGTGGACACAGGGAACTTATATAAAAATAATTCAGTTGATGGAAAAAAGCGAGCGGGGATTAAATTCTAGGACATTGAAAAATTTACTGCGTACCTGGTCAGTGGCAAATTCAAAAGAATCAATCACGTGAAACTGAGGTTAAACAGTGGGGAGTGGAGTGCTAATAACACAAGAGCCTAACTACTACCATGAACCATTGTAGTAATTTCGGCAAATTTATCTCAACAAATAATTTGGAGATAAATATAAAAAATTACTATATCTACCAACATATGTGCACAGATGCATACCTATGCTAGTAAATATATGTTTTGTCTCAGTAACTTTGTGGTTCTATGCAAGGGGATGCAGAACAATTATATGAAAGACGTAAAATAAGAAAATTATGAAAATTTACTTACTTAATAATATTTCACTCCAAATAATTAGTTTCTGTAAGACAATAAATATGGTTACGTAAAGTGCCCATAGAGAATCCTTACGTCATCAGGGAGTCTATTCTCAGCTAAGCACCCAGGCAATGCGTGGACACAGGGAACTTATATAAAAATAATTCAGTGGATGGAAAAGAGCGAGCGGGGACTAAATTTTAGGACATTGAAAAAATTCACTGCCTACTTGGTCAGTGGTAAATTCAAAAAAGAATCAATCACGTGACACTGAGGTTAATCAGTGAGGAGTGGAGTGCTAATAAGACAAGAGCCTAACTACTACCATGAACCATTGTAGTAATTTCGGCAAGTTTTTCTCAACAAATAATTTGGAGATAAATATAAAGAATTAGTATATCTACCAACATATGTATACAGATGCATACCTATGCTAGCAAATATTTATGTTTTGTCTCAGTAACTTTGTGGTTCTATGCAAGGGGATGCAGAACAATTATATCAAACACGTAAAATAAGAAAATTATGAAAATTAACTTACTTTCTAATATTTAACTCCAAATAATTAGTTTCTGTAAGGGAATTAATATGGTTACGTAACGTACCCATAGAGAATCCTTACGTCATCGGGGAGTCTATTCTCAGCTAAGCACCCAGGCAATGCGTGGACACAGGGAACTTATATAAAAATAATTCAGTGGATGGAAAAGAGCGAGCGGGGACTAAATTTTAGGACAGTGAAAAAATTTACTGCCTACTTGGTCAGTGGCAAATTCAAAAGAATCAATCACGTGACACTGAGGTTAACTACTGAGGAGTGGAGTGCTAATAAGACAAGAGCCTAACTACTACCATGAACCATAGTAGTAATTTCGGCAAGTTTTTCTCAACAAATAATTTGGAGATAAATATAAAGAATTAGTATATCTACCAACATATGAATACAGATGCATACCTATGCTAGCAAATATATATGTTTTGTCTCAGTAACTTTGTGGTTCTATGCAACGGGATGCAGAACAATTATATGAAAGACGTAAAATAAGAAAATTATAAAAATTATCTTACTACAATTTCACTCCAGCTAATTAGTTTCTGTAAGGCAATAAAGATGGTTACGTAACGTACCCATAGAGAATCCTTACGTCACCAGGGAGTCTATTCTCAGCTAAGCACCCAGGCAATGCGTGGACACAGGGAACTTATATAAAAATAATTCAGTGGGTGGAAAAAAGCGAGCGCGGACTAAATTCCAGGACATTGAAAAATTTCACTGCCTACTTGGTCAGTGGCAAATGTAAAAGAATCATTCACGTGACACTGAGGTTAATCACTGAGAAGTGGAGTGCTAATAAGACAAGAGCCTAACTACTACCATCAACCATATTAGTAATTTCGGCAAGTTTTGTTCAACAAATAATTTGGAGATAAATATAAAGAATTAGTATATCTACCAACATTTCTATACAGATGCATACCTATGCTAGCAAATATATGTTTTGTCTTAGTAACTTTGTGGTTCTATGCAAGGGGATGCAGAACAATTATATGACAGACGTAAAATGAGAAAATTATAAAAATTAACATACTTACTAAAATTTCACTCCAACTAATTAGTTTCTGTAAGGGATTAAAGATGTTTACGTAACGTACCCATAGAGAATGCTTACGTCATCAGGGAGTCTATTCTCAGCTAAGCACCCAGGCAATAGGTGGACACAGGGAACTTATATAAAAATAATTCAGTGGATGGAAAAATGCGAGCGGGACAAAATTCCAGGACATTGAAAAAATTCACTGCCTACTTGGTAAGTGGTAAATTCAAAAGAATCAATCGCGTGACACTGAGGTTAATCAGTGAGGAGTGGAGTGCTAATAAGACAAGAGCTTATCTACTACCATGAACCATAGTAGTAATTTCGGCATGTTTTGCTCAACAAATAATTTGGAGATAGATAGAAAGAATTAGTATATCTACCAACATAAGTATACAGATGCATACCTATGCTACCAAATATATATGTTCCGTCTTAGTAACTTTGTGGTTCTATGCAAGGGGATGCAGAACAATTATATCAAACACGTAAAATAAGAAAATTATGAAAATTAACTTACTTTCTAATATTTAACTGCAAATAATTAGTTTCTGTAAGGGAATTAATATGGTTACGTAACGTACCCATAGAGAATCCTTACGTCATCGGGGAGTCTATTCTCAGCTAAGCACCCAGGCAATGCGTGGACACAGGGAACTTATATAAAAATAATTCAGTGGATGGAAAAGAGCGAGCGGGGACTAAATTTTAGGTCATTGAAAAAATTCACTGCCTACTTGGTCAGTGGCAAATTCAAAAGAATCAATCACGTGACACTGAGGTTAACTACTGAGGAGTGGAGTGCTAATAAGACAAGAGCCTAACTACTACCATGAACCATAGTAGTAATTTCGGCAAGTTTTTCTCAACAAATAATTTGGAGATAAATATAAAGAATTAGTATATCTACCAACATATGAATACAGATGCATACCTATGCTAGCAAATATATATGTTTTGTCTCAGTAACTTTGTGGTTCTATGCAACGGGATGCAGAACAATTATATGAAAGACGTAAAATAAGAAAATTATAAAAATTAACTTACTACAATTTCACTCCAACTAATTAGTTTCTGTAAGGGAATAAATATGGTTACGTAACGTACCCATAGAGAATCCTTACGTCACCAGGGAGTCTATTCTCAGCTAAGCACCCAGGCAATGCGTGGACACAGGGAACTTATATAAAAATAATTCAGTGGATGGAAAAATGCGAGTGGCACTAAATTCCAGGACATTGAATAAATTCACTGCCTACTTGGTCAGTGGCAAATTCAAAAGAATCAATCACGTGACACTGAGGTTAATCAGTGAGGAGTGGAGTGCTAATAAGACAAGAGCCTAAACTACTACCATCAACCATAGTAGTAATTTCGGAAAGTTTTGCTCAACAAATAATTTGGAGATAAATAGAAAGAATTAGTATATTTACCAACATATGTATACACATGCATACCTATGCTAGCAAATATATGTGTTTTGTCTTAGTAACTTTGTGGTTCTATGCAAGGAGATGCAGAACAATTATATAAAAGACGTAAAATAAGAAAATTATTAAAATTAACTTACTAATATTTCACTCCAACTAATTAATTTCTGTAAGGGAATAAATATGGTTACGTAACGTACCCATAGAGAATCCTTACGTCATCAGGGAGTCTATTCTCAGCTAAGCACCCAGGCAATGCGTGGACACAGGGAACTTATATAAAAATAATTCAGTGGGTGGAAAAAAGCGAGCGGGGACTAAATTCCAGGACATTGAAAAATTTCACTGCCTACTTGGTCAGTGGCAAATGTAAAAGAATCATTCACGTGACACTGAGGTTAATCACTGAGGAGTGGAGTGCTAATAAGACAAGAGCCTAACTACTACCATGAACCATATTAGTAATTTCGGCAAGTTTTGTTCAACAAATAATTTGGAGATAAATATAAAGAATTAGTATATCTACCAACATTTCTATACAGATGCATACCTATGCTAGCAAATATATGTTTTGTCTCAGTAACTTTGTGGTTCTATGCAAGGGGATGCAGAACAATTACATGAAAGACGTAAAACAAGAAAATTATGAAAATTAACTTACTAAAATTTCACTCAAACTAATTAGCTTCTGTAAGAGAATAAATATGATTACGTAACGTACCCATAGAGAATCCTTACGGCATCAGGGAGTCTATTCTCAGCTAAGCACCCAGGCAATGCGTGGAAATAGGGAACTTATATAAAAATAATTCAGTGGATGGAAAAATGCGAGCGGGGACTAAATTCCATGACATTGAAAAAATTCACTGACTACTTGGTCAGTGGCAAATTAAAAAGTATCAATCACGTTACACTGAAGTTAATCAGTGGGGAGTGGAGTGCTAATAAGACAAGAGCCTAACTACTACCATGAACCATAGTAGTAATTTCGGCATGTTTTGCTCAACAAATAATTTGGAGATAAATATAAAGAATTAGTATATCTACCAACATATGTATACAGATGCACACCTATGCTAGCATATATATATGTTTTGTCTTAGTGACTTTGTGGTTCTATGCAAGGGGATGCAGAACAATTATATGAAAGACGTAAAACAAGAAAATTATGAAAATTAACTTACTAAAATTTCACTCCAACTAATTAATTTCTGTAAGGGAATAAATATGATTACGTAACGTACCCATAGAGAATCCTTACGTCATCAGGGAGTCTATTCTCAGCTAAGCACCCAGGCAATGCGTGGAAATAGGGAACTTATATAAAAATAATTCAGTGGAAGGAAAAAATCGAGCGGGGACTAAATTCTAGGACATTGAAAAAATTCACTGTGTACCTGGTCAGTGGCAAATTCAAAAGAATGAATCACGTGAAACTGAGGTTAAACAGTAGAGAGTGGAGTGATAATAAGACAAGAGCCTATCTACTACCATGAACCATAGTAGTAATTTCGGCAAGTTTTTCTCAACAAACAATTTGGAGATAAATATAAAGAATTAGTATATCTACCAACATATGTATACAGATGCATACCTATGCTAGCAAATGTATATGTTTTATGTTAGTAACTATGTGGTTCTATGCAAGGGGAGGCAGAACAATTATATGAAAGACGTAAAATAAGAAAATTATGAAAATTAACTTACTTACTAAAATTTCACTCCAACTAATTAGTTTCTGTAAGGGAATAAATATGGTTACGTAACGTACCCATAGAGAATCCTTACGTCATCAGGGAGTCTATTCTCAGCTAAGCACCCAGGCAATGAGTGGACACAGGGAACTTATATAAAAATAATTCAGTGGATGGAAAAAAGCGAGCGGGGACTAAATTGCAGGACATTGAAAAAATTCACTGCCTACTACGTCAGTGGCAAATTCAAAAGAATCAATCACGTGACACTGAGGTTAATCACTGAGGAGTGGAGTGCTAATCAGTGGGGAGTGGAGTGCTAAATAAGAACCATGAACCATAGTAGTAATTTCGGCAAGTTTTTCTCAACAAATAATTTGGAGTTAAAAATATAAAGAATTAGTATATCTACCAACATATGTATACATATGTATACAGATGCATACCTATGCTAGCAAATATATATGTTTTATCTCAGTAACTTTGTGGTTCTATGCAAGGGGATGCAGAACAATTATATGAAAGATGTAAAATAAGAAAATTATGAAAATTAACTTACATATTAAAATTTCACTCCAACTAATTAGTTTCTGTAAGAGAATAAATATGGTTACGTAAAGTACCCATAAAGAATCCTTACGCCATCAGGGAGCCCATTCTCAGCTAAGCACCCAGGCAATGCGTGGACAGACGGAACTTATATAAAAATAATTTAGTGGATGGAAAAAATCGAGCGGCGACTAAATTGCAGGACATTGAAAAAATTCACTGCCTACTTGGTCAGTGGCAAATTCAAAAGAATCAATCACGTGACACTGAGGTTAATCACTGAGGAGTGGATTGCTAATAAGACAAGAGCCTATCTACTACCATGAACCATAGTAGTAATTTCGGCATGTTTTGCTCAACAAATAATTTGGGGATAAATATAAAGAATTAGTATATCTACCAACATATGAATACAGATGCATACCTATGCTAGCAAATATATATGTTTTGTCTCAGTAACTTTGTGGTTCTATGCAACGGGATGCAGAACAATTATATGAAAGATGTAAAATAAGAAAATTATAAAAATTAACTTACTACAATTTCACTCCAACTAATTAGTTTCTGTAAGGGAATAAATATGGTTACGTAACGTACCCATAGAGAATCCTTACGTCACCAGGGAGTCTATTCTCAGCTAAGCACCCAGGCAATGCGTGGACACAGGGAACTTATATAAAAATAATTCAGTGGATGGAAAAATGCGAGTGGCACTAAATTCCAGGACATTGAATAAATTCACTGCCTACTTGGTCAGTGGCAAATTCAAAAGAATCAATCACGTGACACTGAGGTTAATCAGTGAGGAGTGGAGTGCTAATAAGACAAGAGCCTAAACTACTACCATCAACCATAGTAGTAATTTCGGAAAGTTTTGCTCAACAAATAATTTGGAGATAAATAGAAAGAATTAGTATATTTACCAACATATGTATACACATGCATACCTATGCTAGCAAATATATGTGTTTTGTCTTACTAACTTTGTGGTTCTATGCAAGGAGATGCAGAACAATTATATAAAAGACGTAAAATAAGAAAATTATTAAAATTAACTTACTAATATTTCACTCCAACTAATTAATTTCTGTAAGGGAATAAATATGGTTACGTAACGTACCCATAGAGAATCCTTACGTCATCAGGGAGTCTATTCTCAGCTAAGCACCCAGGCAATGCGTGGACACAGGGAACTTATATAAAAATAATTCAGTGGGTGGAAAAAAGCGAGCGGGGACTAAATTCCAGGACATTGAAAAATTTCACTGCCTACTTGGTCAGTGGCAAATGTAAAAGAATCATTCACGTGACACTGGGGTTAATCACTGAGGAGTGGAGTGCTAATAAGACAAGAGCCTAACTACTACCATGAACCATATTAGTAATTTCGGCAAGTTTTGTTCAACAAATAATTTGGAGATAAATATAAAGAATTAGTATATCTACCAACATTTCTATACAGATGCATACCTATGCTAGCAAATATATGTTTTGTCTCAGTAACTTTGTGGTTCTATGCAAGGGGATGCAGAACAATTACATGAAAGACGTAAAACAAGAAAATTATGAAAATTAACTTACTAAAATTTCACTCAAACTAATTAGCTTCTGTAAGGGAATAAATATGATTACGTAACGTACCCATAGAGAATCCTTACGGCATCAGGGAGTCTATTCTCAGCTAAGCACCCAGGCAATGCGTGGAAATAGGGAACTTATATAAAAATAATTCAGTGGATGGAAAAATGCGAGCGGGGACTAAATTCCATGACATTGAAAAAATTCACTGACTACTTGGTCAGTGGCAAATTAAAAAGTATCAATCACGTTACACTGAAGTTAATCAGTGGGGAGTGGAGTGCTAATAAGACAAGAGCCTAACTACTACCATGAACCATAGTAGTAATTTCGGCATGTTTTGCTCAACAAATAATTTGGAGATAAATATAAAGAATTAGTATATCTACCAACATATGTATACAGATGCACACCTATGCTAGCATATATATATGTTTTGTCTTAGTGACTTTGTGGTTCTATGCAAGGGGATGCAGAACAATTATATGAAAGACGTAAAACAAGAAAATTATGAAAATTAACTTACTAAAATTTCACTCCAACTAATTAGTTTCTGTAAGGGAATAAATATGATTACGTAACGTACCCATAGAGAATCCTTACGTCATCAGGGAGTCTATTCTCAGCTAAGCACCCAGGCAATGCGTGGAAATAGGGAACTTATATAAAAATAATTCAGTGGAAGGAAAAAATCGAGCGGGGACTAAATTCTAGGACATTGAAAAAATTCACTGTGTACCTGGTCAGTGGCAAATTCAAAAGAATCAATCACGTGAAACTGAGGTTAAACAGTGGAGAGTGGAGTGATAATAAGACAAGAGCCTATCTACTACCATGAACCATAGTAGTAATTTCGGCAAGTTTTTCTCAACAAACAATTTGGAGATAAATATAAAGAATTAGTATATCTACCAACATATGTATACAGATGCATACCTATGCTAGCAAATGTATATGTTTTATGTTAGTAACTATGTGGTTCTATGCAAGGGGAGGCAGAACAATTATATGAAAGACGTAAAATAAGAAAATTATGAAAATTAACTTACTTACTAAAATTTCACTCCAACTAATTAGTTTCTGTAAGGGAATAAATATGGTTACGTAACGTACCCATAGAGAATCCTTACGTCATCAGGGAGTCTATTCTCAGCTAAGCACCCAGGCAATGAGTGGACACAGGGAACTTATATAAAAATAATTCAGTGGATGGAAAAAAGCGAGCGGGGACTAAATTGCAGGACATTGAAAAAATTCACTGCCTACTACGTCAGTGGCAAATTCAAAAGAATCAATCACGTGACACTGAGGTTAATCACTGAGGAGTGGAGTGCTAATCAGTGGGGAGTGGAGTGCTAAATAAGAACCATGAACCATAGTAGTAATTTCGGCAAGTTTTTCTCAACAAATAATTTGGAGTTAAAAATATAAAGAATTAGTATATCTACCAACATATGTATACATATGTATACAGATGCATACCTATGCTAGCAAATATATATGTTTTATCTCAGTAACTTTGTGGTTCTATGCAAGGGGATGCAGAACAATTATATGAAAGATGTAAAATAAGAAAATTATGAAAATTAACTTACATATTAAAATTTCACTCCAACTAATTAGTTTCTGTAAGAGAATAAATATGGTTACGTAAAGTACCCATAAAGAATCCTTACGCCATCAGGGAGCCCATTCTCAGCTAAGCACCCAGGCAATGCGTGGACAGACGGAACTTATATAAAAATAATTTAGTGGATGGAAAAAATCGAGCGGCGACTAAATTGCAGGACATTGAAAAAATTCACTGCCTACTTGGTCAGTGGCAAATTCAAAAGAATCAATCACGTGACACTGAGGTTAATCACTGAGGAGTGGATTGCTAATAAGACAAGAGCCTATCTACTACCATGAACCATAGTAGTAATTTCGGCATGTTTTGCTCAACAAATAATTTGGGGATAAATATAAAGAATTAGTATATCTACCAACATATGTATACAGATGCATACCTATGCTAAGAAATATATATGTTTTGTCTTAGTAACTTTGTGGTTCTATGCAAGGGGATGCAGAACAATTATATGAAAGACGTAAATTAAGAAAATTATGAAAATTAACTTACTTACTAAAATTTCACTCCAAATAATTAGTTTCTGTAAGGGAATAAATATGATTACGTAACGTACCCATAGAGAATCTTTACGTCATCAGGGAGTCTATTCTCAGCTAAGCACCCAGTCAATGCTTGGACACAGAGAACCTATATAAAAAGAATTCAGTGGATGGAAAAAAGCGAGCGGGGACTAAATTCTAGGACATTGAAAAAATTCACTGCCTACTTCCTCAGTGGCAAATTCAAAAGAATCAATCACGTGACACTGAGGTTAATCAGTGGGGAGTGGAGTGCTAATAAGAACCATGAACCATAGTAGTAATTTCGGCAAGTTTTTCTCAACAAATAATTTGGAGATAAATATAAAGAATTAGTATATCTGCCAACATATGTATACAGTTGCATACCTATGCTAGCAAATATATATGTTTTATCTTAGTAACTTTTTGGTTCTATGCAAGGGGATGCAGAAAAATTATATGAAAGACGTAAAATAAGAAAATTATGAAAATTAACTTACTCACTAAAACTTCACTCCAACTAATTAGTTTCTGTAAGGGAATAAATATGATTACTTAACGTACCCATAGAGAATCCTTACGTCATCAGGGAGTCTATTCTCAGCTAAGCACCCAGGCAATGCGTGGACACAGGGAACTTATATAAAAAGATTTCAGTGGATGGTAAAAAGCGAGCGGGAACTAAATTCTAGGACATTGAAAAAATTCACTGCCTACTTGGTCAGTGGCAAATTCAAAAGAATCAATCATGTGACACTGAGGTTAATCAGTGGGGAGTGGAGTGCTAATAAGAACCATGAACCATAGTAGTAATTTCGGCAAGTTTTGCTCAACAAATAATTTGGAGGTAAATATAAAGAATTAGTATATCTACCAACATATGTATACAGATGCATACCTATGCTAGCAAATATATATGTTTTATCTCAGTAAATTTGTGGTTCCATGCAAGGGGATGCAGAACAATTAGATGAAAGACGTAAAATAAGAAAATTATGAAAATTAACTTACTTACTAAAATTTCACTCCAACTAATTAGTTTCTGTAAGAGAATAAATATGGTTACGTAACGTACCCATAAAGAATACTTACGGCATCAGGGAGTCCATTCTCAGCTAAGCACCCAGGCAATACGTGGACAGAGGGAACTTATATAAAAATAATTTAGTGGATGGAAAAAAGCGAGTGGCGACTAAATTCCAGGACATTGAAAAAATTCACTGCCTACTTGGTCAGTGGCAAATTCAAAAGAATCAATCATGTGACACTGAGGTCAATTACTGAGGAGTGGAGTGCTAATAAGACAAGAGCCTATCTACTACCATGAACGAAATTACTATTTTCGGCAAGTTTTGCTCAACAAATAATTTGGAGATAATATAAAGAATTAGTATATCTCCCAACATATGTATACAGATGCATACCTATGCTAAGAAATATATATGTTTTGTCTTAGTAACTTTGTGGTTCTATGCAAGGGGATGCAGAACAATTATATGAAAGACGTAAAATAAGAAAATTATGAAAATAATCTTACTTACTAAAATATCACTCCAACTAATTAGTTTCTGTAAGGGAATAAATATGGTTACGTAACGTACCCATAGAGAATCCTTACGTCATCAGGGAGTCTATTCTCAGCTAAGCACGCAGGCAATGCGTGGACACAGGGAACTTATATAAAAATAATTCAGTGGATGGAAAATAGCGAGCGGGTACTAAATTCCAGGACATGGAATAAATTCACTGCCTACTTGGTCAGTGGCAAATTCAAAAGAATCAATCACGTGACACTGAGTTTAAACAGTGGGGAGTGGAGTGCTAATAAGACAAGAGCCTAACTACTACCATGAACCATAGTAGTAATTTCGGCAAGTTTTTCTCAACAAATAATTTGGAGATAAATATAAAGAATTAGTATATCTACCAACATATGTATACAGATGCATACCTATGCTAGCAAATATATATGTTTTGTCTTAGTAACTTTGTGGTTCTATGCAAGGGGATGAAGAACAATTAGATGAAAGACGTAAAATAAGAAAATTATGAAAATTAACTTACTTACTAAAATACCACTCCAACTAATTAGTTTCTGTAAGAGAATAAATATGGTTACGTTACGTACCCTAAAGAATCCTTACGGCATCAGGGAGTCTATTCTCAGCTAAGCACCCAGGCAATGCATTGACAGAGGGAACTTATATAAAAATAATTTAGTGGATGGAAAAAGCGAGCGGGGACTAAATTCCAGGACATTGAAAAAATTCACTGCCTACTTGGTCAATGGCAAATTCAAAAGAATCAATCACGTCACACTGAGGTTAATCAGTGAGGAGTGGAGTGCTAATAATACAAGAGCCTAACTACTACCATGAACCATAGTAGTAATTTCGGCATGTTATGCTCAACAAATAATTTGCAGATAAATATAAAGAATTAGTATATCTACCAACATATCTATACAGATGCATACCTATGCTAGCAAATATATATGTTTTGTCGTAGTAACTTTGTTGTTGTATGCAAGGAGATGCAGAACAATTATATCAAAGACGTAAAACAAGAAAATTATGAAAATTAACTTACTTACTAAAATTTCTCTCCAACTAATTAGTTTCTGTAAGGGAATAAATATGGTTACGTAACGTACCCATAGAGAATCCTTACGTCATCAGGGAGTCTATTCTCAGCTAAGCACACAGGCAATGCGTGGACACAGGGAACTTATATAAAAATAATTCAGTGGATGGAAAAAAGCGAGCGGGGACTAAATTGCAGGACATTGAAAAAATTCACTGCCTACTTGGTCAGTTGCAAATTCAAAAGAATCAATCATGTGACACTGAGGTCAATTACTGAGGAGTGGAGTGCTAATAAGACAAGAGCCTATCTACTACCATGAAAGATAGTAGTAATTTCGGCATGTTTTGCTCAACAAATAATTTGGAGATAAATATAAAGAATTAGTATATCTACCAACATATGCATACATATGCATACCTATTCTAGCAAATATATATGTTTTGTCTTAGTAACTTTGTGATTCAATGCAAGGGGATGCAGAATAATTATATGAAAGACGTAAAATAAGAAAATTATGAAAATTAACTTACTTACTAAAACTTCACTCCAACTAAGTAGCTTCTGTAAGAGAATAAATATGGTTACGTAACGTACCCATAGAGAATCCTTACGTCATCAGGGAGTCTATTCTCAGCTAAGCACCCAGGCAATGCATGGACACAGGGAACTTATATAAAATTAATTCAATGCATTGAAAAAAGCGAGCGGGGACTAAATTCCAAGACATTGAAAAAATTCACTGCCTTCTTGGTCAGTGGCAAATTCAAAAGAATCAATCATGTGACACTGAGATTAATCAGTGGCGAGTGGAGTGCTAATAAGAGCCATGAACCATAGTGGTAATTTTGACAAGTTTTTCTCAACAAATAATTTGGAGATAAATATAAAGAATTAGTATATCTACCAACATATGTATACAGATGCATACCTATGCTAGCAAATATATATGTTTTATCTCAGTAACTTTGTGGTTCTATGCAAGGGGATGCAGAACAATTAGATGAAAGCCGTAAAATTAGAAAATTATGAAAATTAACTTACTTACTAAAATTTCATTCCAACTAATTAGTTTCTGTAAGGCAATAAATATGGTTACGTAACGTACCCATAGAGAATCCTTAAGTCATCAGGGACTCTATTCTCAGCTAAGCACCCAGGCAATGCGTGGACAGAGGGAAATTATATAAAAATAATTCAGTGGATGGAAAAATGCGAGCGGGGACTAAATTCTAGGACATTGAAAAAGTTCACTGCCTACTTGGGCAGTGGCAAATTCAAAAGAATCAATCAGGTGACACTGAGGTTAATCAGTGGGGAGTGGAGTGTTAATAAGACAAGAGCCTAACAACTACCATGAACCATGATAGTAATTTCGGAAGTTTTTCTCAACAAACAATTTGGAGATAAATATAAAGAATTAGTATATCTACCAACATATGTATACAGATGCATACCTATGCTAGCAAATATATATGTTTTATCTTAGTAAATTTGTGGTTCTATGCAAGGGGATGCAGAACAATTAGATGAAAGACGTAAAATAAGAAAATTATGAAAATTAACTTACTTCCTAAAATTTCACTCCAACTAATCAGTTTCTGTAAGGGAATAAATATGGTTACGTAACTTACCCATAGAGAATGCTTAAGTCATCAGGGAGTCTATTCTCAGCTAAGCACCCAGGCAATGCGTGGACACAGGGAACTTTTATAAAAACATTTCAGTGGATGGAAAACAGCGAGCGGGGACTAAATTCTAGGACATTGAAAAATTCATTGCCTACTTGGTTAGTGGCAAATTCAAAAAAATCAATCACGTGACACTGAGGTTAATCAGTGGGGAGTGGAGTGCTAATAAGAACCATGAACCATAGTAGTAATTTCGGCATGTTTTGCTCAACAAATAATTTGGAGATAAATATAAAGAATTAGTATATCTACCAACATATGTATACAGATGCATACCTATGCTAAGAAATATATATGTTTTGTCTTAGTAACTTTGTGGTTCTATGCAAGGGGATGCAGAACAATTAGATGAATGACGTAAAATAAGAAAATTATGAAAATAAACTTACTTACTAAAATTTCACTCCAACTAATTAGTTCCTGTAAGGGAATAAATATGGTTACGTAACGTACCCATAGAGAATCCTTACGTCATCAGGGAGTCTATTCTCAGCTAAGCACCCAGGCAATGCGTGGACACAGGGAACTTATATAAAAGTAATTTAGTGGGTGGAAAAAAGCGAGCGGGGACTAAATTCCAGGACATTGAAAAAATTCACTGCCTACTTGGTCAGTGGCAAATTCAAAAGAATCAATCACGTAACACTGAGGTTAATCACTGAGGAGTGGAGTGCTAATAAGACAAGAGCCTATCTACTACCATGAACCATAGTAGTAATTTCGGCAAGTTTTTCTCAACAAATAATTTGGAGATAAATATAAAGAATTAGTATATCTACCAACATATGTATACAGATGCATACCTATGCTAGCAAATATATATGTTTTGTATTAGTAAATTTGTGGTTCTATGTAGAACAATTATATGAAAGACGTAAAATAAGAAAATTATGAAAATTAACTTACTTACTAAAATTTCACTCCAGCTAAGTAGTTTCTGTAAGGGAATAAATATGGTTACGTAACGTACCGAGAGAGAATCATTACGTCATCAGGGAGTCTATTCTCAGCTAAGCACCCAGGTAATGCGTGGACACAGTGAACTTATATAAAAATAATTCAGTGGATGGAAAAAAGCGAGCGGGGACTAAATTCCAGGACATTGAAAAAATTCACAGCATACTTGGTCAGTGGCAAATTCAAAAGAATCAATCACGTGACACTGAGGTTAATCAGTGAGGAGTGGAGTGCTAATAAGACAAGAGCCTAACTACTACCATGAACCATATTACTATTTTCGGCAAGTTTTGCTCAACAAATAATTTGGAGTTAAATATAAAGAATTAGTATATCCCCCCACATATGTATACAGATGCATACCTATGCCAAGAAATATATATGTTTTGTCTTAGTAACTTTGTGGTTCTATGCATGGGGATGCAGAACAATTATATGAAAGACGTAAAATAAGAAAATTATGAAAATAAACTTACTTACTAATATTTTACTCCAACTAATTAGTCTCTGTAAGGGAATAAATATGGTTACGTAACGTACCCATAGAGAATCCTTACGTCATCAGGGTGTCTATTCTCAGCTAAGCACCCAGGCAATACGTGGACACAGGGAACTTATATAAAAAGAATTCAGTGGATGGAAAAAAGCGAGCGGGGACTAAATTCGAGGACATTGAAAAAATTCACTGCCTACTTGGTTAGTGGCAAATTCAAAAGAATCAATCACGTGACACTGACGTTAATCACTGAGGAGTGGAGTGCTAATAAGTCAAGAGCCTATCTACTTCCATGAAACATAGTAGTAATTTTGGCATGTTTTGCTCAACAAAAAAATTTGGAGATAAATATAAAGAATTAGTATATCTACCAACATATGTATACAGATGCATACCTATGCTAGCTAATATATATGTTTTGTCGTAGTAACTTTGTGGTTCTATACAATTATATATTCAGAACAATTATATGAAAGACGTAAAATAAGAAAATTATGAAAATTAACTTACTTACTAAAATTTCACTCCAACTAAATAGTTTCTGTAAGGGAATAAATATGGTTACGTAACGTACCCATAGAGAATCTTAACGTCATCAGGGAGTCTATTCTCAGCTAACCACCCAGGCAATGCGTGGTCACAGGAAACTTATATAAAAATAATTAAATGGATGGAAAAAAGCGAGCGGGGACTAAATTCTAGGACATTGAAAAAATTCACTGCCTACTTGGTCAGTGGCAAATTCAAAAGAATCAATCACGTGACACTAAGGTTAATCAGTGAGGAGTGGAGTGTTAATAAGACAAGAGCCTAACTACTACCATTAACCATAGTAGTAATTTCGGCAAGTTTTGCTCAACAAATAATTTGGAGATAAATATAAAGAATTAGTATATCTACCAACATATGTATACAGATGCATACCTATGCTAGCAAATATATATGTTTTGTCTTAGTAACTTTGTGGTTCTATGCAAGGGGATGCAGAACAATTATATGAAAGATGTAAAATAAGAAAATTATGAAAATTAACTTACTAAAATTTCACTCCAACTAATTAGTTTCTGTAAGGGAATAAATATGGTTACGTAACGTACCGATAGAGAATCCTTACGTCATCAGGGAGTCTATTCTCAGCTAAGCACCCAGGCAATGCGTGGACACAGCGAACTTATATCAAAAGAATTCAGTGGATCGAAAAAAGCGAGCGGGGACGAAATTCCAGGACATTGAAAAAATTTACAGCCTACTTGGTCAGTGGCAAATTCAAAAGAATCAATCACGTGACACTGAGGTTAATCAGTGAGGAGTGGAGTGCTAATAAGACAAGAGCCTATCTACTACCATGAACCATAATAGTAATTTCTGCAGGTTTTGCTCAACAAATAATTTGGAGATAAATATAAAGAATTAGTATATCTACCAACATATGTATACAGATGCATACCTATGCTAGCTAATATATATGTTTTGTCGTAGTAGCTTTGTGGTTCTATGCAATTATATATTCAGAACAATTATATGAAAGACGTAAAATAAGAAAATTATGAAAATTAACTTACTTACTAAAATTTCACTCCAACTAATTAGTTTCTGTAAGGGAATAAATATGTGTACGTAACGTACCCATAGAGAATCCTAACGTCATCAGGGAGTCTATTCTCAGCTAACCACCCAGGCAATGCGTGGACACAGGGGACTTATATAAAAATAATTCAATGGATGGAAAAAAGCGAGCGGGGACTAAATTCTAGGACATTGAAAAATTCACTGCCTACTTGGTCAGTGGCAAATTCAAAAGAATCAATCACGTGACACTAAGGTTAATCAGTGAGGAGTGGAGTGTTAATAAGACAAGAGCCTAACTACTACCATTAACCATAGTAGTAATTTCGGCAAGTTTTACTCAACAAATAATTTGGAGATAAATATAAAGAATTAGTATATCTACCAACATATGTATACAGATGCATACCTATGCTAGCAAATATATATGTTTTGTCTTAGTAACTTTGTGGTTCTATGCAGAACAATTATATGAAAGACGTAAAATAAGAAAATTATGAAAATTAACTTGCTTACTAAAATTTCACTCCAGCTAAGTAGTTTCTGTAAGGGAATAAATATGGTTACGTAACGTACCGATAGAGAATCCTTACGTCATCAGGGAGTCTATTCTCAGCTAAGCACCCAGGCTATGCGTGAGCACAGGGAACTTACATAAAAAGAATTCAGTGGATGTAAAAAAGCGAGCGGGGACTAAATTCTAGGACATTGAAAAAATTCACTGCCTACTTGGTCAGTGGCAAATTCAAAAGAATCAATCACGTGACGATGAGGTTAATCAGTGAGGAGTGGAGTGCTAATAAGACAAGAGCCTAACTACTACCATGAACCATATTACTATTTTCGGCAAGTTTTGCTCAACAAATAATTTGGAGTTAAATATAAAGAATTAGTATATCCCCCCACATATGTATACAGATGCATACCTATGCCAAGAAATATATATGTTTTGTCTTAGTAACTTTGTGGTTCTATGCAAGGGGATGCAGAACAATTATATGAAAGACGTAAAATAAGAAAATTATGAAAATTAACTTACTTACAAAAAGTTCACTCTAACTAATTAGTTTCTGTAAGGGAATAAATATGGTTACGTAACGTACCCATAGAGAATCCTTACGTCATCAGGGAGTCTATTCTCAGCTAACCACCCAGGTAATGCGTGGACACAGGGGACTTATATAAAAATAATTCAGTGGATGGAAAAAAGCTAGCGGGGACTAAATTCTAGGACATTGAAAAAATTCACTACCTACTTGGTAAGTGGCAAATTCAATAGAATCAATCACGTGACACTGAGGTTAATCAGTGAGGAGTGGAGTGCTAATAAGACAAGAGCCTAACTACTACCATGAACCATATTACTATTTTCGGCATGTTTTGCTCAACAAATAATTTGGAGATAAATATAAAGAATTAGTATATCTACCAACATATGTATACAGATGCATACCTATGCTAGCAAATATGTATGTTTTGTCTTAGTAATTTATGGTTCTATGCAAGGGGATGCAGAACAATTATATGAAAGACGTAAAATAAGAAAATTATGAAAATTAACTTGCTTACTAAAATTTCACTCCAACGAATTAGTTTCTGTAAGGCAATAAATATGGTTACGTAACTTACCCATAGAGAATCCTTAAGTCATCAGGGAGACTATTCTCAGCGAAGCACCCAGGCAATGCGTGGACACAGGGAACTTATATAAAAAGGATTCAGTGGATGTAAAAAAGCGAGCGGGGACTAAATTCTAGGACATTGATAAAATTCACTGCCTTCTTGGTCAGTGGCAAATTCATAAGAATCAATCACGTGACACTGAGGTTAATCAGTGAGGAGTGGAGTGCTAATAAGTCAAGAGCCTAACTACTACCATGAACCATAGTAGTAATTTCTGCAAGTTTTTCTTAACAAATAATTTGGAGATACATATAAAGAATTAGTATATCTACCAACATATGTATACATATGCATACCTATGCTAGCTAATTTATATGTTTTGTCGTACTAACTTTGTGGTTCTATACAATTATATATTCAGAACAATTATATGAAAGACGTAAAATAAGAAAATTATGAAAATTAACTTACTTACTAAGATTTCACTCCAACTAATTAGTTTCTGTAAGGGAATAAATATGGTTACGTAACGTACCCATAGAGAATCCTAACGTCATCAGGGAGTCTATTCTCAGCTAAGCACCCAGGCAATACTTGGACACAGGGAACTTATATAAAAATAATTCAGTGGATGGAAAAAAGCGAGCGGGGACTAAATTCGAGGACATTGAAAAAATTCACTGCCTACTTGGTCAGTGGCAAATTCAAAAGAATCAATCACGTGACACTGAGGTTAATCACTGAGGAGTGGAGTGCTAATATGTCAAGAGCCTATCTACTTCCATGAATCATAGTAGTAATTTTGGCATGTTTTGCTCAACAAAAAAATTTGGAGATAAATATAAAGAATTAGTATATCTACCAACATATGTATACAGATGCATACCTATGCTAGCTAATATATATGTTTTGTCGTAGTAACTTTGTGGTTCTATACAATTATATATTCAGAACAATTATATGAAAGACGTAAAATAAGAAAATTATGAAAATTAACTTACTAAAATTTCACTCCAACTAATTAGTTTCTGTAAGGGAATAAATATGGTTACGTAACGTACCCATAGAGAATCCTAACGTCATCAGGGAGTCTATTCTCAGCTAACCACCCAGACAATGCGTGGACACAGGGGACTTATATAAAAATAATTAAATGGATGGAAAAAAGCGAGCGGGGACTAAATTCTAGGACATTGAAAAAATTCACTGCCTACTTGGTCAGTGGCAAATTCAAAAGAATCAATCACGTGACACCAAGGTTAATCAGTAAGGAGTGGAGTGTTAATAAGACAAGAGCCTAACTACTACCATTAACCATAGTAGTAATTTCGGCAAGTTTTGCTCAACAAATAATTTGGAGTTAAATATAAAGAATTAGTATATCTACCAACATATGTATACAGATGCATACCTATGCTAGCAAATATATATGTTTTGTCTTAGTAACTTTGTGGTTCTATGCAAGGGGATGCAGAACAATTATATGAAAGATGTAAAATAAGAAAATTATGAAAATTAACTTACTAAAATTTCACTCCAACTAATTAGTTTCTGTAAGGGCATAAATATGGTTACGTAACGTACCGATAGAGAATCCTTACGTCATCAGGGAGTCTATTCTCAGCTAAGCACCCAGGCAATGCGTGGACACAGCGAACTTATATCAAAAGTATTCAGTGGATCGAAAAAAGCGAGCGGGGACGATATTCCAGGACATTGAAAAAATTCACAGCCTACTTGGTCAGTGGCAAATTCAAAAGAATCAATCACGTGACACTGAGGTTAATCAGTGAGGAGTGGAGTGCTAATAAGACAAGAGCCTATCTACTACCATGAACCATAATAGTAATTTCTGCAGGTTTTGCTCAACAAATAATTTGGAGATAAATATAAAGAATTAGTATATCTACCAACATATGTATACAGATGCATACCTATGCTAGCAAATATATATGTTTTGTCTTAATAAATTTGTGGTTCTATGCAATTATATATTCAGAACAATTATATGAAAGACGTAAATTAAGAAAATTATGAAAATTAACTTACTTACAAAAAGTTCACTCTAACTAATTAGTTTCTGTAAGGGAATAAATATGGTTACGTAACGTACCCATAGAGAATCCTTACGTCATCAGGGAGTCTATTCTCAGCTAACCACCCAGGTAATGCGTGGAAACAGGGAACTTATATAAAAATAATTCAGTGGATGGAAAAAAGCTAGCGGGGACTAAATTCTAGGACATTGAAAAAATTCACTACCTACTTGGTAAGTGGCAAATTCAATAGAATCAATCACGTGACACTGAGGTTAATCAGTGAGGAGTGGAGTGCTAATAAGACAAGAGCCTAACTACTACCATGAACCATATTACTATTTTCGGCATGTTTTGCTCAACAAATAATTTGGAGATAAATATAAAGAATTAGTATATCCACCAACATATTTATACAGATGCATACCTATGCTAGCAAATATATATGTTTTGTCTTAGTAATTTATGGTTCCATGCAAGGGGATGCAGAACAATTATATGAAAGACGTAAAATAAGAAAATTATGAAAATTAACTTGCTTACTAAAATTTCACTCCAACGAATTAGTTTCTGTAAGGCAATAAATATGGTTACGTAACTTATCCATAGAGAATCCTTAAGTCATCAGGGAGTCTATTCTCAGCGAAGCACCCAGGCAATGCGTGGACACAGGGAACTTATATAAAAAGGATTCAGTGGATGTAAAAAAGCGAGCGGGGACTAAATTCTAGGACATTGATAAAATTCACTGCCTTCTTGGTCAGTGGCATTTTCATAAGAATCAATCACGTGACACTGAGGTTAATCAGTGAGGAGTGGAGTGCTAATAAGACAAGAGCCTAACTACTACCATGAACCATAGTAGTAATTTCTGCAAGTTTTTCTTAACAAATAATTTGGAGATACATATAAAGAATTAGTATATCTACCAACATATGTATACATATGCATACCTATGCTAGCTAATATATATGTTTTGTCGTAGTAACTTTGTGGTTCTATGCAATTATATATTCAGAACAATTATATGAAAGACGTAAAATAAGAAAATTATGAAAATTAACTTACTTACTAAAATTTCACTCCAACTAATTAGTTTCTGTAAGGGAATAAATATGTGTACGTTACGTGCCCGTAGAGAATCCTAACGTCATCAGGGAGTCTATTCTCAGCTAACCACCCAGGCAATGCGTGGACACAGAGGACTTATATAAAAATAATTCAATGGATGGAAAAAAGCGAGCGCGGACTAAATTCTAGGACATTGAAAAATTCACTGCCTACTTGGTCAGTGGCAAATTCAAAAGAATCAATCACGTGACACTAAGGTTAATCAGTGAGGAGTGGAGTGTTAATAAGACAAGAGCCTAACTACTACCATTAACCATAGTAGTAATTTCGGCAACTTTTGCTCAACAAATAATTTGGAAATAAATATAAAGAATTAGTATATCTACCAACATATGTATACAGATGCATACCTATGCTAGCAAATATATATGTTTTGTCTTAGTAACTTTGTGGTTCTATGCAATTATATATTCAGAACAATTATATGAAAGATGTAAAATAAGAAAATTATGAAAATTAACTTACTAAAATTTCACTCCAACTAATTAGTTTCTGTAAGGGAATAAATATGGTTACGTAACGTACCGATAGAGAATCCTTACGTCATCAGGGAGTCTATTCTCAGCTAAGCACCCAGGCAATGCGTGGACACAGCGAACTTATATCAAAAGAATTCAGTGGATCGAAAAAAGCGAGCGGGGACTAAATTCCAGGACATTGAAAAAATTCAGCCTACTTGGTCAGTGGCAAATTCAAAAGAATCAATCACGTGACACTGAGGTTAATCAGTGAGGAGTGGAGTGCTAATAAGACAAGAGCCTATCTACTACCATGAACCATAATAGTAATTTCTGCAAGTTTTGCTCAACAAATAATTTGGAGATAAATATAAAGAATTAGTATATCCACCAACATATGTATACAGATGCATACCTATGCTAGCAAATATATATGTTTTGTCTTAATAAATTTGTGGTTCTATGGAAGGGGATAGATACAGAACAATTATATGAAAGACGTAAATTAAGAAATTTATGAAAATTAACTTACTTACTAAAAGTTCACTCTAACTAATTAGTTTCTGTAAGGGAATAAATATGGTTACGTAACGTAACGATAGAGAATCATTACGTCATCAGGGAGTCTATTCTCAGCTAAGCTCCCAGGCACTGCGAGAGCACAGGAAACTTATATAAAAAGAATTCAGTGGATGTAAAAAGCGAGCGGGGACTAAATTCTAGGACATTGAAAAAATTCACTGCCTACTTGGTCAGTGGCAAATTCAAAAGAATCAATCACGTGACACTGAGGTTAATCAGTGAGGAGTGGAGTGCTAATAAGACAAGAGCCTAACTACTACCATGAACCATATTACTATTTTCGGCAAGTTTTGCTCAACAAATAATTTGGAGTTACATATAAAGAATTAGTATATCTACCAACATATGTATACATATGCATACCTATGCTAGCTAATATATATGTTTTGTCGTAGTAACTTTGTGGTTCTATGCAATTATATATGCAGAACAATTATATGAAAGACGTAAAATAAGAAAATTATGAAAATTAACTTACTTACTAAAATTTCACTCCAACTAATTAGATTCTGTAAGGGAATAAATATGTGTACGTAACGTACCCATAGAGAATCCTAACGTCATCAGGGAGTCTATTCTCAGCTAACCACCCAGGCAATGCGTGGACACAGGGGACTTATATAAAAATAATTCAATGGATGTAAAAAAGCGAGCGTGGACTAAATTCTAGGACATTGAAAAAATTCACTGCCTACTTGGTCAGTGGCAAATTCAAAAGAATCAATCACGTGTCACTAAGGTTAATGAGTGAGGAGTGGAGTGTTAATAAGAAAAGAGCCTATCTACTACCATGAACCATAATAGTAATTTCTGCAAGTTTTGCTCAACAAATAATTTGGAGATAAATATAAAGAATTAGTATATCTACCAACATATGTATACAGATGCATACCTATGCTAGCAAATATATATGTTTTGTATTAATAAATTTGTGGTTCTATGCCAGGGGATACAGAACAATTATATGAAAGACGTAAATTAAGAAAATTATGAAAATTAACTTACTTACTAAAAGTTCACTCTAACTAATTAGTTTCTGTAAGGGAATAAATATGGTTACGTAACGTACCCATAGAGAATCCTTACGTCATCAGGGAGTCTATTCTCCGCTAAGCACCCAGGCAATACGTGGACACAGGGAACTTATATAAAAAGAATTCAGTGGATGGAAAAAAGCGAGTGGGGACTAAATTCCAGGACATTGAAAAAATTCACTGTCTACTTGGTCAGTGGCAAATTCAAAAGAATTAATCACGTGACACTGAGGTTAATCACTGAGGAGTGGAGTGCTAATAAGTCAAGAGCCTATCTACTTCCATGAACCATAGTAGTAATTTTGGCATGTTTTGCTCAACAAAAAATTTGGAGATAAATATAAAGAATTAGTATATCTACCAACATATGTATACAGATGCATACCTATGCTAGCTAATATATATGTTTTGTCGTAGTAACTTTGTGGTTCTATGCAATTATATATTCAGAACAATTATATGACAGACGTAAAATAAGAAAATTATGAAAATTAACTTACTTACTAAAATTTCACTCCAACTAATTAGTTTCTGTAAGGGAATAAATATGGTTACGTAACGTACCCATAGAGAATCCTAACGTCATCAGGGAGTCTATTCTCAGCTAACCACCCAGGCAATGCGTGGACGCAGGGGACTTATATAAAAATAATTCAATGGATGGAAAAAAGCGAGCGGGGACTAAATTCCAGGACATTGAAAAAATTCACTGCCTACTTGGTCAGTGGCAAATTCAAAAGAATCAATCACGTGTCACTAAGGTTAATCAGTGAGGAGTGGAGTGCTAATAAGACAAGAGCCTAACTACTACCATGAACCATATTACTTTTTTCGGCATGTTTTGCTCAACAAATAATTTGGAGATAAATATAAAGAATTAGTATATCTACCAACATATGTATACAGATGCATACCTATGCTAGCAAATAGATATGTTTTGTCTTAGAAATTTATGGTTCTATGCAAGGGGATGCAGAACAATTATATGAAAGACGTAAAATAAGAAAATTATGAAAATTAACTTGCTTACTAAAACTTCACTCCAACGAATTAGTTTCTGTAAGGCAATAAATATGGTCACGTAACTTACCCATAGAGATTCCTTAAGTCATCAGGGAGTCTATTCTCAGCGAAGCACCCAGGCAATGCGTGGACACAGGGAACTTATATAAAAAGGATTCAGTGGATGTAAAAAAGCGAGCGGGGACTAAATTCTAGAACATTGAAAAAATTCACTGCCTACTTGGTCAGTGGCAAATTCATAAGAATCAATCACGTGAAACTGAGGTTAATCAGTGAGGAGTGGAGTGCTAATAAGACAAGAGCCTATCTACTACCATGAACCATAGTAGTAATTTCTGCAAGTTTTTCTTAACAAATAATTTGGAGATACATATAAAGAATTAGTATATCTACCAACATATGTATACATATGCATACCTATGCTAGCTAATATATATGTTTTGTCGTAGTAACGTTGTGGTTCTATGCAATTATATATTCAGAACAATTATATGAAAGACGTAAAATAAGAAAATTATGAAAATTAACTTACTAAAATTTCACTCCAACTAATTAGTTTCTGTAAGGGAATAAATATGTGTACGTAACGTACCCATAGAGAATCCTAACGTCATCAGGGAGTCTATTCTCAGCTAACCACCACGGTAATGCGTGGACACAGGGGACTTATATAAAAATAATTCAATGGATGGAAAAAAGAGAGCGGGGACTAAATTCCAGGACATTGAAAAAATTCACTGCCTACTTGGTCAGTGGCAAATTCAAAAGAATCAATCACGTGACACTGAGTTTAATCAGTGAGGAGTGGAGTGCTAATAAGACAAGAGCCTAACTACTACCATGAACCATATTACTATTTTCGGCAAGTTTTGCTCAACAAATAATTTGGAGTTAAATATAAAGAATTAGTATATCTCCCCACATATGTATACAGATGCATACCTATGCCAAGAAATATATATGTTTTGTCTTAGTAACTTTGTGGTTCTATGCAAGGGGATGCAGAACAATTATATGAAAGACGTAAATTAAGAAAATTATGAAAATAAACTTACTTACTAATATTTTACTCTAACTAATTAGTCTCTGTAAGGGAATAAATATGATTACGTAACGTACCCATAGAGAATCCTTGCGTCATCAGGGAGTCTATCCTCAGCTAAGCACCCAGGCAATGCGTGGACACAGGGAACTTATATAAAAAATAATTCAGTGAATGGAAAAAAGCGAGCGGGGACTAAATTCCAGGACATTGAAAAAATTCACTGCCTACTTGGTCAGTGGCAAATTCAAAAGAATCAATCACGTGACAGTGAGGTTAATCAGTGAGGAGTGGAGTGCTAATAAGACAAGAGCCTATCTACTACCATGAACCATAATAATAATTTCTGCAAGTTTTGCTCAACAAATAATTTGGAGATAAATATAAAGAATTAGTATATCTACCAACATATGTATACAGATGCATACCTATGCTAGCATATATATATGTTTTGTCTTAATAAATTTGTGGTTCTATGCAAGGGGATACAGAACAATTATATGAAAGACGTAAATTAAGAAAATTATGAAAATTAACTTACTTACTAAAAGTTCACTCTAACTAAGTAGTTTCTGTAAGGGAATAAATATGGTTACGTAACGTATCCATAGAGAATCATTACGTCATCAGGGAGTCTATTCTCAGCTAAGCTCCCAGGCACTGCGAGAGCACAGGAAACTTATATAAAAAGAATTCAGTGGATGTAAAAAGCGAGCGGGGACTAAATTCTAGGACATTGAAAAAATTCACTGCCTACTTGGTCAGTGGCAAATTCAAAAGAATCAATCACGTGACACTGAGGTTAATCAGTGAGGAGTGGAGTGCTAATAAGACAAGAGCCTAACTACTACCATGAACCATATTACTATTTTCGGCAAGTTTTGCTCAACAAATAATTTGGAGTTACATATAAAGAATTAGTATATCTACCAACATATGTATACATATGCATACCTATGCTAGCTAATATATATGTTTTGTCGTAGTAACTTTGTGGTTCTATGCAATTATATATGCAGAACAATTATATGAAAGACGTAAAATAAGAAAATTATGAAAATTAACTTACTTACTAAAATTTCACTCCAACTAATTAGATTCTGTAAGGGAATAAATATGTGTACGTAACGTACCCATAGAGAATCCTAACGTCATCAGGGAGTCTATTCTCAGCTAACCACCCAGGCAATGCGTGGACACAGGGGACTTATATAAAAATAATTCAATGGATGTAAAAAAGCGAGCGTGGACTAAATTCTAGGACATTGAAAAAATTCACTGCCTACTTGGTCAGTGGCAAATTCAAAAGAATCAATCACGTGTCACTAAGGTTAATGAGTGAGGAGTGGAGTGTTAATAAGAAAAGAGCCTATCTACTACCATGAACCATAATAGTAATTTCTGCAAGTTTTGCTCAACAAATAATTTGGAGATAAATATAAAGAATTAGTATATCTACCAACATATGTATACAGATGCATACCTATGCTAGCAAATATATATGTTTTGTATTAATAAATTTGTGGTTCTATGCCAGGGGATACAGAACAATTATATGAAAGACGTAAATTAAGAAAATTATGAAAATTAACTTACTTACTAAAAGTTCACTCTAACTAATTAGTTTCTGTAAGGGAATAAATATGGTTACGTAACGTACCCATAGAGAATCCTTACGTCATCAGGGAGTCTATTCTCCGCTAAGCACCCAGGCAATACGTGGACACAGGGAACTTATATAAAAAGAATTCAGTGGATGGAAAAAAGCGAGTGGGGACTAAATTCCAGGACATTGAAAAAATTCACTGTCTACTTGGTCAGTGGCAAATTCAAAAGAATCAATCACGTGACACTGAGGTTAATCACTGAGGAGTGGAGTGCTAATAAGTCAAGAGCCTATCTACTTCCATGAACCATAGTAGTAATTTTGGCATGTTTTGCTCAACAAAAAATTTGGAGATAAATATAAAGAATTAGTATATCTACCAACATATGTATACAGATGCATACCTATGCTAGCTAATATATATGTTTTGTCGTAGTAACTTTGTGGTTCTATGCAATTATATATTCAGAACAATTATATGACAGACGTAAAATAAGAAAATTATGAAAATTAACTTACTTACTAAAATTTCACTCCAACTAATTAGTTTCTGTAAGGGAATAAATATGGTTACGTAACGTACCCATAGAGAATCCTAACGTCATCAGGGAGTCTATTCTCAGCTAACCACCCAGGCAATGCGTGGACGCAGGGGACTTATATAAAAATAATTCAATGGATGGAAAAAAGCGAGCGGGGACTAAATTCCAGGACATTGAAAAAATTCACTGCCTACTTGGTCAGTGGCAAATTCAAAAGAATCAATCACGTGTCACTAAGGTTAATCAGTGAGGAGTGGAGTGCTAATAAGACAAGAGCCTAACTACTACCATGAACCATATTACTTTTTTCGGCATGTTTTGCTCAACAAATAATTTGGAGATAAATATAAAGAATTAGTATATCTACCAACATATGTATACAGATGCATACCTATGCTAGCAAATAGATATGTTTTGTCTTAGAAATTTATGGTTCTATGCAAGGGGATGCAGAACAATTATATGAAAGACGTAAAATAAGAAAATTATGAAAATTAACTTGCTTACTAAAACTTCACTCCAACGAATTAGTTTCTGTAAGGCAATAAATATGGTCACGTAACTTACCCATAGAGATTCCTTACGTCATCAGGGAGTCTATCCTCAGCTAAGCACCCAGGCAATGCGTGGACACAGGGAACTTATATAAAAAATAATTCAGTGAATGGAAAAAAGCGAGCGGGGACTAAATTCCAGGACATTGAAAAAATTCACTGCCTACTTGGTCAGTGGCAAATTCAAAAGAATCAATCACGTGACAGTGAGGTTAATCAGTGAGGAGTGGAGTGCTAATAAGACAAGAGCCTATCTACTACCATGAACCATAATAGTAATTTCTGCAAGTTTTGCTCAACAAATAATTTGGAGATAAATATAAAGAATTAGTATATCTACCAACATATGTATACAGATGCATACCTATGCTAGCATATATATATGTTTTGTCTTAATAAATTTGTGGTTCTATGCAAGGGGATACAGAACAATTATATGAAAGACGTAAATTAAGAAAATTATGAAAATTAACTTACTTACTAAAAGTTCACTCTAACTAAGTAGTTTCTGTAAGGTTATAAATATGGTTACGTAACGTATCCATAGAGAATCCTTACGTCATCAGGGAGTCTATTCTCAGCTAAGCACCCAGGCAATACGTGGACACAGGGAACTTATATAAAAAGAATTCAGTGGATGGAAAAAAGCGAGCGGGGACTAAATTCCAGGACATTGAAAAAATTCACTGCCTACTTGGTCAGTGGCAAATTCATAAGAATCAATCACGTGACACTCAGGTTAATCACTGAGGAGTGGAGTGCTAATAAGTCAAGAGCCTATCTACTTCCATGAACCATAGAAGTAATTTTGGCATGTTTTGCTCAACAAAAAATTTGGAGATAAATATAAAGAATTAGTATATCTACCAACATATGTATACAGATGCATACCTATGCTAGCAAATATATATGTTTTGTCTTAGTCATTTATGGTTCTATGCAAGGGGATGCAGAACAATTATATGAAAGACGTAAAATAAGAAAATTATGAAAATAAACTTACTTACTAATATTTTACTCCAACTAATTAGTCTCTGTAAGGGAATAAATATGGTTACGTAACGTACCCATAGAGAATCCTTACGTCATCAGGGAGTCTATTCTCAGCTAAGCACCCAGGCAATACGTGGACACAGGGAACTTATATAAAAATAATTCAGTGGATGGAAAGAAGCGAGCGGGGACTAAATTCCAGGACATTGAAAAAATTCACTGCCTACTTGGTCAGTGGCAAATTCAAAAGAATCAATCACGTGACACTCAGGTTAATCACTGAGGAGTGGAGTGCTAATAAGTCAAGAGCCTATCTACTTCCATGAACCATAGAAGTAATTTTGGCATGTTTTGCTCAACAAAAAATTTGGAGATAAATATAAAGAATTAGTATATCTACCAACATATGTGTACATATGCATACCTATGCTAGCTAATATATATGTTTTGTCGTAGTAACTTTGTGGTTCTATGCAATTATATATTCAGAACAATTATATGAAAGACGTAAAATAAGAAAATTATGAAAATTAACTTACTTACTAAAATTTCACTCCAACTAATTAGTTTCTGTAAGGGAATAAATATGTGTACGTAACGTACCCATAGAGAATCCTAACGTCATCAGGGAGTCTATTCTCAGCTAACCACCCAGGCAATGCGTGGACACAGGGGACTTATATAAAAATAATTCAATGGATGGAAAAAAGCGAGCGGGGACTAAATTCTAGGACATTGAAAAAATTCACTGCCTACTTGGTCAGTGGCAAATTCAAAAGAATCAATCACGTGACACTAAGGTTAATCAGTGAGGAGTGGAGTGTTAATAAGACAAGAGCCTAACTACTACCATTAACCATAGTAGTAATTTCGGCAAGTTTTGCTCAACAAATAATTTGGAGATAAATATAAAGAATTAGTATATCTACCAACATATGTATACAGATGCATACCTATGCTAGCAAATATATATGTTTTGTCTTAGTAACTTTGTGGTTCTATGCAAGGGGATGCAGAACAATTATATGAAAGATGTAAAATATGAAAATTATGAAAATTAACTTACTAAAATTTCACTCCAACTAATTAGTTTCTGTAAGGGAATAAATATGGTTACGTAACGTACCGATAGAGAATCCTTACGTCATCAGGGAGTCTATTCTCAGCTAAGCACCCAGGCAATGCGTGGACACAGCGAACTCATATCAAAAGAATTCAGTGGATCGAAAAAAGCGAGCGGGGACTAAATTCCAGGACATTGAAAAAATTCACAGCCTACTTGGTCAGTGGCAAATTCAAAAGAATCAATCACGTGACACTAATGTTAATCAGTGAGGAGTGGAGTGTTAATAAGAAAAGAGCCTATCTACTACCATGAACCATAATAGTAATTTCTGCAAGTTTTGCTCAACAAATAATTTGGAGATAAATATAAAGAATTAGTATATCTACCAACATATGTATACAGATGCATACCTATGCTAGCAAATATATATGTTTTGTATTAATAAATTTGTGGTTCTATGCCAGGGGATACAGAACAATTATATGAAAGACGTAAATTAAGAAAATTATGAAAATTAACTTACTTACTAAAAGTTCACTCTAACTAATTAGTTTCTGTAAGGGAATAAATATGGTTACGTAACGTACCCATAGAGAATCCTTACGTCATCAGGGAGTCTATTCTCCGCTAAGCACCCAGGCAATACGTGGACACAGGGAACTTATATAAAAAGAATTCAGTGGATGGAAAAAAGCGAGTGGGGACTAAATTCCAGGACATTGAAAAAATTCACTGTCTACTTGGTCAGTGGCAAATTCAAAAGAATCAATCACGTGACACTGAGGTTAATCACTGAGGAGTGGAGTGCTAATAAGTCAAGAGCCTATCTACTTCCATGAACCATAGTAGTAATTTTGGCATGTTTTGCTCAACAAAAAATTTGGAGATAAATATAAAGAATTAGTATATCTACCAACATATGTATACAGATGCATACCTATGCTAGCTAATATATATGTTTTGTCGTAGTAACTTTGTGGTTCTATGCAATTATATATTCAGAACAATTATATGACAGACGTAAAATAAGAAAATTATGAAAATTAACTTACTTACTAAAATTTCACTCCAACTAATTAGTTTCTGTAAGGGAATAAATATGTGTACGTAACGTACCCATAGAGAATCCTAACGTCATCAGGGAGTCTATTCTCAGCTAACCACCACGGTAATGCGTGGACACAGGGGACTTATATAAAAATAATTCAATGGATGGAAAAAAGAGAGCGGGGACTAAATTCCAGGACATTGAAAAAATTCACTGCCTACTTGGTCAGTGGCAAATTCAAAAGAATCAATCACGTGACACTGAGTTTAATCAGTGAGGAGTGGAGTGCTAATAAGACAAGAGCCTAACTACTACCATGAACCATATTACTATTTTCGGCAAGTTTTGCTCAACAAATAATTTGGAGTTAAATATAAAGAATTAGTATATCTCCCCACATATGTATACAGATGCATACCTATGCCAAGAAATATATATGATTTGTCTTAGTAACTTTGTGGTTCTATGCAAGGGGATGCAGAACAATTATATGAAAGACGTAAATTAAGAAAATTATGAAAATAAACTTACTTACTAATATTTTACTCTAACTAATTAGTCTCTGTAAGGGAATAAATATGATTACGTAACGTACCCATAGAGAATCCTTGCGTCATCAGGGAGTCTATCCTCAGCTAAGCACCCAGGCAATGCGTGGACACAGGGAACTTATATAAAAAATAATTCAGTGAATGGAAAAAAGCGAGCGGGGACTAAATTCCAGGACATTGAAAAAATTCACTGCCTACTTGGTCAGTGGCAAATTCAAAAGAATCAATCACGTGACACTGAGGTTAATCAGTGAGGAGTGGAGTGCTAATAAGACAAGAGCCTATCTACTACCATGAACCATAATAGTAATTTCTGCAAGTTTTGCTCAACAAATAATTTGGAGATAAATATAAAGAATTAGTATATCTACCAACATATGTATACAGATGCATACCTATGCTAGCATATATATATGTTTTGTCTTAATAAATTTGTGGTTCTATGCAAGGGGATACAGAACAATTATATGAAAGACGTAAATTAAGAAAATTATGAAAATTAACTTACTTACTAAAAGTTCACTCTAACTAAGTAGTTTCTGTAAGGGAATAAATATGGTTACGTAACGTATCCATAGAGAATCCTTACGTCATCAGGGAGTCTATTCTCAGCTAAGCACCCAGGCAATACGTGGACACAGGGAACTTATATAAAAAGAATTCAGTGGATGGAAAAAAGCGAGCGGGGACTAAATTCCAGGACATTGAAAAAATTCACTGCCTACTTGGTCAGTGGCAAATTCATAAGAATCAATCACGTGACACTCAGGTTAATCACTGAGGAGTGGAGTGCTAATAAGTCAAGAGCCTATCTACTTCCATGAACCATAGAAGTAATTTTGGCATGTTTTGCTCAACAAAAAATTTGGAGATAAATATAAAGAATTAGTATATCTACCAACATATGTATACAGATGCATACCTATGCTAGCAAATATATATGTTTTGTCTTAGTCATTTATGGTTCTATGCAAGGGGATGCAGAACAATTATATGAAAGACGTAAAATAAGAAAATTATGAAAATAAACTTACTTACTAATATTTTACTCCAAATAATTAGTCTCTGTAAGGGAATAAATATGGTTACGTAACGTACCCATAGAGAATCCTTACGTCATCAGGGAGTCTATTCTCAGCTAAGCACCCAGGCAATACGTGGACACAGGGAACTTATATAAAAATAATTCAGTGGATGGAAAGAAGCGAGCGGGGACTAAATTCCAGGACATTGAAAAAATTCACTGCCTACTTGGTCAGTGGCAAATTCAAAAGAATCAATCACGTGACACTCAGGTTAATCACTGAGGAGTGGAGTGCTAATAAGTCAAGAGCCTATCTACTTCCATGAACCATAGAAGTAATTTTGGCATGTTTTGCTCAACAAAAAATTTGGAGATAAATATAAAGAATTAGTATATCTACCAACATATGTGTACATATGCATACCTATGCTAGCTAATATATATGTTTTGTCGTAGTAACTTTGTGGTTCTATGCAATTATATATTCAGAACAATTATATGAAAGACGTAAAATAAGAAAATTATGAAAATTAACTTACTTACTAAAATTTCACTCCAACTAATTAGTTTCTGTAAGGGAATAAATATGTGTACGTAACGTACCCATAGAGAATCCTAACGTCATCAGGGAGTCTATTCTCAGCTAACCACCCAGGCAATGCGTGGACACAGGGGACTTATATAAAAATAATTCAATGGATGGAAAAAAGCGAGCGGGGACTAAATTCTAGGACATTGAAAAAATTCACTGCCTACTTGGTCAGTGGCAAATTCAAAAGAATCAATCACGTGACACTAAGGTTAATCAGTGAGGAGTGGAGTGTTAATAAGACAAGAGCCTAACTACTACCATTAACCATAGTAGTAATTTCGGCAAGTTTTGCTCAACAAATAATTTGGAGATAAATATAAAGAATTAGTATATCTACCAACATATGTATACAGATGCATACCTATGCTAGCAAATATATATGTTTTGTCTTAGTAACTTTGTGGTTCTATGCAAGGGGATGCAGAACAATTATATGAAAGATGTAAAATATGAAAATTATGAAAATTAACTTACTAAAATTTCACTCCAACTAATTAGTTTCTGTAAGGGAATAAATATGGTTACGTAACGTACCGATAGAGAATCCTTACGTCATCAGGGAGTCTATTCTCAGCTAAGCACCCAGGCAATGCGTGGACACAGCGAACTCATATCAAAAGAATTCAGTGGATCGAAAAAAGCGAGCGGGGACTAAATTCCAGGACATTGAAAAAATTCACAGCCTACTTGGTCAGTGGCAAATTCAAAAGAATCAATCACGTGACACTAATGTTAATCAGTGAGGAGTGGAGTGTTAATAAGAAAAGAGCCTATCTACTACCATGAACCATAATAGTAATTTCTGCAAGTTTTGCTCAACAAATAATTTGGAGATAAATATAAAGAATTAGTATATCTACCAACATATGTATACAGATGCATACCTATGCTAGCAAATATATATGTTTTGTATTAATAAATTTGTGGTTCTATGCCAGGGGATACAGAACAATTATATGAAAGACGTAAATTAAGAAAATTATGAAAATTAACTTACTTACTAAAAGTTCACTCTAACTAATTAGTTTCTGTAAGGGAATAAATATGGTTACGTAACGTACCCATAGAGAATCCTTACGTCATCAGGGAGTCTATTCTCCGCTAAGCACCCAGGCAATACGTGGACACAGGGAACTTATATAAAAAGAATTCAGTGGATGGAAAAAAGCGAGTGGGGACTAAATTCCAGGACATTGAAAAAATTCACTGTCTACTTGGTCAGTGGCAAATTCAAAAGAATCAATCACGTGACACTGAGGTTAATCACTGAGGAGTGGAGTGCTAATAAGTCAAGAGCCTATCTACTTCCATGAACCATAGTAGTAATTTTGGCATGTTTTGCTCAACAAAAAATTTGGAGATAAATATAAAGAATTAGTATATCTACCAACATATGTATACAGATGCATACCTATGCTAGCTAATATATATGTTTTGTCGTAGTAACTTTGTGGTTCTATGCAATTATATATTCAGAACAATTATATGACAGACGTAAAATAAGAAAATTATGAAAATTAACTTACTTACTAAAATTTCACTCCAACTAATTAGTTTCTGTAAGGGAATAAATATGGTTACGTAACGTACCCATAGAGAATCCTAACGTCATCAGGGAGTCTATTCTCAGCTAACCACCCAGGCAATGCGTGGACGCAGGGGACTTATATAAAAATAATTCAATGGATGGAAAAAAGCGAGCGGGGACTAAATTCCAGGACATTGAAAAAATTCACTGCCTACTTGGTCAGTGGCAAATTCAAAAGAATCAATCACGTGTCACTAAGGTTAATCAGTGAGGAGTGGAGTGCTAATAAGACAAGAGCCTAACTACTACCATGAACCATATTACTTTTTTCGGCATGTTTTGCTCAACAAATAATTTGGAGATAAATATAAAGAATTAGTATATCTACCAACATATGTATACAGATGCATACCTATGCTAGCAAATATATATGTTTTGTCTTAGAAATTTATGGTTCTATGCAAGGGGATGCAGAACAATTATATGAAAGACGTAAAATAAGAAAATTATGAAAATTAACTTGCTTACTAAAACTTCACTCCAACGAATTAGTTTCTGTAAGGCAATAAATATGGTCACGTAACTTACCCATAGAGATTCCTTAAGTCATCAGGGAGTCTATTCTCAGCGAAGCACCCAGGCAATGCCTGGACACAGGGAACTTATATAAAAAATAATTCAGTGAATGGAAAAAAGCGAGCGGGGACTAAATTCCAGGACATTGAAAAAATTCACTGCCTACTTGGTCAGTGGCAAATTCTAAAGAATCAATCACGTGACACTGAGGTTAATCAGTGAGGAGTGGAGTGCTAATAAGACAAGAGCCTATCTACTACCATGAACCATGATAGTAATTTCTGCAAGTTTTGCTCAACAAATAATTTGGAGATAAATATAAAGAATTAGTATATCTACCAACATATGTATACAGATGCATACCTATGCTAGCATATATATATGTTTTGTCTTAATAAATTTGTGGTTCTATGCAAGGGGATACAGAACAATTATATGAAAGACGTAAATTAAGAAAATTATGAAAATTAACTTACTTACTAAAAGTTCACTCTAACTAAGTAGTTTCTGTAAGGGAATAAATATGGTTACGTAACGTATCCATAGAGAATCCTTACGTCATCAGGGAGTCTATTCTCAGCTAAGCACCCAGGCAATACGTGGACACAGGGAACTTATATAAAAAGAATTCAGTGGATGGAAAAAAGCGAGCGGGGACTAAATTCCAGGACATTGAAAAAATTCACTGCCTACTTGGTCAGTGGCAAATTCATA
>OZ024745.1:84640359-84642859 GCA_964016885.1 Eledone cirrhosa | reverse complement strand
ATGATTACACGATATTATTAATTCCTGTCGCTTATTTAATAGGATATCCTTAGATTTCATTATTTCGAAAAGTTCTTGGGAACACAATCTACATTCATTTCTACTATTTTGATAAGGGGTGGCCCTTTTGAGCACACTCCAGGTCAGGTCATATTCTATATTCCTCTTTCTATAACTATTAATTTTTTCAGCTAGAGATGTTGTATTAGCTAGTGCGGCATTTTTAAAACTATGTTTGTGGGTATTAAATCTTACCTTAAAATTGATAGAGGTAGCTCCTATATATGAATAAATAGAGTCCTTAGTGCTAACTTTATATTTATATATTCAAATCAAACTTTACATTATGAGTTCAAATCCCGCCGAGGTTGACTTTGCCTTTCATCCTTACAGGGTCGATAAAATAAAGTACCAGTAATACACTGGGTAATTGCTGGCCTTGTGCCTAAAGTAGAAACAATTATTTCTGAAGACAGCATATATATGTGTAGGTATGTATATTCCCTCTGATAGTTTGTATAAATATTGTACATAGATCTATAGAATATACATACCAACTCTAACACATATATATCCTAGAAACGATCGTAAAATAATGAATTTTTTTTAATATAAGGAACTGTTTCTTTGTTTATTCATTATTTTTTTAATAATTTATCTTGACTCTGTTTTCCGTTTATTTTTCACCGAAAGTAGTTTTTGAATGCATCTTCTCTTTTCATGATATCCGGATTACATTGAGTTCTTCATACGGATTGGACACTACCGTAAACTTTTGGTAGATTTATCTACATATATATATATATATATATATATATAATGGAAAAATTTGAACAGGGACAAAACAGAGAGACAGTACAACGAATGTTTATTAATTTCACGCTCTGGAGAGTGGGGTGTTGGTGGGGGACGACGTTTCGGGCATAAGCCCTTCCTCAGGTGAGAAGTGTATGGGAACAGAGTTCAAAGGGTGTGTAGGGGAGTGGTGGAGAAACATATAGCGAAAGGAAACGGTGCGAATGAAAAAATAAAAAAATAAAGATAAAGATAAAAATAAAAATAAAGCATGATCAAAATACAAGGAATGAAATAAATTTAAATATAAAAGCATGATCAAAATAAACTGAAATTAAAAGGGGGGTAAAACAGGTGGTGGAAGGGTGTGGGGGTGTAGGGGTGGTGGCGGGTGGAGTGGGGAGAGGGAGACGGGGAGTCCGAGCGGGGAGGGTTGAAGGTGGTGTGTGTGTGTAGGTGTGCGTGTGTGTGTGTGTGTGTATGTGAAAGTGTGTGTATGGGGGAAGAACGGGGTTGCATGTTCAGGAAGAGGTGTGTGTGGGGGGTTTTGTGGGTCGGAGTGTCTGTGTGTGTGTGGATAGAGGGGTGGGGGAGAGGAATCAGGATGCTGAGGGTGTAAATATGTGGCGGAAAGCACGTGTGTGTGGGGTTTAAGCGTGTTGTGGGTGTAGGTGGCGTGTGGAGAAAAAAAATTTTTTGGGGTGTGTGTGTGGGTCAGTTATATAGGTGATTACGTAAGAGGATGGTTGAAAAGTAGGTAAATTCCAAAGGTGTTTAGTGGAGTCAGTGTTGGTCAATTTCTGCGTGCGGGTATTCCATGAAGCGATGGTCGGAAGAGGAGAGATGTGGGGTGCGCGCGCAACAGGAAGTGGTCAAGCAGTGCGAGTGCTGTGTGTCTGTTTGTGCTGGGAGGTGGTCAGAGGGCATAGCAGCAGTCGGTGGAATGGTAAAGGGGCGAGGATGGGTAGGTGTGAAAGTTGGAGTGAGGAGGGTGTGTGTGTATTAGTAGAGGTATTAGTGGGATGAGTGAGTGTGGAGCGAGGGTGTGGGTGGAGCGGGGAGAGAAGGGTGTGTGTGGTTCTATGGAGGGAGTGTGGTGTACTGGTGTGTGTGTAGTTTGATGAAGAGGTGTTAGTGGGTGTTAGTATACGGGAGGTGGGGAGGGGTTGAATGCAGGTGTGAGTGGGGGTTAGTGGTGGTAGGGTGTGTAGAGTTGGTGGTGTAAGTGGGTGCGTGTGTTCGTGTGCTTGGGGTTAGGGGGTGTTAGTGAGGTTAGTTGCGGGGTGGTGGGATGGAGGTGTGGGGTGAGAGGTGTGGGGGTGAGGGTTAGTGGTGGTAGTAGGGTGTGTGTTTAGTGTGAGCGCGTGTATATATGTGCCGGTGGGTGTGTGCGTGTGATAAGGAGGGGGGAGGGGGAGAAGAAGGGAGGGATGTTAGTATGTTAGTTGGGGAAGGGTGGTCAGATGAGGGGTGGAGTGGAGGTGTTAGTATTGTTAGTTGTGGGGTGGGCGGTGAAAACGAGGGGTGTGTTAGTGGTGTTAGTGGGGGATAAGTGTGGGGGGAGGGGGCGGTCGAAGGCTAAAGGAATAAGGGTGGGGAGTTCAGGCCGGGGGAGTGTGGGTCTGTAAGATGAAGATAGTTCGTTGTTCGACCGTAAGGCGATTGGCGGGTGTTCCGTGGCACTGGAGTAGGCCACAGACTGTGA
>OZ024745.1:84620214-84625214 GCA_964016885.1 Eledone cirrhosa | reverse complement strand
CATTGCAGATTTATAGAAGGCATTACTATCACTAATATAAATGAAGTAAAAAATCATCGCCCAAGAATTGCATATGTGCTGGATTTTGCTAGCAATGAATATGCCTCAACACCATGTTGCTTCATCATCATAATGTTTGTTATAAAATAAAATAAATAAATAAAAACCGATATATTTTCAAAATTTTATTTTCCTTGAAAATAAGTAATTTACATATTTTTGCAAGAAGTTTAACTGACAAGATGTGAGAAGAATGTTAAATAAAAAGATTTAACTATCTGCTTTTCACTTTATCAATTCAGCATAATCTGTCTACAGTCCTTAAAAAGGACACATTGGATACACTATTAAAAAAACAAACAAAACAACAAAAAGAAAAATGCTTATCTTCTCTATCTAATGACAAATCTTTGTTACATTTCAGTAGATAAATTCATTTATTTGACTAATTTAAAATATAAGCCAATGTGATTTTTAAGTAATACATTTTTTTGTAGTTTGTCTTTCGAAAATTTTGAAAATTCTAAATTTAAGAATGCTTAAGCTAAAAGTATATATAAACAACCTGAATTCTTTAGTTTTACAGATTTTCCTGTCTAGATAAAATTTATAAGGCAAAATAAAATTACAAAAAATATACATGTTTGTCGATTTTGGATAATGAAGACTATGCTTTGAAACAAAAGTGATCATAATATACATATTAAAATTATTGTTCCAGGTTCCGATAAGAGAAAGTTATGTTTGTATTTACAAAAAAAAATATATATATATAATAAAAAATGTATATATAAATATATATTTATCAAAGGGAAAAAATCTTAATCCCCCAAATTCTAACATAATTATTTGTACAAAAAAAAAAAAAAAAAAAAAAAAAAAAAAAAATCGAAAATATTCATCTGAAATGTTTTTAGAGCAATTTACATAAGAATTATTATATAAATATATATTTTGTTTTATATATTTAAAAAAATTAATTTCAATCATTTCAAAATATAGTTTTCTGCAGTGTTATAAAGGAACTTAGCAGATTGATAAAACAAATTCCTAAAAATGTATTTCATATTAAACGTTTTGAAAATTTGGCTTAAACAACTGGCTGAAAAAGCACAACAAAGGCAAAATTGCTAAATAGTGAATTTTGTTGCATTTTGACGTTTTATCCAGCAACTCATTGAGAAGCAATATTCATGTGGTTTTCTTCACAAAAGATTATTGTATGTAAACAAAAATTAAATTTTAAAGAGATTATTAGTGAAGAAGGGATTGATTTACTGTCATACTTTTGTCAATTACTGGGCTGATAAAATTGGATACTGTTCACAATAGATTTATGAGTTGTTTTTAGTATAATAGGTTTGAGGTCAGCAATTAAATGTGTGGCTTGACATCTCACTCAGTGAGTCTTTAGTTTGATGAAAGAATATTTTTCATTGTTCCAAAAGTTAAGATCTGTAGAAGGTTCTTGATCATTGCTGTAAGAATACTGATTTATGTCAGTCTTATTTACCAAGTTATAGATTCAATATCCAAAGAAAGTGCTTTCCTTCACTGATTCAAAGAAACCGTTTTGTTTTCTGTATCAGCTGGAGTAAAAATATTTTTAGAATCTGCAGGAGATAGAATTGAAAAGTTCTATATGAAAAATATGCTTCAATGTCAACTTATAAATGCTACTTGTTTTTTTATACAATTTTATAAAATTCCTAACAACTAATGAAAACAACACCTCAATTCAAAAACCACTAAACATGTTAAACAATATATGAAACTTGCTAAAAGTGTACAGAAATCCTGCTTAAATTGGAAAAGTAAGATATTTTCAACACCTGACTGTTCTACTTGTCAAATACAAATTATTAAGTATGAATTATCGTTCTTACATATTTTCCTCATGCTGACATGGATTAGGCAAGATTTTAAGGCATTTTTTACAGATATATACCCTTACTGATGAAAACTTATCTGCCTTTTTTGATATAAAGGAATACAGTACACCTATTTTAAAAACAATGGTTACATTAAATAACTAAATTCCAACAATTAAATTTTAAGAGGCAGCAAAATATCCAAGATTACCATTAAATACCAATTAAGAAATTGGGAGAGAATACAATAAAGTGACATTATATGTTCAGATATTTAAAAGGAAAATACATGGACAACAAAAAAGAAAAGAGTGACTTAATATTTCTTCCTTCAAACTTGCACAAATATCTTACCTTCAAGTTCTTTGCTTAGAGTTAGATAATATTTGTTTTCAATCATCTTGAGGCTCACTACATTTGGAATTGAATTCAACATATCTTGGACAGACTGGAAATTGTACAGTGCTGGTTTAACTTCAATACCATATAAATCATGAAAAGCACTTTCAAATTCAGATAAGGAAAGTGGAATATGATTTTTCAATAATGGTTTTAATAATTCTGCAAATTCTTGAAGTGGAGACAGTGATAGAACTGCAGATCCTTTTTCACCAATTACCTAGACAATTTAGAATATAAATATATATTATGATAGAAAATAATCATTTTATATTCTAGAAAAGGTTTAGAAAGTAAGCTTCAAGCAAATAACCAATTCAGTTATGTAGGAAATGTTATTACAATTATTTTATTTAATGTAGATGTGACAACTTGTTTTGACATTCTATATTGTTTTGAATCAAATCAAGTAGTAAATTACTATTTAAATCTTAATGTCATCTACTACATGAAACTGAATTCTTAAGTAATAAGAAAATCAATAAAAAAAAATCAAAAAAAAAAAAAAAAAAAAAAAAAAAAAAAAAAAAAAAAAATCACCACAATGATTGCATCACATGAAAATTTAAGGCCTTTATCATACTGCAATTTTCCACAACAATCTGCTTATTAGTAAAGATACTATAAACATTGGAATTAAACTTTTTTTTTATAGATATTTTCTGCTAAATCATTGCAGAATGAGTTAATGTAACCAAAGAATCAGAAGTTCCCTTAATCTAATTCTGATTTTAGTTTTCACTATTGCTTTGTGGACCAGCTGTTCTTACACTTTGCAACTACAATATATATTCCAACGATCTTAATTCATTTCTGTCTTTTTTTTTTATTTTATTTTTTACCAAAATCCCAAATCTTTGAATCAACTGAAGAACAATTCATTCTAAAGGAGACTAATTTGATATAAAAGAAAAATTTTGAATCATTGTAATAGCATTCTACCAATCAGCATTTCATTTGCTATTGTTTAGCCCCAACCAACCATGATAAAATAAACATAGCACTTCATTAGTGCCAAGTAATCAACTGAATTGTTCTACAGAAGATCTTTCTCTATTTCCTTCGATAAAAAATACAGACACCAAATTCTAGAAATGTATTTCACAAAGTTACACACTGGTTTGTGCTTGGAGGTTTCTACATATACATAATCATCATCATCATCATCATCATCATACGTCCACTTTTCCCTATATATATATACACACACATATATATATATATATATACATATATATATATATATATACACATATATATATATATATACATATATATATATATATATACACATATATATATATATATACATATATATATATATATATACACATATATATATATATATACACATATATATATATATATACACACATATATATATATATACACACATATATATATATATACACACATATATATATATATATACACATATATATATATATACACACATATATATATATATATACACACATATATATATATATATACACACATATATATATATATACACACACATATATATATATATACACACACATATATATATATATACACACACATATATATATATATACACACACATATATATATATATACACACACATATATATATATATACACACACATATATATATATATACACATATATATATATATATACACATATATATATATATATACACATATATATATATACACATATATATATATACACATATATATATATACACATATATATATATACACATATATATATATACACATATATATATATACACACATATATATACACATACACATATATATACACATATACATATATATACACATATATATATATACACATATATATTACACACACACACACACACACACACACACACACACACACACACACACACACACACACACACACACACACACGTAGATAAATCTACCAAGAGTTTACGGTAGTGTCCAATCCGTATGAAGAACTCAATGTAATCCGGATATCATGGAAAGAAGAGATGCAATGAAAAATCACTTTCGGTGAAAGATAAACGGAATACAGAGTCAAGATAAAATATTAAAAAAATAATGAATAAAACAATGAAACAGTTCCTTATATTAAACAAAAAAAGTTCATTATTTAACGATCGTTTCTAGGATATATATGTGTTAGAATTGGCATGCATATTCAACAGATCTATGTACAAAATTATACAAAATTATACAAACTATCAAAATTAAATATACATACCAAACACATATATATGCCGTCTTCAGAAATAATATACACACACACACACACACACACACACACTTATTAAAATAGATTAAAGTTTAAGCAATGAATCGCTGCTTTCACCCTTAACGGGATCTTCTGAAACTAACAAAGTCAATCTGTAAACGTAGAACTGGATATTTCAAAAAACGTTGCAACCGGAGGAAGACAGGAAGACGATACTTTGGTTCGTGGAAACGTTCGCTGGCAAAGAACGGGAACAAACGAATAATACGTCATTAATAGGAGCGGTGAAAACAATTACGCGCAAAGACAGAACCACGTTTATGGTGTAAAAGAGGTCGTAGACTAATGTTCTCATAGGTGGTGCATAGAGACGTTCTCTGGCAATGAACGGAAAAAACGAAGATAAGTCATATGTGGAGAATGGAGAACAATAGCACGCAAAGACAAAACCACGTAAATGGTATAGCAGAAGTCGTAGACTAAAATTCTAACTA
>OZ024745.1:84605214-84607714 GCA_964016885.1 Eledone cirrhosa | reverse complement strand
GCACTACTTGACACCGAGATTGCACTCAAGCTTTCACATGAGAAAGCGAGGGCAAGGAAAGAGAACAGGGCCATAGAAAACATTAAAACAAACCCTAAGGCCTTCTTTAAATTTGCAAAAGAAACTGCCTCAGTACACTGCAAGATTGGACCACTCTTCCACACGGACGGTTCATTAACCGAAAATCCCCAAGAGATATGTGAAATACTGAACGAACAGTACAAAAGTGTCTTCACATGTCCACTGAGGCACATGCAAATAACGAAGCCAGAGGAGTTCTTTGATGCCACAACACTACATCAAGAAATGGCAACCATCAACCACATAGACATAACGGAAGAGGATGTGGTGTACGCCATTGATGAAATTAGAACAGACTCGGCTGCTGGACCTGATGGATTCCCAGCAGTTCTCCTAAAAATATGTAAGCGGGCCTTAGCAACTCCACTGAAGATGCTCTTCAGAAGCTCCTTGGCTAGCGGTGTACTACCCAGGGAGCTGAAAGAAGGCACAATATGCCCTATCCATAAAGGAGGTAGTAGAGCGGAGGCCAAGAACTATAGGCCAGTCTCCCTGACGTCGCATATCAGTAAGGTCATGGAGCGAGTCGTCAGAAAGAAACTAATCACTTTCCTCGAAGAAAATGACCGCCTGACTAGCACGCAACATGGCTTCCGCCCAGGAAGAAGCTGCCTTACACAGCTGCTACATCACTACGACTGGGTACTGAGACAACTACTAGACAGCTCACATGTAGACGTGATATATCTTGACTTTGCGAAGGCCTTTGACAGGGTCGACCACGGAATGATATGTCACAAACTACACGGACTCGGCATAACTGGAAAAGTAGGTGAGTGGCTGCATGGCTTCCTAAGGGACAGAAGCCAGGCAGTCGCAGCAAATGGGGCCCTCTCGAGGGAAACACCGATAACAAGTGGCGTGCCTCAGGGGACAATCCTGGGACCACTACTGTTTTTGGTGGCTCTCTCGGACATGCCCTCTGTGGTGCATGCAACAACATCCCTCACTAGCTATGCTGATGACACTAAGGTAGCACAGGCAATCAAAAACCCGGCTGACGCTGCCCTCTTACAGCAGGATCTGGATGCCATATACAGATGGGCGGAAGAAAACAACATGCAGTTTAATGCTGGCAAATTCCAAGCCCTACAATACAAACCTGCAAACACAAACACAAATATAGCGGAACACAGCTACACAGGGCCAGGAGGGACCGATATCCCCGTGTCAAAATCGATACGAGACCTGGGCATAGACATGAGCGATGATGCATCTTTTTCTTCACACATCATGAAGGTGGCAACAGCATGTAGACGATTCGCTGGCTGGATCTTGAGGACTTTCCTTACAAGAGATCGAGACACCATGTTGACACTGTGGAGGACTTTTGTCCTAAGCCGCCTGGACTACTGCTCCCAGCTGTGGTCACCCCATAGTGTCAAACTAACCACGGAGCTTGAGGCAATCCAGCGAAGCTACACCAAGAGGATTACCTAGATGAGGGAGACAAGCTACTGGGAGAGGCTGAAGGAACTGAACCTCTACTCCTTGGAGCGAAGACGGGAGAGATATGAAGTGATCTACATGTGGAAAATCCTGGAGGGACTGGCACCAAACTTTGGCATTGGGAGCTGGACCAGCCGTCGAACAGGACGTCACTGTGTGGTGCCAAAGGTCCCGTCTTCCACATCTAGAATAAGGAGCAGGTATTGCAATAGCCTGGGATTCAAGGGCCCTCAACTCTTCAACAGGCTGCCGAGGCATCTGCGAGACTTGCATGACGTGGAGGTGGATGTCTTTAAGAAACATCTCGACAACTTGTTATCCAGGATCCCGGATGAGCCCACAGCAAGACACGAGGGAAACCTAAGGGCAGCAAGCATCAACAAACTCCCTCCTACACCAGTGGCCAACCTATACAGGCTGGAGATAAAATGTGTAGCAACAAGGGCGGTGCCCCAGCATGGCCTCAGCCGGATGGCTGAAACAGGTAAAAGAGTAAAAGAGTATATATATACATACAAATATATACAAATATATATATATATATATATATATATATATATATACACAAATATATATATATATATATATATATATACAAATATATATATATATATATATATATACAAATATATATATATATATACAAAAGATTGGTGCAGTAGCATCATTGTCAACTGCTACAAAGGTAAAGGCGATGCACTAGATAGAGGAAACTATAGAGGTATAAAGTTGATGGACCAGGTCATGAAAGTAACAGAAAGAGTTATAGCACAGCTGATTAGGGACCGGGTGAATATAGACGAGATGCAATTTGGGTTTGTTCCAGGGAAAGGCACCACTGATGCGCTCTTCCTTGTGAGGCAATTACAGGAAAAGTACCTAGCTAAAAGTAAGCCACTCTACTTGGCATTTGTCGACCTTGAGAAAGCCTTTGACAGAGTTCCACGTGCAGTAATCTGGTGGGCTCTTA
>OZ024745.1:84510214-84590214 GCA_964016885.1 Eledone cirrhosa | reverse complement strand
TAAGAGGTGGCTAAGGACAGAGCCTTGATGAACGCCAACTTTTACACTAAATTCTTCACAATATTCATTGTTAATTCTAACCTTACTGACTGTTTCATTATACATAGCTTGTACAAGCCATTCATCTACACCTAGTTTTCTAAGAGCCCACCAGATAATGGAGCGGGGGACCGTCAAAAGCTTTCTCCAGGTCTACAAAGCTAAGTAGAGGGGTTTATTTTTAGCTAGGTACTCCTCTTGTTGTCGTACAAGGAAAAGAGCGTCTGTGGTACTTTTACCTGACACAAACCCAAACTGCATTTCATCTAGATCAATTCGCTCTCTGATTAGTTGCGCTATAACTCTTTCTGTGACCTTGACCTGGTCAACTAACTTAATGCCTCTATAGTTTCCCCTATCTAGAGCATCCCCTTTACCCTTGTAGCATGCATATATAGTAAAAAGTCCATCTGGTCCATTACCACACTTCCTTCGTTCCTTCATTATATATATATATAAGATAGGAATTTTTATCTTGGTTAGCTAATTATAAGAAAGGAATAAAAATAAAATATACCCGCAATAATGGTAAAACTATTCACTTGATGGCATTACGAAATATTGTATTAAAAAAAAAAAAAAAAAAAAAAAAAAAAAATCACCAAAGTTGAGCAGTAGCATCAAGCTCAGCAAGAAATTGAGCCTCAAAGCTCCATTCACATGTATGGGTGCATCAACTACATTACATCTGAACCATATACCCAAAGTATATATATCCATATATCCCACACTATCGCAGTGGGACTGAACCTGAATCCATGCAGTAAAAAGCCACCTTAACACCACAGCCATACCGGCACCTAAGTTACCAACACTTGAAACCATGCAGTAACAAGCCACCTCCTTAACACCACAGCCATACCTGCACCTAAATTACCAATACATACTTACTTGAACATAGTAGATTAAATCTGATAGTAAATGACAGTCTAATGCTGTGTGGTAAATTTCTTTGTAATATGAACAAACATCTTTGAGAGCAAGAGAACATGTATCTTGACTGTGTTCATTTAATATGTGTATAATCTGCTTGGCAAGAAGTGGACAAACTGTTTTTTTAGGTTTCAGTACCAGGAATGTTTGTCCATCTTGCAGCTCAACCTGAATATATAAACAAAAGTTATATGGTTACATCATATGTAATTATATAAATAGTTTTAAATACACACAGAATTAATATAGAAATTGGTAGTTAACATCATTTTATATCTGTTCCACACTTGCATGGGTTGGACAGGTCCTTCTCAATACAGCATCTCTCCACTTGTCATGTTCCTTTGTCATCTCTGAGCTTTAGTGATCCGAGATCAGCTCTCACAACTTCCATCCAGATCTGTGGCTTCCTTCCACTGGGATTATTTGTCACTTCATCCAGTGATCATCCTCCATGCACATCACATATGCATACTAATGCAATCCTCTCCTACACACTACTAGTGATTCCTCTAATACCCAGTTTCTCACTCAGCTCATCCATGCTTTGTTATGCTCACACATTATCATTGCACATCCATTGCAGCATGCTTGCCTCATTTTTCTCCAGCCACTACATGTTCTCTTTGTTAACTGTCCATGTCTCACTACTATGCAGCATGGCAATTTGCACACAGGCATCATACTATTCAATTTTAATACTTAGCTTACAGCTAGTTCATTAATAAACTGATTTTAACGAAAATAATTTAATTTTGACTATCAAATATGTAGATATCTGAATTAGAGGTACAGTCAATAAAATAAACATACTCGCTCTATGAAACAGAAGCATCCATTTTAAAAAGTTATATAAATTAATATCTTCCAAGATAATTTTATATACAAACCATAAGTAAGTATCTTAGTAATGAAATAATTTTAGTAAATCCATGAAAATTATTGGTTAATCAAGTTCATATATATATATATATATATATATCTATATATATATATATCTATATATATATATATATCTATCTCATCGTTTTATGTCCGTTCTTCCATGCTAGCATGGATTAGATGGGTTGTCCTGTTGTGGGCAGTGTCCAGTCAGCTGACCTTTTGCTTATACGGGAACCGATTCTGGCTGGATTTCTACAGCTAGATGCCCTTCCTAACACCAACCTCATTTACAATGAGTGCTGGGTGCTTTTTTCCTGTGGCGCCTACATGCCTACTTTACAGTGTGGGCTGGGTGCTTTTTTGCTGTGGCACCTCCATGACCTCTTTGCAGTGGGAGGGGTGGGGGCATATTGTCTATATGCTTCAGCTTGTACCCGTGGAGATTCGGGTCTTCTGTATTAATGCGCGATGCCAGGTCACAGTCATGTGTCATCGCCTTAGAGGTGCAATTGGATAATTGACATTGACGTACCCTTTTAAAATGCGACCGTTACTTTTGGAAGCCATCAGGATAGTGATTTGTTTACTTTAGTAAGTCATAGTGTTAAGAATAAGTAAAAAGACGGAGAGAGAAACGTGGAGAAAAGAAAGGGAGAGATATATAAAGAAAAAGAAGAAAGCAAAAAGAAAAAAGAGAACAGAGGAAAATAACGGAGATATCAAACCATCAGACAGAAAAAAAACTCAAGAGAGAGACATATAGAGATAGAGAGAGGGGTAGAGAACGAAAGCCTTAAGTTATGTCATTAAGTTGAGTTAACAATTGAGATGAAATGAATAATTAAAATTAGAAATATTAATATTCATGAATGGAATATACATATATAATATGAGAAATTACTCATTGTTTAATTATGATTTGATATTTAGTTTAAAAATTGATATCAATATATTAAAAATTGGAATTTAAACATAAAATATATATATTGCTAGGGAAATTACCCATCTTATAGCACATACATATAGGCAAAGGTACATAAATATATATATATACACACACACACTCAGAAAATACACATATCTACTCCCGCATATAATATATACATTCAAAGCATAAGTGGTTTTTTTTATTTACTGCTATACATTCCTTATGTTATTAAATAAAAATGTTTAGTATATATATATAGGATTAACTTTCATGCATTTATGGTTGTTAAATCATGCATATCTGCAATAAAAAAAACTGCATGGGTTAGCATGTACATGCACACTCATAATTCTTAGCTATACATATATAAATATGTGTGTGCATCTTCAACCAATTGGTAGACACGCGTCACTCATGCATATATACAGAGACATATAATCATAAAAAAGCATATAACACATGTATATGTATGTTAATACCCATATATAGATATATAGTCGATTGTACTATGTTATATATTGATGTATACTTATCTCTATACGACGATACATCTATATATGGGTATTAACATACATATACATGTGTTATATGCCTTTTTATGATTATATGTCTGTCTGTATCTATGCATGAGTGACGCGTGTCTACCAATTGGGTGAAAATGCACACACATTTATATATGTATAGCTAAGAATTATGAGAGTGCATGTACATGCTTACCCATGCAGTTTTTGATTGCAGATATGCATGATTTAACAGCCATAAATGCATGAAAGTTAATCCTATATATTTATATATATGTACTAAATTTTTTTATTTAATAACACAAGGAATGTATAGCAGTAAATAAAAAAAAAAAACACTTATGCTTTGTATGTATATATTATATGCGAGAGTAGATATAATGTGTATTTTCTGAGTATGTGTGTATATATTATATGCCGGAGTAGATATAATGTGTATTTTCTGAGTGTGTGTATATATATATATTTATGTACCTTTGCCTATATGTATGTGCTATATGATAGGTAATTTCCCTAGCAATATATATATTTTATAATGTTTAAATTCCAATTTTTAATATATTGATCACAATTTTTAAACTAAATATCTAATCAATTAAACAATGAGTAATTTCTCATATTATATATGTATATTCCATTCATGAATATTTCTAATTTTATTTATTCATTTCATCTCAATTGTTAACTCAACTTAATATGACATAACTTAAGGCTTTCGTTCTCTACCCCTCTCTCTATCTCTATATGTCTCTCTTGAGTTTTTTTTCTCTCTGTCTGATGGTTTGATATCTGCCAGTTATTTTCCTCCGTTCTCTTTTTTCTTTTTGCTTTCTTCTTTTTCTTTATATATCTCTCCCTTTCTTTTCTCCACTTTTCTCTCTCTCTGTGTTTTTACATATTCTTAACACTATGACTTACTAAAGTAAACAAATCACTATCTTGATGGCTTCCAAAAGTAACGGTCGCATTTTAAAAGGGTACGTCAATGTCTATTTATAAAACTGTTATATATTGTATTTTGTCTGATGAAGGCATACCATAATTTAACTTGGTATCCTTGAAATATATATAATGAAATAAATATGGTTTTATAAATATAGTTTCCATTTGTTAATATCGTATATATATATATATATATATATATAAAACAGTTAATATAACTTTGTAATCAATATTTGAACTAAAAAGCTAGAATCAATCTGATAAAAGAAGAGCTGTTTCTTTCTGTTCAGTGTGTGGTGTGTGGGTATATATATATATATATATATATATATATATATATATATATAAATGTGTGTGTATTATTATAATAATACTGAACTGTAACCTTGGCTTCTATTGTATGAGCTCCTTCTAAAGTCAACAGTTGACATGATCTTGTATCAGTACTGACGGTAATATGTATGTGTGTCGATGTTTGTATATATGTGTGCGTGTGCGTGCCGTGAGTGTCAATAAGGGGTGGTTTTTTTTTTGTTTTTGTTTTGTTATCACCATGCTGCAAAATGGAGGGGTAGAGAGGGCCCATGAGTCCAGTAAGACATCCTGTCTAGTGCTGGTGGCACAAATAGAAGCACCCAGTCCATGCTGTAAAGTGGCACTGGTGTTAGGAAGGGCATCCAACCAGTGTATCAATGCAAAAACAATTATGAGCACAGCAACAAATATATACCATGTTAGGGCTGCGCACGGTAGTGGGGTGGATGGTGCGACCATGTCCCGACCGTCTTCAAGCAATCGCACAACAGGAAAAGGAACAACAAAAATATGAAGACGTCGCATCTCAAAGTTGCAACACTTAATGATGGCACTCTCACAGGTAGATCTGGTGAAATAGTGGAGATGCTGGTGAGAAGGCATGTGGATGTGTGCTGCGTGCAAGAGGTGAGATGGAGAGGTGCCTCTGCGAGACTAATCGCAGGCAAACATCTTAATTATAAGCTTTTCTGGGTAGCTAAGGATGATGGGTTAGGGGGAGTAGGCATTTTCCTGGCTGATATATGGATCTATAAGACAATAGAGGTAGTTTGAGTTAATAATCGAATAATTAAGCTTAGATTAGTTGTAGGCAGGAGACTACTGACAATCATCTCTGCTTATGCTCCCCAAGCAGGCCTAGGTAAAGAAGAAAAAGACTGCTTTTATGAGCAACTTTTACAAACAGCCGCAATAACAGGACGGAGACTTCGTTATGCTAGCAGGAGACTTCAATGGTCATGTTGGACAGCTCAAGGATGGTTACACTGGGGTACATGGTGGGCATGGTTACGGCTCAAGAAATGAAGAAGGAGTGAGACTTCTTGAATTTTGTGATGCAAGTACACTGACCATTTGCAATACTAACTTCCAGAAACCTAACCACCTTATAACCTACAAATCAGGCGAGCACATAATCCAGATTGACTTCTTACTAGTTAGGCAGCGGGATAGGCAGATGGCGGCAAATACCAAGGCATACCCTGGGGAAGAATGTACCCCACAGCATAGGTTAGTCGTTAGAGATATCTCAATAAGCAAGAGACAGAATGAGACATACAGGAAGGTGTGGAAGCTCAAAGACGTTTCACTAAAATACAAATTTAGGAAAGCCCTTCAAGATGTGCATGACGAAAAAGAAGACAATTTAGAGTCGTATGACATAGATAATAATTGGAATTTCTTACATAACTTACTGCAGGCTACTGATGAAACTTGTGACCTGGTGGTGGAAAAGCACGGTAGACAGGGCCATTAGAGACAAAAGACTAGCATGGAAGGCTTGGAAAAAGGGTGGGAGTAGAGAAGGATATACATCCGCTATGAGAGAAGCTAGACCTCAGGTGTACTTAGCACGCAGGGAGGCAGAGAGTAGGAGGTTTGCCAATGTTCTGCGACCGGAAGATCAGAGGCGTGCGGTGTTCCACATTGCAAGGCAGTGTGTCAATGCAAATCAGGATGTTGTTGGAGATAAATGTGTCCGGGATGATGCCGGTGTACTTAGTGTCACAAATGATCAGAAAAAGGAGGCCTGGAAATGTCATTATGAGAGACTGATGAATGTGGAGAATGAATGGGAGAGAGAGAAATTACCCCCAGTAAACCCAACAGAGGGACCAGCTATTGATATTGACAAATATAGGGTCCAAGAGGCGATTAAGGAAATGAAAAATGGTAAGGCTGCTGGACCATCGAGGATAGTTGCTGAGATGCTGAAGGCATCAGGCGACGTAGGCACTAAACTGGTTGCATGCATCATCAATCAGGCTATATATGGTGGTGTCATACCCAAAGACTGGTGCAACAGTATTCTCATAAATTGCTACAAAGGTGAAGGGGATGCTCTGGAGAGGAGCAATTATAGGGGTATAAAACTGATGGATCAGGTTTTGAAAGAGTACAACTGATTAGAGAAAGGGTCAACAAAGATGAGATGCAGTTTGGTTTTGTGCCTGGGAAAAGTACAGCAGATGCCCTCTTCTTGGTGAGACAATAACAAGAGAGGTTCTTAGATAAGAATAAGCCACTATACTTAGCCTTTGTTGACCTAGCAAAGGCCTTTGATAGGGTACCCCGATCTGTCATCTGGTGGTCCCTAAGGAAACTAGGTGTTGAGGAATGGCCTGTGAGGACAGTGCAAACTTTGTACAGAGGTACTGTCAGGGTAGGAATTGAGTTTAGTGAGTAATTCCAGATACAAGTAGGAGTACATCAAGTCTCGGACCTCAGCCCACTCTTGTTCATTTTAGTCCTCCAAGCCATAACAGAGGAGTTTAAGACTGGCTGTGCATGGGAACTTCTCTATGCTGACAATCTGGTTCTTATAGCAGAATCAGTAGAGGAGCTAGAGAATAAATTCTGGCTATGGAAACAGCAGTTGGAAGCAAGAGGACAGAGTGAACCTAGCTAAGACAAAAGTGTTGATGAGTAGAAAAGAGGACAAAACTGATTCCGTCAGGGAACTGGCCATGTTCGATATGCAGAAACAGAGCTGTCATAAATTCTATAAAATGCACACAATACAGATCCTGGGTACACAAGAGATGTAGTGGGATAGCAGGCAAACTAACAGGTAGGGAGAAATACGTATGCAGTAGATGTACAAGGAAATTAGACAGTAGAAGTCACATTGATAGACGCATTTTTCAAATGCAAGAGGGCGCTATAGAAGTGGTGGATAGCTTCCGGTACCTAGGAGATCAGATTAGCATGGGAGGAGGGTGTTCCGACGCCATAGTATCTAGAATAAGGACGGGTTGTAAGAAGTTGAGGAAGCTGCTTCTTCGCCGATGAAGGGTTTCTCCCTGCATATGAAAGGCCGGTTATATGATGCCTGTGTGAGGACCGCAATGCTGCATGGTAGTGAGACTTGGGCAGCAACTGCAGAGGATATGCGACGGCTGGAGAGAAATGAGGCAAGCATGCTCCGTTGGATGTGCAATGTCAATGTGCATGAACGACCCGCACGGATGTGTTGAGAGAGAAACTGTCTGAGAGGGATAGAATGTAGTGTGCGAGAGAGGAGACTGCAGTGGTATGGACATGTGATACGCATGGAGGACGACCTATGGGTGAAGAAGTGCCAGGGAATGCCAGTTGAAAGAAGACGTGGTAGAGGTAGATCACGAAAAACATGGACGGAGGTGGTGAGAACAGACCACAGGTCGCTGAAGCCCATGGTGGAGATGACGAAGGACCGTGACAAGTGGAGAGATGCTGTGCTGAATAAGACCCGTCCCACCCTTGCAAGCAGGGATAAGCGGACGTAAAATGATGATGTATATCCTGGGTTCAATTGCAGGTGATTTCAAATGAAACGGTTCGTCATTTATATATATATATATAGTTTTTTTTTTGTGCGCGCGCGTGTGCGAGAGTGTGTGTGTATGCGCGTGCGTGCGTGCGTGCGTTTATTTCTGTATGTACTTCAACAGATAACACTTTAAAAAACTTTCAGTATGACAGGTTGTTAGAAGAGAAAGAAAGAATGTGTGCTTGCATGTGTGTGCGCATACATGCATAGATATGCATATATGTACATGTACGCACATGTATATATGTGTGTGCACACTTGTGCAAACTTTTGTTTCAGGTTGAGCTGCAAGATGGACAAACATTTGTAACAAAAGTTATAATGGGATATTAGCCAGAAAAATTATTGAAAAATACCTGAAAGTAAGGTTTCAACATTGCAAGAAGTTTTTGTTGTGTCTGTGTATCGAAATCAAATAGAGATTCAAACAAATTGTTGTAAGTAACTTCAACATCAAACAGTAGCATCCTTTGATCAGGAGAAGATCTTAGTAAAGAAGTGATTTGATCAGCAAATATTCTGAGCTTTTCTGGTCTTGTTAATATAAGCATTCTTTCTTCTCTCTCTTTAATCTATCGAAGAAAAAGATTCAAGTGGTCTAAGAAAGTACACTGAACACACAACATTTATCTAACTACATTGTACACTACAAGGTTACCATTTACTAGTTTTATGATAGAAATAAATGATCTCTAGATAGGCTTCATTTACTAATAGATGTTCATTGAAAGCCTTGAAGCTTATGTTGTTACCTTTTTAAGGTTTTTGACTAACGTAGGAGAATAGATCAAATAAATCAAAAGATGACCATTTATCCAATACCTGAAATAAACTTAAAAATCAAAACATTAAAGAATGGTAGACAAAGTATTAAGCTAATTATTTTACAACATTTAATTTCTTTTGTCTCAGATTCAGTGTTCAAATCTAGTCAATTTCAACTTTAATTTGCATTTTTGTTTTAAGTGGAAGTTGTTAAAGTGGGGTTATTAAATAATTGTTTCTACTTTTGGCACAAGGCCAGCAATTATCCTAGTGTACCACTGGTACTTTATTTTATCGAACCTGTAAGGACGAAAGGCAAAGTTAACCTAGGCGGGATTTGAACTCAGACCATAAAGGGCCGTAATTCTTTGCTGCAAAGCATGGCATCCGACCCTCTACCGATACTGCCAAGTTTGTCCAGTTGCCTATACAACTATTAAAAGATAAAAGGCTAGGTGTTAAAAGAATAAATTTGTCCCTTTGCAAAGGGGTAGTGTTGGTGCAATGATAAATACATTCAGTAGACCCTGTAAAGTGATTGGCATTAGGAAGGGCATCCAACCATAGAAACCAAGCCCAAAATAGATCATATGGAGAAAAATATGATGATACATCCAACTCACACAAACGGGGAAAAACAAATATAAAATAAGAAATTTCTTAACTGAAGATGAAAGGCTGACCTGTACAACATGTGGAATACATTCAAACAATTCAAGTAGTTTTACTACACCATAATCTGCTACTCTACATTGCCGGCCAAAATGGTGATGGTAAGATGGAATGAATTTATTGAAAGCCATTTCACAGTTGGGATTATGTTGAATAATATCCACCACTTCACGTGAAAACAGCTTGGTTTTGGCAATTTCAACAGCAGTCTGATCTAAATAGAAAATATCAAAACATGGAATGGGTGTTGGTGTGTGGTGTGTGGTGTGTGGTGTGTGGTGTGTGTGTGCATGCATGTGTGCATATATGTATGTGTGCATGCATATATGTGCGTGCATGTGTCAGTCACAGTGTAACTTTTGTTTTGACAGTAATTGGTAAAAAAAACAAAAACATCTGAATTAGTTGTATTAATACAGATCAACATATCAAAATTGTCTATGCTTGTTTTTAAGATCTTGTTAAATTTCCATGAGAAATAGTCACATTCTGCAAAAATCATTAAGAAGTTAAGATATTTCTCCTCTTGAATATGTCACTGTAACAGAAGTTATACCCTTAGGATATTTCCAATTCAGCTTGGTCAATTAAGACATATAGAGAATTACTACTGTACAAGAACACCGAGACTCATATGTAAACAATGCATCTATTTACAGTCAGTTTGATTAGATATCTGACAATTGTCTTTGCCATTATGAAGTGTCGAGATATGTGCTTGACTGTAATTCTCAATTCTAATGACATCCCAGTTGTAGTTCTTCAACATTAATTCAATATCCATATTTCTTTTATAAAAAAAAGTTGAGATGAGTTGGCTTAGTTTCTTGCCAGTCATTCATCAAATTCAAATGATAATTTTATAAAATTGTATTCAAATACTTTGTCAAAAGCTGTTTGTTCTACACCCACATACAAGATTGCCATTCACCAATACTGTCTTCATATAATGTATTTTCTTTCCTTGCTCTCATAAACAGCTGTCTCCTTTCATTTAATGTGAACAACAGTAGCTGATTTCAAATACCACTTCAATATGGTCAAGTTCTGCAGTCTACACACCTGGTTTCTAGTGACCACCCAGTATTGAATTCAATGGAAGTTTATAACACTCTTCTCATCCAAACTTGATAGCCAAAAGGTCATGTACTATGTATCACTTCCACATGTTGTACAGCCTCCTTTAGATAACGTAAACTGATGAAAGTTAAACATAGGCATAGCCATATAGTTAAGAAGTTTACTTAACACACCGCTGGGCTCCATCCCACCCACCTCTGGGCTCCATCCCACCCACCTCTGGGCTTCATCCCACCCACCTCTGGGCTTCATCCCACCCACCTCTGGGCTTCATCCCACCCACCTCTGGGCTTCATCCCACCCACCTCTGGGCTTCATCCCACCCACCTCTGGGCTTCATCCCACTTGGCAACACCAAGGTGGGACTGTGTGGTGTAGTGAGTGGCAGTGTGGTGAAGTGTTGGTTGTGGTGAAGTGTTGGTAGTGGTGTGACTAAGTGGTGTGGTGGCAGTAGTCTGTGTGTGTGTGTGTGGTGTAAATTTATTTAGTGTATATCATATGGTATGGTTCATACATAAAGCATAGGTGGAACATTTGCATCAAATTGCTTTCCTCTATATCAAAAAGTAATTTGACAATTTGATAAGAAAGATCTATGATTGTTTAAACACCTTAAAGGCTGTATCCCAATGCAGATTCAGTTCAATGACAAATTTGTTAAAATGTTTACTTACATCTTTTGGGTATTGAGAGGATTGGATCCACATCTTCACTCACCTGGAATTAAACACCTTCAGTTTCAACAGATGTAGAGAGAACACATTTAAAGTACAATATTTCAAAATTACACACACATACACACACAGTATTGGATATGGGTCGCAGTTGTAGCTATCATATAGCAGGTACTAATAGAGTTGTTTGAGGCAATCACAAAGCACTCAATGGATTGATAAGCTAAAGATTATTGTCCAGAGTACAACAGTTAAAAAGTGTGACACCAAGTAATATATATATATATATATATATATAATATAATATATAATATAATATATAATCATCATCATCTTCATCATCATTTTACGTCCACTCTTCCCTGCTTGCAAGGGTGGGACGGGTCTTATTCAGCACAGCATCTCTCCACTTGTCACGGTCCTTCGTCATCTCCACCGTGAGCTTCAGCGATCTGAGGTCTGTTCTCACCACCTCCGCCCATGTTTTCCGTAGTCTACCTCTACCACGTCTTCCTTCAAATGGCATTTCTTGGCACTTCTTTACCCAGCGGTCATCCTCCATGCGCATCACATGTCCATACCACCTCAGTTTCCTCTCCCGTACACTACATTCTATCCCTCTCAGACTGTTTCTCAACACATTTATGCTGGGTCATTCACGCACATTGACACTGCACATCCAACAGAGCCTGCTTGCCTCATTTCTCTCCAGCCGTTGCATATCCTCTGCAGTTGCTGCCCATGTCTCACTACCATGCAACATCGCGCTCCTCACACAGGCATCATATAACCGGCCTTTCCTACGCAGGGAGAAACCCTTCGAAAGGCCGGTTATATGATGCCTGTGTGAGGAGTGCATATATAATATAATTGTTTCTACTTTAGGCACAAGGCCAGCAATTACCCAGTACATTACTGGTACTTTATTTTATCAACACCGTAAGGATGAACGGCAAAGTTAACCTTGGCGGGATTTGAACTCAGACCGTAAAGGGACGTAACTATGCTAGAAAGCATGGCGTCCAACCCTCTACTGATACTGCCAATTCACCAATATATATATATATATATATATATATATATATATATATATATAATGTAGGAGGTGAGTTTTATTGTAGTACAATAAAGCAATGCAGATATCGGATAAGAAGCACTCTACAGTTTGTAGGACTGGAGTATACATAATATAAGATCAAAAAATGTTGATTTAAAACTGCACTATCCACAAGTGTTTTTTAGCCTTCATATCATGTTCTCCTGTTTTATCTGATGAAAACACAAATATTATTGCATGATGATGTTTGTTTTTGAAATGCGCATAATAAAATACATGGAACTCCTTTAACCATCTTTTGATCTTATATTATATCATCATCATCATCATTTCATTTTACATCCGCTTTTTCCCTGCTTGCAAGGGTGGGATGGGAACTGATGCTGGCTTGATTTCTACAGCTGGATGCCCTTCCTAACACCAACCTCATTTACAGTGAGTGCTGGGTGCTTTTTTGCCGTGGCACCTCCACGACCACTTTACAGTGGAATGATAGGGACACCAGTCCCTATCATCTCATTTCTACAGCTGAGTAAACTGGAGCAATGTGAAATAAAGTGCCTTGCTCAAGGAAACAACACATCACCCGGTCTGAGAATTGAACTCACAACCTTTCGATTGCAAGGCCAATGCTCTAACCACTAAGCCATGTGCCTCCATATATTATATATATATATATTATATATATATATATATATATATATATATATATATTATATATATATATATATATATATATATATATATATATATATATATATATATATATATATATATATATATATATGGTATGGACATGTGATGCACATAGAGGATGACCAATGGGTGAAGAAGTGCCAGGAAATGCCAGTTGAAGGAAGACGTAGTAGAGGTAGTCCACAAAAACATGGGCAGAGGAGGTGAGAGCAGACATCATCGCTGAAGCTCACGGTGGAGATGATGAAGGACCATGACAAGTGGAGAGATGCTGTGCTGAATAGGACCCATCCCACCCTTGCAAGCAGGGAAAAGCAGACGTAAGATGATGATAGATATATAATCATTGTTGTTTAACATCCATTTTCCATGCTTGCTTGGGTTAGACAGGTTGTCATGTTATGAGACGGGTCCAGAAATCGTAACATGCTCATGTAGATCTGCATTTTCATTTGATTTCTATGGCTGGATGCCCTCCCTAACACTAATATAGTGTTGACCGGGTGCTTTTTGTCATTTCACCAAAACTACCACCTTACAAGGTGAACTGGGCAGTTTTTGGTATGTCATTGACATGACCATCTTAACCCTTTAGCATTTACATTACTCTATACACACTATTGTATTTTCACTGTAAAGGCGTTACTTCACATAATTATCTCATAATATTGAATCTATGAGATTGATATTTATTTTGAGAACAATACCTTAACATCAGTTTAAATGCTAAAGGGTTAAAGGGTGAACTGGGCGTTTTTTGTTGTGTTATCAACATGACCACCTTATAGGGTGGACTAGGCGCTTTTTGCCATGTCATCACCTTGGCAACAGCACAGTAGGCGATCAGATGTTGAGCATGTTCAGCTTTCATGTGAACTGGGCAAGCGAGGTGATGGTTGGAGTGGGGACAGGTAAGCACTGAAATGACCACTAGTGTGGACTGGGCACTTTTGGTTGTGTCACCTGCATGACTATATTACAGGGTGGACTGGGTGCTTTTGTCACCATCATGATCACCTTACAGGATGGAGAGAGTGCTTTCATTGTGGTTTAATTGGGCAATGCCAGCTTTTATCAGTTCATCCAAAGTTTTTCTCATCAACTTAGATATAAATTCTACTGGATAGGAAATGACAATGGGATAGGAGGTGTAGGGATCCTACTGGCTGAGAAATGGATAGCTAAGGTGATTGAGGTAAAGTGACAATCATCAAGCTTAGATTAACTGTAGGAAATAGATTGGTGACAATCACATCTACCTATACTCTGCAGGAAGGACTGGGTTAAGAACAAAAGGACAGGTTCTATGAGAAACTTTTACAGACAACTTCTGGTATTGATGAAAGAGACACCATCCTGGCAGACCACTTCAATGGACATGTGGGACAGTACCAAGCCGAATTCAACAGAGTTCATAGCAGCGATGGTTATGGCTGAAGGAATGAAGAGGGGGCTGAGACACCTGAAAATCAGTGATGCAAATGAACTAACCATCTGCAACACACATTTCTGGAAACCACCTGATTTCATATCAATTTGGTGAACACAAGCCAAATTGATTACTTACTTATTAGCCAAGACAAAGAGACTAATAAATACTATGGCCTTCCCTGGGGAAGAATGCACTGCCTATCAAAATAGACAAAAGACAGAACAAAACACAGAAAAAGATAGAGATGAAGGGTGTAGAAGCTAAAGGACCCATTGGTTAAATATAGGTTTAGAAAGGCCCTACAGGATGCAACTGATGAGAGGGATGACAAACTAGGTATATATGTTGAGGAAAACTGATGCTTATGTGGCAACTTTTTGCAAACTACTGGCAAGACTTGAGAGAGCGAGAGCGATTTCATGCTTTGGAAAAGTACTACAGATCCACTCTTCTTAGTGAGGCAACTATTTGAGAAGTTCCTAACCAAAAATAAACCACTGTATTTAGCTTTTGTTTATCTAGAGAAGACCTTTGACAGAGTACCTTGATCTATTATGTGGTGGCCCCTAAGGAAATTAGGTGTAAGCCATGCACAGAGGAGCTGTGCATAAAGTGAGAGAAGGAAGTGAGTTTAGTGAGAGAAGGAAATGAGTTTAGTGAGGAATTAAAGGTACAGGTAGGAGTTCAAAGTTCGGTTTTTAGCCCACTGCTGTTCATTACAGTCCTCCAGGCCATAACAGAGGAGTTTAAGACAGGTTTCCATGGAAACTTCTCTATGCAGATGATTTGGTCCTTATAGCCAAATCTACAAAAGAGCTGCGCATTATTTTTTTCTCTCCAAACCTAAAGCAGGAAAGACTTTACTCACCATCCTTCTTTTAGCCTTTTTCATCAATCTCTCACACCAACACGTGCACTACTACTTCACCAACACACCCAGATACACCAGCACAACTAATTAGTTACATCTATACAACCATGATATGCATTTCATCCCATGCAAAATACTAAATTAATCTTATACTAACTGACCACCCTCACTGATATACTATAATACAAAAGACCTATCAACCTGTACAACTGCAAAACTAAATGTAAATGTAATGAGAGAATTCTCTAATCTGGATACATATGTGACAATTAGTGCTGGTGCAATGTTAAAATAAACCGAGTACACCCTATAAAGTGTTAGTGTCGATGCCATGAAAAAATGCACCCAATATATCTTGTAAGGTGGTTGGCATTAGGAAGGGAATCCAGTCATAAAAAACTGTCAACAAACATGAGCAAGATGTGATTATTCTAACTTGCCTGGTCTTGAACAGTGATATTCTGTCCAACTTACGCCACTAGAAACAGACAAACTTATAATGATGAATTACATTGTTTTCAATTTTGCTTCTGCTACAGTATTATATTAAGCAAAAAAAAAAAAAAAAAAAAAAAAAAAAAAAAATTGCTCTTTAATAAATTTGGTTTAAAAAAAAAAAAAAACCCAAATCAAAAAATATGTTAACAATTTTAGCAGTCATAGTTAAAAAATAAAAGCAAGACAAAGATGGAAAAAAACAAACTAAGATTTACCAATAATGTTGCCGGTTGAATGTCTGAGAGGAGATCTTCAGTATAACAAACACCATATTCTTTTACATTCCATGTTTTTTCCAGAATTTTCTCTAATGATCATAGTGAGAAGAAAAATTAATAAATAGAAGTTCATGTAATATTTTATATAAAATAATTCACGAAATATAACTGATATTTGTTGGATAAGAGTTCTCTTCGATTGTGTAAAAGACACATGCTGGTGCCATGATAAACTAACTAGTGCATTCAGCAGTCTGCAAAATTAGTGACTTCGATTGACTTTTTATAAAGCTTATTTATATATATATATATATATACAGACGTACAGTAGTATGTATATATACATACATGCACACACATATATATATGCACGTATGGATTCACCGAACATTTATTATAATGCTCGGTGTGTTTGTAAACAAATCCCGTATTAAGCCGTAGTGTCCAGCAACCATCGTAGCTCGTTTATTCAACACTAACAAAGGAACGCTGTACTAGTTTCAAGCTTATTAGCTATCGTCAGCAACGTATATACTTACCTTATGCATATTAACGGCTGAGTAGCCCAATTTGCATATCGAGTGGGTTAATCGGCCGGGTGCACCGAAAACGGAAAAAAGGTGCACCTGGCCGATTAACCCACTCAATATGCAAATTGGGCTACTGAGCCGTTAATATGCATAAGGTAAGTATATACATTCAACAATCTGGCAGGAAGGTATACGTTGCTGACGATAGCTAATAAGCTTGAAACTAGTACAGCGTTCCTTTGTCAGTGTTGAACAAACGAGCAACGATGGTTGCTGGACACTACGGCTTAATACGGGATGTTTGTTTACAAACACACCGAGCATTATAATAAATGTTCGGTGAATCCATACGTACATATATATATATATATATATATATATATGAGTGCATGTATGTATATATATATACATACTACTGTACGTCTGTATACATATATGTATGTACGTGTACATACTTATATTTAAGTAACAGCCGTACTAAGAGTGGGAAATGAAATTTCGTTTCATTTTTTTTCCGTTTATATACATACATATATATATATATATATATAATAAAGAAATTAAAAGATGGTTAAAAGAGTTCCATATATTTTATGCGCATTTCGAATACAAAATCATCCTGGGACAAAAATTCAAAAATTGTGTTATCAGATAAAATAAGGTAACATGATATGAGGCATAATAGCACTTGTTTACAGGAAAGTGCTAAGTCTATATATGGCAGAAATATGTGTTAAAATTATAGTAAGAAATAGATAGGAAAATAGAAGGAAAGAAAAGAAAAAGGAAAATGAAAGAAAAGAAAGGAAAAAAAGATAAAAAGGAAGAGAGAGAAAAAGAGACTTTTGATCAGGAACTGTCAAAATGAAAACAGCTGTTAATAACTGTTAAAAAGTAAATTGATGAGGTGTATGTGCGAATATTATAGACGGTATTCAAATATTAGAGGCCTAAATATAGATACTGAGTATATTATTTTATATTGGGTTCAAATACTAAAAATTGGATTAAGAAATGTAAAATTGGATTAAGAAGTGTAAAAATGTATTAATAAAATAAAATAAAATAAATATAAAAAAATTTTTTTTATAAAATAAAATAGAAATAAAAAATAGTCTATGTCAAAATTAATAATTACTAGTAAGAATTTATATATGTGGGGTATACTATTTAATTTTTATTTTATATCAACAAGTAAATAAAGGAAATTGCTAGAAAGATTTATAAACGTAGAAAAACATTACAAAATCTACGAAGGTTTGAGCGAAAATCTAAGGGTATAGAAAAAAAAGATCAAAGGCTTAAAATATGATGAGAAAACCAAATTAATACATTGTAGAATATAATGAAAGATGTGTAAAGGTAACCGTGACTCGTGGAATTTGTTATAGGACATCAGCTATATACTTTGTGAAAGGTCTTGTACGATTTATGATTACAAAGTTCAAATAAATCAGTTCTTCGATTTCTTATTGTATTGAAATTCGAGATAATGGTAAATTTTTCAACTAGACAAATTACAAACACTAGATATGGAAGCATTGGAGTATGGAAATGCGTTGTAGATTTTATGCCAAGAAATTGTGTAATTTATGTTTTTGTCTTTTAAGGACCAAATAAGTTCCGAGAGTGCGGTGCTGGTCCTTTTAAGTGGAGATTTAAATGTAGAAGAATGATTATAGAATCTTGCTTTACATTTGTATACTAGGTTTTTATCGAGACAAAAATTACTAAGAGGACAATTAGTTCTAATAGGGCAGTTGCATTTACGATTAAGATTATTTACAGAGTTATTTGCAAGTGGTACAGGATTAATTATATTAGGAACTGGAGTGGTGGAATTAACTAAAGGAGGTGCTAGAGTTTCCAGATTTACATTACTATTTGATGCATTCCACAAAGTTACATTTGATGTGGTATTTATACTCGTGTTATTTTGCCTAGAGTTTACATTGACATTGGGCCTTATAGTGTTATTATTATGACTCATGGTTGGATGCATATGAGTTATTATTTAATATTTTAGAATTATGTCTTGAGATAATTTTAGAAATGTTCTAAGTAGTAGAATACGAGAATTAAATAGTATGCCTATTGAAAATCTTGCTATATATATATATGTGAAGGAGGGAAGCTGTTATGTAAAGCCCTAAAAAATAATTTAGGGATATTATTAATAATGGAAAGAGAGAAGGTCTCTTGTTAGCAGTATGATTATTACTAGCTACATTACTAGAGTTATTATAAGCTCTGCCAAGGTTAAGATCTTCATTATACCTAATTTTGTCTAGATATCCAGCCCTAGATAGGGCATTATTATAGTAGTTGGCATTAGCTTCAAAGATATCTTTATTAGAGGATAAATTAGAAATTCTTTTTTCTACACTTTTGACTATAGCAGTTTTAACATTATTTGGGTGGTTAGATTTAAAGTTAATGTAATTTAAGTTCTCGTTATCCTTATGATATGGATAATATAGGCCGGTATCTAGATTAAGGGATATAACAAGGAAATTTGCTAGTTTAACATTATTCTCGAATTCAATTTTTAAGTTAAGATGCTTAAATAGATCAAGTATATTTTTCTTAATTATATTAAAGTTTACATTGTTACAATTACAGACAGTAAAAAGGGCATCATCACGATAAATCCCACCGCGAAGTTGGGGAATTTTCCGGTTTAAAGAATTCAAGATGAAAATTCCAATTAAGTTGATCAGTTGAGCTGAATCCGACGCACCCATGGTGATGTTGAAATTGTTGGAAGTATCCGCTCTTGTCCAATATTCATTGTTAAATTCCAAGATGGTTTTCCTAGCGGTGAGAATGATGTTTATTTCTTCACTAGTGATATTCGTATATTTTAACGCATATGAGAGATCCTTATTTAGGAGTGAAGGATAAATAGAAGAATAATAGCTGGCGATGTCTAATTGAATAAATTTCATTTATTTTTATTTTTTAGGTCGTTGAACCAGTCTATTACTTCAGATGAGCCCAACCATAAATTTAGTTGAGATTCATACCTAACCTGTGGGATAATTCTATCCAAGATGGATTTACTAACCACCCCTAGGTCAGATTTAGAAGGGGCAATTAGTCTTACAGGCAAGTCTGTTCTAAAACTTCTTTTATGATCCTTCTGTTTTTTTCTCAATTCCGAGGTTGGTTACTATCTCAAATGCTTCCCTATTGATAGAATCCAAATTATCATGCGTAGTTTTATGATCATTTTTTCTTAATTCTTTAAGGATAAGGTTATTATATTTATCCTTACTTATGCCATATACATAATTAGTTTTGTGAGAATGAACTAAAACGTTTTTAGAAGAATTAAGGTCATTAATTTTATTCTTAAGGTTGATAAGGTATCCCTGGCATCGATAAGGGTTTCTTTTGAATTTAAGTCCTCGTATAATTTTAGTTATATATATATATATATAAATATATATACATATAATTATAGACTAAAATGACAGGAGGCATGATGGGTTGAATTCCTTAAATTATTTATTTCTGCAAACACTATGCATATTTCAGTGGCCAGGTTATGTATGAACCTAGTGACATCATCAGGTGTATAATAGTTATATACCAAAGGAATTATGGCAAGCACATTCTAAGAGGCTTTCAGGAAAAAAAAAAAAAAAACATCTACCCACATAAACTGACAAGACAAATTTGATGAGAAAGTCACTTAAAAGGCAATTAGCCAAACTGACAACAACAGGCTACCACGACCGTCTGAGTCAAAACAAAATAATGTTTTCCTTCTCTACTTTTTAACTCCATTCCTGCACCACCAGCAGGATTCAACATCAAAGATGGATGAGTTGTGTAACATTGCATAATATGACCAATTCTACCCAGTGGTGAACCACCAAATTTGTGCGTGCGTGCGTGCACACACACACACACACATTAAATAAATGGAAACTATTTATAAAACCATATTTATTCTATTATATACATTTCAAGGGTACCAAAACATTGGTACTCTTTCATCAGATAAAATACAAAGTTTGTTTTATAAATTTTGACATAACCAAGAAAAAGATACCTTAACGGTTCAAGTTTTCCTTGGATAGTTTTCTAAGGAAAACTTGAACCATTAAGGTATCTTTTTCTTGGTTATGTCAAAATTTATAAAACAAACTTTGTATTTTATCTGATGAAAGAGTACCAATGTTTTGGTACCCTTGAAATATATATAATAGAATAAATATGGTTTTATAAATATAGTTTCCATTTATTTAATATCATTGAATATTATACTCCAGAAAACTTGTCGAGTGCTCTGAATCAGTTATAAACATTTATATTTGTTGAATTACCAACAAATTGAATATCCCTTTTGCTTATATATATATATATATATATATATATATATATAAGTTTAACTACTCAACATTTTTCACAAATGACCAGGTTGAAGCCTTAATCGATTAGAATCAGCTTTGATTCCAGGACTAATTTGCTCATCAGATGCAGTGGAGATAATCAGAATATGTTCACATTAAACAAACTTATTTCCTTTAATATAAACACCCTGCTTATTACACCAATAAACAGTGTTAATATGCACTTTTAACACATTCAAATCATGTAAAAGCATAAAATTTTCAAGCAGGTGCCTCATAGTAATATATTATTACTCAACAACTGGCTATATATATATATAGCAAATAGGTGGAGACCTTGGCTTTGATAAGTACCAATCAGTACGAAACAGAGCTCTGTCAGCTTTATCTCCCCTGTTTGCTGAAAATTTTAAGTAAGCGAGACTGTCACTACTCTAAAACAATAGCGTAAGACCTTCGAAATGCTTTTAATTAAGCATACAGTGTATTGCAAAATACACTATATATACATTCATATATATATATATATATATATAGCTGATAGATTTCTTTCCAATGTAGTCTTTATCCAGCTTTATTATCTGCTAGTCCAAACATCTGTTTGCATTACCTTTTCATGTATAAACTAATTTACTATTGAACAAAACCTTTGTTTCATAAACCACTGAGTGCCATGAGTTAATTTGATAAATTACACAAGCCTGTAGCTTCTAAATCTGTCATTGGATATAGAAGCACTTTCTTGAGAATCAACAAGCTGAGAGCAAACTTGTCTTCTAAAATGGTTAGCACTAATCTTCATTATTTAAACCTCATTATACTAGAGATTAAAGCAAGAATTTACAGTCAACATTTGGCTTGCTGTCAGAGATTCACAAAACTTGTCTAAATGAAAGCTATTAGTTTTAATTCCCAATTAATATTTCTTCAGTAGTTTTATCTTATAAAAGGTGAGCAAGCGTACTTGAAATTAAATTTCACCATCTAATTAGTAAATAGTTGTAAAGAAAATAAAGATGAATAAAAATGAATAAAACTGTAGGAATATTTAGCCATAAAATTAGAACTCCAAGAATGTTTCATGAGTGAAACAAGATTTAATGTTGAACAGAATAAATGTTTGGTTCCTACAATCTTTAACAAAGGTTTGTTTGTGGGAAAGACAGGCAGAGAGAGAGAGAGAGAAAGAGAGAGAGAGAGAGAAACAGACAAACAGAGAGAGAGACAAAGAGACACAGAGAGAAAGACAGAGAGAGGCACACAGACAAAGAGAGAGAAAGAGAGAGAGAGAGAGAGAAAGAGAGAGAGAGAGAGAGAAAGAGAGAGAGAAAGAGAGAGAGAGACACAAAAGTAATAAGTTGAGAGATTAAATTAGGTTGAGATATGCCAAGAAGATTAAAACTCAATGTGTTTTTACAATCCACAAATAGAATGAACTAATTCATCCAAGGAGTTATCCACAGGGTGAATTAATCTAAACAAGTGGATGCTGCATGGGCATATATATATATATACATAATTGACTGATGTTTGGAACTTGGCCAGTAATTTGAAGGGAAAGAGAAAGTCGATAAAACCACCCCCAATACTTTACTTCATTGACCCTGTAAGGATGAAAAGCAAAGCTAACCTTGGGATTTGAACTCAATGTAAAAGACCGTAACTATGTCACAAAGCATTTTGTCTGAAACTACTGATAATTGTTTCTACGTTAGGTACAAGGCCAGCAAATACCCAGTACATTACTGGTACTTTATGTTATCGACCCCGTAAGGATGAAAGGCAAAGTTAACCTCGGCGGGATTTGAACTCAGAATGGCAAGGGCCGTAACTCCATACGTCAAAGCATGGCGTCCGACCCTCTCCCAATACTGCCAATCCACCGCCCTTGAAACTACTGATAATGCCAATCCAACACACACACAATCCAACCCTCGCTAGAGGGGAAAACAGGTGTTAAATGAGACTGATGATGATAATGATATAGAGAACACTTGAGAGGATATTGATTGTGGCACGTATAAAAATATTTTAGAATATTCAGACTGTTCTTTTACAATAGTACTCCATAAATTCTCCATAAACACCAGACAATCAAAAACATCCAAATTTTTTGTGACAGATGGCCAAAAAAGCTATACTGTTGTGATATAGATTAGAAAAATAAAGTTCAACTTCTCACCATAAGCAGCTGGAAATTCTGAAAGATTTATTGCTCTATTGATTTGTAGCTTCAAAACTTTCAGCAGATCTCCTGTAAAACGACGTATCTGTGCTTTATGGCTAAGTGTAAGTATTTGCTTTTCACCACTTCCAAGGATCTGAAAAATATTATATTTAAAAGGCTAACATTGTTAAAGATAATATAAAACCCCAAAGAAAAAAAAATTAACATTAAATAACCCTCTCCCCATGAAAAAATGAAAACAAGCAGTGAAAATAGACTTCTTTAAATACTAACCTGTAGTACATGTGGAATGGCTTCGAAAAGGTCTACTAATTTAGTATAGCCATAGTCAGCTACGCGGCATTGTCGACCAAAATAATGGTGATATACTGGAATAAATTTGCTGAAAGGTATGTGGCAGTTTGGGGCATGTTTAAGCAAATCCACAATTTCTCGGCTTATCTGATTGAGTTGGGTGCAGGATGAATTATTTGGAGGCACAGAAGAAGATTCAGCCATGTCTGTACAGATTATAGAACAAAGACTTTACAACATCTTTATATAAATTCAAATATTTTTCTTCCATATATATTGTTAAATAGAATTTCAAACAATACCATAAATAGTATTATACTATCGGTTTCTAAAACAGATACACGATGTTAGTGCATGTATCAACTAAAAGTGTTACCAGTCCAACCCATGCCAATTTAAAAAAGCAAATAATTGTTTCTACTTTAGGCACAAGACCAGCAATTACCCAGTGCATTACTGGTTCTTTATTTTATCGACCCCGTAAGGATCAAAGGCAAAGTCAATCTCGGTGGGATTTGAACTCAGATCATAAAGGGACGTAACTATGCTGGAAAGCAAGGCATCCAACCCTCTATCGATACTGCCAATTCTAAAAAAGCAAATAATACAAAGATATTTCAATTAATATTAGCAGATAACATTTTACTTGTTAATATATCTAATGTACTTTTAATATCAGAAATAAGCTTCAAAAAGTATATTCATCATTTAACATCATATTGTTTACTTTAAGAATTCTATGAATGGATAAGGAAATTTAAATTTTGAAGCACGAAGTGGATTCTAAGTATCGACTGAAATTTTGGGTTTTAGAAATATATTTCATTTCTAACATTGATATACAGAGTGTTTCCAAAAATGTATACATACTTATTAGAATGCTGTTGACGTGTGTATACATTTTTGGGGACACCCTGTATATTAACTAGAATGTATCAAATGTCTTACTGACATTTTAATAAGCTTAGCAGGAATATATTTAAAATATGGCACTTGGTAAACTGAAATAATTCCACTGTTTATTGTTTGTAATATTTTCTTTTATTCTTCATACTCTTTATAGATTGTTGAAACTTTGCATCTAACTCAACGTCATGTAATCAAAGGTGTTCCAATCATAATTATTGGTCTTATTTTCAGGTATTAGCCAATGTCTCTTTCCCCTGTTATTAACCCTTCCATTATATATTTCTAATGAAAAACACTGCCTATGATTTTTAAATCATCAATGTGGAGAGCTTTTGTAATATAACTTCCTGATTATGAAGTGGGTGTTTAGAACATAACCTAAGGTTCTCACAAAATTATAATGGAAGGTTTAAATTTGAATATGAATAATTTGAAATAAACATTTTTTTCATCAGAAAACCAGTGATTTCAGACAGTTTCATATCAAAAGAGTTAAGACAGTGAATTGTAATATGTGGGCGATCTATCTGCTATCTGTGAAGGCACACAGCTCAGTGGTTAGAGTGTTGGCCTTGCAATTGTGAGGTCAGTCCAATTCCTGAACTGGGTGATGCATTGTATCATTGAGCAAGACATTATTTCATGTTGCTTCAGTTCATTCAGTTGTAGAAATGAGTTGTGACACCCCTGGTGCCAAGCTGTATTGGCCATTGCTTTTCTTTGGACAACATCGGTGGCATGGAGAGGAGAGACTGGTATGTATGGGTGACTGCTGGTCTTACACAAATGACCTTGCCCAGATTTGTGCCTTGGAAGGAACTTTCTAGGTGTAAATCCCATGGTTATTTATGACTGAAGGAGCTCGTTACTCTTTCATTTCATTTCATTTCATTTCATGTCCGCTTTTTCCCTGCTTGCAAGGGTGAGACGGGAGCTGTTTCTGGCTTGATGCCCTTCCTAACACCAACCTCATTTACAGTGAGTGCTGGGTGCTTTTTTGCCATGGCACCTCCACGACCACTTTGCAGTGGAGGGATAGGGACCCCTGTCCCTATCATCTCATTTCTACAGCTGAGTAAACTGGAGCAATGTGAAATAAAGTGTCTTGCTCAAGGAAACAACACATCACCCGGTCTGAGAATTGAACTCACAACCTTTTGATTGCAAGACCAATGCTCTAACCACTAAGCCATGTGCCTCCTTCTTTATCATTAACTATATGTAGCAGGTCAAGCAACAAGATAGAAGCTTTGTTGTTGGTTTGGCTCTTGATATGATTTATAGAAGTGGGCTTATTGAGCATTTTCAAAAATCTATGAAATAAAACTTCAAAAATAAATGGTGCGATGAAAACAAAAGTCTCAATATACCATTGATGCTAGAATTTTGGCTTGATGAAACAAATTGATTTGATTTGATTTCTGCATATTGAATCTTCTTCACTCCTGATTTTCCACTCATAATTTTAATACCTGGAATAGTAGTAATAAGATGTTCCAAGTTTACACCATCATTGTTGAAAATCTCAAGGGGATGAATTTCCAAAGAATAACAGACTGGGAAACTAAAAAGAAAATAAAAAACAATAAAATTTTAAATTTAAAATAGAGAAAAAAATCTGACAGCTATAGAATTAAAGATTATAACTTATCTGACAGACCTGCTAGAAGGAGTGTTTGAGGAGACTGCCCCACGACCTACTCAGGAATAAGTTGACGAAGAAGAAGAACTATTAGAACTTTTTTTTATTCAATGAGAAGTATAATTATTTTATATATAGACACCTGATCAAATTCATTTTGTTGGAATACAATTAGGGAAAGCAATGTTCTTTGATTCCTTTCATGCCTCAAAGATGCAGTAACACGCCTCAAGGGTGCAGGAACACACCTCAATGTAGCAAACAAATGTATAGACAGATCTATAAAAGCTACATATCTAATGTGTATCAGATTGATATTTTTTTTATTTGTCAAAAGATGATGGGACAATATCAATGACTTTTGCAGGTCATCTTGGACTAGTGCAGTTGATAAAGTTCAACTTCAATTTTAACATCTATACAGTAAAAGAAAATCTGAAGAACATTGCAGACAGTTGGGAAGCTACTCACCAGTTACATGGGCAGGAAGTAAGGTAAGTAGGGATGATTCTGATGGTGGGTGCGTTGGAGAGAATTTTAATTTCTGTTTAACTTTAGAAACCAGTTAAAAATCATTCTAACATGTACAGTAGTTAACCTTTTTGTGATTATATTTCTAATGAAATATACTGGACTTTTTAAAAAAATTTTCTAAAATTATTATTATTATTATTATTATTTTATAATTAAATGTTCTTTTATCAAATTATGTTGAAAGATTCTATTTCAGGTAAGAATCCTTTAAAATGTGCTGTTTTGGGTGGGTTGATATCAAAAGGGACAACATTCTCTTTAAATTCTTGTGGTTAAATAGTTTAAAATAACGAATGGCTTTAAATTAATTTACTTCTAATTTGTGCTGCTGAAAAATGTAAAAGAAAATTTAAACATTTTTTAAAAGTAAAAAAAGACAGCTATACCTCATTAAATGTATGCTCCCACCATGATTTCCAATTAAAATTTTCAATTGGGACGCCAGGTCAGAGCGTCTGAGTTTCACGTTTGGGAGAAAATTACTTGAAAGGATTTCTACTATTTCAGACAAGCTTCCAACACAATGGATTGGACAAACGGCAGTTTTGGGAGATTCTTGTACCTAGTGAGGAAATTTACAGCAAACTCTTAAGCCAGCAGGTTTGAAGACAATTTAGAATTTAAGAACTATTATTTTAACATGAAAGAAGCAATTACTTTCTATAAAGGTGATATTTATCAAATGCATTAGTGTAAAAGAAAATCAATAGAAAATCTATATCTTTCAAATCCATCCATGGATAGGTTCATTGACTTCTGAAAAAAAAAAAAAAGGCACTTGTGACATCTCTAAAGTGTATTAACAATTTGAGAGAGAGGTTAAGTATTGGAAATCAATAAGAATAAATTTCACCTGTAAAATATTCTTCGCCAACTTATTTCTAAGTGGATCATGGGAGAAGAGTCCTCAGATACGCTTTCCACAGTGTCCTATCAGAAACAACAATCTCCAAATAATGTATCAACAAGCTAATGAATATTAATCAACCATCTTGCTCATGGTCTACCTCTGGGACTCTTGCTGGTTAGGTTTTGACTGTAAAATCTGTCCTGTGATTCCTCTCTTAGGCATTCTTACCACATGTCCACAGTACTAGAGCTTAATTTCTTGAATTGGATAAGTAGTGGCTATACATGGAACCACTCCCTGATCTGAGTTATGTATCCTATTGAGTAATATTACTTCAGAGACCTTTTGGAGCCACATGTATTTATAATAATATTGTTTTGGCCATTACCTAAGATCCATAGGTAAGAGTAGGCATAAACACCAAATTGAAGGTAGTGGGTTTGGCTTTTACACCTACCTCCTTTCTTTTGATGATCAAGTACAAAAGTTTGTGCATTATTGCACCAGCTCTAGCAAAATATTACTTTGGTAATAACAGCAACAATAGCTACAGTGACTACAACAGCAACGATGACAAGAGCAACAATAATGATAACAATAATAATAATGATAATAAAAACAAAAAAAAAGAATAACAACAAGACTTGCAATTTTAGGGGAGGGAAATATTGATTAATTGGACTCCAATTGGCTGGTAATTTTATTTTAACCCTGGAAGGGTAAAAGGTAAAATGAATCTTGGTGAAATTTGAACTTATGTGAAAACCTGGAACAAATACTGCAAGATATACAGGTTTTATTTTCACATACATAACTAGTTTATTTGAGGAAATTTTCAGATGTGTATTTTCTTCCTGCCTTTTTTTTCTGTTGTTTTTCATATTTTGTCTGATGCTCTGATTCTACAAAAGTGCAAGAAATTATTTTTTTGATAAAAAATATACCAACTTTACCTGAGAATCAGTCTGTTGGGAAGCAAGGAAGGATGCAGTCAAATGAACCATTCTTCCAGCCCCACCTTGTTCTCTAATCTCAAGAATACCTTTCATTTTATACAACTCTGATACAGTGATAGAACGGTGATGCCTGGGAAAGAAAGCAATTATGTAAAGCATTACAGAATTCAGAGTGTAGAGAAAGGTTATATTTCAGGTTACATTTGATTGTCATCAACAAAATTAAATTTATCAACTATTCAATTTTTATTTTAGTCGGTAGAGCTGAACATTCCAATTGTTACGGTTTGCTCTCTTCCGAAACCTCTTTAGGGACTTGGGGAAACAATATTCCAGGACATGTCGCAGGTCCATTGCCAGTTTTTACAGCATGAAATGGAGACTGCAATATAATTTTTAAAACAGGTGCCTCTAATTAATGCCCGTTAACTTGTGTGAAAGACACCGCATTATGATTATGAGACCCAGGGGTAGACCCCCCAAACAAGATGATTGGATAACATCCATGAGCTCAGCTGGTCTTGCTTGGGGATCCAGCTGGATCAATTGGATTTGGTTGCTTCTGACAGGACTCACTAGAAGGAGTGAGTGAGGACTCTTCCCCAATACCCTCTCAGGAATAAGTGGGCAGAGAAGAGCTGAAGGAAAGGTTGGTGCCCATGGACTCCTATTGGTTTCTCTGAAGCCAAACAATGATAGCACTGATGAGATCAGTTTAAATTACAGGTTCACACCTTTTGGAAAGAAATGTGGGAGGATGTTTCAGAGAGCCCAACATCCTAGGCAGAATAGATTCTCCACTCATGAAAATTTCAAAACCACACCATCTAAATGTGCTGATTAGCTGCCTGAGCTCATACAGAGTTTTCAGTTCTGCCCATTTCTCAGACATAAAATAGCAGAGCAGCTTATATTTGAGTATATAAGATAAGTGGGGATGTCTGTTTCCTAGCTTAGTGCTGCAGTATATACTATACTTAAAAGCTAAAGTTTAGGTTGGTATCAAGAAGGGCATTCAATTGTAGTATACTGCCTCAAAAAAGCCTACAGTCCAATACTAGTATATGTTTACCGCCCCATGCCAGCGTATGTCTACCATCCCCTGCCAGGGAATGTCTACCATACCCTGCCAGGGATTGTCTACCCTGCCAGGGAATGTCTCATCCCATGCCAGGGAATGTCTACCATCCCATGCCAGGGAATGGCTACCACCCCATGCCAGCATGTCTACCACCCCATGCCAGGGAATGTCAACCACGCCATGCCAGGGAATGTCAACCATCCCATGCCACCCTCTGTCTACCATCCCATGCCAGGGAATGTCTACCATCCCATGCCAGGGAATGTCTACCATCCCATGCCAGCATATGTCTACCATCCCATGCCAGCATATGTCTACCATCCCATGCCAGCATGTCTACCATCCCATGCCAGCATATGTCTACCATCCCATGCCAGGGAATGTCTACCATCCCATGCCAGGGAATGTCTACCATCCCATGCTAGCATGGAAATGCAGATGTAAAAACGATGTTGGGGAAACTTCATAACATTCAAAAGCAATATTTTCTCAAAATTCTCCAGTTATTGGTAACAATTATTGGTAACAATATGTCAGGCCAGTCTTCTGCCTGCTACTGGGTACCATGTAATTCAATACAAATTTGAACTCAGAAAGAAGGATGTAAAGACTATAAAACATTTGAGGCAGCCATACAAGTTGGCTATCTAGCCTTTTGGATTGGCAGTGTCGGTGGAGCATTGGACAACATGCTTTATGGCAGAGTTACGGCCCTTTACCATCTGAGCTCAAATCCTGCCAAAGTTAGTAATGCAGTGGGGTTGATTTAATCAACTTTCCCCTTCCCCAAAATTGTTGGTCTTGTGACTAAATCAGAAACTAATATTAGAGCTATAAAGATTTTTTTTTTGTTTTAATCAAAATAAGAATGTTTCCCTTTAAAATGTTCCTCACTTATATTGCCATATTTGATTTAATGTTTTTAACATTTCAAGTAGTATATCACATTTTAACATCCTGTAATGATTTAGTGGTAAATGGGCAAAGTTGTTAGAATGTTATATAGAATGCTTTGTTGGATTCGTTCTGGCTCTGAATTCAAATCCCACTGAGATCAACTTTACCTTTCAACCTTTTGAGGTCGATAAATAAAGTACCAGTGCAATACTGGGGTCAGTTCTTCCCTGTATATCTCAATTCCTCTATATCACTCTCCTTCTCTGGAAGAAATAGTCTGTGTTCAGACCTAGAGAAGGATGGGCACCACAAGGTTTTAAAAAATGCCCAAGAAACGCTGTATGACAACAGCAGACCTACAACTCCACAAGGAGTTATGGTTTCACATCTACAATAATATCGTAGAAAATATCTAAAGACAGGTTTGTTAATTCACATGTTTATAGTATGTTTACTACTAGACAGAAGATTGCGAAATTTTATATAATTGGAATAACATTTGTCATAGTGTCATTGTACTGCTTTGTACTTTTCAAGAACTTTTGCAATTTCCAGTGCTACAGGACACTAAATATGTCTTTGAGAGAAAGAACGAGAGAGCGCGAAATAGCAGGAGCAAGAGAGAGAGAGAGCGAAATAGCAAGAGCAAGAGAGAGAGCGAGAGAGCGAGAGAGCGAGAGAGCGAGAGAGCGAGAGAGCAAGAGAGCAAGAGAGCAAGAGAGCGAGAGAGCAAGAGAGCAAGAGAGCAAGAGAGCAAGAGAGCGAGAGAGCAAGAGAGCAAGAGAGCAAGAGAGAGAGCGAGAGAGCAAGAGAGCAAGAGAGCAAGAGAGCAAGAGAGAGAGCGAGAGAGCAAGAGAGCAAGAGAGCAAGAGAGAGAGCAAGAGAGCAAGAGAGAGAGAGAGCAAGAGAGCAAGAGAGAGAGCGAGAGAGCAAGAGAGCAAGAGAGAGAGCGAGAGAGCAAGAGAGCGAGAGAGACAGCAAGAAAGAGAGAGCGAGAGCAAGAAAGAGAGAGCAAGAAAGAGAGAGCGAGAGCAAGAGAGAGAGCGAGCGAGAGCAAGAGAGAGAGAGAGAGAGCGAGCGAGAGCGAGCGAGAGCGAGAGCGAGAGAGAGCGAGAGAGAACAAGAGAGCGAGAGAGAGCGAGAGAGAGCGAGAGCAAGAGAGAACAAGAGAGCGAGAGAGAGCGAGAGAGAGCGAGAGCAAGAGAGAACAAGAGAGCGAGAGAGAGCAAGAGAGAACAAGAGAGCGAGAGAGAGCGAGAGAGCGAGAGAGCGAGAGAGCGAGAGAGCGAGAGAGCGAGAGAGCGAGAGCAAGAGAGAGCAAGAAAGAGAGAGAGCAAGAAAGAGAGAGAGAGCAAGAAAGAGAGAGAGAGCAAGAAAGAGAGAGAGCAAGAAAGAGAGAGAGCAAGAGAGAAAGAAAGAATGAGAGAAAGAGAGAGTAAAACAGCAAACAGCAAGAGAGAATTGTTACAGTTTATCTTCCGATATGGTTCGAAGTAAACTAAATTGAAAGAATTTAATGCAAAAGGTGTCTAAATGAATGTTTAGCACAGCTGAAAATGAATGAGAAGGTTTGAAAAAAATTTAAGAAATGTTAAGATAAGCCTGTGGCATTTCTTAGTGCATGGCAAGAAATAATTTCCATTTATAATACTCAGAGAATTCTACAACTACATCTGCGATAAAATTATTTCATACAAATTCAATAAGAAACTTTTGTTACAGCATCATTGAAATTTAACATTAATTGAGCAGTATTGAAAGGATACTAAGATTGGCATTTCATTCTTCTGAGGTTGATAATATAAAGTACCAGCCAAATGCTGAGGTTGATATAATTGACTTTCCTCTTACCACAAATTGCTGACCTTGTGCCTAAATTAGAAACCCTTGTTCTTGTTCTTTGTAATTACTTTTACTTAATGGAAAGCAATGATTTGTTCATTACTTCCAGCATGTGACAACCTTTCTAGTGCTGGTGCCACAATAAAATGTATCCAGTCCACCCTGTAAAGTGGTAATGCTGGTGCTGTAATAAAATGTATCCAACCCATCCTGTAAAGTGGTAGTGCTGGTGCCACAAAATGTATCCTGTCCACCCTGTAATGTGGTAGTGCTGGTGCCACAATAAAATGTATCCAGTCCACCTTGTAAAGTGGTCATGCTGGTGCTGTAATAAAACGTATCCAACCCATCCTGTAAAGTGGTAGTGCTGGTACAATGATAAAACATACCCAGTACACTATGTGAAGTAGTAGTACTAGTGTTATTAAAACACACAGTATGGTGGTTTGTGTTGGGAAGGGCATCTAGCCTGAGAAACCATGTCATATACAGTACATATTTACATTGATAAACTAGTGACTGGAAAAAAAATGAGCATTATCAATAAATTTTTAGTGAATTAGTCACAGGGTTATTTACTTTGGTAAATGCCACTGCAGGCCAACCACTAATTTAATTCGATACAGATATAATAAGGTTAACAAACTCGCTCATGAATGAACTGTCCGAGAGCCGTCACCAAATAAGCTAAGATGTCTCTTTTCTCCCTCCTTTATAATCCCTAGACCGGAAGTTCAAGAAATCCTCTAGAATTCAACGGGAAGTAACTCCAATTAGTTTTTTTCTTCCCGGGCAAGGTGGCGCTAATCAATACAAATTTATGGCCTTATACTTATATAAGATGACAGACCACTAATAGAGGACACTATAAGATACAATGGTTAAGATTTATAGGATAAGGAAATAGGATTTTACATTGAAAGGTTAGTAAATATCAACTGAAATAGCTTTTGATACTGCCTGAAACCACCATGGACTTATGATATAAAACTGTTGGTGTGAATTTTAAAATGTGTGAAATATAGTGAACTAAATTTAGACATTAAATTACCAAGTCCAGTGTTTTTGCCACAATATTCAACAGCTCAAGCTGGAATTTTAAATGACTATACACACTAAATATTCCTTTGGCTATTAAGTTAATTACATTGGCCACAATAAATGTTATAGATATCTTATGTCTGCTCTGTTTAATTACTGTCTAGAGAATGGACAAATTCTATTAAAACTAATTAAAATAAGAGATGAAAGAAACTACACTTGTTGACAATAGTCTCATCTTACAATGGATAAATATTGAATATTGCTTGTTAAAAGATACTTCCTCTAACAATCATGGAATAACTTAAAAAGCAGAGCTTGGAGTAGGTGCTATATGTTGGAAATATGCAAATAAATTAATTTACTGCTGCACTGCCTCGACACTATACTGGCCCAACATTGCAATACTGCACTGCCACACCACCCTAACACAGCACTGCCACACCACCCCTGCTACATCAGCCTAATATTAAGCGACCCAAACACTCCACCACCCTCTTCACCATATACCACAAAAAAAAAAAGCAAAAAAAAACTTTAACCCCTCAGTTGGAGCAAGGAACTAACAACTGCCAATAAATTTCCCATTTTCAACAAAAACATGTTAGAATCAAAGAATATGATATCTTACCTTCTGTCAAAGTGTTCAATAAATTTAAACAGGGGCAAAACATGTCCTTTTGCTTCTTTCAGTATAGCTATCACTTCCAACCTAGTTGGAACAAATTGAGAAATGAACACACAAAATATTAGTGAGATACAATTATATTGCATATAAGATATCTATCCTCAAAAATTCATCATTCACTGATTATTTACTGTAATAAACATTAGAAAATACATTTTCCACCCTACTGCTCCCCCTGCCCCAATATCTTCTATGATGTCAAGTGCAGTAGTCCTATAATTTAATAGCATACACAGACCATCCTTATGGTACACTCTCCAAGGCTAACACAGCCATCAAGGATTTATATACTAACTCCCAATGGTGCATAAGAACTGAGGATGACTATAGTGAATTGTTTGAGGTCATCACTGGAGACCACCATGGATGCCTGCTGTCTCCAATTTGCTTTGGCCACTGACTGGATTCTCAAAAGGGCAACAGAAGATAAGGAGATTGACTGGCTAGAGGAACAGAAGCACTTAGACCTTGACTTTCCAGAGGATATTGCAGTCATGGCCAAAAATACATCCGACTTGTAGTATCTGATAGATGAGGTCATCTGCAGCCAGCATTGGTCTCAGCATTAGTGTCAAAATGACCAAAAACATGCTAGTTGGTGTACATCCATCACCAACAAATGTCTACATCAGGTTGTGGACGCAGAAGATTTATTAACAGAAGTGAGGACATGGAAAAAGAAATCAATTGCAGAATAGGCAAAGCTTTGGCTGCTTTTAAGCAACTCAAGATTTGGAGGAGCAAAAGACTTTTGCTTGGTACCAAGATGAGATTTTACAACAGCAATGTGCTTTCAATATTCCTGTACAGGTGTGAAACAGTGTGAAGACCAGCCCAAAGAACCAATTAGATGCTTTTGATACCAAAAGTGTACACAAAATCCTTGGTATCAGGTAGAATGACAACAAAGAAGTGTCAACAAACCCACCAACAGCAAGTCTAACATCATGTGCAAGCATAGAATTGGTTGGTTGAGACATCACATAACTCCCAATTGGGAGACATACTAATCACATCCTGTATTGGTACTCCCATAGAAAGAGGTGAAGACGCAACACACAATCAACAGACCATGCGTCTCAAGATGTGGAGGCTTAGAAGCCTAAACTGCATCAAGAAAAGTATTTCTTTGAACTAGACAAAGGTCTAGTGTGGCTATAGGTAAAATGTCCATTCATTCCTGTAACAGTATTTAAATGCTCCATTCGAGTCTGCTTTATCTTCAATAGCATATTGACCCTAAAGCTGAATTCCTTATCACCTTGCACTTCCTCCACTTGCTTTATATTCTCACTTCTCCCACCTCACTTGATCCTCACAAACTATCACCTCTCCTTCACTTAACTTTCTCTTCCATCATCGATCTCAAACTATTCATGACACTTCTCATTTGTTTTCTGTTCCATCTCACCAACAACTCTGCATCTACTTCATTCTCTTCACCACAAGCAAATTTAAATCTAAACAACAACACTCCTATAATTTCTCACTAAACTCTAAAACAGACTTTCGTTTTTCCTCAGCATAAAATTTATTTCACTACTTTATTTCCTTTTACAATTAAGTGAATGTCAATCTATTACTCATACCAGAAAACATAACATACTTGTTTTTGTTCACTCAAAATATCCACCCTTTGTGCCTACACAAGTAATTAGTCTTTATCATTTGACTCACATGGCAAACAATATATTTTAACAGAGCATAATGGAAAATAAACTGTTAATTAAATGTTTGAACTGATAATTAGAAATAACTTCATTTCTATGAGGAAAACACCAAAGATTTTAAAACAAGCGTTATTGATGTGCTCATGCATGTTTTATACTCGACTAAAAAAATGTTTTCATGCTATAAAAACTGATTAAAAAAGTAAACAAAAAACAGCATATAGGCTCATATGAAGACGTACAAAAATTCATTATAGAACGGAAAAGTGGATTGGCAGTATTGGTAGAGGGTCGGATGCCATGCTTTGACAGAGTTACAGCCCTTGCCATTCTGAGTTCAAATCCTGCCGATGATAACTTTGCCTTTCATCCTTATGGGGTCGATAAAATAAAGTACCAGTAATGTACTGGGTAATTGCTGGCCTTGTGCCAAAAGTAGAAACAATTAAACGGAAAATGTAATTTCTTTTCAATTTAAAGAACTGTAATTGAGATCTTTCAGAGATAGACAGCCAAAAATTTGCACAAGGAAAGTCATTTAGAACAGTTGCCCGAAAATCATGCTTGTATTATTGATGCTTGTTTTATTGATGATAAAAGTGAAAACAGCTGTACAATACTTAAATATGGCCCAAGAATCACCTTTGAATTCTATGTTTATATATTTAATAGTCAACATTGTATTGTTGGTATTAAATTGACTGTACTCTACTGCTGGACCAAGGAAATTAAAAGCAAAAGATTATCAGATTTCAACTGATAATTATCATGCAATGTTCACAAAATAATTATCATGCAATGTTCACTTTTTCTATAAATGTAATATATGCAAGATATCTTGTAGATCAAAATGTAGACGCGATAGAGCAAAATAAATTTCATAATCACAAAGAGCACCCTAAAATTAACAAATATCATCTAAAGTAGTGCTTGCTAAAAAATTAGTGTCATCGAGTGTAATCAGCAATTGAGTAATCATCGTTTAACATTTATTTTCAACACTGGCATAAGTTAAACAGGTTGTCACATTTAAGTCAGGTAAGGTGATCATGTTTTGCTCATACAGGACTGTTTCTGACTTGGTTTCTACAGCTGGATGCCCTTCCTAATGCCAACCATATCTACAGAGTGGACTGGATGCTTTTTTTTCATGACATTCATGACCACTTTACAGTGTGGACTGGGTGTCTATCATCATGGCACCATAATGATCCCTTTACAATGTGGACTGGGAGGTGGTGGGTGTAAAGGCAGGGGTGAAGGGTGGGTGATAAGGTGTGGGTAGAGTGTTAGGGCATGCAAGGTGTGTAGAAGAGGGAGGGAGGATAGAGGTTAAGTGGCGCATACTAGATTTATGCTTCAACTCATGTGCAAAGGAAGGTGGGTCTTCTGCATTGCTGCATAGCGCCAAAGATCTTGATCCTATGTCATCGCCTTTGAGAAGTGCAATAGTGCAAAGTCAGCTTTTATCACTTCATCCCAGGTCTTCCTACTCCATAGCTTTCATCAACTTTGATTGCCCTGCCCTTTTTATACATCTGCCATCCTTCATATGCATCACATGGTCATAACACTATCTCTCTTGCACACTGCATCTGGTCTTTCTTATACCCAGTTCATTTGTTTTGCCATTCATGTATATCATTAAAAATCCATCAGAGCATGCAGGCTTCATTTCTTTCCAATCTTCACAGATCCTCTGTACTCAACACCCAGGTTTCACTACCATGCAACATTGCTGTTCATATATATGCATCATACAATCTACCATTTATTTTGAGGGAAAAAAACCTTTTGTAGCTAACAGCAGTAGTAACTCCTTGAACTTTCTCCATCCTGTTCCCACTGACTACTATACTTTTAGAATACCTTCCTCCTCTGCTAATTTGATCACCCAGGTAACAAACTGTCAACTATTTTTACAGAGCAGTGGATTCTTGCTACTTACTGCACCTGTGTATTGGCCACATAAAAACCTATATTCTTTGATAGCCTACTTGTGATCCCTCTACATCTCATGTACACAGTTTACATTTGGAGCATAGGATGGAATTTCTACCTACTCCATTCCTGCACACTAAGCAAGAGCATTTCCCTTTTGATTCTAGACCATGCTTCCAGGTTTGGAATTTCTTTAATTCTGCTATAGTTTCAGCTATAAGGGTTAAATCATCAGCATACAGAAGTTCCCATGGGCAGCCAGTCTTAAATTCTACTGTTATAGCCTGCAGGACGATAACACGAGAGGAGTAAGGAGGGAGCCCTGATGGACACCTACCTGCATGCTAAATTCTTCACTAATTCTGACCTTGTTAACTGTTCCTCTACACATTACCTAATGAGACTGCATATTATAAATGGAAGCTTAGCTGATAAATTATTTCCATAAGGAAAGGGTTAATTAAGTTAAGTACACTACAAAATGAGATAAGATGGGTTAAGAGTGGCATATAAAATTAAGTGTGAAGAAAAATATTGTTAAGTTGATTGTGTCAGTGATCTACAAAATATTAAAACTGACTAATACTTTGTAGAAAAGCTAACAATTGCATCAACAATGACAAACTGGAAAGGAAACAGGAGAACACGAGACTTTGCTTCTATTGCTTGATATATTGGAAAAAATGAAATCTTTAAATAAATAACTTACTGTATTAAAAAGAAATATACATTGAATAGTGTAGTTCTATATCAGGGTACTCAAACTCAGAAGGGCCATTATGTCCTGGAAAAAAGACTGAGCCAAAACCGAGATCCAGTTGGGGGATGTGATTTCCAGTTATAATGCTTATCTGCAATACAGCAGATTGGTTACAGTTTACCCCTACCCCCTCATTAAAATGAATTCATAGGATATTAAGTGGGACACATAAATAAGTACAAAATGTAGGGAGACAAATTTACTGTTTCAAATGTTCTGCCATAGATAACATGTTTGAGGCCCTCTCCTGTATGCATTAGAGCAGTCTTGGGATGGTTTGTGAAGACCATAAGTACATTCCCTTTCTTCAGACCAAACGATTATATAACTGAGGATTGAGGGTAGCTTAATAAAATTACCACAGGGTGGTGGAACACCTTTAATCATAGGTCAGCTTGATCAAGTCTGATCTATTATTAAATAGCAAAGGAGAGAGTTATATCAATAATGTTAACAAGCTTTTAAGATGACAGTAGCTGTTTTAAACCAAAATTATTTCTAAAAAGAAAAAAACATTTTAGAACAAAATCCCATGTTGAATATTAACCAGAATAAATTACTGTTTGTTTTTCACCACCAGCATCTCCACAAATATTTAGCTTGTTTGACAAGATAATTTTAATATTTACTTTGGTATAATTTGAATCACATTTTACAAAATTTTTTCACTAAAAGAAATATCACATAATAGAAAATAAAATGTCTCAATTTCATTTGGCTGGCTACAAACAAAGTAAATGTTTTCAGGTGTTTATAATATCATCAATTTCTGTCGACTAAATACAGATAACTTTATAAAGAAACATAACAGTTAATTGAAGTAACTCTGTAAATTCACTGATCATTGTTTCGGTATCATTGTAGAGTCTGTTTTTCCATGCTTGCATGGGTTTGATAGCTGATCATGCAGACCTATGATTAAAAGTGTTTTAGCTGTGACGCTCACCGAAGCAACCCTCAATCCTCTTAGTCTTTATACAATGGTTTAATCTGAAGAAAGGGACTACTACTTATGGTCTTCACAAGCTTGGTATGATTTTAATGTTGAGCAATTATGGACTAGATACTATGAGGCAATCAGTTTGGTTACACATCAGACATTTTAATAGTTGCCATCAAAATTAATTCAAGCTATTTTGGTTACATATAAACAAGTAAAACACCCCTTGACAAGACAGTAGTCTAATTTTGTCAACAGAATATAATCGATTTTATTTTAATATTTTGGCTCTAAGCGTATTAATAAGAATAATAAAACATGGCAATATTTCAAAACAGAATCAAGGTTTTCAAATAGTTGCAGTAAAGCATTGAAACAAATGTATTTTCAACTAGCTTTATCTCCTGTGTGATCATGCAAGTGATCACCTTTTATGTTAATATTTACCTCCCTTCCTCATCACAAACATACACACCTATCTTGAAAGAGTATGTAGAGTTGGACTTCATCTTGATGAGGACAGGGTAACTGCTCTAGTGTTAGTGCTACAATAAATTCACTTTCTACATTGGTAAAATGGTAGGTGATCAAATAGAGAAAATGTAGTGTAATGATGCCAGTTTTTCAAGAACACAACATTTACAGTACTGGCAACATAAAATGCACCTATTCATCATCATCGCTAGCATGGGTTTAGACAGGAATTGTCCCACTTGAGGTAAGATTGGTCATCTAGCTCGTATAGGACTGTCTGGCAGGTTTTCTACGGCTGGATGCCCTTCCTAAAACCAACCACGTTTACAGTATGGACTGGGAGGTTTTTACCGTGTTACCTACATGGCCACATTACAGTGTGGACTGTTTTTTTTTGTCGTGACATCTACATGACCTCATTTATTTAAGATTGGATGTTGTGGTACCAACATAACTTTACAGAGAAAGGGGATCGTGTTGATGGGGGTGGAGTAGGGGTAGTGGGATGGGGTGTATATTTGGTTAGGAGGTGCCTACTGACTAGGTTTCGCTTTGTACATAGGCAAGGCATGTCTTCTGTATTACTGCGTAGTGCTAAAGATCTTGGTCCAGTGACATTGTCTTAGAGAGCAGTGTGTAAGGTCGGAATTTATCAAATCGTCCCAGATTTTTCTGAGTCTGCCTACTCCGTAGCTACCATCTATTTTGATCGCCCTGCACTTTTTTATACAGCTGTCATCCTTCATGCACATCTTGTGACCATACCAACGTAGTCTTCTCTTGAGTAAACAGCATCTGATCCCTCTTATTCCTAATTTCTCACTTAGTTCATTTATGCTTTGCTGTTCACGTATATTACAATTACACATCCAATGGAGCATGCCTGCTTCATTCCTCTCCAGTCTGTGCAGATCCTCTGCACACAATGCCCATGTCTCACTGCCTTGTAACATAGATGTTCGTATGCAGGCATCATACAATCTGCCTTTTATTTTTAGAGAGAAACCTTTAGTGACCAATAGTGGTATAAGCTCTCTGAACTTTTTCCATCCCATTCTGACTCTGGCTACTGTACTTTCAGAGCACCCTGCACCACTGCTGATTTTGTCACCCAGGTAATGGAAGGTGTCCACTATTTCTATAGAACCATCTGTGCAATAGAAGGAGCTAGTATCCTGTGGGAACTTGCTACTTATTGCACCTGAGCACCAGCCACATATAAAATCTATGTTCTTAGCTTACCTGTGATCCCACTACATCTTTTATGCACCCATACTTTGCATTTGGGACATAAAATGGAATTTCTGCCTACTCCTTTCCTACACACTGAGCATGGCCATTTCCCAGAGGGGGTCCTGTGCCCTATTTTCCTTCCTACATACTAGAACTTTAGTCTTAGACAAGTTAACTTTAAGGCCTTTTGATTCTATCTAGACCATGCTTCCATGTTTCAAATTTCTTCTCTAGTTCAGCCATTGATTCAGCTATGAGCGTTAGATCATCTGCATATAGAAGTTCCCATGGGCAGCCAGTCTTGAACTCCTGTTATAGCCTGAAGGGCAATAATAAATAGGAGGGGGCTAAGGATGAACAACTTTTATGCTAAATTCTTCACTATATTCGTTAATTCTAACCTTGCTGACTTTCTTTATACATGGCTAGTATAGCTCTCACAAGCCATTCATCAACACCTAGTTTTCTAAGAGCCCACCAGATATTGGAGCAGGGGACTGTCAAAGGCTTTCTCCAAGTCGCCAAAAACTAAGTATATGGGTTTACTTTTAGCTAGGTACTTCTGTAGTTGTCGTACAAGGATAAAAGCGTCTGTGGTACTTTTACCTGACACACACCCAAACTGCATTTCATCTAGATCAATTTGCTCTCTGATTAGTTGCACTATAACTTTTTTCTGTGACCATGACCTGGTCAATTAATTTAATGCCTCTATAGTCCCCCTATCTAAGGCATCTCCTTTACCCTTAAAGTGGCTGGTATGAGAAAGGGTATCCAGCAATACAATTTATGCCAAAAAGGGAATGTATGTGCAAGACATGATCTGACAAGATAAGAAAGCTGTAACTCAGACCCTAATTAGTTAAATTCATTTGTATGTCTATTTGTAAATCTAGTTGTAAATCTATTTGCAAGTGGATTCAAATTTATATGACAAGTGGCAAAGTTGTCTTGCTTCCATTTTTTAATTAATACATATTTACAAATCACATTCTAGTTGCAATTATTTTGCATTTGTGAAGTAGAACTTAACTTTTTTCATACAAAATCATCTGAAGTTTAATTATAGTTCAGTAATCTGAAACTATTTCAAAATGTTTATTATCTAAAAACCTATTATAAATCTATGTTAAGCTATGTTTCAAACACTAGATAAAAATCCTTTCAAATTCTTAGTAATTTTCCAAATTATTAGAAAATTACAAGTAGTGTCTTTCATTAGAAACATGTTAAGACAAGGACTAATTAAGTTTGTGTTTCAATCTTAATGCCAATTGTAATTATTTCATCTTTTTTTTTTTTTTTTATTAACCCTTTTCTTACAATATTTCTAATGAAATCTGTATTTGAATTAATGAAACATTGAGGGATTTACCAAAATTATTAATTATTTTATTCGTATTTGTAAAATAAAATATTCTTATATCAAATTATGGTGGAAGATAATAAGGAACCTTTAAAACAAGTGTCTTTTTTTTTCATAGAACCAGGGGTGGTTTAACGGGGCAGATTTGTATTAAAAGGGTTCATATAAATGAGCCAACAACAAAACCTATATCTGGTGAATTGACCTGTTAGAAACAGATTGGTCAAAATCATGATAATATAGTCTTAGTTATGAAATATCTTTGGTCATAGGTCTGCTCTGTCAGGGCACACACAAGACTAAACAACTTTTTCAAATATTTCACAATATAATTTCTTATCTCATAAAAAGCCATACGTTTAAAAACACGAAATCATTCTTTTCATGTTAATTTGATAAAGTTATGAATAATTTTAAATCCATAGAATTTTCTTCCATATTATGAAGAGAAAAAACATACCTCATACTGGACAAATTGTTTACATTTTCTTCAGACTTCAAACATACATGTAGCCTTTTATAACCAATTTTCTTTCCATGGAACTGACATATAGCAAATCTGGCATCTTCAATTGTTGGTATCTGCACAATGGCCAACTTAGAATTATCAGCTTGTGTTCTGACTATTACATCATTAACCTGTTAGACAAAAGTATACTACGAATCAAAACAGCTCAAAAAATTTACTTTATATTTACTTTGGCATTAGGAAGGTCATCAAACCATAGAAATCAAGTTAGAAACAGATACACATGAACAGGACATGGTCCCTGACCTGACTCATCTCATGACATGACATGACATGACATGCCACTTAACCTGTAGAAGCATGAAAAATGGACATTAAATGCTGATGATAAATGAAATATATTGACATTCAGATTTTACTAGAAGCCACAATTTTGCTCTGAAAATCTATATCTATTACTTTTGGCAACAGGTTATGGCATACTGCTTTGTTTTTTGGTGAGGGGAAAAAGGTTATGGTACACTGCTTTTTGGGAGCAGAAAGTTAATGAATATTGTTTTGGGGACAGAAAACTTAGTATGCCATTTTGGGGACAAAAAGTTAAGACTTTTGTGGACAAGTTAAGAAAGACCGTTCAGGTGACAAAAAGTTAAGGAAGACCATTTTGGGGATAAAATATCTAAGGAACACTTGGTCAAATTTCACACCCACAATATAGCTAATACTACAGCCATAAGACAAATCTTGCTTTTTATGGCTAGAAAATACTCCAGTTTCCTAAAATTTGCCATCTTTCTACAAAGCTCAAGTAGGACCAATAACAAATACTGCTTCCATGTCCATGACTGCTACTGTTATACAAAAAACAAACAAAACACTTGACTGCATCTTAAAAAATAAAGTCACCAAACTGATGAAGTTCTCATCAATACTCCAGCCACAATCCCCCACTGTCTCTTCAGTGTGTTCTCTACCACTATTACGGTGGCTTCTGCTCCTTAAATTTAGTTAATCTATTTTCATCTCCACTCTGGTTTGACACCCATAGTATCTACTCCTATCCTGCCATATGTTTCATTAATATACACAATCTTTCCTACCCACCAAAATCAATCCCATGGAATGTCCTTGCCATTGGTTTTTATCCTTCAGTAATACACCTGTAGTCAAGAAGAACGGCTACATTAAGCTCACTGGTTCCTTCGGACACAAAACAAAACACACCAAGACATAATACAAAAATTTAATGGCTACCCTGATGTAATGATTTTAGTCTCCATACCCAATTTCAGATCAACTCACTTGTCAAATAATACAGTAAATTTGGTAGAAATTCTATATTAACATAGAATAATATATCACACCTTAAATATATATTCCTGTAATATTTCCATGTTGAGTAATTAGTTATATGAAAAAGCAATTGTATCAGCAGTATATATAGACATAGAAAACAAGCATTTAGAAAAGGATATGTGGAATATGAAAATTGAATTAGATTTTGCCATAACTTTCAATAAGAAAAATAGTCTAATAATAACTGGGCATATAAGCTTGCTGAATAGAAACAGGTGCCCATTCAACAGGCTGATATGCCCAATTATTATTAAACTATTTCACTTAGTCAAAAGCTAAGTGTGCGTGCGTGTTCCAGAGTATTGTTATAAAAATGCAGTAGAAGTCAGGTTAGAATTTACCTCATTTATTTGTTACACAATCGCAGTTATACATATTTTGATGGTAACTTATGAAACAGTTCCCATCGTAATACGTATAACAGCAAATATATGATGTGAATTCTAACCCACTGGCTTTACTTCATTGTGTTTTATTCCTATATATATATATATATATATATAATGTTCATCCATATTATCTATGCTTCTATTAAGTGAATGCAACAGTTAAAAGAAAACCTTACCATAACTGCAGTTCGAAAAGTTGAAAAGAGAATTTCTTTCCATTCTCTTAGACTAATATTATAGTCGAGATTAGTAACAACCACTTCCACAGAGTCCTGTGCAGCACAAGTTTCAGTGTCTGGCAATATCACTGGAATGCTGTTTGGGACTCGGGAACTTGATGTTCTTGCACAAAATATATTTTTAAGCGCTTTTTGACCAGCAGACGATCTATGGAATCTTAGTTTGGTGGCAGGAGAGTTTTCAAAGTCTTGATTCTTAAAATTATTTGAAGGAACTTCAAATGTAGGAGATTTTTGATTTTCTATTAATCGATTCTGTAAACAAGTGATATTGCTTCCTTTAATAAGTCCCTTTTGAATGCCATTTTGCTTATAAATATCAAAATTATTATTGTCTAGGTTGGTTTTAGAGGAGAAATCAGATTTGTCTTTAACACCATTGATATAATTTTCATTTGAGGATTTTGAGTAATTGCTCTCCGAATTATGGTAAAATATATTTCCATCAAAAAATGTATTCGAGTCAGATTCAGCTGTTTTCAAATCTGAATAAAAAAAATTTAATTAGAAAAGATTAGGAAAAGCTGCAGTTAATTTTAAGCAATTTAATGAAGATATATTAAAGTAGGTCTTTCAATTTAAGCATATTGTAAAAGGATTATTTTCTGTGGAAAATGACAAGATTAAATCTTATAATTAAAAAAAAACAAAAAAACATTTTTGGCTGAAGAATTGAATTCCATTTTCAGAAATTAACTGAAGTATGATGTACTTTATTTTAAATCCTGATAAAAAAAAAAAAAAGGAAATAAAATCTAATGACATATTTTTAACATTTGTTTAAAAAATATTTCAGAAATAGTAACAAAGAAAGAAAGAGAAAAAGTAAAGTATTTGACAATGTAAAATATACAGATTATGTAGGAATCTATAGAACCTTCTTTTAATGCCAGGAGAGTTTTAGATTCATGATTCTTAAAATTATTTGAAGGAATTTTAAAGGTAGATTTTCAATTTTCAATAAATCCAGCCTGTAAACAAGGGATTTTACTTCCTTTAGTTTATAAATAGCAAAATTGTCATTGTCTAGATTGTTTTAAAGAAAAAAAATTTTTTAAATGAGGAAAAGACCAAGGATAAAATTGTATTTAAGATGACCAGTAATCCTTTTATTATATTTCTTCTAATGAAAAACACTGCCTATAATTTTCAAATAATTTTTCAAATAAGATTTTGGAGGGATTTTGTAAAACTTTCTAATTAAGCTGGTGTTTGGAACATAACTTTATGTAGGGACATTTGGGTTATGAAAGACGTTTAAATAAATATAAACACATTAAAATACACAGCTTAGTATCATAAAACCAGTGGTGGTTTGATATTAAAATCAACATAATTTTTTTAATGAAAGGAAATTTAATTTTTCAGCAATAATGTCCAGGTAAAATAATTTCTAACTGTCTTAAGTCCAGGTAAAATAATTTCTAATTTAAGCACAGGGTCAGCAATTTTAAGGGGAGAGGAAAGTCAATTATATCTACCCTAGTACTTTACTGATGTTTTATTTTTTCAGCTCAAGAACATTGAAAGGAAAAGTTGACCTCAGGAGGATTTGAACTCGGAATAGAAAGACTTGGAACAATACTGCAAAGCATTTTGTTCAACACTATTATGATTCTGTCATGCCACTGCTCTCAAGTCTAATAATAATGTAACATGAAAATATTTACCTGATATAGAAGATACATCAGAAGTTGGTGAGCTATACATTTGTGGAAGAATAAAAGAATATTCAGAAGAAAAAACTTTGTAAAAATCGTGAAGGTCAGTCATTGTCAATTCTTATTTTTATTTAATGGTTTCCTCTTTTTCTTCTAAATGTTCAATTATTCAAGATGTTCTATTCTTCAGCTGCAGTACTCGCACAACTATGTACGACTTCAGGGAATAAACACAGAAGATTTTTTTTTTTTTTTTTAAAGTAGCATGACTTGCCCTTTCTTATTAAAAAAAAAATGTTCAACTTGGAATAAAAATTTGCATAAGAAAGAATAATTAGCTCTAAAATGTAACCTCTCTAAAAAGGGAGGAATAAAAGAAAAATAATTTCCTGTGATAATTTATATTTTATTAAATTCTTCTGAAATTGTACAAGAGAGATTTTTAAGGGGAGGTATTAAACTTGATATTAATACATTACATCAAATGACTTTATCAACTCAGGAAAAATGTAAGCATAGTTGACTCAAGTAAAATTTGAACTTGTTTATTTTAGTTATCTCTACTGTTCAATAATTTGAGTATTGATTTTTATTTTAAAGTTGATCTGAAAAAAAATTCTTGAGTGAAGGAGAATTTCATTTCGACTGTATCAACCTCTGTATTTTATTGTGTCTTATAGTAGTTGGATGTGAACCTGTATTTTCACTGTGACCTTGGTATTTCATTAAAATACATTTTTGTAATTGGATGGGAATGTGTATTTTCCCTGTGACCTTGTATTTAATTAGTATACTAGCAGAAGTACCTGGCATTAACCGGGTTAAATAAACAATGAAATTTCATTCAAAACTGTATATTTTAAAAATATTTATTGTGATGAGTGATTTTAACATTACCTGCATAACAAATTCTTTCTGTGAGATCATCATCATCATCATCGTTTTTACATCCGTGTTTCTAAGCTTGCATGGTTTGGACGAGTTTTTTCCAGCATACTATCTACTTGTCGTGTGCCTTCATCATCTCCTCTGTGAGTCTCGGCGATTTAATATCGGCTCACATCACCTCTGCTCAGGTCTTTCTTGGTCTACCTCTACTGTAGCTTACTTCCACTAGTATTTCCTGGCACTTCTTCATCCAGCAGTCATCATCCATACACATCACATGTGTGTACCAATGCAGTCTTCACTTCTGCACACTACAGATTCTTCTTAAACCTAGCTTCCTTGATGGAACAAATTTTGCATTAGGTGGAGTGAATTGAAATTGTCTTGATGAATCATAAAATGGTAGTAAAAATCCTTCTATATATAACATTTTCTTCCTGGTATTATCATTTTCATCTTTTTGAGGGATTTTAAAATGGCATCCATCTTCTCCATTCACATAAATTAAAGAATATTGGAGAGCATTGTGTTTCATTTATTCTCTGTAATTGATTCTCTCCCATGAAGGATTATGTCACATTTACTATGCTCTTCTCCAGATATTACAATAGTGACTTCATTATATTCAGGTGCATTATAGTGGAGTGAATGCTTTCCTGGTGGTCTCTTGTCAGTACTTTGAGTTCTTTTACAGGTGCATTTTCTAGGGCATATTTAAAACTTCTCATATAGCTGTTTTTTCTATGTAACATCTTGTAGTTGCAATATCAATTCACACTTTGTTTCTTTATTCCTTTCATATCTTGTCTGTGCTTCGTTTTTCATATCACTGATGAAATATAGATTTTGGTTCTTTTGAATGTGGCTGAAGTGGTTTAATTATATATACTTGCCCTTGGATCTTAAAAGTGGGCATAAAGCCACTTTCATGGATGACATTTGCAATGCATTATTGTGATTCTGTATATTTGGAAGGAAGTCTTTTGATTCAGTAGTTGTACCAATTAGTAGTTCTAGTGGTTCAGGTAATACTTTCAACTTGATCTTTCTTTTTGAACAGTACAATCCAGTTGACTCACCATTCCATCTTTCAGCACTACAATTTGGACAAATCTTGTTCATTGAGGAATTTGAATTAAAGGTTCTGAGACATAATTCTGATATAGATTGTAACTAAAAGCAGTAAAGTTCCACCCAGCAACCTTTTTAAATCATAAGTCTTTTGTTTTGCTCTCTGTTCACATAGCCTTTGAGTTTGAGATTCACTTTCTTCGTTACCTTTGAGCTGCATGTTACCTTTGCATGCTACCTTTGCTTTCTTGATGATTTTCATACATCTGGTTCCTTTTATCCAATAGTTGCATACCTTTCCCTATCATCAGCAAGGCTTTTTGATCTTTGTTCTGATTCGTTTCACTGTTGCTTTTCTTTGTTTTTGGAGTCTTATCACTTTAATTTTCCATTTTTAGCTGCTTTGCCATAGCTTTATGAAATGTTATTCCAAATGAATCTTCGGTAGAATTTTTTGCTTGCAGCTTCCAAAGTCAATATTTTTTATCTAAAAATTAAAATTTTTTTTGTTAATGATAGATCTAAGTTGAATTAAATGTTATTGAATAAGGACATACTGCATTAACTTTCAGATATTTTTCGGAAACAACAACCAATTACTAAGGGTTGAGTCAAATTTTTGTTGAATGAGGACTCACTGTATTAACATTCAGTTATCTTTCGGAAATAACAAAAAACTAACAGAAAGGAATTTGCAAAAAAATATTACAGGTTTCACAAATGTTATTTTTAGTAGTGTTTCCATAATTCAAATCATACGTCACTCACTTTCTTTCTCTCCTCACATGCTGCTGCTGATAGAGATGTCAGCTAATATGTTGATTGAATGCAGTAGAGAGGGAGGGACGTTTGATTCAACATTTGAATGTGTATTGCTCACTTTCTTTGCTTTCTGTATCTCTGTTTCTTTCTGTCTATGACTACCAATGTTATTTTTACAAACTCAGACAAACAAACATATAAACAAATGAATATAGGTCCAAGTTTGTAGAAAACCTATTCCTGAGTCTAAGGAACTCACATGCCAAGTTTGAACAGGTTTAGAACACTGGCTTTTAAGTGTATAGGAGACAAACAAACAAACAATTTTATATATATAGATATTTTAGTAGTTGGACGTGAACCTTCATTTTTCACTATGACTTGAAGCAGTATTTTTCACTATGACTTGACCTTGGTATTTTATTAGTATGTATTTTGGTAACTGGATAATAAGCAGTATTTTCACTGACCTGAGCCTTGATGTGGTTAGTTGATCTACTAGAATGAGTAGCCAGCCTTTTTCCCCAACTACATCTTGGCATCTAAAGGAAGGACATCTAGGTATCAAAAAATATAGCACTAGGTCCATTTCTGAAAATAAGATGGAATGGTCATGGCAAGTATGTTTTGATCATAGGTCTTTCTGATAAGAGCTGACTTTAGGCTATACAAAAACTGGTATATATTTTATCAATTATGCAGAAATCAAAGTAGTCATGTTCATACAAAATTTGAACTTGGAAGTGTGAATAAAGTTAACTGTAAAATATTTATTAATGTCTTGGTTCTCAATTGTACTAGTTTATTACATTTTCTCACTTTTGTAAAGAAATGAGTGCAATTTTTGAAGAGCATGGCAGGCATATAATAGACCAGACCAACTCCAATATATTACTGGTACTTAGGAATGCTGGGGAAATAAAAGGTGGGACATAAACACTGCAAATGATGACAATAAAAGAAATGTAATTGTTTCTACTTTAGGCACAAGGCCAGCAATTACCCAGTGCATTACTGGTACTTTATTTTATCGACCCCGTAAGGATGAAAGGCAAAGTCAACGTCGGCGAGATTTGAACACAGATCGTAAAGGGACGTAACTATGCTGGAAAGCATGGCGTCCGACCCTCTACCGATACTGCCAATCCACCGCCAAGAAATGTAATGTCTTTAGATCAGTTTTATTCTGCGTTCATCACTATATTATATATTCTCGTTGAATTTATTTAATCCTGGTTAGTTATAAAAGAATAGACCTATGATCAAATGTTTTCTAGTTGTGATAACTCTGTTTTTGGTCTGATTTGACAGGTTCCGCCCCACATGGGAAGCAAATGAGGTCTTGGACCTTGTTGATTGTTTAAGAAGAAAACGAAAAAGAAATGCACAATCTAATGATTTCTTTTGTTTTAAACTGTTGACTGCTGCATATATTCTACGCAGTTACAGTTGATGTGCCAGTTTTCTTTTTTCAGTAAAATGATTATTTTTTTAAACAAACATTTATTAACAACACATATCTGAATGATTGACAAAAGTCATATCAATAAACTAGTAACTCCATCTAGCTTTGAAGTTATGAACTGTTGGAAAAGAGTTCAAACATGTTAGGATGAGTTATCTCATCTGTGGCACTGGAATACAAACATGTTAGGATGAGTTATCTCGTCTATGGCATTGAAAAGGTTAAGGAAGTTTTGTCTGCTATTTCTAGAAGGCCAAAACAACAATTGGTTTGTCTAAGTTATTGGGTTGTGTTTTCTACTGTAGACATACAATTTGCTCACCAAGAAATTACTAACACAGTTTTTGTGTTAGTAATTTCTTTGAAGACTAAGATTATTGTTTTTCATTCTCTTAGCCTTAATTAAGTCTGTGGTGACACACACAATAAATAATGTTATATTTAAAACAAAAACCCAAATCTTTAATGGCCTCAAATATTTGACAGTTTAAAATCTTTTTCTGTTTACCTATAGAACAGTTACTACTGATAATAGATTTAAGCCAAGCAAATATTAAACCTCTTGACACCAAACTGCCCTAGGTTCTATGATAAAAAAAAACTATTCATTTTAAAATGTTTACATTTATCTAAAATCTTTCATCTATAATTTTATGTAAGAACATTTAAGTTATTTTCCAAACTCTATATTCTTGATTATTTTCAACATTATCTGAAAATCATTGACAACTTATTTCATTAAAAATATAGCAACGAAAGGATTAAAGAACATTAAAATATATCTTCTGTGTCTAAATGCCATCTGCTTAATTTTTCTATTTGAAGACATCAATCAATATTTGATTATGTAAAATGACTTTAAGGGAGCTTGTAATACAGACCCAATTTGTTTTGTATTGCATGATCAAAGCTTGTGAGATTTGAACCCAGTTCAGTGAACTAATAACACACTACCAATTATGTAGATCTTTTGGGGTCAGTTAAGATAATTGAATTTATAGAGAACCAAATAAATAAAATATAGTTTTGTTCCGTTTTGGTTCCAGTTTCAAATCTGGATAGGTTCAAATGTGTATTTAATCCCCCTATTGATAGAATACCAGTGATATTCTGATTTTAATTCTGCTGGCTATACACTTCTGTAAAGAAAGCTAGGATTTGTTCTAGCATAAAAAAATAAAAATGCACAGTGTCTTCATTTTGTTTAATAGTGATCTGTTTTCTGTACTTAACTATGATAGGGATGTACATCTTAATGGAGCTGATCATTGAAATAAGGAATTTTGCTTCATAGATGCTAATAGCAGAATACAAATGATTAAATCTGTGGCTGGTAAGTTTGCAGACAAACTTGATTTCATTAGAAGTAAATGTGAAAAGGAGGAAGAAGGAAAAGTAAAGTGTTGAGATAAATATCAATTATTTCTAGTTGTAACCAAGTTGATGCTATGTAGAGTATTGAAGTAGTTTGATGCAATTTAAGGTGCAGATAAGATCTAGAATTCAACATAGATCTTGCCTCTATTTCATCACTACACTATATACTCTGCAATGTGTATATATGTAAAATGGTTGTTGTTTAGCCCCATGTCAAATCTTGTTGAACAAATCTAATTCAAAGACATTCCATCTCTTTCCATCCTGTCTTTTTGTATGTCTAGGACTACATTGTCAAATGTGATCCTACATTTTTTCAAGACAATAGGATGTGATTTAGAGATGTTTGCTAAATCTAGCTGGGTGAGTGACCAAATAAAAGTTCTTTATCTTAATAGCGGCAGTTCATATATGTTGCATTCTCTCCCCTTTCCAGTTTGTTTTTCAATTCTTCATGTTCACAGTAAAGGTACTTGTTTAGAGGGAGTCTCTAAAATAACCAAATCTCTTAACTTAGTTAAGCTTGCAGTTCAATACCATAGTCACTTAGCCCTTTTGCTTCACAATCTATGTGATAGACCTGTTGTATTAACTAATCATAGTCACTCATCTCCTCTGACATACTAACTGTATCAGAAGTGACAACAGTTATTCAATCTCTAAAATACACTGACAGTATCAAAACTGAATACAACTATTCAACCCTTAAAAAACTGGCTATAACTATTTAATCTGTTACATGTACTGTAACAGCTAGACACATCAAGAATCTCACAATTACTGCCCAGAACTGTGACACATTGGTTGTAACATAACTGGTTACAACTACCCCCTCTCATTATATTTACTTGTACTATGATCATAATGTCATGGGTTCAATTTCTGGACTAGGTTGTGTGTTGTGTTTTTGAGCCAAACCCTTCATTTCATGTTGCCCCAGTATACTCTGCTGAAAATGAGTACTAGTAGTAGTTAGTGGTTTAAACCTGCAATAGACTGGTGTCCTGTCCAAGAGGGAGTCTTGTACTCTCAATGGCTTAACACCATGGAAATTGGGATAAGCACCACCTAGATAATCCCCCAGGCTTGCAACAGACTTCAGATGATTCTAACCATAATAACCACCACTATAATTATCATTTCTATGATCCTAACCACCACTACAACTATTCTTCTTCTTAAGCTGAGGGAGTCATCGGTATGCTGTATTGGCATTACAAGGGAAATATAAACCTGGTGGGGCCCATCTCCTCATCAGGTCTGAATACAGCAGACTTCTCCCAAAGACGAATATAGAGAGTGAGTGTGTCAGAGAGAAAGTGAGAAAGAGATATAGAGGAATAGTCAACTCCAGTACTAGAATAGTAGTTTTTATCTACCTCAAATGGATGAAAGGCAAAGCAATCTTGGTAGGATTTAAACTCAAGGAGCAGAGAGCTGAAACAAATACAGCAAAGAATCCTATCTGACATTCTAACAACACTGTCAATTCGTGGCCATATAGTACAACTTTTACAATTGCCTAAATTAGATTTATTTGTAACAATTGGCAATCATTTAAAAAAAACAACTTTTTGCAGTTTAACCAAAGTCTTAGGATCAATGTCCCAATATTAATCAACATTGTTTCCAATTACTTAAACATCAATAATCTATTTTAAATTACAAAGATACTTCTTTTTCTTCTTTGCCTATTTATTCATGACAGGGTTGTGGGAGGCAGAGTCCTCAAATACTCCTTCCAGCAGGTCCTATCAGAAGCAACCATCTCCAATTGATTTGGCTGTATCCCCAAACATGACCAGCCAAGCTCATGGATGTTATCCAACCATCTTGCTCAGGGTCTCCTGCTGGTTGGTTTTGCCCATAAAATCTTAGCTTTCAGTATTAACCAAGAAGCCATGTTAGATATTTCATTCAATTCTAAATATGTCATATTAATATACTGCCCAGACAAGAGATGTAATATTATGATACTGTTCATTTTAGAGATGGTATATTGCAAAAAAAAAAAAAAAATCTTGTATAAATTCAACACTAAAATTTTGAAATATCAGAATGAAGAGGATATAGTTATCAGTAAATTTCTCAGATAGTATACATATTATGTTCCAAATTAGAGAGCCTCATTAAATACAATGTAGACAATTTTTGCTTCTTTTACCTAATCCATTAGTAAAATTAAGCGCACAACAATTTCCATTTCCACATTATTTAAACCTTTTTAACACATGTGGCCCATGATCACAGTTAAGGAAAGACCTACAGCAAGGAAGTAAGCTAATTGGATATTTTTGAAAATATAGATACAAGGATGTCTGGCATATTATGTTTGATTTAATGTTTGATTTAATGTTCAGTTGTATTGACCTAGTTATTGTCATTAGTGTTTGTTTCTCTACATTTGATGAGTTCAAACATGTGGCCCCTCTATTTCTAATTCACACATGTGGCGTCACTATTTCTAATTCAAACATGTGGCTTCCCCATTTATAATTCAAACATATGGTCTCTCTATTTGTAACTGAAAGGTATTTCGTTCGACTGATAGATTAGTCATAGCGAGGCACACATGGATATGTGGATATGGCTCTGTACAGATATTTATCGATGGATTAATTAATGCTCGACAAAAGACACACACACATACATATATATATATTCGAACTTTGGCAAGCAGTGACATGGTCAACATCCGGTTTATTGATGAGAGAAACACGAGTAAAATATTAACGGACACGCGTTCTGTCGGGCTCTATTTCGCTCCGTTAATGTTGCTATGTAGCACACCGGGAAAGAATATAGAGAATATAAATATATATATATATATATATATATATATTATCATTATTATTATCTAACTAAATTATACAAAGTCAAAAATGCATCCCGAAAAACAGCAACAGGCCCGTCTGTATCTCCAGCGTGGTGACAAATTTCCCGAGAAACTTTATGCCGTAGTTGAAGACGGTCGTATTCTTCGGTGGGATAATAATGGTATTAGAATATCTCTAGGATCCCCTTCACTTTCAAATACTTCAAATTCCTTAATCGAAGAAAACCCTGGACCTAAAAACTATGAAGCTTTAGTAATGGACTTATATCCAGGCTTTGTTCAAATTCCACAATTTACTAATCTGAGGCGTCTTTTCCGTGAATATAGTTTCGGTTGGCATGTATCGGCTAGAGGTGTTTTTTCATTCAGCCACCCTTATTTTCGCAGAGGTCGCCAGGATTTATTAGCAAATATAAAAACCAGAAGAAAAACAATACCTATTCATAAATGTGGCTTTGGCCAACGAGTGAGCCGAAGAAGATCTTTGAAACTGAAGAGGGACCCTGATGAATTTGATTTTTCCGAAGATTTACCGCCGGATTTCCATGCAACACTAAATAAAAACAATAACAGTCTAGAAGAAGAAAAACTTAATTCTGGATATTTTGAAAAACAGCGAGAAACTCGAAATAGACGATCAAAGGTTAATGAAGCTGTGTCGAAATCTGATTCCAAACATTACAGTAAGTTGGAACCATTAGAAATGGATTCATGTTCACAGCGTTTAACGAAACAACTACAACTGAGAGATATCTTCTTTTCTTATATTAAGAATGAGTTTGATAACGAACAGGATTTTCAATTATTTTCCACTTATCCATATAACTGGAGCGGAATTTTTAACGGAGCCAGTAACACTACTGACCAAGAACTGACAGAAAGTATTTATTTACCATTTGAATCTTCAACAGAATCAGGATATGTTGAATGGTTGTATGGCAACAGCGGTTATTTGAGACCAATTTCAAGTTGTGGGGGTAACATTATCCGAGAATATACTCCATTATGAAGATATTCTTATTTCTCTCTACTTGACAGAATATTATTTGTTTTTCAGTTTGTTTTCTATCATCAACATAATCATCAGTTTACATAAGTACAGCAGTTACATAAGTAAAACTTAAAACTTTTCCATAACTTCAATATATTTTTGTGGATTTACTTACACAGAATTGAATTTATATTAAATTTTTATTTTATTTACCTGCTTTATTTGCTATATTTCTATGCGATCGATCTTTAATATGAAAAAGTCTTTCACAGAACATTATACATATATTAGATATTATAATGTTTCTTCTAATATAGTGTAAATCTATATTCCGCAGATCCCGTAAAAATTTTTCAACACGTGGTTCTCATATATAAATCACCTTCCTTGAAAATTAGATTTCAAAATCATTAAGTTACTTTATATGCACTTCGTTATTTAAAAGTTGCCTTATTGCTTTTTGTTACTAAATTAAGTTATTGGGAGGTAGCCCTTATTTTTTTTCTAAAAGCACAAAATACATTTTACAACTCGAACAATTGTTCGTTTAAATGAACACCTGTACATACGCACATAATTATATATTATATTATATAGAAACAACATATACAGGACAGGAACTATTTCATTAATAGGCAATAATGGACATTCCTGCTTATTTAATATGAATGAAACAGTTTGAGTCCCGTAGAAGTCGTTTCTATACAGAGTCCCTATTTAACTGGCTTTTCCCCCCGATCGTATTCGGTATACCATCCTTGATTCTATATATGTATATATACAGACAAACACATACACACTTCTACTAAATTCCCCCACTTTGGTGACATGATAAAACTCTCTGACACTATCCAACATTAACTGCCTTGATTCTTCCCCGGATAATCTGTATCTTCCTCAATGACTCTTTAATGTCTGGAGAGGTCTTCTGCGTTTGCCTTTCACAGTAGTGGGCATATATATATAGGTATTAAATTAACGCAGTTATATAACTGTATACTATCAGACTTCATATATAGCATCGGATTACATTGAGTTCTATCTACGGTACGGACCCTACCACCAGAGGTAGACCACACTGAAATATATATGTGTGTGTGTAGAGTCGGGAGGCGACCACTGTTAAAAAGTAAATGCGCTAGTTGAGTATAGGTATATTCATTTTAATGAATTCTATAGGACTAGAACTGTTTCATTCGTAAGAAAACATTAGGTAAGTAGAAGTCATTTCTATAATTATATATATATATCTATATATATGAGGTAATAGTTCACTATTTTCATTGGTAAGATGAGTTAAACTCAATGCACTTTTTACCCTTCGTTCTTCAGGAGCGAACATATATATAAAGAGATTAAAAATATATAATATATTTAATTACCTGACATTATGTGCAACTGGAAGGTTCTCTGCTTAATAGCTAAAGTTACTTTTACAATTTTATGAGAGGGAGCCTTATGTGGGCGTTGAATCAGCTAGAAATAGCAGCCAACTTTCTCAAATCATATTCTGTTACAAATGGGAAGGACATGGTGATACTCTAAAAAAGACAGGGTGGTCCTGGCTGGAATGTCTTTTATATTGTCTGCTCGATTATAGCTGACTTGGGGCGCAAACATTTTAATTTAGCCTACCAAGGGAAGATGCCTCTGGAGTTGTCCGGCCTGTCAGAAATAGCACCCAAAGCTCCTGAAATCACACCGTTAGTATCTTAAAAAGGTAAGGACACATTGAATAGTGTAGCCTTAGACATGCCTTGTCTGAAAAAAAAAGTGGTGGTCACGGTACAAACATCTTTGATAAAAGATTTTCTCAATCAAGGCTAATCTTTATTAATTTGCAGGCCAGTCAAGACCATTCTTTATTCGTTTTCAGTTTTTTAAACGTCTAGAATTCTAAACAATTTCTCAAGCATTTTATTCATTGTATATTTTCTAACAAAAGTTAGGGGTGAATAATATTAAATTTCCTTTTCATGACACACGCCTCTAGTATCAACACTGCGCAAGCTTATCTTGCATCCTTTGTGCTTATGAATAAAAATAAAAACATTCTTATAGCTAATCTGCGATCTGGTTTCGATTTTTCTAAACATTTAATTTCACTGTTAATGCCCGTGACAGATATATAAACATTAAACAATCTCATGTCGCCCATTAAATCTGAGGTTGTGTATATATAATTCAATCGAGTTACAGGTTTGTAGATATTCTATGAAAATAATCCAATATTTTGTGAACTCGTACATTATTTCATGAGTTGCAGCTGGGTTTTTGAGTAAATAAATAAGATAAGGGTAATGGAGAGGTTAATAGAAAAAAGAAAAAAAAATATTTGCTAAAGTAACAAAAAATATAAAATCGAAACGAAAGAAAATATGAATTTAACACTAAATAATTGTTTCTACTTTTGGCAGAAGGCCAGCAATTATCCCAGTACATTACTGGTACTTTATTTTATCGACCTCGGCGGGATTTGAACTCAGAATGTTTGTTATACACGGTCACATACAATAAGGGCCGCCGGAGCCTTTCTCTAATACTTTACATCCAAATCACATTAGCCACAAACCCAGGAAGAAGCTGGGATTTGACTGACCGTATCCTTTTCGTGTTGATTGTTTTCGAGACTTCTAATTTCCTCCGCAAAGTCGGATGCCTCGTGAGGCGGATTGGCAGCGGGTGGTGCTGGCTGTTATCCGCAGAAATACTTTCGATATCTTAGCTTTTGGACACAACTGAGATATAACCTCCCAGCCAGTTTACCACATCCCTTTCCTTGTTTTGATTATCTAATTTTTATCTTTTCCTCTCTTTTTTTCTCTCCCTGGCTTCCTTACCTAAAAGATTTGGAGGTTTCAGTCTGTGTAAATGCTCATCTCTGTTACTATTTTGCTTTCTTTCCTCCATCCACGCCTGTTCCCTTTAATAGGTGGCATCCTTTCCTTTCCAACATGGAGATGGATGAAGCTTTACTACAGTGGAGAGAGCTGGGTTTGTCAGTTCCCGATACTGACGAGGATAGGGGCAAACAGAGTATGAGACAATCTGCATTCGGAGGAAAAAGTTAACTCTCTCTCTAATCAATTTTCTAGGTGCCACTTACTTTCTGCAAGCGCAAAATTCTCGGAGGGTTGGGTTGATCCCCTGCCTGTGGCTAACATTGGTGGTCTTCTTAGTCTAGACAAGCTACGCATCTCCATTGTACTCCGAACCAACAGGATTATCCAGAATTGATGTGAAGAAACCAGAGGGTCTTACCCTTTGCACGTGGGTAAGAGGTAGATGTCTCAACTGGGACGCCACAGTCAGTGACGTTTTTGCTCCCTCCCATATCATGGATGCCGCGGTAAATGTGAGGGTCACTGCTTCCGTAGCCAAACGTAATAAAATCGTAAAATACTATCAAATAACTATTTTTTTCCAGCCTCTGGCGTTCGAGACGTTTTGTGAATCTGGGGCGCTGACAGCAATGTTTTTGTCGGCGAGTGTTGCTCGTGAAGGTGTCTGGTTGTGTCAGCGCTTTAGCCTCGCCATCACCTGCGTTAATGCTGCCAGCGTGTTGGCTTGCCTCGATATTTTCCCTTGATCCTTGTGATGTACAGCCGATTGTCGCACATGGTGGTGAATTGATGGTTGTTTTTGTGTTTATTCTTTCCTTTTCTTTTTCTCATGTATTTTTGTGTATTTGTGAAGTTCCTAGCAATTATTTGAATTTTTATACATGTTTTTTTTTTTTAATTGCGACATGTTGGACTTGGGTTACATGTTACCAGTAGCACTCAAGAGCAACCTGACATAAATATATACATCATCATTTCATCATTTCATTTTACGTCCACTTTTCCCTGCTTGCAAGGGTGGGATGGGAACTGATTGTGGCTTGATTTCTACAGCTGGATGCCCTTCCTAACACCAACCTCATTTACAGCGAGTGTTGGGTGCTTTTTTGCCGTGGTACCTCCACGACCACTTTGCAGTGGAATGATAGGGACCCCAGTCCCTATCATCTCATTTCTACAGCTGAGTAGACTGGAGCAATGTGAAATAAAGTGTCTTGCTCAAGGAAACAACACATCACCCGGTCTGAGAATTGAACTCACAACCTTTCGATTGCAAGGCCAATGCTCTAACCACTAAGCCATGTGCCCCCATATAAATACATACATATGTATTTACGATATATTAACAAATGGAAACTATATTTATAAAACCATATTTATTTCATTATACATATTTCAAGGACACCAAGTTGAATTATGGTGTGCTTTCATCAGATAAAATATAATATAGATCAGTTTTATAAATAAATATTGACATACCCTTAAAGAATGCGACCATTTCTGTTGGAAGCTCCCGGAAGCTTCCAACAGAAATGGTCGCATTCTTTAAGGGTATGTCAATATTTATTTATAAAACTGATCTATATTATATTTTATCTGATGAAAGCACACCATAATTTAACTTGGTGTCCTTGAAATATGTATAATGAAATAAATATAGTTTCCATTTGTTAATATATCATATTTTTACTCCAATAATTTGTTGAGTGCTTTATATCAGTTATAAAAATATTTGCTTGTTGTATCCCAACAATTTAAATAGAACTTCTACATACATATGTATTTATATATGTATATATTTATTTATGTATGTGTGTATGTATATATATATATATATATGTGTGTGTATATATTTATGTATGTGTATATGTATATATATATATATATATATATATATATATGTTTTTTTTTTGTTTTTTTTTATGACCATGCTGTAAAATGGAGGGGTAGAGAGGGCCCTTGAGTCTAGTAAGACATCTTTAGTGCTGGTGGCACAAATAAAAGCACCCAGTCCATGCTGTAAAGTGGCACTGGTGTTAGGAAGGGCATCCAACCAGTGTATCAATGCCAAAACGCTTATCAACACAGCAACAAATAGGAACAACAACAAAATATGAAGACGCCGCATCTCAGAGTTGCAACACTTAATGTTGGCACTCTGAGGTAGATCTGCTGAAATAGCGGAGATGCTGGAGAGAAGGCAGGTGGATGTGTGCTGCGTGCAAGAGGTGAGATGGAGAGGTGCCTCTGCGAGACTAGTCGTAGGCAAACGTCTTAGCTATAAGCTATTCTGGGTAGGTAAGGATGATGGGTTAGGGGGAGTAGGCATTTTCCTGGCTGAGAAATGGTTCAATAAGACAATAGAGGTAGTTCGAGTTAGTAATCAAATAATTAAGCTTAGATTAGTTGTAGGTAGGAGACTACTGACAATCATCTCGGCCTATGCTCCCCAAGCAGGCCTAGGCAAAGATGAGAAAGACTGCTTTTATGAGCAACTTTTGCAAACAACCGCAATGACAGAGGATGGAGACATCGTTATGCTAGCAGGAGACTTCAATGGTCATGTTGGACAGCTCCAGGATGGTTACACTGGGGTACATGGTGGGCACGGTTACGGTTCAAGAAATGAAGGAGTGAGACTTCTTGAATTTTGTGATGCAGGTACATTGACTATTTGCAACACAAACTTCCAGAAACCTGCCAATCACCTAATAACCTACAAATCTGGTGAGCACATAAGCCAGATTGACTTTTTACTAGTTAGGCAGCAGGACAGGCAGATAGTGTCTAATACCAAGGCATACCCTGGGGAAGAATGTACCCCACAGCATAGGTTAGTTGTTAGTGATATCTCAGTAAGCAAGAGATGGCATGAGACATATAGGAAGGTGTGGAGAAGAAAGGTCTGGAAGCTAAAAGACCTTTCACTAAAATACAAATTTAGGAAAGCCCTTCAAGATGTATATGACGAAAAAGAAGACGATTTAGAGACGTATGACATAGATAATAACTGGAATTTCCTACGTGAGAACTTGCTGCAGGCTACTGATGAAACTTGTGGCTGGAGCAGAGCTCCAACCAGACAGAGTGACCTGGTGGTGGAACAGCACAGTAGATAAGGCTATTAGAGACAAAAGACTAGCATGGAAGGCTTGGAAAAAGGGTGGAAGTAGGGAAGAATATACAGCCACTAAGAGAGAAGCTAGACGTTGGGTATACTTAGCACGCAGAGAGTAGGAGGTTTGCCAATGTTCTGCGACGGGAAGATCAGACTTGTCCGGTGTTCCACATTGCAAGGCAGTGTGTCAATGAAAATCAGGATGTTGTTGGAAATAAATGTGTCCGGGATGATGCCGGAGTACTTAGTGTCACGAAAAAGGAGGCTTGGAAATGTCATTATGAGAGACTGATGAATGTGAAGAACAAATGGGAGAGAGAGAAATTACCCTTGGGACCAGCTATTGAGATTGATGAATATAGGGTCCAAGAGGCGATTAGGGAAATGAAAAATGGTAAGGCTGCCGGACCATCGGGAATAGTTGCTGAGATGCTGAAGGCATCAGGGGACGTAGGCACTAAACTGGTTGCACGCATCATCAATCAGGCTATATATGGTGGTGTCATACCCAAAGACTGGTGCAGCAGTATTCTCATAAATTGCTATAAAGGTAAAGGGGATGCTTTGGAGAGGAGCAATTATAGGGGTATAAAACTGATAGATCAGATTATGAAAGTGGCAGAAAGGATTTTAGCACAACTAATTAGAGAAAGGGTCAAACTAGATGAGATGCAGTTTGGTTTTGTGCCTGGGAAGAGTACAACAGATGCCCTCTTCTTGGTTAGACAATTGCAAGAGAGGTTCTTAGAGAAGAATAAGCCACTATACTTAGCCTTTGTTAACCTAGAGAAGGCCTTTGATAGGGTACCCTGATCTGTCATCTGGTGGTCCCTAAGGAAGCTAGGTGTTGAGGAATGGCTTGTGAGGACAGTGCAAACTTTGTACAGAGGTACTCTCGGTAAAGTCAGGGTAGGAATGGAGTTTAGTGAGGAATTCCAGATACAAGTAGGAGTACATCAGGGTTCGGTCCTCGGTCCGCTCTTGTTCATCATAGTCCTCCAAGCCATAACAGAGGAGTTTAAGACTGGCTGTCCATGGGAACTTCTCTATACTGACGATCTGGTTCTTATAGCAGAATCAGTAGAGGTGCTAGAGAATAAATTCTGGCTATGGAAACAGCAGCTGGAAGCAAGAGGACTGAGAGTAAATCTAGCTAAGACAAAAGTGTTGATGAGTAGAAAAGAGGACAAAACCCTGATTCCGTCAGGGAAATGGCCATGTTCGATATGCAGAAAAGGAACTGGCATAAATTCTATAAAATGCACACAATGCAGATCCTGGGTACACAAGAGATGTAGCGGGATAGCAGGCAAACTAACAGGTAGGGAGAAATACGTATGCAGTAGATGTACAGCGAAATTAGACAGTAGAAGTCGCATTGATAGACACATTTTTCAAATGCAGGAGGGCGCTATAGAAGTGGTGGATAGCTTCCGGTACCTAGGAGATCAGATTAGCATGGGAGGAGGGTGTTCCGAGGCCATAGTATCTAGAATAAGGACGGGTTGGAAGAAGTTTAGGGAGCTGCTTCCTCTGTTGACGAAGAAGGGTTTCTCCCTGCGTACGAAAGGCCGGTTGTATGATGCCTGTGTGAGGAGCGCGATGCTGCATGGTAGTGAGACATGGGCAGTAACTGCAGAGGACATGCGACGGCTGGAGAGAAATGAGGCAAGCATGCTCCGTTGGATGTGCAGTGTAAATGTGCGTGAACGGCCCAGCTTAAATGTGTTGAGAGAGAAACTGTCTGAGAGGGATAGAATGTAGTGTACGGGAGAGGGGACTGATGTGGTATGGACATGTGATGCGCATGGAGGATGACCGATGGGTGAAGAAGTGCCAGGAATTGCCATTTGAAGGAAGACGTGGTAGAGGTAGACCACGAAAAACATGGGCGGAGGTGGTGAGAACAGACCTCAGATCATTGAAGCTCACGGTGGAGATGACGAGGGACCGTGACGAGTGGAGAGATGCTGTGCTGAATAAGATCCGTCCCACCCTTGCAAGCAGGGAAAAGCGGACGTAAAATGATGATGATGATGTATATATATATGTGTATGTATATACATATATGTATGTATACATGTATGTATGTGGAGGCACGTGGCCTAGCGGTAAGGGTGTTCGGTTTGATTCCTGGGTTACGTGTTGTGTTCTGGAGCAAAACACTTCTTTTCACGTTGCTCCAGTATACTCAGCTGAAAATTAGTACCAGTAATAGCTGGTGTTTTAACCCTGCGATGGACTGGAGCCCTGTCCAGAGTGAAGTCTTGTACTCAGACGCTTCACGCCATGAAACCGGGATAAGAACTGGCCAAATGAGCCTTCTGGCTTAAGACAGACTTTAGATATATATGTGTATATATATATATGTATGTATGTATCATCATCATTCCCGTTTTACGTCCGTTCTTCCACGCTAGCATGGGTTAGACATGTTGTCCTGTTGTGGGCAGTAGCTGGTCAGCTGACCATGTTTTGCTCATACGGAAACTGATTCTGGCTTGATTTTTACAGCTGGATGCCCTTCCTAACACCAACCTCATTTACAGTGAGTGCTGGGTGCTGTTTTCTGTGGCGCCTACACGTCCACTTTACAGTGTGGGCTGGGTGCTTATTTGCTGTGGCATCTCCACGACCACTTCGCAGTGGGTGGGGTGGGGAAATATTGGCTATACGCCACTGGTCACAGTCGTATATATATGTGTATGTATATATATATATGTGTATGTATATATATATGTGTGTATGTATATATATGTGTTTATATATGTGAATGTATATATATGTGTGTGTATATATGTGTGAATGTATATATATATGTGTATATATATCTGAATGTATATATGTGTGTGTGTATATGTGAATGTATATATATATACATATATATATATATATTTGTGTGTGTGTATATATATGTGTGTGTGTGTGTGTGTATATGTGAATGTATGGAGGCACATGGCTTAGTGGTTAGAGCATTGGCCTTGCAATCGAAAGGTTGTGAGTTCAATTCTCAGACTGGGTGATGTGTTGTTTCCTTGAGCAAGACACTTTATTTCACATTGCTCCAGTTTACTCAGCTGTAGAAATGAGATGATAGGGACTAGGGTCCATATCATTCCACTGCAAAGTGGACATATAGGCGCCACGGCAAAAAAGCACCCAGCACTCATACATGACACCTATACAATCACTACACAGTGTGAGTTGGGGATTTCATGGGTGCATACTTTGGCCTATCCTCATGGTAGATGTATGGGAGGGTGGGACATACTGTATATATATGCTTCATACATATATGCATACATATATAACTTTGATGGTTTCCAGCCAGTATTGGCCCAGGCCATGTTAAACTTAATAGCACCACGTAGCGAAGTCTTTCAAATCAGGATTTGGACACCATGGCCTACTCGAGTGGAGAGTTATTATTTATGGAGACATACAGGTGTAAGAGGTTTATCTGGGATTTCTTGGAAGAACTTGTTCAAAGACTTTTTAAATTTTATGGGGTCTGTTTCTGTTTTGAAGTGAAATTATTGTGCCATAATGTTATGAGATGCGAATTTGATTTTTGTTGTGGGCAGGTGACACGGGGCCCGAACCTTAGGTGTACTTTAAAGATGATTCTAACATTATTTGATGGAATATTTTCCACATCATGCAGATAATATAGCACTCACAGCGGCGTTGGAGAAAGAGTTTGAGGTTTTCTAGTCGACCCCAATAGTCAACGCCGGTGATGCTGTCTTATTTTTTTGTGATTGACCTGAGGCGCTTCAATTTTCATAATACTTTGTTACATGTGGTGAGTCTACAGTGGTTAACAATATTCAAGGTGGAGTAGGGCAAAAGAAAAGGGAAGCATAATGGTGTGGTTATCTCTCGATTGGAAAGTTCTGAGAATCCAGGAACACATTATGCGGGTCACATCAACTCTATGAGTGGCCCAGCTTATGTTGTTATCAACAATTACTCCCAAGTCTCTGATGTTGGACACCATGAGAGTTTCACCTGAAGGAAGGAAATAAGGAAATTTTAGTGCATCCTCTTTTCCAAAGTGGTTTAATTCAAATTTATCCTCCTTCAGCAGCATATTGTTCTTTTCCGCCCATTGGATAACAGCAAGTAGATCTGATTGAAGGTTGTCTGGTCACCCACTCCATTCATGACCTTCTGGGGCTTGGAATAATCTGCAAAGATTCTTATGTTTCTGTGCTTGATGATGTCAGTAATGTCATTAATGTAGTTGATGAAAAGAAGTGGGCCCAACACAGTGCCTTGCGGAATGCCACTACTGACTTTGGCTGGGCTTGATTTTACTTCTTTGACTATGTTGGATGGTTTTTTTCAATGGAATCTTGTGATCAATCCTGTCAAAGGCCTTGCTGTAATCAAGGTACATGACATCTGTGTTGGAGCCCTCTCCCAAAGCTCTCAATGCTGGTGCTGCGTTAGGCAGTCCCTTCCATTATGGAACCCATGTTAGTTGGAGTTCAGCAGTCCGTTGCTTTCAAGAAAGTGAGTTATTTGTGGTCTCACCACTCTCTCAAATACCTTAATGATATGAGAGGTGAGTGATATTGGACGGTAATTCACTGCAAGGGACTTGTTTCCCTTTTTGAAAACTGGGACAGAAAGTTTTCAGGTGTAGAGCCAGCATCCAGTGAATTCTCCACATAATGAATATGTTTTTTTTAATATATATGTACAAAACCATTACTCAATAGAGTACTCGATGCTTGTGGTGGTAGAGTATGGTTATTTTATAAAGAGTCGGGATCCCGACAGCTGAGCTCTTTCTGTTTCAACAACCAGTTTCAGATTCTTTATAATATATATATATTATCAACTAATATAAAAGTCTTGTGTATTTGTCTGTAATGCACTAGAGATGACTAAGGAAAGAAGGGGTGATTATGCAACTATGGAAGAAAGGGGTGATGACAAACTACAGAAAGTAGCATCTAACATTCACTACACCTGTATAGCGAATTGGCTACATACATTGGCTGTTATGATTATGTGAGTGTTTGTGTGTGTGTATATGTGTTTGTGTAAATTATATTTATATCTAATATTTGTGTGAGTATGTGTGTTTGTATATGATTTAGAAAGATACATAGACAATAGAATTACAAACACACGAATCTACATATACATGTATACAAACAAACACACTTAAAAAAATAATTATTACATACACACACCTGTGATGACAGAGGAAAGATGATGGAGAGAGAAACTATGGAAGTCTAGCGTTCTAAGATTTGTCACAGCTGTATGTTTGTATCATTTGTGTGAGTGAGAGCAAAGGAACCAACGATTCAACAGACAAAAAACATTTCTTCTTTTTATATTATGTTATATTATAATTAGCTGTCATTTTTGATGGCACGGGGCCAACGTGTATTGTATAATATATATTATGTAATATATAGTACATTGTATAATATATAGTATATTTTATATTATATATGAGCGAGACACGGTCACCCGACCAACCTTGCCTCAAGTGGGACAACTCCTGTCTAACCCATGCTAGCGTGGAAGATGGACGTTAAACAAAGATGATGATGATGATGATGATATATATATATATAGGCAATCAAAGATATGAAGACAGCCAAGGTAGCTGGGCCTTCGGAGATAGTTGCTGAGATGTTGAAGGCATCTGGTATGGTGGGACACACTATGGTCACCCGTATAGTTAACCAAGTAATACAGAATGGGGTCATACCGAAAGACTGGCATAGCAGCAGCATCATTAACTGCTACAAGGGTAAAGGAGATGCCCTAGATAGGGGAACTATAGAGGCATTAAATTAATTGACCAGGTCATGGTCACAGAAAAAGTTATAGCGCAACTAATCAAAGAGTGAATTGATCTAGATGAAATGCAGTTTGGGTTTGTGTCAGGTAAAAGTACCACAGACACTCTTTTCCTTGTACAACAACTACAAGAGAAGTACCTAGCCAAAAGTAAATCCCTCTACTTAGCTTTTGTAGACCTGGAGAAAGCTTTTGACAGTGCCCCGCTCCATTATCTGGTGGGCTCTTAGAAAACTAGGTGTAGATGAATGGCTTGTGAGAGCTATACAAGCTATGTATAATGAAACAGTCAGTAAGGTTAGAATTAACAATGAATATTGTGAAGAATTTAATGTAAAAGTTGGTGTTCATCAAGGCTCTGTCCTTAGCCCCCTCTTATATATTATTGCCCTTCAGGCTATAACAGAGGAGTTCAAGACCGGCTGTGCATGGGAAATCATATACGCAGGTGATCTAACGCTCATAGCTGAATCAATGGCTGAACTAGAGAAGAAATTCGAAATATGGAAGCATGGTCTAGAATCAAAAGGCCTTAAAGTTAACTTGTCTAAGACTAAAGTTCTAGTTTGTAGAAAGGAAAATAAGGCACAGGTACCCTCAGGGAAATGGCCATGCTCAGTGTGTAGGAAAGGAGTAGGCAGAAATTCAATTTTATGTCCCAAATGCAAAGTGTGGATACATAAAAGATGTAGTGGGATCGCAGGTAAACTATCTAAGAACGTAGACTTTATATGTGGCCAATGCTCAGGTGCAATAAGTAGCAAGTGTCCAAAGGATACTAGCTCCTTCTATTGCCCAGATAGTTCTATAGAAATAATAGACACTTTCCGTTACCTGGGTGACGAAATCAGCAGTGGTGGAGGGTGTTCTGAAAGTACAGTAGCCAGAGTCAGAACGGGATGGAAAAAGTTCAGAGAGCTTATACTGCTGTTGGCCACGAAAGGTTTCTCTCTAAAAATGAAAGGCAGATTGTATGATGCCTGTATATGAACAGCAATGCTACATGGCAGGGAGACATGGGTATTACGTGCAGAGGACTTGCGTAGACTGGAAAGGAACGAAGCATGCATGCTTCGTTGGATGTGTAATAGTAATATACGTGAACGGCAAAGCATAAATGAACTAAGTGAGAAATTAGGAATAAGAGGGATCAGATGCTGTTTACTTCAGAGAAGACTACATTGGTATGGTCACGTGATGCGCATGAAAGACGACAGCTGCATATAAAAATGCAGGGCGATCAAAATTGATGGTAGTTATGGAGTAGGTAGACCCAGAAAAATCTGGAATGATCTGATAAATTCCAACCTCACACACTTACATCTCTCTAAGACAATGTCGCTGGACCGAGATCTTTGGCGCTACGCAGTAATACAGAAGACCCGCCTTGCCTATGTACAAAGAGAAACCTACAGTCAGTAGGCACCTCTTAACGAAATATACACCCCAATCCACTACCCCTAACCTATCCTCCCACCAACAGCACGAGAAAAGAAGATCGAGATCGTGTTGGTGTCACGACAAAAAACACAGTTGACGCTGTAATGTGGTCGTGTAGGTAACACGGTAAAAAGTTCCCAGTTCCACACTGTAAATGTGGTTGGTGTTAGGAAGGGCATCCAGCCGTAGAAAACCTGCCAGATAGTCCTATATGAGTGAGACACGGTCACCCGACAAGCCTTGCCTCAAGTGGGACAACTCCCGTCTAACTCATGCTAGCGTGGAAAATGGACATTAAACGAAGATGATATATATATAATATATATCATCATCATCATTTCATTTTACGTCCGCTTTTTCCCTGCTTGCAAGGGTGGGATGGGAACTGATTCTGGCTTGATTTCTACAGCTGGATGCCCTTCCTAACACCAACCTCATTTACAGTGTGAGTGCTGGGTGCTTTTTTGCCGTGGCACCTCCACGGCCACTTTGCAGTGGAATGATATGGACCCCAGTCCCTATCATCTCATTTCTACAGCTGAGTAAACTGGAGCAATGTGAAATAGTGTCTTTCTCAAGGAAACAACACATCACCAGGTCTGAGAATTGAACTCACAACCTTTCGATTGCAAGGCCAATGCTCTAACCACTAAGCCATGTGCCTCCATATAATATAATATATATATATATATATATATATATATATATATATATATATATATATATATATATATATATATATATATACACACACATACATAAATATATACACACACATATATATATACACATACATAAATATATACACACACATATATATATATATACACATACATAAATATATACATATGTATGTAGAAGTTCTATTTAAATTGTTGGGATACAACAAGCAAATATTTTTATAACTGATATAAAGCACTCAACAAATTATTGGAGTAAAAATATGATATATTAACAAATGGAAACTATATTTATAAAACCATATTTATTTCATTATACATATTTCAAGGACACCAAGTTAAATTATGGTGTGCTTTCATCAGATAAAATATAATATAGATCAGTTTTATAAATAAATATTGACATACCCTTAAAGAATGCAACCATTACTGTTGGAAGCTCCCGGATAGTGGAGTTTTAGCTTTAATTATTAGTATTGGATATTTTTAAAATAAGCCGTTGGGTTACGGAGAAAGATAGAGAGGGAAAGAGAGAAAGATCAGAACAACAGAATGAGAAAGATAGAGAGAGGAGATAGCGAAAGGACAGAGAACGAAAAACTCTAAGTCATATCTTGTTGAGTTAACTTAACAATTGAGATGAAATGAATAAATAAAATTAGAAATGTTAATAATCATGAATGGAATATACATATATAATATGAGAAATTTAACCATTGTTTAAATATGATATATTTTATCTGATGAAAGCACACCATAATTTAACTTGGTGTCCTTGAAATATGTATAATGAAATAAATATGGTTTTATAAATATACTTTCCATTTGTTAATATCGTATTTTTACTCCAAATATTTGTTGAGTGCTTTATATCAGTTATAAAAATATTTGCTTGTCGTATCCCAACAATTTAAATAGAACTTTTACATATATAATATATATATATATATATAATATATATATATTATATATATATATATAATATATATATATATATATATATATATATATATATATATATGCAAAAGTTCTATTTAAAGTTGTTGGGATACAACAAGTAAATATTTTTATAACTGATATAAAGCACTCGACAAGTTTTTGGAGTAGATATACGATATTAATAAATGGAAACTATATTTATAAAACCATATTTATTTCATTATACATATTTCAGGGATACCATATTAAATTATGGTATGCCTTCATCAGATAAAATACAATATATAACAGTTTTACAAATAGCTTTGACGTACCCTTTTAAAATACAACCATTACTTTCGATACCATAATTTAATATGGTATCCCTGAAATATGTATAATGAAATAAATATGGTTTTATAAATATAGTTTCCATTTATTAATATCGTATATATATATATATATAATATATATATATAATATATATATATAATATATTTATATATAATATATATAATATATATAATATATATATATATATATAATATATATATAATATATTTATATATATATATAATATATTTATATATAATATATATATAATATATTTATATATAATATATATAATATATATAATATATATATATATAATATATATATAATATATTTATATATATATATAATATATATAATATATATATATATATATATATAATATATATATATATATATAATATATTTATATATATATATATATAATATATATATATAATATATATATATATATATTTCATTTCATTTTACGTCCACTTTTCCCTGCTTGCAAGGGTGGGACAGGAACTGATTCTGGCTTGATTTCTACAGCTGGATGCCTTTCCTAACACCAACCTCATATATTATATATATATATATATATATATAATAATCAGTGATATTATATCACACAGTGATATTATATCACACAGTGATATGATATCACACACTATATCACACATAACGTTTGGCGCCCCTGATGTCTTAGCGGCAATAAACGAAATTAAACACAATTCAGCAGTAGGCCCCGACAGGTTCCCTGCTTGTGTCCTGAAGGTGTGACGACACCAACTTGCAACTCCTCTTGCTAATCTCTTGCTGAAAACTTTCTGTCCCAGTCTGTTGTCCCAGTCTTCAAAAAGGGAAATAAGTCCCTTGCAGTGAACTACCGTCCGATCTTACTCACCTCTCATATTATCAAGGTATTTGAGAGGGTGGTGAGATCACGAATAACCCACTTTCTTGAAAGCAAGGGCCTGCTGAACTCCAACCAACATGGGTTCCGTAATGGAAGGGACTGCCTAACGCAGCTCCTGCATCACTTTGACGATGTTTTGAGAGCCTTGGGAGAGGGCTCCAACACTGATGTCATCTACCTTGATTTCAGCAAGGCCTCCGACAGGGTTGATCATAAGATTCTACTGAAATAACTATCCAATGGTGGTGTCTCTGGAAGGTTACTACAGTGGATCAAATGTTTCCTGACAGGCAGTACCCAGCCTGTTTTAGTCGAAGGAGTAAAATCAAACCCTGCCAAAGTCCGCTGTGGCATCCCACAAGGCACTGTGTTGGGCCCACTTCTTTTCATCATCTACATTAATGACATTACTGACATCATCAAACACAGTAACATCAGAATCTTTGCAGATGATTCCAAGCTCCAAAGGGTCATCAATGAGGTGGGTGACCGGACTTGCCTTCAGTCAGACCTATTGGCTGTTATCCAATGGGCAGAGATGAATAATATGCTGTTGAATGAGGATAAATTTGAACTAATCCACTTTGGAAAAAAGGATGCCCTGAAACTACCATACTCTCTACCTTTGGGTGAAACTCTAGTGGCTTCCAATAACATTAGAGACCTGGGAGTAATTGTGGACAACAATATAAGCTGGGCCACTCATATAAACAGCAAAGTTGATATGGCCCGCAGAATGTGTTCCTGGATTCTCAGAACTTTCCAGTCGAGAGATACCCACACTGTTGTCCTTCTCTTCTCCACTTTGCCCGACCTCACCTTGAATACTTTTGTCCACTGTGGTCACTCCACACGAAACAAAGTATCATGAAAGTTGAAGCACCCAAAGATCAATTACAAAAAAGCTAGTTGGCATGACAGGCCTTGACTATTGGGGTCGATTAGAAAAGCTCAAACTTTATTCTCTTCAACGTCGCCGTGAGCGCTACATTATCTGTATGATGTGGAAAATATTCCAGCAGCTTAGCCCAAATGATGTTGGCATCACCTTTAGTGTACACCCAAGGCTTGGGCCCCGTGCTATCCGCCCACGACAAAAATCCCACTCGCATCACATAACAATACGGCACAATTATTTCACCTCAATTGGCCCTGCACTCTTTAACATTACACCAAAACACATCAAAGCAGAGACAGACCCCATCAAGTTCAAGAAGTCTTTGGATAAATTCCTTCAAGAAATCCGGGATAAGCCTCCTGCACCCGGATATGCCTCCGTAAACAATAACTCTCTGCTCGAGTGGGCCATGGTGCCCAAACACTGATTTGTAAGACTTCGCCAGGTGGTGCTATCAAGTTAGACATGGCCTGAGCCAATACTGGCCGAAACTTATCAAAGTTGTCAAAGTTATATATATATAATATATATATATATATATATATATAATATATATATATATATATATATAATATATATCTTTAGGTTTGTTGGTTCACCACTGGATAGAACTGGAACTGGACATTCCGTATGGTCAATCCTGGTGTAATATTGTGAAGAGTACTCGACGCAGTGCAGTTCACCCATCTTCATTTGTGTAGTTGGTGGTGCGAATACGGAGTTACTTATAAATAAAATAAAATAACAGGAAGCTGGACTGGTGTAAATCCTTGAAATGTTTATTATACTATGATCATTTCAATGACCGGGTTCCATATGAATCCGGTGATATCATCAGGTATTGGAATATAACAAAGGAATATGTAAAAAACCATGGGTCCGAAAAATCAGAGACAGAGACAAAGAGGACGACTGACCAACTAGCTGCTCGGCCAGTCGCCCTCAAAGTGGTGGCAACTGAATCTACTAATGAACATCTGGTGAGGGGGCGAAGGCTAATAATGCACTTCCACCTCTCTGTCAAAGAAAAAGGGGAAGAAAGTAAGGGAGAAAGAAGTCAATGTGAGGGTCACACTACATTCATGCTAGAAAATGCCGCAAAAAAATGCTACTCCAAAGAATCTATAATGGGTATCTGTATGGTCTAATGTGTGAACCGAAGATTGGAACGTTAAACTTATGTTGCGAGTTATAGGATGAAATTAAATTAAATTAAAAATATTAAATTGCAAAATGATAAATTGAAAAATAAGTTATTAGAGAATTAAAGGTTAAGGTCGCGAGATTTATTTATTTAATGAACTTACTGAGAGAGTCTTATATGAAAAAATTTATCTTGATAAGATATTAGGATGGGATATAGAGTAAAGATTACGATTGGGAGTCCCAGCCAGAACCCCTACTACCACCACCACCACCACCATGAGTTAGCCAGTCTCGAGTGGTATCGTCCAGCAAAAGAAATGGAATTTAATTTTTCCGAGTACTCTAGGAACGTAGCTACCTTAGGCCCCGGGAGCGCTAGCGGGAACCCCACAATTTCGACAGGCCATCGTCTATACCAAACGAATACTATTAAATCACACATGAGGGATTTATTTACGTGCCAGTAGAGGCATGATACAGCTAATAGTTATGCCTAAACCTGGAGTTTATAGGTATAAGTATAATATGACGGCCAAAACAGGCGGCGCAGTGGGACCGGGGCAAAGCAGGCCGCTCCGAGTAATTTCGTTTACCGAAAGAGGAGAAATTTATTTTTCCGAGTGCCCAGCGCGCAACCGGGAAAAGCCACCACACAAGTCGAAGGTAGCAACCCAATGAAAAGTGCAAATAGACCAAAATTATTTTAAAGTCCCAGTTAGTCCGGGTTATAAGTAGTGTGGTTGTTAGGTGGGTAGTGGTCTATGAAAGGTGCATAATGACTTGAGTAAGGAAAGTTACAAAAAAATAATAAAAGCAGCATACAAAGATAAAATACAAATATAAAGATAAAATACATTGATAAAAATACATTAATAAAAAAATAATAAAATAATAAAATAATTAAAAAAATATACATTAATGAAATAATAAAAAAATTAATAAAGGTAAATAAGAATCAATATAGATCAAGTTGTAAGATAATTGTTTCTACTTTAGGCACAAGGCCAGCAATTACCCAGTGCATTACTGGTACTTTATTTTATCGCCCCCGTAAGGATGAAAGGCAAAGTCAACCTCGGCGGGATTTGAACTCAGATAGTAAAGGGACGTAACTATGCTGGAAAGCATGGTGTCCGACCCTCTACCGATACTACCAATCCACCGCCCCAAGTTGTAAGATAATACAGGTTGTATGTATAGATATAGAGGATGGAGAAGATGAAATGGTAACAGGTTGTACCTAGTGCAAAGTTCGGGTCTCCGAATTCAGTGCGAGTCACAAAAATCCTGAGGTATAGAGTAGAGAATTCAGTCAATACAATACATGTTTTAGTATAATACGTAGAGTTTTGTCGGAATCGGAATCATCCCGACAAGGAAGTAGTATCAGGTGGCGGTAGATAAAGCACAGAGCAGCCAAAATCCGAATGGTAAGTAGATCAGTTAATCACATGCTGGCAATAGCTGTACACTGAAGTCAGTGCCGCTGTTCAATATTACATTTTGAAGTGCTCAACATTATTGGAGCATTATTTCTTTAGGTTTATTGGTTCACCACTGGATAGAACTGGACATTCTGTATGGTCAATGCTGGTGTAATATTGTGAAGAGTACTCAACGCAGTGCAGTTCACCCATCTTCGTTTGTGTAGTTGGTGGTGCGAATACGGAGTTAATTATAAATAAAATAAAATAACAGGAGGCTGGACTGGTGTAAATCCTTGAAATGTTTATTATACTATGATCATTTCAATGACCGGGTTCCATATAAGACTCTCTCCGTAAGTTCATTAAATAAATAAATCTCGCTACCTTAACCTCTAATTCTCTAATAACTTATTTTTCAATTTATCATTTTGCAATTTAATATTTTTAATTTAATTTAATTTCATCCTATAACTTGCAACATAAGTTTAACATTCCAATCTTCGGTTCACACATGAGACCATACAGACACCCATTATAGATTCTTTGGAGTAGCATTTTTTCGCAGCATTTTTTAGCATGAATGTAGTGTGACCCTCACACTGACTTTTTCTCCCTTTCTTTCTTTCTTCCCCTTTTTCTTTGACGGAGAGGTGGTAGTGCATTATAAGCCTTCGCTCCCTCACCAGATGTTCATTAGTAGATTCAGTTGCCACCACTTTGAGGGCGACTGGCCGAGCAGCTAGTTGGTCAGTCATGCTCTCTGATTTTTCGGACCCATGGTTTTTTACATATTGCTTTGTTATATTCCAATACCTGATGATATGACTGGATTCATATGGAACCCGGTCATTGAAATGATCTTAGTATAATAAACATTTCAAGGATTTACACCAGTTCAGCCTCCTGTTATTTTATTTTATTTATATAATATATATATATATGCTAGCGTGAAAAGTGGACGTTAAACGAAGATGATGATGATAGATATATATATAATATATATATATATATATATATATATATATATATATAATATATGGAGGCACATGGCTTAGTGGTTAGAGCATTGGCCTTGCAATCGAAAGGTTGTGAGTTCAATTCTCAGACTGGGTGATGTGTTGTTTCCTTGAGCAAGACACTTTATTTCACATTGTTCCAGTTTTCTCAGCTGTAGAAATGAGATGATAGGGACTGGGGTCCCTATCATTCCACTGCAAAGTGGTCGTGGAGGTGCCACGGCAAAAATGCACCCCGCACTCACTGTAAATGAGGTTGGTGTTAGGAAAGGCATCCAGCTGTAGAAATCAAGCCAGAATCAGTTCCCGTCCCACCCTTGCAAGCAGGGAAAAGTGGACGTAAAATGAAATGATGATGAAATGATGATTTATACTCGGATTTCTTTCCTAGAGTGCTTAAATTGTTTGTGACTAATCCCGGTATTTTTTTATAAAAAACCGTGATAATATTGCTTTTTGCCGAACTTCTTATTGTAGAGTTTTTTTACTGTTGTTTCTTGTAAACAAACATTCATCTCATTCTGACGTCACCAGCCCTGTCTTTCCACATGTGCGTTTTATTTTTCATAATCACACATGTTGGTGAACTAGTCTGTTTTAAATTCCCTTTTTGGCATATTAATCTGTGAAAATTTTGGTTATCGAGTTGAGCTCTGCTGATGATCGAATTCCAACTGTAACCATCTCGACTGAAAGTTTTCGTGAAATAGTCTTTAAGACTATACAGAGCATTTGAGGTTTTTCCAAATTGAAGGATGAGTATTTTAAACTTTATTTTATCATGAGTTAAGGCTCTATTGATTTTTCCCTGGATTTCACTAAATTCTGTTGGATGAATCTATATCCTGATTCTCTTTGAGTTGAGTTTGAATTATTTTTCCCACATCTTACGTTAACTATTTTTCCCATTTTGACGCTACAGTCACTTATATATTATGGAATACTGTTGGCTTTTTGCTACAATGTTTTCTATACCTTTCATTTATATATATATATAATATATATATATGTATAATATATATATATAATATATATATATAATATATATATATAATGATTAGTGGTTAGAGCATTGGCCTTGCAATCGAAAGGTTGTGAGTTCAATTCTCAGACTGGGTGATGCGTTGTTTCCTTGAGCAAGACACTTTATTTCACATTGCTCCAGTTTACTCAGCTGTAGAAATGAGATGATAGGGACTGTAAAGTGGTCGTGCAGGTGACACGGCAAAAAAGCACCCAGCACTCACTGTAAATGAGGTTGGTTTTAGGAAGGGCATGCAACTAGAAATCAAGCCAGAATCAGTTCCCGTCCCACCCTTGCAAGCAGGGAAAAAGCGGACGTAAAATGAAATGATGATGATGATGATATATGTATATATAATATATATATATATATATCTATCTAAGGCGGGTAAAATTCTCGAGATCCATGGACGAGTTCTCTCCAGCGGTCTCTGTCCCTCATTGTCGCTGCCATGTCCTGCGTCCAGTGTCTGACCAGTGTCTGACCTTAGGGCATCAACATACATTAACCTTGGTCTTCCTCTTCTAGTGTGTCCATGTAGGGGCTCCCAAAGGAGTACTGAGTACTAAAACAAAATATCTGGTAGAGAATGTTGAGAAGCCAGAGGGGATCACTAATGTAGGCGGGAAGCCACTGGAATTGGTTGAGGACTTCTTGTATTTGGGAGCAAGGATTGGGAATACGGAAGATGATGTGGTTGAGAGGAAGAGCAAGGCCTGGGCGGCGTGCCACAGCTTGAGATCGGTGTGGAAGTCGGACCTTCGTAGAGACCTGAAAATCCGCCTCTTCATTGCTGTAGTGGAGTCTGTGCTGCTGTATGGGTCTGAGACTTGGACACTGACCAAGAAACTCACTCAGATGGTGGATGGGTGCTACACGAGAATGCTGAGGATGGCTCTGAACATTAATCAGTATACACTGAGGATGAAAAACTCAGAGCTGTATGGGAGCATCCCAAAAGTCAGCTCAAAAGTGACACAGAGGAGACTTAGGTTAGCTGGACATGCTCACCGACATCCAGAGTTGACATATATATATATATATATAATATATATATATATAATGTATATATATATATAATATATATATATAATATATATATATAATGTATATATATATATATATAATTTATATATATATATAATTTATATATATATATAATTTATATATATATAATATATATATATATATATATATAATATATATATAATATATATATATATAATTTATATATATATATAATTTATATATATATATAATTTATATATATATATATATATATAATCATTTATTGATTTATTGATAATTTATCTGAGTGTCCCGAATCTTCCATGTCGAACTTTTCGGTTATTTGGTTGATTGTAGACATATTCTACGTGTGACGGTATTTTAACGATAGTTATAGCTCTAATTTATTTGAATTATAGAGCCCTCTGCCGCTCATCTCGAATTTTGTTTATCGTGAACTTGTGCGCCGATTTTTCGATACTCGATTATTCTACTATATTTAGATCTAGACTTAGCTATTGACCAGTTAATTTTATTGTTCATTTTTTGTCGATTCTATTAAATGATGAATAGCCCCTGTTTATTTTAACATGTCTATTGAGCACTCTTATTCGATATGTGTTTTTGCCACATTTTTCCGAATATTTTTGCGGATATAAAGGTTATCTCCCTTGCTGAAATCCATGTGCGTATTTTTAGCCTGGGTCTTGTCTTTTCATCCATTCGGACGAAGCTCGTTGATGAAGTAACTCCAGTCCCCCGATTGTCTGTAAGTCTTATATTTTTATATGAGCTGATAGATGACGGTTTAAGGATTTACAGAAACCCAAGAAGCTAGATATTCCATCTCTCTAGTGGGTCCGGGTATGCATTTTACATTCATTTCATTTATTGATTTATTGATAATTTATCTGAGTGTCCCGAATCTTCCATGTCGAACTTTTCGGTTATTTGGTTGATTGTAGACATATTCTACATGTGACGGTATTTTAACGATAGTTATAGCTCTAATTTATTTGAATTATAGAGCCCTCTGCCGCTCATCTCGAATTTTGTTTATCGTGAACTCGTGCGCCGATTTTTCGATACTCGATTATTCTACTATATATATATAATTTATATATATATATATATAATTTATATATATATAATATATATATATAATTTATATATATATATATATATATATAATTTATATATATATATATATATATATATATATATAATTTATATATATATATAATATATATATATATACATATAAAATATGTATTTATATATATAATATATATATAATATATCTTCATCATCTTACGTCCGCTTTTCCCTGCTTGCAAGGGTGGGGCGGGTCTTATTCAGCACAACATCTCTCCACTCGCCACGGTCCTTCGTCATCTCCACCGTGAGCTTCAATGATCTGAGTCTGTTCTCACCACCTCCGCCCATGTTTTTCGTGGTCTACCTCTACCACGTCTTCCTTCAACTGGCATTGCCTGGCACTTCTTCACCCATCGATCATCTTCCATGCGCATCAGATGTCCATACCACCTCTCCCGTACCTCCATACCTCCTCTCCCGTACACTACATTCTATCCCTCTCAGACACAGTTTCTCTCTCAACACATTTATGTTGGGTCGTTCACGCATATTTACACTGCACATC
>OZ024745.1:84492714-84495214 GCA_964016885.1 Eledone cirrhosa | reverse complement strand
GTAACGGAAGCTGTCCACTATTTCTATAGAACCCTCTGCGCAATTGAAAGAGCTAGTAGTTTGTGGGCACTTGCTGCTACTTATTGCACCAGAGCACCGGCCACATGTAAAATCTATGTTCTTAGTTAGCCTACCTGTGATCCCACTACATCTTTTATGCACCCATACTTTGCATTTAGGACATAAAATGGAGTTTCTACCTACGCCTTTCCTACACACCGAGCACGACCATTTCCCAGAAGGGACCGCCGCCTTGTTTTCTTTCCTACAAACTAGTACTTTGGTCTTAGCCAGGTTAATTTTAAGTCCTTTTGACTCTAGGCCGTGCTTCCATGTTTGGAATTTCTTCTCTAGCTCGGCCATTGATTCCGCTATGAGTGTCAGGTCGTCTGCGTATAGGAGTTCCCATGGGCAGCCTGTCTTGAACTCCTCTGTTATGGCCTGAAGGGCAATAATAAATAGTAGTGGACTGAGAACAGAGCCCTGATGGACGCCGACTTTTACGCTAAACTCTTCACTATATTCGTTGTTAATTCTAACCTTGCTGACTGTTTCTTTATACATGGCTTGTATAGCCCTCACAAGCCATTCGTCAACGCCTAGTTTTCTAAGAGCCCACCAGATAATGGAGCGGGGGACTCTGTCGAAGGCTTTCTCCAAGTCGACAAAAGCTAAGTAGAGGGGTTTACCTTTAGCTAGGTACTTCTCTTGTAGTTGTCGTACTATGAAAAGAGCGTCTGTGGTACTTTTGCCTGACACAAACCCGAACTGCATTTCATCTAGGTCAATTCTCTCTCTGATTAGCTGCGCTATTACTCTTTCCGTGACCTTCATGACCTGGTCGATTAATTTAATGCCTCTATAGTTACTCCTATCTAGGGCGTCTCCTTTACCCTTATAACAGTTAACGATGATGCTGCTATGCCAGTCCTTCGGAACAACCCCGTTTTGTACGACTTGGTTAACTATGCGGGTGACCATGGTGTGTCCCACCGTGCCAGATGCCTTCAGCATCTCAGCAACTATTTCCGAAGGCCCAGCCGCCTTACCAGTCTTCATATCCTTGATTGCCTTACTTATTATACTCCCCTCGACTAACACTGCTGGTCCCTCTATTGGGTCGATATGGGGGAGACTGCCTTTCTCCCAATTATTCTCCTCATTTAGAAGCCTTTCATAGTGACACTTCCAAGCTACCTTCTTATCAGCGTCGGTGATGGCAAGTGTGCCATCGTCGTTTAGTACACACTTCTCCCCGACAATATCACGGTTTTCCTTGACGCATTGCCTAGCAATCCTGAACACCTCACGTTTTTGGTCATCGCGTTGTAGAACATGCTTGAACTTTCTTTCCTCAGCTTCCCTTCTTGCTAAGTACACTTGTCTCCTAGCTTCCCTCCTGGCCACTTGATAGTCCTCTCTACTTCCCCCATCCCGCCATACTTTCCAAGCCTGCTTTTTGGCCTTAATTGACCCCTCCACCTTACTGTTCCACACCATGTTACTCTCCTCCTGCCTACAGGCCTGCTCCAGCCACAGACCTCGTCTGTCGCCAACAGCAGGTTTGCTTTCAGAAATTCCCACTCTCCCTCTATATTGTCCGACTCTAAATGTTCTTCCTTACTGTCGAAAGCATCAAGTAATATGCTTTGAAATTTATTCCTGGCTGTGGGGTCCTTTAACTTCCATATTTTCCTCCTGAGGATAGTCCTCTTCTGTTGTCGAGTACGTCTCGTCCTGACTATGAGGTCGCTAATTATCAGTCTATGTTGGGAGGTGCATTCTTCATGGGGGAGGGATTTAGTGTTAACAACAGACACTCTGTCACGTCTTCTGGTAAGGATATAATCTACCTGGCTTGTGTGTTCCCCGGATCTATAGGTGATCAGGTGATTGTCACGTTTTTTGAAGTTAGTGTTACAGATAGTTAGGTTATTTGCATCACAGAATTCCAGGATTCTGGAGCCTTCCTCATTTCTAGTACCAAACCCATAGCCTCCATGGATTTCGTCGTAGCCGTCACAATGTTGTCCAACGTGACCATTTAGGTCGCCTGCGATAATTATATAGTCACTGTCGGATATTTGGGAGGTAGTTAGCATCAGTGTCTCATAGAATCTGTCTTTTATAGTGCCGGGCAGTCCGGATTGGGGTGCGTACGCAGATATTACTGTCACCGTAGTTCTATTGAGGACAAGTCGTATTTTAATTATTCTGTCGTTCACTCTATTTACGTCTATTATCTTATCTGCCCACTTTTCTGCTACCATGATTCCTACTCCACCCAGCCCATCGTCGTTTCCCACCCAGAAAAGCTTATAACAACGTTTTTTACCCTCAATGAACCTAGCAGACCCACCCCTCCACCTGGTCTCTTGAATACAACAAACATCGACCTCCTTACGTTCAAGCATTTCTACAACCTCGTTAGCGCGACCCTTTAGGGTGCCTACATTTATGGTACCAACTCTGAAGTTTTGGATTGCGTTTGGGGGTTGGG
>OZ024745.1:84479236-84484236 GCA_964016885.1 Eledone cirrhosa | reverse complement strand
CTCATGTATATATAAAGACATATATAGACACAAAAAAATCTATAACACTTTTTATGCATGTTAATATACACATATGCATTTGCATAGAGATAATCAAATATCAATATTTCACTAAAGGATTATAAATATAACCATAACAAAATAAATTTAAAATACCAAAGGAGTATATTTTGGAAATGCAGCTATATCAGTATAGACAAAAGAAATCTAGAAATATCAAAGCATTAAATATCTTTAACACACTATAGAGTATCTTAAGTTAAAGTAATATGTTCTATATATTTAGTATAGAAATTTATCCTACGTATATCTCAATCAAGATATTGAAAGGGTAGACATATGAAAGTTATGAGAAGCTATCATAATCAAAACAAATAAATAAAAATAATTTAAAAATAATTTAAAAGATTTTAAAAAACCTAATGATTCTACAGATAGCCTTATATTTAGTATAGAAATTTACCTTACGTATATTTCATTTAATACATTGGAAGTATAGACATTTTAGAGTAGTTTATTATATCCTTGTTTATATTTAGGAAGAAAGTTTAAAAAGAAAAGGTGAAGCAATCTAATGATTTATCGACAGGTTCCATATATTAACTAAAATTACTTAATTATTTATACTACATTTTAAATTTATATTTATATTTAAACGTTGAGGTCAATCTATGTCTGCAGCAACTGAATAAATTGTTCCTTAGATTAAGGGAATTTTTGGACTTTAATATAAAGAATATTTCTTCAATACAAAGATCACAATTCTCTGAATAGGAATTAAAAGGAGTAGCTGATGAAATAATATTCCAATTCATCGAATATTTAATATTATCTCGTTTTAGGTCTCATAGTAGGCTAGATAGCGAAGTTGAAGGTTTTTTGTTTGGATCTGTGAAAGAATTCTTATGATTATTGAAGCGAAATTTAAATTCTGTAGAGGTGGAACCAATATAGTTAAATGAATTTAAATTAGTTTTAACATTACAATTTTACACTACATTTTTAGCTAAGCAATTGTTAGTTAACGGACAGTTAGATTTATTTCTACAGTTACAGTTATTTAATTGAATATTGTTTGGGTTATTATTGGTATTTTGGTTAGGTTTTAAATTCCTATTATTAATTCTATTAATATTTTTGTTCTAAATTTTTGGTGGACGAGTAAGTTAATTTCATAGTGTGTCTATTAAAAATTGAGTAATATTTATGTGTTCTAGGGAAGCGTGTGTCAAGAGCTTTAAAGAATAGTTTAGCAATAGGGGTTTTAATATTTAGTGAGAAAGGGGGAGCAAACCATAATATATTTCTAGTTTTATTTCTTTTTCGGCTTTTGGAATTATTGTAATGTTATCTATTATAGTTGTTAAAGTTGTTACCGTAATTGAAATTGTTATTATTTTGGTTAGTTTGCTTATTATTATTATTATCGATGTATTTAATTTTATTTCTATATCCAGCTCTACCTAATGCATCGTTGTTATACTGCGCTTTTTCATCAAATATATTTTTATTAGATGAAATTCTTGAAATTCGTTCTTGAACAGAGTTCACTATAGTATTTTTAACAGATCTGGGGTGATTAGAGTTAAAGTTGACATAATTCAAGTTCTCATTTAGTTTGTGAAATGGATAGTGAAGACGTGTTGAGATTTAGTGTTACATCAAGAAAATTGACTATTCTATGGATATTCTCTATTTCTATTTTTAGATTAAGGTAATTAAAAAATTGTATAATTTGTTTTCTTTTTCTATTTAGTTCACAGCTATTATTTTCTATAAGTAAAAGCATGTCATCACGATATAATCCTGCGGTTACATCTGGTATTTTTCTATGTAGCGAATTAATTATAAATAGGCCCACAAGGTCCGTTACCTGAGCTGAGTCTGATGATCCCATAGTTATGTCGAAATTATTATTTCTATCTTTCGTTTCAGTATTTCTTTCTTCGCTTTTCTTTTGGGCGGGGTGGATTCTGAATTTATTTTTCCGTATTCTACCTTTACTTCGTACGAACTTTCATGTAGCTTGTTTTAGATCTTTTAGAGTTAGCATTAGTTTATATTTTTCTCGGGACTCAGAATTATTATCTCGTACTAGTTCACTTTGCTGCACTGGGTGGTTGCTGGCATTGTGCCCGGGATGGAAACCTTTATTGTTTATTTCGTGGTAGTCTCTTTAGTATTTTGGCCCCTTTTGTTGACCCGTCACTTAAAAGGGTCCTTGCCTATTTCGTCCCACCTAGTTCTTTTACTTATTTCGTTATTTCTTTATTTATTTCTTTACTTCTTTCTTTCTTTATTTTATTTATTTATTCTAGCCTAACAATAGCTAGAGACTTAGGTCGTAGAATTTAATTTACTTTACTTTTTTCTTTACACTTATTTGCTTTTCTTCACTCTCAGTATTTTTTCTTTCCTATATATTTCTACCCCCCATTGTTCTACCTACCGTTCCGAATTCCTCCCCCTCCCCCTCCCCTGTATCTTCTTTGACCTCATGCCCAGCTGTAGCTGGCACTACCAACGCTTGATTGGGTCTACTCCACCCCTCCCCTCTTTCTCCTACTGGCAGGTTTAGCCACCATCTCCCCTACTAATTTGCAACCACAGAATTACTACTGATTTTTGACAATCACTTTGACCATATATGGAATTACCCCTTGAGAAGATCGGCTATTTAAATACCAGGATAAATTTTCATTTAGTCCAGAATTAGCCGTCGAAACGGCTTGAGCTCAGCTGTCGGGGTCTTACTGGTTCCTATTACCCACTCTACTACCTCAAATATTGAGTACTTTGGTGCGTTATGGTCCACCTGGTTCCTTACCACATTTCCTCCGTTATATTATATATATATATATTATATATTATATATATATATATTATATATATATATATATTATATATATATATATATATATATATATTATATATATATATATATTATATATATATATATATATATATATATATATATATATATATATATATATATATATATACGATATTAATAAATGGAAACTATATTTATAAAACCATATCTATTTCATTATACATATTTTAGGGATACCACATTAAATTATGGTATGCCTTCATCAGACAAAATACAATATATAACAGTTTTACAAATAGCTTTGACGTCACCTTGTCGAGTGCTTTATATCAGTTATAAAAATATTTACTTGTTGTATCCCAACAACTTTAAATAGAACTTTAGCATATATATATATATATATTTTATATGTACATATATATATTATATGTATATATATATATTATATGTATATATATATATATATAATATATATATATATTATGTATATATATATATATATATTATATATATATATATATTATATGTATATATATGTATTATATGTATATATATTATATATATATATATATATATTATATGTATATATATATATTATATGTATATATATATATATTATATATATATTATATGCATATATATATTATATATATATATATATATATATATATATATTATATATATATATATATATTATAGTTTTAATATAGATGAGATTCTACAGGACTAGAACTGTTTCATTCTTTAGAAATAATCAGGAATTTGGGTATCAAAAAATAAGTATGGTATATATAGGTCTCTACCAGTGGTATGAGAGCGTGGGGAGTGGGATGGGTGTAGGTCATTGTTTGATAGAATTCATTAAAAGCTAATTCTAAAAAGCTATAGTTTAATTTTTATTTTTAGAGTAACAAAGGCCGAAATAATTCTATAAACAGGTTCAGGATGGCATGCCAATCCTTATTATTAAGTTTCTTTTAAGCTAACAGGTGTCTATAAAATCAGTGGGGGTCAGTCATGGTAGATAGATTTAAAGGAAAGGCAGATTCTTTAAAAGCTAAATACTTTACTAAGTGAAAAAGGTTTAGAGAATTCTCTAGACAAGTTCAAAATATTGAGTGCATATCTTACAACTGTCCTCAAATTTCTCTTAAACTATTCAACTATATGCCAAAATCAACAGACACATTCACAAAACACACTCACTCACACACTCGCGCGCACCCATAGACACACCCACATACACATATACACATATACACATATACATATATATATACACACACACACACACATATATAAATATATATATACATATACATATATATATACATATATATATATATATACATATATATATATATATATATATATATATATATATATATATATATATATATATATATATATATATATATGTGTGTGTATATATATATATATATGGATATATATATATATATATATATATGTACATACATACACACATATATATATACATATACACACATATATATATACATATATACACACATACACATATATACATACATATATATGTATACACACACATGTATATATATACATATACACACACACACACATACACGCATATATATGTAAATATATACAAATATATACATATGTAAATATATACATATATATATATACACACACACACACATATATATATATATATATATACATATATACATATACATATATATATACACAAACGCATACACATATATACATACACATACAATATAAATGTATATACACACATACATATATACACACACACAAACACACACACCTATATATATATATATACATACACATTCACATATATATATATATATATATATATATATATATATATATATATATTTAATACAATAACAGATAGTTTAAAGCTAAACTCTGACTGGTAACCATCTCACTCAACAAACATTAGGTTATATTAAAATATAAACCCAATTTAAGTGTTTGGGGTGCTAACAATATGTATAACGTGGAAAAACCAGTTGTATTATTTTATGAGATATAATTAAAGTTAAAATATATCTCTCTTTCCAAACAATTGTTTCATTATAAGTTTTCTACAAGTTTGGGAGAATGTTTCCAGTTTATGTAGAAGCCTAATATATATTCATGTAAGAGTATATTT
>OZ024745.1:84374236-84474236 GCA_964016885.1 Eledone cirrhosa | reverse complement strand
GTTGGGTGGGGAAGTGTTTTTGTAAGAGAGTGAAGAACATTTTAGCTACAGGTGTTGAAACTTCGCGGTTGAAGGGGGGGGGGGGGGTTGTACCAGCTAATGTGCCTTCGCCTATTCTTCCTGGGTGGGCGTGGGGCTATGAAGAATGAATGCCTAAAGTCCAACATTGTTTACCAATGCACGGTTGAATCGAACGACCAGAAATGGTATTATATCGGATCTACCACCACATCGTTTAAATCTCGCTGGTACCGTCATCGATTCTCAATCAAACATCCGAATCATCGTTTTGTGACCACGCTCGCCAACAAGACCTGGCAACTCCGTGAACACAACCAACAGTTCACCTTAAAATGGAATATACTTTCCAGCGCAAGTGCATATCGGAGTGGATTGAAGTACTGCATGTTATGTAACCTTCAGCTCTTTTACATATTAAAATCCAAAAACAAACTACTTAACGATAGAATTGAACGATCATTATACTGCAACCACAAACTAAAAGCTAAATTCTCTCACTATAAAATAACTTAACATTCGAACCCGGAACTATAACACCGCTTTCTAGCTAACAACCTTCTCTGCCCCCCACACTACAAGACAATACACTGCTTATCACTATACATGGTAACTCAGTGCAATTCCTAGATTACTACTATAAACCCAAAGTTCACTCACCACACAAACTTCGTCTGTCCCCTCTCTACCTATCTCTCTCTACATCCATTACACTCTCTCTCTCTCGCCTTTGGCCTACCTCCCTCTCAACATCTATGAACCTGCCCTCTGGGGCAATAAATAATTCCGACCTGAACTATCAACGCATCCCTACAAAAGTAACCAGTATAATAAAACCCCTACCATAACATTTTGATTAAGATATCTACAAGCCACTCTCTCCTACTTCTCCAACCCCTGCATATCTTTCTTTCTCTCTCCCTCTTCCCTAATTTTCTCTCTTCCTTTTCTACTCTATCTTCCCCAACAACCCCACTTAAGGGTATTTACATTGTACATTTTACCATTCTGCTCTGAGGAAACAGTGGTCACAGCATTGGATATTTGAGTTCTGCAAGTACTTGTGAATTTGCACGTAGCATAACTAGGCTGCAGTACCACCGTGGAAACACTTGTAAGCACACGGAATAAATTACCTTTTTATGATGTCTACCTGTTATTATTCATTCTTTATATACACTCCGGAATACTGAAGGATCAGGAACTAAGTTTCTTCAACAATTCTTCCATAACTCGTAGAGTAACCTCTTACCGTACGTCAACCATATCCAGTGTAGTAATCAACCATTACTACATCTTGGATAATCCTATACCTAATATATATATATATATATATATATATATATATATATATAAGATGTAGTGGGGTCACAGATAAGCTAACTAAGAATATAGATTTTATGTGGCCGGTGCTCAGGTGCAATAAGTAGCAGCAAGTGCTCACAGAATACTAACTCATTCCATTGTCCAGATGGTTCTATAGAAATAGTGGACACCTTCCGTTACCTGGGTGACAAAATCAGCAGTGGTGGAGGGTGCTCTGAAAGTACAGTAGCTAGAGTCAGAAGGGAATGGAAAAAGTTCAGAGAGCTTATACCACTATTGGCCGCTAGAGGGTCCTCTCTCGCAATTTTATTATTTGTTGCATGGACATGTCATTACTGACTCAACCGATTGGACTGGTTTGAAGGTCAGTTTAGTTGAAAGCAAGAAATAATTTATTGTAACGAAAAAACTGCTTCCATTGCCTTCTCCGTTTTCTACAAAATGAGTCATTTGTGATGAGTTTGTTACAGTTTTGCAACGTTGAAAAGATACGAACTTCCGATGTTTTGATTCATAGTGATATCTTGCATACACGTAACCATACATGCATACACACACATGCATGCATGCACACATACATATATATATATAAATATGTACACATACCTACATAAACATGCATAGACTCACACACACAAATACATATATACATACACATATGAAAAGCTTCATAATTGGAAGGCACCAAGAAAGAAAGAAGACAGTTAATAATTGGACACACGTTTAAGATGTCATACAGAAATGCACTCACTTGTATATTTAAAAGAACTATGGAAGCTCAAATTGACATAACAAATTGGTTTGTTAGTTGCAACCGAAAATGAAAGCATTCATTTGATAGGAAACTGTGTGTGTGTGGCTTGCTTAAGTTTTGTGTATAAACTTTACACACGCTGTCTGAACCAATTCCTCTAAGACGACAACTGTAAGTGCAACAGAATAATGATTAATGAGAACAGAAATGGAATGGAAAGGTATGGGGTCGGACCAAACAACTTTTAATTAAAGAAACTATATTGTTTAAATAATGAAAAAAAGAAAATTATAGCAGAGAGATTTATGTCAGTATGGCTAGAATATAGAAAGATATTTGACTGTATTTTCTCACTCTTGTTGTTCAAATCACTACATTTGATAGAATCTTTAGTTTCAGCTATTGGAATGCTCAGAAAGACCTAGTCACTACAATTAAAACCTGTAACTAAAACCAGTGATTGTTTCTGGTACCCTTATGTGTTTATTGAGCATAAACCATACATTGTGTTTCTTTCTCACACACCACCTACATATAACCCTGACACTCTTGTGTCACTATTGAGCTAACACATAAACTGCACATTTTCTTTCCCATTCACCACCTACTTATAACCTAGACACTCTCCTGTGTCTATTGAGCTAACATATAAACCACACATTTTCTTTCTTTCCCCACAAACCATCTACATATAACCCTGACACTCTTCTGTCACTATTGAGCTAATACAAAAACCACACATCTTGTTTCATTCACACACTCTATATACAAACTTCACACTGGAAAATGGTTGTTGCACATATATAAATTCTATTCTCCTCACCACTCATCTCTCTCCGAAGAGTCCTCAAAAACACCTTCCAGCAGGTTCTGTTAGAAACAACTATTTCCAGTTGATCCGGCTGGATCCTTAAGTGAGGCGAGCCGATCTCATGGATGTTACCCAATCATCTTACTCAGGGTCTACAACTGGGTCTCCTGCTGGTTGGTTTTTGTCCGTAAAATTTGTTCAGCTACTCTTTCCTTAGACAATGTAATTTGAGCTACAGGATAATGTATACTATTGCATCCAAATTCATAGAACACTCTAAAACAGAAGACATTAAATCAGAATAGAAACAACTGGTCAACTCAGTAATTTCTGCTTCAGTTGTTAAGTGCTGTGGGTGAAAGCGACTTGGTGTGACAATAGGACCCTTTATTTGAATCAAGAGGTTAAAGATGTCATCCGATCAAAGAACGAGGTTCACAAAGCTTGGTTTGGAAATAAGTATTCCTTATTGCTTTTGTGGTACAAGCAGGTGCTAAAAGTCACAGCAGAGGCAGTAAAAGCATCCAAAGCTAAGATATATATATATATATATATATATATATATATATATATATATATATATACTGTATATATATGAGATGGGACTGTCCATCTTTCTGTTGTCTTTGTCCTGTGTTGAATTCATACTCTAAAGAGGGCTTTTTTTTTAAAACTACATATAATAGATATCACACCACATGGTCTATCTTCCTCTATTCTCCCCTCTGTCCTTCTTTGTCTGCACGTTGGACTACAGTCCTTATTATTCTCTTCTATAGTTTTTCTCGTTTGGCATACCATTCTCTCCCCCTTTGAGTACATGGAAGCTATGGAAAGATTCAACATCAGAAACTTCTAGCTGTTTTACAGCTTCCCTTGTTTTCTGTTTTTCTATTCTTTTTCATTTTCTTATTCATAATTTGCCTCCCATTGGCTTTCAATATTTGAAATTTTATTTTTATTTTTATTTTATTTCATTTTATTTTATTTTATTTTTTCCCTTTAATTAATTAATTTTTTTTTATTACTTGTCTCTCTAGCTCTTTTGATTACCGACTGTAAGGAGTACCCTATACTTTCCCTAGTCAGTCATAGCTTACTAGCTCTATAAATTGAATAAATACATACATGGCATGAGATATATTTTAGTTACAAATTTTAGATACTAAAAAATAATTTTACAAGCAGAAAAATTGAAAATAGTTTGAGAAAAAAAACAATTCCTACTTCAGCTGTTATTATCAAACTAACATTATCGTTATGTATTAGTCTGTATTTCCTATTCAAAACAAAAGCAGAAAATAATTTTTTTTTGTTTTTTTTGCTCGTCTTTTACAAAAAATATTTTGTAATTTTTGAGGTTTGCTGTTGCAGTGGAGTAGTACTTGAAGTACAGATTATAAATAGATATTGATTTCATATTCACCATGAAATGTTGTTCAAAAGGATACCGTTCAGCTTTCAAGAGATTATCTCGTATATAATTTGAACTCAAATAAATTTAAACGCTGTTTTCTACTTGAATAGTTTTCTTTTAAAGTATTAAAACAAACAAACAAACCAACTGGCGAGAAGACCAACGAACCAACAGGTAAACAATAGAATGGGATTGAGAAAAATATAGACAGGAGAAAATTACAAATAATATTAACATTTTATAATTTTTATTAGAAAAAGACATTTTGTTTTTCTGCAAACAAGCATTGTTTAACTAATGTAAAGCAGAAGAAATGAAGTATGATAATGAGTATGCGCCTGTGTAGAAATATAGAGGAATAATATTCATTTATTAGGCGAGAAGGATGAAATAAATATATAAATATTCACACATACGTATGAGAAGTAAATGGATCTCTATTGATTTCGATTGGTCAAGAATTTCAGTTATTCAATCAATTAGCATCAAGCAGCAGAGTATTCCTGTAGATATGCATGTCCTCAATGTAATTCTCATACAGAATCAGTATGACAGTGTGTGTAACAAGAGTGGACATTTGAATAATGTGCAGTCCATTTGATGGGTCTCTGCATAGTTTCCTCCTACTCACTTTCTTTCACGAGGCTGATTTAACTATGGGCTAAGGTAAATACCTTAGATGCACTCCACAGTGTCATTGAACTCGTGACCCTGTGATTAAGAACTGTGACGCCTGACATCTCATCATAACCATGCTGTCTCCATCTTCGAAAACACCTGCAGGACTACATTTGAAGACAAAAGATATAGAAGAAAGAACCACAACACCAAGTCATCAAACCCAGACCAGCCCTTCAGGTGCGTCCGTGCCTGCCTGTCCCACATTGGCCTGAACAGCCACAACCGTGCCTGCAATCAATGTAGATCACCCCTTCATGATCTTCTTTCACGAAGCGAAGCCATGATATGATATATATGTATATATATATCATATCATGGCTTGGCTTCGTGAAAGAAGATCATGAAGGGGTGGTCCACATATATGTATGTAAACGGTAAACAGAAATAACAACACACTCGGTACAGTATATGGAATGGATATATTAGGTTAATGCTTGATATAGCAGGAAGAGGGTCTTAACGTTTCAGACGCTAGTTCTTCATCAGAAGAAAGAATGAGAAATAAGATAGATTGAGGGGACGGGTGGGTTGGAATTTGAAAAAATGTCTTTAGATGAAAATAACAGGTCCATTCATGTTGACATCTCTTGCAAAACTGTTGGTGCTGGCATTTTATATATATATAAATATAAACATGAAGTACAAGTCAATGGGTTATAATTCATTTTGTTTATTCATAATTGCTGTTATATATATTTCGGTGAGAACCGTTATGCAACAATTATGACTGCATCAGACAGCTAGAAGTTGAACATAAAAAAACCCAGAAAAACATAAAGAAATAGAGCTTTTGTTGTTTTGATTCATTGATAAGCCTCACGTTGATATTTAGTGTTGTTTTCTCAAAGCACCGGTGACATATGACTTAGAATAAGCTGCCTCACAGCATCAACAAAAGGGGGTATATAAGGCCATTATCTATTTGTTGGAGTTAGCTTCACCACAACATCATGAAGTCATTTGAATTCTTTAGTGGTGCCATAGTCTGAGACTTGCCTTCAACTTGTTCAGGAATCAGGTCAGTAGGGGATACTTTAGCAGTAGGGATTGACCTTGTAGATAAGTTGCTGTTTCAGATCAAATTGTTTTCAGCAGCAACAATGACCAATGATACCTTAGTTAGGAGTGGCAGTTGGCCATCGTAGTTATAGTGGCAGTAGTGATATAATATAATAATTGTTTATACTATTGGCACAAGGCCAGCATTTATCCAGTACATTACTGGTACTTTATTTTATCGACCCCCGTAAGGATGAAAGGTAAAGTTAACCTCGGCAGGATTGGAACTCAGTCCGTAAAGGGACGTAATTCTGCTGCAAAGCATGGCGTCTGACTCTCTACCGATACTGCCAATCAACCACCCAGTGATATAATATAATAATAATGATTTCTACTATAGGCACAAGGCCAGGGGGAGGGGAAAGTCGATTAAACCAACCTCAGTGCGTGACTTTATTTTATCGACCCTGTAAGGATGAAAGGCAAAGCTCCTCTAGCGGTATTTGAGCCGAGCACGTAAAGGGCCGTAACTCTATGCTGAAAAGCATGTTGTTCGACGCTCTAACGATACTGCCAATCCACAATGACCAGTGTGTAGAATTAGTCGAGAATTACTGTTGACATATAAACAAAATAAAGGTGAAGTAAAAATGAGGTTGGAGATAGATGATCATTAAATAAACAAGGAATACCTCACAAGTGTAAAATAAATGGTACAGAAATAGAAACAAAGGGCACAGAAAAAACATTAAGAACAAAAATGTGGGATTTGCAGCAGGTACTAATATTAGACTCTGCCAACGCCTAATATGTCTCAGAAAATTGATAGTCATACAGAGACATAGAATATGCTAAGAAACATATGAGAATTATATTTATAAGGAGGAATTGGGGAAATACAAGGGAAAAAAGGCAAGGCGTGAGTCCTATTGCAATGTTTGTGTGGCCCTAGGATTCGTTTAGAGATTAATAAGACAGAAACAGTAGGCGGGGGTGGTCCATCTGGAACCCCAGGAGGTTGCTAACGATATAGCTTTAGGAAATATCCCGTCCTTAGGTGTCGACAAGCACCAAAGTAATCGGCACTTCGATTAATTACTTGTATCTTAATTACTGAGTATCTTGAAGGTCTCACTCAGACAGAGGCTGCAAATGCCAGACCGGCCTCCGTCCGGGGAGTACCTCCCTAACTTTGGACCAGACCAAAGAGTATCGACTCTTGTCCAACTTAAGCTTCCAGATCAGTTCGGAAAGGGCCGTGATTTTCTATTTATCGATTCTGTTGAAAGAGTGGCGGGGATTATACCACCTTTCCTTGAAGCTCGTTGACATTGCTCCTATGTATCTATACTACGAGTTGTCGGTAGTGACTCTGCACGGGTAAAGTAGATTTTTCACTAGGGATTTATTGTCAAGCCGGCACGAGATGGCGTTTCTGCAATTACATAATTTGGTCTCCGGACGGAGAGTATTACACCCAGGACTGCCCCGATTAACACTAACCTACTCAGGAATCCAATACAAGTCACAGGGATCGGCCGTTCCAGGCTACCCACTGGATATCCCACAATAAATACTCAGTTGTCAACCAAGAGCAGTTTACCCATGGAAGAAAATATTTAAATTATCTCGACTTTGTAATTATAACGTTTTAGGACCTTAAGGCGATTCCATTTTAGTCAACTAAAAACTAATATAGAGAAAATAGGAGTAGAAATAAGTTAATTTTATCGATATAAAATATATATCGATAATGTTTCTCAGTAAAAAGCTCAATAAAAATTCTGTCTCTCTGTGTGTGTGCGTGTATATATATATATATATATATATATATATATATATATATATATATATATATATATTAGGTATAGGATTACCCAAGATGTAGTAATAGTTAATTACTACACTGGATATGGTTGACGTACGGTGAGAGGTTACTCTACGAGTTATGGAAGAATTGTTGAAGAAACTTAGTTCCTGATCCTTCTGAGGATACAGTGGTCACAGCATTGGATATTTGAGTTCTGCAAATTCTTGTAAATTTGCACATACCATAACTAGGCTGTAGTACCACCGTGGAAACATTTGTAAGCACACGGAATAAATTACCTTTTTATGATGTCTACCTGTTATTATTCATTCTTTATATATATATATATATATATATATATATATATATATATATATACCCTTCTCTCCCCGCTCCACCCACACCCTTTCTCACACACACACACATCCCACTAACACCTCTACTAATACACACACACCCCCTCCTCACTCCAACTTTCACACCTACCCATCCTCTCCCCTGTCCACCGCACCTCCGCACACACTGACACACCGACTTTCTTCACTTACCATTCTACCCAACTGCTGCTATGCCCTTATCTCCGACCACCTCCCCGCACACACAGACACACAACCCTCCTCCTGCCTTGACCCTCTGACCACTTCCTGTTGCGCGCGCACCCCACATCTCCCCTCTTCCGACCAATCTCTTCACGGATTACACATATGTGAACATCGATCCCTAGAATCCACCACATTCCAAGGATATTACTCAGCATTCCACCACATCGTCTACGGAACTACCTTAAGGACTCACCCACTGACATACACCCCCCAAAAATGTTTTCCCCACACGGCACCTACATCCACAACACGCATAAACACCACACACACACGTGCGTACCACCACATATTTACACATTCAGCCTCCGGAATCCTCTCCCCCCACCCCTCTATCCACACACGCACACACACTCCGACCTACACCCCCACACCACACACACCTCTTCCTGAACATGCAACCCCTTTTTTCCCCCAACTTTTACTTTCACATACACACACACACACACACACGTACACCTACAGACACACACCACCTTCAGTCCTCCCCGCTCGGACACCCCGCCTCCCTCTCCCCACTCCACCCGCCACCACCCCTATACGCCCCACACCTTCCACCACCTATTTTACTTCATGTGTATTTTTATTTTTATTTTTATCATGCTTTTATATTTAATTTCATTTGTACCGTTTCCTCTCACCCCCTTTTTTCTCCCCTACACACCCTATGAACTCTCTTCCCAGACACTTTTCACCTGAATAAGGGCTTATGCCCGAAACGTCGTTCCCCACCACCACCCCACTCTCAAGAGCGTGAAACTAATAAACCTTTGTTCGTACTGCCTCTCTGTTTTGTTCCCGTTCAATTTTTTACTATATATATATATATATATATATATATATATGTTTTGCGAGGTTTTTGATATGAAATCGTGTGTCGAAACAAATATTGTTATACTTGGGGAGGGTCATATTATTGTAATAATATTGCCAGAAATAATAACAGTTTGGTTGGTTTTCGCTTCTCTATATTTTATATTTCCACAGTTAATTCATTCGGTCCTCAATGTTTACCATTGACTGACCAACGGTCAAAAGTACAGATATAAAATAGATATAAACACATATATATCGTCTAACAAAGTTCTTTCGTTGCACATCTGCAACATCATCAGTGGTACTATTATGTTCCTCCTGTTGTATTGTATGTCTACGCCATTTTACGAAAAAGTATAATATATATAAACGGAAAAAATGAAACGAAATTTCATTTCTCACCCTTAGTACGGCTGTTACGTAAATATAAGTATGTATACGTACATACATATATGTATACCTACGTACAGTAGTAGTATATATATATATACATACATGCACACATATATATATATACGTATGGATTCACCGAACATTTATTATAATGCTCGGTGTGTTTGTAAACAAACCTCCCGAATTAAGCCGTACAGTGTCTAACAACCATCGTTGCTCATTTGTTCAACCCTGACAAAGGAACGTTGTACTAGTTTCAAGCTTATTAGCTATCGTCAGCAACGTATACCTTCCTGCCAGATGATTGAACGTCTGAAAGTATATACTTTCCTTATGCATATTAACGGCTGAGCAGCCTAATTTGCATATAGAGTGAGTTAATCGGCCGGGGTACCGAAAACGGAAAAAATGAAACGAAATTTCATTTCCCACTCTTAGTACGGCTGTTACTTAAATATAAGTATGTATACGTACATACATATATGTATACAGATGGTTGCTAGACACTGTACGGCTTAATTCGGGATGTTTGTTTACAAACACACCGAGTATTATAATAAATGTTCGGTGAATCCATACGTACATAAATATATATATGTGTGCATGTATGTATATATATATACATACTACTTCCAATCGCCTGTTTTTCTTATGAAATGCTGCTTCATACGTGGCATTGCTATTCACCTGACAAACCATTTCTAATATGACCCTTTACACTTTCCACTGGCTTTTTATACTTTGAGTATGCATCAGGTGATATATTTTGTCTCTTTTGAGACATGTCGATTCACATGACACATTACTTTATTTATGATCCGTTGGAAAAGCAAAGATTTCTCTCACACACACACATTCAGACAAACCAGCAGAAATACATTGATATAACTCGTTTTTCTTCCTTACAACGACAGTACATTACATTTGTCATCTCACTCACCACATATACATTTGTCACTTAGTATAATTAATTGTGAATGATAGACGAGTGACTGAACTAAGTTTCTTACAAGTTTAGTCGTAGTTTATGCAGTCACAATTTGAAATAATTTTGATAACGAAACAATGTAAGCACTTCCTTTAATTGCCGCAGTGTTTCTTCATTTAGTTTTGCAGAATATTTGGATAACAACAGTTGTATAGAAAATTCCTGTTATTATGCTAGCAGACATAGCGGCTTGAGAAGCAATAATATCAATTGTTAAATACCAAATACAACCAATATAGTAATTGAAATATATATATATTTATATATAAATATATATATGTATATATTTTTTTAATCATTTATGAGAAATAAAACAAAATAATAAAGGATCAACAAATCCATACATAGTCTCCAAAAACTTCGTGCTATTAAGTTACTGAAGCAGGACACATTAGGTAATACACCAAGCGTAAAGAAAACATGAAAAATCTCAACTAAAAGATGTCTATAGTATTTATTTGATAGATATGTAGAATGCTGGGCTTATGCAATGCATATAAAAATTCATTTCTGATTTTTATATAGTTATTGGTTTAATGAATAATATCAAAGCATGCATTACATTATAATCAACAGGGGAGTTCATAATGATCACAAGTGGATAAATATACATAAATGTATTCAAAGTCCATTATCTATGTGAATATAATTGATAGCTGTGCTAATGTTTTTAAGGAACTAGCTACACTGGGTATTATTACACAGTGTCAGTCCACCCAGTCGCATTGTAGATACCACAAAAAGAAAGATTTCATCACGAAAACAGCAACAATGCAATGTTTGGTTCAATGTGAGCTATGTTTGTCTAGTTAGTCAGAGAAGGAGAGGCATTGCATAAAACCTATTTTTTTCAAGGTCTCAGAAGGGAGGAAAAAAAGCATTCTTAAACCGGAGATCAGCTTCAAATGCTTGGAACAGAACGGACACTGCGGAAATAACACAAAAGCCATGCGGCGCTGTTAAATCAAGCGACGGACTAAGTCTATACGATAGTAAACCACAACGGGATTTGAACTCCCACCACACCAATACACCATGTTGTGTTCAATAATGCCATGGGTAATATCTACAATATATCGGTGAAAATTGGAATAATCTATTATTTACATAACTGGTTCGAGTTACGGTGGCGGATAAAGTGGGAATGGTAGACTCCGAACATTGTTCTGTTTTTGCGGATATAAGCATGATTTCATCTTTAACCATACATAGATTTTCATCTTTAAAATACTTTCGTTTAAACAAAAATCGATATTTTCTACTCATTAAAGTTAACAAGCTATCTTGATTTGTTAATTGCCAGCAAAGAGAACTAATCAGTCATTTTATTTTTTTTGTGTCTGCTAAAATTGCTATCTTAGCACCAATCTGAAAATATCCTGGAAAAATGAGCACCTTTTACTATAAACTTCATTGTACTAAATTTAACAAACCTTATACACTGATCATAGTTTTAAAAAGAGACTAACCTACCAAATTCTGTGCGTAGATTTATTTTAGCCTTCATTCAAATTTCATCAGATTTCACAAAACTGCCATATTCCTGTTTCTGTCTAAATTATATACACTCACTAAATTATTTTACACTGCAACAACATTGATATTCACGATCATATATTTTGTTTTTATTACAATTATATAATGGTGCTATATAAGTTTGTAAATCGTTTTAGCATGTTATGATTGGACAAAATCTAATATCTGACACACACGAAAAGAGTTTTAATGATCGAACGTTGATAGTAGAATATATTCAACATTTAGTCAGAATTTATTCTCGTCTTCTTCATTTAGCACTATTGATTTAACACAGTCATCATGTCAAGAATGACAAATGACAAGAACTTCCGTAGCAACATATATACCCGCAACTTAATATTTTCTATATGTAATTCATTACTAAACTGTCAAACTCACGACATTCTAGCTAAAAGAAAAACGAAAATACTGCTACACAAATATATTGTGTTTTGTTTTTATAATTTGACAAATACATTGAAAATATAAGGAATGTTCAAGGTTATTCTTGGTTCTTTAAAAGAAAAAAAGATCGTGTATTGACATTTCTGCTTTATTAAAATAATAACATTAAAAAAAAAATCACGCATTTGTCAGTTTCAAAGTTTAGTTCAATTTACTTCTAGGACACACAATTTAAAATAACTGTTGAATAAATATTGATGTAAATTGTCAGTGTTCTAATTGTATTAAAATACCGGAGAGATTGTTTTATTCTTATTTATCAAACTAAGGGCGGTGGATGGACAGTATCGGTAGTGTCAGACATCATGCTTCTCGGCATAGAGCTACGTCCCTTTACGTTCTGAGTTCAAATCCCGATGAGGTTAGCTTTGCCTAAATCAGAAACCATTATTAACTTTGCCTTTCATCCTTACGGGGTCGATAAAATAAAGTACCAGTAATGCACTGGATAATTGCTGGCCTTGTGCCAAAAGTAGAAATAATTATTTATAAACCAATTGAAAAGAAACCAAACATTTGCTTCCACCATACCAACCACATTTTATGTTATTGGTATGGTGGATTGTTTTTTTTTATAACTGATAACTTCATATCAACATCTTCGATGTTTGGTTTGTGTCTGTGAGTTAAATTCGAAATAAACTTAAATTTAGATTTTAAAATCGATTGTTTCTTCTTCTAAGGATATTTCGAAGTATTTAATCAAATAAAATGGTAACTAAGTGAAGTTGTTAATTTTTAAAATTCCTACAAATATCTATTTTTAAAGTTTCATTTTGGCATTACATTGTTATAAATAGACATGTATTAAACACTGTGTCTTCAGCTATCACAAGCGTATAACACTTCTTTTGGTTCGTCATTTTCTTTTAAATGCTGGAAAACCCAATACTCAAAATTAAAAAAGGTGGTGGAAGACAAACTGGTGATGTGGTATGAAAAGCACCCATTCTCTTGACAAATTAAACATTCAGCTATTACGAATGAATCTCTGCGAGGTGGGGGTAGCTGTTGCATCGTATGTCGCTTGTCATTGTCCGCGGGAATGCTTTTGCGGTCTTGTCCGCGGGGCACAGCCCCAATACCACGGTGCCCTAGGCCTAGAGCCCCTCATTTTCCCCTTCCCCCCTCCCATTCTTCTGTGACCCTAGAACCCTTGCCTTTCCCTTCCTTTTCCATAACCACAAAAGACACTCGTATTTTTTACAAAAACAAATCTACATCATAGGACGGTGGATAGGCAGAATTGGTAGAGCATCGAATAAAATGTCATTGCAGTATTTGTTCTAGTTCGTTACGTTCTGAGTCCTAATCCCGCTGAAGTCGACTTTGCCTTTCATTCTTCTGGGGTCGATAAAATAAAGTATCAGTTAAGTAATAGAGTTGATTTAATCAAATTTATTTTTATCCCAAATTTTCTGGCCTTGTGCCTAAATTAGAAGTCAATATAATCCACATCCAAAATTTACCACAATACTGAACAAATCTCAAACATTTACAAGACACACATACGTAGAAAATATTTTCACACATGGAATTGTGAACCCACTAAATATATTAGAAATCCAGGAAATTTAGTTTGGATTATATGTAAACTCTGAGGAGCGGTAGATGGACAGAGTCGTTAGAGCGTCAGACATGTTTTGCGACACAGAGTTTCGGCCCTTTATGTTCTGAGTTCAAATCTCGCCGAAGTTAGCTTTGCCTGTCATCCTTATGGGGTCGATAAAATAAAGCACCATAACGCACTAGGGGCGAGTTTATTTGAAGGCTTCCCTTCAAATTGCAGGCATTGTGCTAAAAGTAGAAACGATTATATGTAAACTCATTAATATACCCACTGTTAAGTTGGGTACAAATTCGGCTGCAACTACATGGCTACATAAGTCTCGGAAACTCTAAACCTCAGTCAATGAGGTAGCAGCTATATGGTTGTTGAATCTGCTAGATGTAGAAGCTAAATCTCACTCAGATTACTGTCATCTAGAAAAGAGGGGGATACATCTAATAATGCACTGTCTGAGAGATGGAAAGGACTATTACGGTTGGAACACTTTTGATCAGTGTTCTGCTCATTCAACAACAACAATGAGAACGACGACAACAACAACTGAATTTCCTTCTCGTCTCACACTTTAACCCAGGCTCTCCTGCACTTCGGACTGAGGAGGGTAAACTCTCCAAATATCGGTCGCTCACCGAGAGGTTTCTGGTCGAGCCCGTGGAGACTTCTGGTGTCCTTGTTCCTAGGGTCACCCATCTGCTCACTATCATCGACACAGAGTTGGCTACCCGCAGGTGTGAGCCTCGCGAGCTGGCTCTTCCAGCGCGTCTGCCTCACCATCCTCCGAGGAAACACCTTCTCTATTCTGTCCGCTGGGGCCGCGGGGCCGCCAGCGCGTAGGCCCCCATTTGCTCATAATAGTGAGAGATGGAGAGCGTGAGAGGGACGGTGGCAGTGAGAGTTTGGTTCTTATGTGTTCGGACCTTGTGTATGTGTATAAGCTTCACGGACACACTCTTGTAGGAGTTGTACCAATGTACTGTTTGGCTACTAACTGTCCTGTAGCCTATATGATTTCACATACATACATGTACATGTTCCACTAAAACTTCACAGAGAGGCGAAAACAACCACCTGTCTACCTACCTTTGTATATAGTCGGTAATATTGAACACTAATTTTTTCTGCCTTCATCAGAATCCCACACCTCTGAAACCTTTCACTTGATTCAAATGTCTCATAGACAAACTAATTAGGTAACTTCTATGTGTTCTCTCGACCTGCTAGAAATGATTTTGGCATTACTATTTGGTAAAGATTCTCACCAGTGATTGATTGATTGGCTTCATGTTTTGTATTTTGTATTTCTTAAAGAGAAAAACTAACTTGTGTGTTAATTCACAACACTTGCCTAACCACACATAACTCAAAAAAATATTAACGATCTGGGACGCTACAGTCAGTGACTCTTTTGCTCCCTCCCACATCATAGATGCCACAATAAATGTGTAGGCCACTTACTTTCGTTGTTGAACGGAATAAAATTCTAAAATACCGGGAACTATCAAATAACTCAAAATAGGTTGTATTCTAACCTGGAGAGGAAATGGACTCCGCCAGGTTTAAAAATGAATAAGAAACGCCATATGTTAATATGGCTCCCCTACTACTCCATCACGGGTCGATACATATATCCGTTTCTCAATTATTATTAAACGAAAAATCGTGATTTCGATTTTCATTGGAGCCTATTTATTCTGTTTGTTTAAAATAACAGGATGGTATGACTAAAGGTAGTATTTAGCTTCCTTCTTTAGTTCAATTTCCGGAAATTGCATCCCTTCAAGAACGATAAAATAAATATTTCTTTTATTTTAATTATGTTTACATCTAGGATGTTTGCTGCTTTATAGAAATACTAGAGTGTTACCTGTCATCCTACAGATAATATTTGTAGAATCTGCTTTTAACACTCGATAATATCTTGTAATATTACATAGGCACGACAATTATAATTTTAAAAAATACTAATTTAAAATAAATACTAATTTTCAAATTAAAAATAGTTATTAAATCGAAATAAATTAAATATATGATAAAACCGAATTCATATTTGTATATTTTCAATTCCCCGTCTTGTAATACTGTTTAACTTATTTTATTTTACATTAAACGAATACTGAGTTTTTATTTTTGAAATATACACAGTTAATTGTGGATGTCACATATAAGGTAGCATGGCATTTTTAATGTAACCAAGCAAACAAGGATATGTATCATTAATACAGATCAGTATTTCACAGGTACTTTATTTTATCAATTCCTCAAAGGATGATAGCACACCTCTCAACTCTCCCCGTCCGATGGGGAGATCTCCCACCCACTTTGGGGTGGATGAGAGATGTCTTCTCTTGTGAAAATGGGTATAGCTTTCATTATGTAAAATCTCCCCATTTTGCCTCATTTCTCCCCGTTTCGGGCCTCTTTTTTACATGGTACTCCCCGTTTGGGTTTTTAGAGGTTGGCAGATCTGTGATAGGTAAATTTGGCTTTCCCGAGATTTGAACTCAGAATGTAAAGTGTGGTGCCTAAATTGGTCTAACTATGAACTGAACTCTATCCCTTCAAATATATTGACCGCAGTTGAATGAATAACAGAACAGCCTGCTCGTTCAAGTGGTTTAGCATTTCACAGACATGTGTATCATTTATGTCATCTCCAGAGAGATTTAGTGTGACACAACGCGACACTGGTCCTTTGAATTATGGGTAGAACTCATTTTGTAAGCTGAGTGGACTGGAGCAACGGGGACTTAAAGTATTTTGCTCAAGGACACACCTCGCTGCCTGGAATCGAATTCACAATTTTACAATCGTGAACCGAATACTCTAACACAGACCATACCAAACAGACATAGAGTTCCGACAAGTTCATAACATTCCACTTTGAAGGATATCTCCATGCAATATAGTAAGAAAAATATAAAAAGAGAAAATCTATGGACCATTGATAAGAAGTTTGCAGATCCAGTACCCAAGATACACATTCAGCTTCATACCGGTTATAATTGGAGTTGCATGATATATATCAACCCACCTAAACCAAAGTATGACTGAACTTCGATTTGTGGACAAGATATAAATGGCCACAAAACCTGGAACCTTCAAAATCTGTAAAATATTCTTACGATTCAAAAGATGAACGATTACACAAGAGACGACGAAAATTACCTTTTCTTTACAACATTGCCACCGGGAAGATGGCCAGTCTAAAATAAACTCAAAATTAAGAGAAAGTGAGAACATACATACATATATATACATGTATGCATACGTAATCTACAAAAGCAAATTACAAAGTGTGAAGAAACAAAGAGATAAAGAAAGAGGAAGAAGGAGAAATATAATTATCAACAGTAATAAATCCATGGATAGATAAATTGATAGACAAATTGAAAAAGCAACATAATGACAGAACGAAAGATTGAAAGATGTGCAAGTGTAATTCGATAGTCTAAGCCGCAATGAAAGATAGATAGACAGATAGCTAGATAGAGCGAGCGAGCGAGCAAGGAGTTGCCAAGTTACCATGGAGATAACAGTCATCTTATATGGAAAGTAATTAAGAATTTATTTGATAATCGTCTCTCTTGTTTTTTTCCTTTATTTTATCTTTCCACTTCTCTCTCCTCACTTCTTTTTCTCCCCCTCTCTCTCCTCACTTCTTTTCCTACCCCTTCTCTCTCCTCACTTCTTTTCCTCCCCCTCTCTCTCTCCTCACTCCTTTTCCCCCTCTCTCTCCTCACTTCTTTCCCCCTCTCTCTCTTCTCACTTCTCTCACCCTTCCTCTCCTCACTTCTCTCACCCCTCTCTCTCTTCTCACCCCCCTCTCTCCCCTCACTTCTCCTCACCCTCTCTCTCCTCACTTCTTTCCCCCTCTCTCTCTCTCCTCATTTATTTTCCCTTCCACTCTCTCTCCTTACTTCCTTTTCCTCCCTCTCTCTCCTCACTTCTTTCCTCCGCCTCTCTCTCTTCACTTCTTGTCCCCACCCCCTTCCCCTCACCTCTCCTCACTTCTCTCCCTTTCCATTTCTCTATCTCTACTTCTCTCTCCTTCCCTCTCTGCGTACTTTTATCTTCTCCTTCCTTCCTCTCTCTCTCTCACTCTTTTCACTTCTGCCACCTCCTTCCGTCTCTCCATTTTGCTCACCCTACGTTTCTCCCCACCCTCAAGCTCCCCCTTTCCTTACTATTCTCCATTTCACTCATCCTACTTTTCTCCCCCCCCCCACTTTCTGTCTCCCTCCCTTTTCTTTGTCTCAGTCTCTCTTTCTTAACCTCTAAAGTAACCTGCCTCAGAATACATGTTTTTTTTTAAAAGATTTTTTATAAAGATGTTATAAAGATTGATAAAGAATATGTAACGATGGATGTAGTAATTATTAAAATTAATGATACCAGATCAAACTGAAGCAATTACTTTTTCATATTGGTTTTCTTTGACTTTGCCTGGATGTGTTATTAGTTTAATTATTTATTCATTTCTGTTTTGTAAATTCGTATTCGTATATTCTTTTTTAATTACTAGTCGTGAATATTTTTTCAAGTCTTAATTTGCATTGGCAAATATAATTACTGGAAGCATCACACAGCCTAGGATTTGATTTCAAGAATTTTGTGTCTAAAATCAAAATTAGAAAAAGAAATCATTTCCGTAAATACTATTACATTCTATCAGAATTCGCCATTAGTTTTTATTTGATAAGAAGTTCTAACAAAACAAGTAAAGTAGGTTTTATATAAATAAAATAAAGCATTGCAATTTGCTATCTTTAGACCAAATGTTCAAAGTGTGCTCCTTCTTCCTCCAAATAGGGACTTGTAATGTCTTGGGTAACAAAATCTGACGTCTCTACTTGTTACACGATGTTAAACTGTTTGTTTTAAAGAGTTTATTAAAACATTCCTTCATAATGTTATGTGATAATCTTTGGTCCAAATGCCAACTTAATAATGAAAAAGTTAGCTATATTACTAAATTCCGCCAAATTCTTAATTATTTAAAAAATCATAGGCAGTGTCTTTCATTAGAAATGAAATAAAAACAAGGTTAAATAATCTGTCAAGTGTTATGTATATATATATATATATATAGAAAATACAATGTAACGGGAGGAAACAATAGTACCACTGACGATGTTGCAGATTTGCAACGAAAGAACTTTGATAAACTATATATATGTGTTTGTGTCTATATTGTATCTGTATTATTTTTGACCGTTGGTCAGTCAATGGCAACATTGAGGACCGAATAAATTAGATTACCGATATAAAAGACACAGAAGCGAAAAGCGAAAACCAAACAAACAGTGAGTGTATTCTGTTATTAATTCTGGCAATATTACACAAATATGACCCTCCCCAAGTATAACAATATTTGTTTCGACACACGATTTAATATCAAGAACCTCGCAAAACTAATTCATCGCCGTTATATATATATACATATATGTATATATATATATATATATATATATATATATATATATATATATATATATATATATATATGTATATATGTATATATATGTATATATATACATATATGTATATATAGATTTTGAGTATATGTTGGTTGTATACCAACACCTAAATATGCAGGCTGGAGCACTCGACGAAATGCGCAGGTTGGTTTGGTTACTCCGGAGTAATGTAAAATAAAGTTAAATAAAAAGTCAAATGTTTAAAATTTAGCTTCGTTTATTACTGCTATATATATTTGGCTGTGACCTCTTCAGGCAGTCCGAATTAGTGTGGTATAGACAAGTACATATGTTGTTGAGGTGTATAATTTTGTCAATACTCTGATATGCTCAGTTCCTGGTTGGGTTGTTATTTCACTGAGGAACTGGAATCATATGTGGTCCTTGAATCTTTTAGAAATAGTAGACATCGCCCTTAAGAGGATGGATACATTGGATAATGTAGTCTTTGCCCCGGTATGACAAAGGTTTTCGATCAGTGGGCCGCATGATATATAGCTCATCTTAAAGCGGGTCACACTACATAAAACTTCAATTAACTTCAGGTAATTTTGAAATTAGGCGTGCCATTAAGAAAGATAAACAAGCCAGAGTTTGTCCATGGCTGTCTTAGACTCACCCTGGCTGAATAAAGGAACAATATATTTGATTGGTTATCAAACTTCAACTCCATATTAATTTTAGTGTTATCGTTTCACAATTTAAAACAGTCACTATATATTGTTTTCTAATTTTGAATAAACCACGATTCTTTTACGGAGTGATTTTATCAACCCTGGTTAGATGAAAGGTAAATTCAGCTCGGGTGATGTTTGCTCCCAGACTATGAAAACAAAATATTTTGTCCGGAGCTCTATAGATTCAGCTACACACTGCCTGTCGATCTCTTTCAAATATATAAAGGCCGATTGTTGATGCAGGCAGAAGACTAAAGACTAGTGTTTATGTGTATGCTTCTGTGTATGTTACTTTATGTAGATATAAAGTTTGGTATTTTCTTATAGCACATTTCGTTAGTTTAAGGTAAACAAAATAACTAACTGTGTTTATGTGTGTGTGAATGAGTCAAAGAAAAAGAGGTAGAGGGAAAGAGAGAGAATTAGAGAGATAGGGAGAGAGAGTGGTAGAGAAAGTGATAAAGAGAGAGAGAGAGTAGAACGAGGTGCGGCTTCATGCGGATTAGTATAAAAAGAGTCAACAACTGATTTAAATAAAATCTCAATGGAAAGCTGTGTGTTTTTATTGCACAAATCTCATAACAAGATATTATTGTTATTGTCTCTTTACATTTTACAACAACTAACAAGATATTTAGCTATTCTTCATGGGAGAAATATCGTTATTTATTATCCTATCTATTTTATTGTTATATTTAATTATGTTTCGTTAACGATATCTGACAACTCGTAAATCATCAAATCTTATGTGTCACTTGCTATTATCTACACAGCGTATCATAAATTAACAAATTAACCATGTATTTCTAATATATTTAAATAATTTTTTTTTTACGCAAAGAGTCATTGATTCCATTAAAAAAAATCTTAACTAGTTATCCCTATCTTCCAGATTACCAAGGCTAAGAACTCAATTTCCTATGTTTTTTTTTTATTAAATAAAGTATTAGCAGGAATTTGTAGAATCTTCAAGTGATATATGACATTAAATGAGTCACTTCGAGTATTATTCAATGGAAATTAAATAATTTTCTTTCGTATATATTCCTCGGAACATTCATTTATTATATGTTAAGATAGAATGACGATGAGTTTCTTTTATTTATTACGACTAATGTGTACATAAAACTAAGTGAAAAACTCTATACCTCACCTTTAACTAATCTGATTTCTTTATAAGACAACTAATATATTATTCCTATTCCACTAAGCCGAGTGTATGATCCGATTTGATTTCCTATTTTTATCATATTACTACTTCATTTGCATTCAGAAAAAATATTAATGTTAAGCAGTTAATATTTCTTGACTCTTTAATGTGATGTTGTGTTCTTCCTATGTAACAAAATATGTGTAATTCTGTATAAAATATCTAAGTAAGGAAACAGGATGTCGTGTTCTCCTCTCCCTATGTAACAAAATATGTACAATTCTCTATAAAATATCTAAAGGGCAGGCTTAGTTATCATTTATTATCTCAACTTGTTTCATGGTCGTTAGAAATAGGATGTTTGATTTGATGAATATGGCATCAATTCCTTAAAGATGGATGACAAAGTTGACCATAGCTGGGCTTGAACACAATGATAGACAAAACTAAATATCAGGAGGCAATATGAAGGAGATAGTGGGTTTTATAGATGTCACTTATTGTGAAAGTAGGCCAACGTTTAGTGACATTCCAGCCGTGATTATCCTTCTTTTATTCAGCGTTCTTATAACTACTTTGTCTCGTGTGTCCTTGTTTTAAGATAAGTGGAGGCGGGGTTAGCTTTAATGGAGATTTATAATACTAGCAAGAAGAGCGGCCACGTTTTTTATTGGTTCGTTGGTATGTTGTTTATCTCAAAGCCAATCTTGATTGGACTGACGTTCCAGGTTTGACTATCCAGTCTTTTATTATCCTGATATAATGTATTTTCTATTCCGATCTACATGTAACTTTTCTAGGTTTTAAGATAGCAGTGAATGAAGTATGATGAATATTTGGCTGCTAATTCCAGCAGATAGTTGGTTTACCTAGATGTCATACAAGGTGTATGAATGACAGAAATAGTAGACCGACAAATGAAAGGCTTCGTAGCATTTAGTTTCATTTATATATCTTTGTTTTTATATCCTAACAAAATTAACATCGCCTTCCATCCTTCTCATGAACATCAAATACATCCAGCCATTACACTCAACATCATAAATTATACAATATGCAGAAGACGAAAAATATTAGGAATTATGTCTCTTCTGCAACATTTTAAATACATACAAAAGATGTAAAATAACAAAACACGTACAGGAGATATAATAAAATAAAAGGGAAAAACGGTGCACATAAACATTTACAGGCATGTTTGGTCAACATGAAGAACTGAAGACATACTCTTTGTAGAATTTTCGAAGTGTATTTTGTAAACGTTTTCTTTACAATTAACTTGATATTTGTTGTCTGCCCTTCCAACCACTGGCCCAGTATTGCTTCTGTAATCGTAGGGGTACCATCGCTACATACGATGTACTTGAGCAGTTCTGAATATAGCCAGTTCTACATATAGCCAGTTTCTTTCAGAGAGAAAGAACAGAGGAGGTGTGTGAAAGAGAGATAGATAGATAGAGAGCGAGAGAGAGAAAAAATGGATTCCAGTATTTGATTGGTACATTATTTATTGACCTCGAAGAATGAAAGACAAATTTGACATCGGCGGGATTAGAACGCAGAACCGGATCAAATATCGGGCTTTCTAATGACTTTGCCAAGTCTCTACCTTGATATTTGTTATATAAGTATCTAAAATTGGAGTTTCTCTTGTGTACAGTGTTTCTAGTTTATATATTTTTGTCTTGGATGCTTCACTCCCAGCTGAATAATATAGTAAGTGTAACATTTACTGTCACTATTTTAATGCCTAGTTATTAACATACTGCCATTACGGTGATCATAGACTATCTATACTGTACATATAAGCATTAAATATACCGCCATCAAAAGATCATAAAATATTTATACTCTATATACATACAATAAAAATACCACCATCACAATGATCATGGAATATATATATATTTAACGAAGAGTTATTTTAGTAAGATATTGTTAGAGGAGAATTAACATGGTTATTAGTTGAAATAACAAGAATAAATGATTTACTTTATATATAAAGGTTTACTTCACTTGCTGTTGTCATTTATTTGACTGGAATGGTTTCAAATAAAACATATGGCCGGACAGCTTTCATGAACTGTGCATGACAATGGTGTTTACAGTCAATCTTCGAGAAAACTCTCTAGAATCATTTTGTCGGCCATTTGAATGATGTCGAATATTTTGCTTATTTACTAATATATCTTCCTTGTGGTCTGTCTAGAGAAAATATAATTATAAGTATTTCGTTTTGCCCTCTATCATGTCAATTTTATATGTTCAACTTGTATCAAATCAGTGAAGATCCCTGAATATTACTTATGATATATCTATATATTATTCAAATTGAAATTCGTGTCTCTTTCGCTTGATTCTACTCAGCTCGTATCACTTTAATATTTTGTTCATTGTGTACCGTTATGTATGTGTTTTATGTAGTGCATGTATGCGTATCTATCTATCTATCTATCTATCTATCTATCTATCTATCTATCTATCTATCTACAAAAGAGCACACAACAACAGCAAACAAAAAACACCACACAAAAACAAAAACATGCATACACATACATAAACACAAGAAACAAAAAAACTGTTAAACATTGTGTACAACAACAATTTGATAAAAACCCAAGGGCCTAACTTCACCCAGGCAGGGGATTTCCCCCACCTCAAAATGATTAAGGCCCCAGAGGACACTTATAAAACACTAAAAAAACAACTTTAAAGAGGGCGTGGGCCCCCCCTGCGTCGGGCCCATTAACCGCGTGTTCCTAAAAAAACTACCCCACCCTCTCTCCAAACACCCACACAATCCAACCACCCCAATCACACAACTCACTGATGCCCCTACACTTCCACAAACCACCACCCCACCCAACAACCCATCCCCCACCCTCATGGAAATTGTGTAGCCCGATACTCGGGACGCAGAGAAGTAAGTGCCTTTTCTCTTCACCACCAACATGGCTATGCTAAGAGTAGGCTGTCTAAATGCGCGTGGCCTGGGCTCAACTTGGAAGCAAGCAATGCTTCTAAATCACCTCAGGTCACAACGTTTAGATGTGATGGTTATTTGCGAGGCCCGGATCAGTAACGTGCGACAGCTGGCCCCCACCTTTGATGACTTTGAGATGCACGCATCTCTCTGTCAGCCCGGAGGAGGGGGTGGGGTTGTCGTTCTGCTGGGTCTCGCAACACAGACGGTACATTTGGACCCGGAGAGTCGACTAGTGGTTCTGGACCTTGGCAGTGGTGAAGGCAGAGCGTTTAGGTTGGTAGCCGTCTACGGCCCTTTCGGGTCAATGCGGCCAGACTTCTTCCATCGTCTGGAGACTTTTCTAGGGACGTCCAGCTACTTGCTATTAGTGGGGGACTGGAATGGTATCCTAGATGCACGCTGGGACTACGTAGGGGCCTGTCCCGATAGAGAGGAGTGTAATAGCCTCAAAGGGTTAATCGGTCGATTTGACCTGGCCGATAGATATCGACTAGATTTTCCGACTGCGCCAACCTGGACTTGGGCAAACCGCAGCGGATCATCTAGCTCGTACCTAGATAGGTTCTTAGTTAGAAATAAGGATAAGGACTTTTTAAGTTGTCCAAAAATGCGCATGGTTGGCTATTCAGACCACAAGTTAGTGACCTGCATGGTCAACCTTGACAGAACGCATAGACAGGTACCCGGTTACTGGAAGCTCAACTTGTCCCTAGCGGCAAGTAAGGTTTACAGGGACCGGATTAGCACTTTAGTTAAGGAGCGGTTGACGGGCGCCATCGTCAACAGCAGGTGGTGGGGATCTCTCAAAAGAGAGATTAGAGTAGTCTCTATAGAATTTAGTAAGGAGTTAGCCTCAAATAGAAATAGGAAGGAAAGGGAGTTGGTAGATAGTGTAGAAGAGGCAATTAGAAGCGGCGACGTGGCCAGAGTGCTAGCGTCGAGAACGGCCCTGGGCCAGTTCTTCGACGCGAAACACGAAGGCTGCATCGTCCGAAGCAAAATACGTGCTCTGGGAAACGAGGGGACCAAAGCTGTTAGCTGGGCCCGCATGACAGAAGCCAAAAGAGGGAGTAGATCCACTATCCGGTCTTTGCGAGACCATGATGGACGGGTGATCCTTGAACCTAAGCAGATTTGCGAGGCTTTTCAAAAGCACTCTGCCAGATTGTTGGGAAGGGGCGGGGAGCCGGTTGGGGAAGTGGACTTCGGTCCATACCTCGACGGCCTGCCGCGTCTCTCGGACAGGGAGGCGAAGTCATGCGAGGAGCCGATTTCAGCCGCTGAGATAGAGGACGCGCTGAGCCAATGCGGCAAACGCAAATCCCCGGGTCTAGATGGTCTTCCATACGAACTATATCTAGCTATGCCGGACTTGTTCCCCGATCTCGTTGAGGCGGTCTACTGCAAATGGCAACAGAACGGGAGAATTCCCTGTGCTGTAACCAAGGGGGGTAGTAACGCTAGTGAAGACGGACGAGAACAAGGGGACGATATAAATAATTTCAGGCCCATAACTCTGCTAAATACAGAGTTACAGATTTTGGCCAAGGTGCTAGCAAAGAGGTTGGCGCTTGTCGTGGGCAACCTGGTGGGAGATGCGCAGACATGTGCTATCCCGTCCAGGTCCAACCACGACAACCTCCACCTCATGCGATACATCATAGAGAGGGTTGGGAACGAACCCGGCTTTGGTGGGGCCCTGATCAAATTGGATCAATCTAAGGCATTCGATAGGGTCGACCATGGTTACCTGGATGCGGTGTTAGCGGCGGCAGGCTTCGGACCTGTTTCCAGGGGCTGGATTAATGCCATGCACAGCAGCCGCATCTGCTCTAGAGTCAAGGTGAACGGCTACCTCTCGGAACCGTTCGCAATCGCGCGGTTCATCCGACAAGGGTGCCCTCTCTCCTCCCTTCTGTATATAATGACTCTAGAGCCACTGATGCGGAAGTTGGAGTTGTTGCAGGGCATGCCGTTGGAACCGGGATTGCGGAAAGCGGTGTCGGCCTACGCCGACGACGTAACAGTAATAGTGTCCACGGCCTCGGAAATCGGGGCGATCGGCACCTTACTGGAGGAGTACGAAAGGTTTACAGGGGCTAAACTGAACCGGGACAAGTCGATCGGTCTGCAACTCGGCACGTGGAGGGGCAGATCGATGCCCTCCGATGGCGTCGTCGGGCGCTGGACGGAGGCCCCGGTGAAGTTGCTCGTGGTCTGGTTCGGACCAGACTCCAGGTGGAGAAGAACTGGGGTGAGATAACGAACAGGGTGTTTGCACTGATCCAGAAGTGGGCCGAGTGCAAACTGTCCCTGAAAGGTCGGGCGGAAGTGGCGAAGACTTATAAAGCGTCCGTCATCTACTACCGCCTGACCGTTGTGCCTTGTCCAAGGGAAACGTTCGCCAAAATGGAGCGCGTACTCTTCCAATTCCTTTGGAAGAAGCGGGCTCCTATGGTGAGGAGATCCATCTGCTGTTAACACCCTTCGAAAGGAGGGCTGGGGATGCCGTGGCTAATGATACGTAAACACGCATTAAGGCTACGGCACCTCCAGGTATTCCTCACCGATCAACCGGTGTGGGCCCCGTTTGTGAGGCGAGCCTTTCCCAGACTCGTCTCACTCACCGAGCTGCAATCATGGGTCAAGCAAAGACCGAGAAAACTGGGCGCCTGGCACACCAAGTGTGCCCAGGCGCTCACGGCTCTCTGGCAGGCGGATCCGGCTGTCAGTGGAGAATCCACCTCGTCATTCTATAGAGGGCTGGTGGTTAGCAGGTGCGACGACGCCCTCGGAGAAGCCCTAGGCATGGAGGAAGACATTCAGCCCGGGACCCATGGATAACTTCCAGAGGTTCTGGCCTGCCAGTGCTACCGAGGGGCTCTGCCCATTCGAGAAAGGCTCTACAGACACGGGCGCTCGGGTAGGGACCCCTCGAAAAAGATCTGTCCCACATGCGTGTGCGACGAGGAAACCGTTGTACACGCATTGGTACACTTCTCGGGCATTGCCGATCTGTGGGGCTATGTCGAACAACTGCTTTCAAGGGTGGGACCGATCCGGTTCACCACCGTGTCTGTTGTAACGATCAAGCCGCCTCCCCTCTTCAAAAACGAAGGAGAAGCGGTGTTTCTGTGCATAATAGCCATGGCGAAAAGTTTGTATGGTGGACGCGTCTGAAAGGACTGAGGTCAGACACCTTTCTCTCTGGCCAACAACTGGTCCGTTTCTTCCGATATCACTTCGGAAGAAGGATCAGGATGGAGAGAGAGGTGCTGCACCCCAGCCGTTTTGATGAAAGATGGGTGAAAGTGGCGAGAATGGCCCGTGTGAATTGGCCTTCACTCTACATCAGACTATAGGTGAGGAAGATGAAAGATCAAGGGAGCACCCCCTCTCTGTGCTCCTGAGGAGAAGGGTTGCACACTTTTTTTCGGGGGTGTGTGCGACCCCGCAAGGCGCCTCCTCCCTATTGAGGATTATGTTATAAAATTTATTTTGTTATATTTTATTTTATTTTCATATTTTGTTATTGCCTCCTCCTTATTGAAGACGCCTTTTCATGTAAACTCCCCACATTGTACTTGTCCCACTTTTTGATGCCCTGGTGGCAAATAAAAAGAAAATAATCTATCTATCTATTTATCTCTCTCTCTCTCTCTCTCTCTCTCTCTCTCTCTCTCTCTCTCTCTCTCTCTCTCTCTCTCTCTCTCTCTCTACCACACGTGTGTAACTTCGCGGAGAAGTTTCCGTTATTTTATGTAAGAAAAAAACGTGAGTTTTCAGTTAAATTTTATATTATTGTGTAACTTGACCCCCCCCCCCGCCTGGATCTTCAGGTGGTGGGTCAACTCATTTTCGCCCCTACAGGGGCGAAATATTCGTTTGAAAAATTTTTTCTTCATCGAATTTTGGAAAAAATATCGTAAGAAGTTTGATTACGTTATGAACGCTGCGTTCAACGATAATGGTGGTGGAGAGTCGGTAAGACTACATAGCTCGCAGTCAACATCGTCTTCTTCCCTAGATACTATGGAGATGGAAAGACGAAATGAAAATGTAATAACAAATTCATATCCAAACAACACAAATGACACCAAACAGTACAATGACAACAAAAATAACAACAACAACACAAATAATGATGATAAAAACAACAATGACAAGAACAACAAAGAAAAAATAAAGACAACACCAATAATACCAGCATCAAAGACAACAACAACACCAACACCAAGGAAAATACGAATAATATCAACATCAGTGACAACAAGAATAACAACAACAATAACAACAATAATGACAACACCACCAACACGGATAATTCCACAAAGAAACCAAAATCTCCTTTGCACAGACAGTTAAAAAAAAGGAGGAACTAACATATCTCGACATAACAAATGCCGAACAACTTTTAAAGGATGCTAGGAGATATGTCACTTTCGAAAAAAATGGTGCTTTCAGCATCAATTCTCCGGTAGAAATTCGCCAGGAAACTGCTCTCAAAACGATAGTTTTTAGGACAGTTTCCAATTCTACCCGAAAACCAGTCCAATTGTCACAGAAAGAAATTGACTGGTTTTCAAAAATTCAAAGAAGCAAACTCTTTTGGAGTATTTCGGTACTCATGAAGGATCAATTGACGGCCCAAAATTACTCTGTGTCGCCAATTGTATCCAACCTGTATACCTTTTTCCCTACATACATGGGAAAAAGGACACAAAAGATTAAAATCACGAGTGTCACACAAAAGGTGAACATATGGTGGATACTGTGCGGCTTCATCAATTTTGATGAAGACAGAATACTGTCAGTAGGAAAGTCCCCCAGAGATGTATTCAATGGGACTAGCGTTGCAGTTCTGGTGCAAATGAGCCCAGAGCGAATAGCTATGATCCCATAATGGGTACTCCTGGACGGACTCACCTACATAAACTTTTCGGTTGAGGGTAGGCGGCCTTCATGTTACCATTGCTTTAGCAGGGGTCACCTGAGGGCTTCCTGTCCTAAATTAATGAGTCAAAAAAAGGCTCTTCTGCCGATACCCATCAAAACAACACAACCACCAACACCACCACAACAACAACAACACCAACACACAAAAATAACCACAACAAACACAGTCCCACCCAACCCCACTCCACCTAAAATCACTGCAAAATCACATACAGACACAACAGCTCCCCAAGACATACCCCTCCCCAATCACACAGACGATACAACAGATGAGGCTATCTTGCCATCACCCAGTGAAGACGAGGGAGAACCCCATCGCTCGAAAAGAAAGAAAAGACATCACAAAAGGAAAAAACCACCAAACACTACCACAAACATACAACCACCAACACAAACAACTAAAACATCACAAACAAAACCCCCACCTCCTGAAAACAAAATACCTACAACAAAACGAAAGCACACACAAGAACTACAGATAAAAACAAACACAACACAAGAAAATTACACTTACACTTACATAAACACTGAAAACAAAACACTAATGGAGACCATCACGAACAACCCTTCGGTGAAAACCGAAGGGAAAACTTTCGCCCACTCTATTAAAAATAACAAAAAACTGAACCTAAAACTGATTAGGGTCCCTATACAAACTTATAGTTCCCTAACAGAAAAATTTGAAAAGGATGTGGGGAATTCCTGCGTGAAACCACTTAACCGCGTCCTTCTCAAATGTCTCCCCACCTCAGACACCCTCATCCCACCAGACCCCACCCCACCAAACATCTCCGTCCCCACCCCGCTGGAAACCACCACCCACCCAGACAACCACTCCAACACCCCTATGGAAATCGTGCAGCCTGGTTCCCAGGAGACGAAGGGTGAGTGATCTCTTTTCCTCTTTTAACTTTTCAGCACCAACATGGCCAATATAAGAGTTGGATGTGTGAACGTACGCAGCCTGGGAATGCCCTGGAAACAGGGCAAACTCTTAAACGACCTCAGGTCGCACAGTATGGATGTGGTAGCCATTTGCGAGTCCAGGATCCACAGCGAGCGACAGCTGGCCCCCATCTTCGATGACTTTGAGATCTACGCATCTCTCTGTCAACCGGGGGGTGGGGCGGAGTTGCCGTTTTGCTACGGAAACACCTGGGCCTCGTAACACAGACGGTACATCTGGACCCGGAGGGTCGACTGGTGGTCCTAGACGTTGACGGTAGTGAAGGTGGAGCCTTCAGGCTGGTGGCCGCATATTCCCCATCCGGGACACCGCGGCCAGACTTCTTCAAACGTCTAGAGACTTTTCTGGGAACGTCCCGCTCCTTGCTTTTAGTGGGGGACTGGAATGGAATCCTAGATGCACGTTGGGACTATGTGGGAGCATGTCCCGATAAAGGGGGGTGTAACAGCCTCAAACAGTTAATCGACCGATTTGACCTGGCCGATAGATATCGACTAGATTTTCCGACTGTGCCACTGTGGACGTGGACTAATCTCAGCGGAACATCTAGATCGTACCTAGATAGGGTTCTAGTTAGAAATAAGGATAGGGACATGTTAAGCTGTCCACAAATGTTCATGGTTGCCTATTCAGATCACAAACTAGTGACCTGCATGGCCAACCTTGATAGAACCCATAGACAAGACCCGGCTACTGGAAGCTGAACTTGTCGTTACCGACAAGCATAGCCTACAGTAGACGGATTAGCACTTTAGTTAAACAGCACTTGACAGGGGCCATTGTCAACAACAGATGGTGGTACTCTCTCAAGAGGGCAGTTAGATTAGACTCGTTAGTTTTTAGTAAAGAATTAGCGTTAGATAGAAATAGAACCGAGAAGGAACTGGTAGATAAAGTAGAAGAGGCAATTAAAAGTGGCAACGTAGCCAGCGTGCTAGCAACGAGAACGGCCTTGGACCAGTTCTTCAACGCAAAGCACGAGGGCTGCGTTGTCAGAAGCAAAATACGTGCTCTGGGAAACAAGGGAGCCAAAGCTGTTAGCTGGGCCCGAGTGACGGAGGCAAAAAGTGGCAAGAAGTCCACGATTCGATCTTTGAAGGACCAAAACGGACGCGTGATACGTGAGCCGAAGCAGATGTGTGCGGCCTTTCAGCGGCACTTTGCTCAACTGTTCGAGCGGGGCGGCGCGCCGGGAGGGGCTATGGATTTCGGTCCATACCTCGACGGCCTACAGATTTTGGCCAAGGTGTTAGCAAAGAGGCTGGCGCTTGTCGTCGAGAACCTGGTGGGAGAAGTGCAGACATGCGCAATCCCGACCAGGTCCATACACGACAACCTCCACCTCATGCGATACATCATAGAGAGTGTAGGGTGTAAACCCGGCTTCGGTGGGGCCCTGATCCACTTGGATCAGTCTAAGGCTTTCGATAGGGTTGACCATCGTTACCTGGATGCGGTGCTCGAGGCGGCAGGCTTCGGACCCGTGTTTAGGGGCTGGATTGCTGCAATGCACAACAGCAACATCTGCTCAAGGGTCAAGGTGAACGGCTACCTCTCGGAGCCGTTCCATATCACGCGATCCATTCGACAGGGATGCCCTCTCTCCTCCCTTCTGTACGTACTGACTGTCGAGCCACTACTGCGGAAGTTGGACCTATTGCTGGGCATCCCTCTGGAACCGGGACTGCGGAAAGCGGCGTCGGCCTACGCCGACGACGTAATAGTAATGGTGTCGAGCGCCTCGCAAATCGAAGAAGTCGGCACCTTACTTAAGGAATACGAAAGTTTCACAGGAGTGAAGCTGAACCGAGACAAGTCCATCGGTTTGCAACTCGGATCGTGGAGAGGCAAACCGATGCCTTCCGATGGCGTCGTCGGATGCTGGACGGAAGGACCGGTAAAGCTGCTCGGGGTCTGGTTTGGTCCGGACCTCCAGGTGGAGAAGAACTGGAACGAAGTGACGGCCAAGGTGTTTGCACTCACCCAGAAGTGGGCCGAGTGCAAACTATCCTTGAAAGGTCGAGCGGAGGTGGCGAACACTTTTATAGCGTCCGCCATCTACTACCGCTTGACCGTTGTGCCTTGTCCAGCCAAAACGCTCGCCAAAATGGAGCGCGCGCTCTTCCAATTCCTTTGGAAGAGGCGGGCTCCTTTGCTGAGAAGATCCATCTGCTGCCAACACCCTTCTAACGGAGGGCTGGTGATGCCGTGGTTGACGATGCGCAAACACGCGCTCTGGCTGCGGCATCTCTACGTATTCCTCACCGGACAACCGGTGTGGGCCCCGTTCGTGAGGCGAGCCTTCCCACGACTCGTCTCGCTGACCGAGCTGCAATCCTGGGTCAAGCAAAGACCGAGGAAAATGGGCGACTGGCACATCGAATGTGCTCAGGCGCTCACAGCCGTCTGGCAGGCGGACTCGGCGATCAGTGGAGCCTCCACTTCGTCATTCTATAGAGGGTTGATCCGCAGCAAGTGCGATGACGTGCTCGGTGAAACTCTAGGCGTAGAGGAAGATGAACTGGCCAGTCTGTTCGGTAGGACCTTCCACCCGGGACCGATGGACAACTTCCAAAAGTCCCTGGCCTGGCAGTGCTACCGAGGAGCTCTACCACTTCGAGACAAGCTCTACAGACATGGGCGCCCGGGAAGGGACCCTGCAAAAAAGATCTGTCCGAGGTGCGTGCGTAACGAAGAAACCGTCGCGCACGCATTCATACACTGCCCGGGCGTCACTGACCTGTGGGGCTATGTAGAACGACTATTGTCGCGGGGGACCAATCCGGTTGACTACCGAGTCCATTGCCATGATCAAACCGCCACCCTCCTTCAAAAACGAAGGAGAGGCGGTTTTCCTTTGTATGATAGCTATGGTGAAAGAGGTTGTATGGTGGACAAGGTTGAAAGGGCTGAGGTCAGACACCTCCGGCCAACAACTGATTCTTTTTTTCAAATACCACTCTGGAAGAAAAATCAGGATGGAGAGAGAGGTGCTGTACCCCAGCAAGTTTTATGAAAGGTGGGTGAAAGTGGCGAGAATGGCCCGAGTGAATGGGCCTTCTCTCTATATCAGCCCGTAGGTTGAGGAAAAGGAGGAGGAGAGGAAAGGAGTACAAACTCTTCGTACTCCTGGAGATGAGGGTTTCACATTTTTCGGGGGTATGTGTTACCCATATGAACTGTCTCCCCCTATTGGGGAAAATCGACTAATTTTTTAAATTGCATTTGTGATAACATTTTACGTTTTTATTGTATGTAAACTTCCTCATTTGTATTTGTCCCCTTCTTTTGTGCCCCTGTGGCTAATAAAGAAACATATCTATCTATGTATCTATTGACCGGACGTCAGTAAATTTTTGTAAAATTTTCTATGCAAAAACAGAATTTATTGTGAAAATTTATATTGTTTGATAGATTAACACCCTGGCTGAATTGTCAGCTGAGTGGTAATCTTAGTTTTCGCTACACAGGGGCGGAAATTTTATTTGAAAAATTTTCAAAAATTTAATATTTTTGCTATCGATAATGGCTAGCTTAGTAGAAGCAACGCTACCGAAGGCTGATGAAGAAAGTAGAGAGAGAAATGCAGAGAGTAACGTTACCGCTACTTCTGACTACATAGACGTCACTATGGAGACAAATAGTGACAACAAAGTTTTGTTTTGCCAAGAAGCCGAAAAATGCAACTTACAAGATGGACCACACAGCTTACAACAGGCATCAAAAACCACAAAAACTAAAACAATAGACACAACTACAAACGGAAAAACCGACAACCACAACAACAGCAACAACAACACAAAAAAATAACTTTTACAGAAACAGTCACAAATAATAATAACGTTACCTCTAACTCCGCATGTATTGGCGTCACCATGGAAGCCAATATGGAAAAAATAAAATAAAAACAAGATCGAACCACACAGTGTACAACAGACACCAAAAACAACAGAAAATAAAACCATTGACACAACTACAAACGGAAAAACCGACAACCACAACAACAACAATAACAACAACACCAAAAATACTTTTGCGCAAACAGTCATCAAGAAACAAGAGTTAAAAGATCTCGACATCTCCAAAGCGAAACAGATGCTCTCTGAAGCAAAGGAGTTTATCACTTTCGGTGAAACCGGTGGATTTCAAATAAACTCATCCCCAGAACTTCGTCTGGAAACATTTCGAAGGACAATTACCGTCAGAACTGTTTTAAATGAAACAAAACGACCAGCATTCCTCAGTCAAGGGGAAATTGAGGCAACCTTGAAGGAGATATTGCCAAACATTGACTTTATGCAGAGGGCCAAACAGTACGGGAGTATTTCGGTATTCCTCAAAAGCGAGGCCCTTGCACAAAGATACTCAGTGACGCCAATACTGTCACAAAACTACACCTTTTCCCCTACATACATGGGAAAAAGGACACAAAAAATCAGAATTACAAACATACCACCAAATATTAATATTTGTTGGATATTGGCAGGATTTTTAGAGGAGAGAAAAGACACCATTCTCTCCATCAAAAGTCAACCAGACACACGTGGTCTGGTACAAATATGGAGATTCTGGTGCAAATGAGCCCGGAAAGAATCTCCAAAATACCAGAAAAAGTACTGGTGGACAACAACAGCCACATAAGCATTTCGATTGAGGAACGAAAACTACATTGCTTTCGTTGCAATAGCACCACACATCTAAAGGCCTCCTGCCCTTTACGCTCAACAAAAACAATCCAAAAGAAAACACTGTTACCAATACCAACACCAAAATAACCAGCACCACAACAACAACGCACAAAACAAGCAAACCACACCAAAACAAACAGCCACTCAACCAACAACAACAGAAAAAACACAGACAACACCCCTGAAGTACACAGCCCCACCCCATCCCACTCCATCAAACACTATCACAAACACACATACCGAAACACCACCATCACACAACATACCCCTACCCCACACTCCTGACGATTATTATTCATCGACAGATGAGGTTGCTTCTCCTTCTTTAAGTGAAGAAGGAGGGCCTCGGAAATCCAAAAAACAAAAAAAGAGACACCACAAAACCCACAAAACTCCAATCACCAACACCAACACACAACCACAGACACAAACAACAACACAAACAACACCACAGTCAAACATCCCCTACCAGCAAAACCAACACCAACACCACCCCAAACACAAGCACCCACTATAAAAAGAAAACTCCCGAACGAACAACAAACAACAACAACACAACCAATATACAAACAACAATACGTATACATCAACACAAACACCAAGAGTTTGATGGAGGTCATCTCCAAAAACCCCAAGGTGGAGACAGAGGGCAAAACTTTCGTTAAAGCAGAATCGTCTACACACCTTAAACTTATAAGGGTTTCTATGGAGACCTACAGTGACTTGAAGAATAAATTTTCGCAGGACGTGGGCAACCCCTGCAAGAAACTCATCAATCGCGTCCTGTTAAATGTTTCCCCACCCCACCCAACACCCCCTCCAGCACCCAAATGGAGATTGAACAACCCGATCTCCAGGAAACGAAAAGGTAAGTGCACCTTTTCGTCCTTTTTCGCCAACTCTTCTCCACCAACATGGCTAGTTTACGAGTTGGAAGCGTGAATGTGCGTAGCCTAGGGATGACCTGGAAACAGGACCAATTTTTAAGCGACCTTAGGTCACACGGTATGGATATGATAGCCATCACCGAGTCCAGAATCCACAACAGGCAGCAACTAACCCTCATCTTCAATGATTTTGAGATCTACGCATCTCTCTGTCAGCCAGGAGGTGGAGGGGAATGGCTGTCATGTTTCGGAAAAACCTGGACGTCGAAGTACAGCAAGTACACTTGGACCCGGAGGGTAGACTGGTAGTCCTAGACGTGAACAGTATTGGAGGTGGAGCCTTCAGATTGGTGGCCGTTTATGCCCCGACCGGGCAATCGCAATCGCGGCCAGACTTCTTTAAGCGTCTAGAATCTTTTCTGGGAACGTCTCGCTCCTTACTTTTAGTGGGGGACTGGAATGGTGTCCTAGATGCACGATGGGACTATGTGAGAGCACGTCCCAGTAGAATGGGGGGGGGGGGGGGGTGCAACAGCCTCAAAAATCTAATCGGCCAATTCCAACTGGCTGATAGATATCGACTAGATTTCCCGACTGCACCAGAGTGGACGTGGGAAAACCTCAGCGGGACATCTAGATCGTATTTAGATAGGTTTTTCATTAGAGAGAAGGACAAGAAGATGTTAAGCTGTCCACAAATGCACATGGTTGCCTATTTAGACCACAAACTAGTCATCTGCATAGTAAACCATGATAGAATACATAGTCAAGGACCCGGATACTGGAAGCTGAACGTGTCGCTACCGACACGTAAAGCCTACAGTGAACGGATAAGTAGATTAGTTAAGCAACAACTGACGGGAGCCATCGTGAACAACAGATGGTGGCACCCCCTCAAGAAAGCAATTAGAGTAGAGTCGATAGACTTTAGCAGAGAGTTAGCCTTAGAGAGACACACCACAGCAATGGAACTAGTAGCCAAGGTAGAGAAGGCGCTTAGGAGTGGCAACGTAGCTAGAGTGCTAGCAATGAGAACGGCACTGGACCAGTTCTTCGACGCAAAACACGAAGGCTGAGTGGTTAGAAGGAAATCACGTGCTCTATGAAACGAGGGAGCGAAAGCTGTTAGCTGGGCCCGAGTCACAGAGGCAAAAAGTGGCAACAAGTCCACGATTCGGTCTTTGAAAGACCAAAATAGACGCGTGCTACTTGACCCCAAGCGGATGTGTGCGGCCTTTCAGCGGCACTTTGCGCAACTGTTCGGGCAGAGTGGCGGTACGTCGAACGGGGCAATGGACTTCGGTTCATACCTCGACGGCCTGCCGCGTCTCTCGAGCATGGACGCCGAGTTCTGCGAAAACCGATCACTGCTACTGAAATACGGGACGCTCTGGGCCGCTGCGGGAAACATAAATCACCCGGTCTAGATGGTCTACCCTATGAGTTTTACATAGGCATGCCGGACTTGTTCTCCGGCGTCCTCGAGGTCGTCTACTGCAACTGGCAGCAGAACGGGAGAATTCCCAGTTCTGCAGGCAGGGGCATAGTAACGCTGATCAGGAAAGACGAGAACAAGGGGGACGAACTAAGCAACTTTAGGCCCATAATTCTGCTCAACACAGAGTTAAAGATTTTGGCCAAGGTGTTGGCAACGAGGTTGGCGCTTGTCGTCGAGAACATGGTAGGGAAAGTGCAAACGTGTGCAATCCCGACCAGGTCCATACACGACAATCTCCACCTCATGCGAAACATCATAGAGAGGATGGGGTGTAAACCCGGCTTTGGTGGGGCTCTGATCAATTTAGATCAGTCTAAGGCGTTCGATATGGTCGACCATCGATACTTGGAAGCGGTTCTCAAGGCGGCCGGTTTCGGTCCCGTCTTCAGAGGCTGGATCGCCGCAATGCACACCAACATCTGCTCGATGATCAAGGTGAACGGCTACCTATCGGAGCCGTTCGCAATCACGCGTTCCATCCGACAGGGATGCCCTCCCTCCTCCATTCTGTACGTACTGACTCTAGAGCCACTATTGCGGAATCTGGAACTGCTGCAGGGCATTCCGTTGGAACAGAGACTGCGGAAAGCGGCGCCGGCTTATGCCGACGTCGTAACGGTAATGGTGTCGGAAGCCTCCGAAATCGGGGCGATCGGCAACTTACTGCAGGAATATGAAAGGCTCACAGGAGCAAAACTGAATCAGGACAAGTGTGTCGGTTTGCAACTCGGAACGTGGAGAGGCAAACCGATGCCGTCCGACAGCGTCGTCGGACGCTGGACGGATGGACCGGTGAAATTGCTCGGGGTCTGGTTCGGCCCAGACCTCCAGGTGGAGAAAAACTGGAATGAGGTCACGACCAAGGTATTTGCGCTCACCCAAAAATGGGCAGACTACCCTTGAAAGGCGAGCGGAGGTAGCGAACACTTTCATAGCGTCTGTCATCTACTACCGCTTGACCGTCGTGCCTTATCGCCGTGAACACCTCACCAAGATGGAACGCATGCTCTTCCAGTTCCTTTGGAAGAAGCAGGCTTCACTGGTGAGAAGATCCGTCTGCTGTCAGCACCCTTCCAACGGAGGGCTGGGAATGCCGTGGCTGATGATACGCAAGCATGCGCTGAGGCTACGGCATCTACAGTTATTCCTCACCGACCCTCAACCGTGTGGGCACCGTTTGTGAGACAGGCCTTCCCGCAACTTGTCTCACTGACGGAGCTGCAGTCCTGGTTCAAGTGAAGACCGAAGAAGATGGGTGCCTGGCACATTGAATGCGCTCAGGCGCTCACAGTCCTCTGTCAAGCGGGCACGGCAATCAGTGGAGACTCCACTTCGACATTCTATAGAGGGTTAGTACGTCACAAGGGCGACGACGTGCTCGGAGAGACTCTAGGCGTCGAAGACGACGGACTCAGCAGTCTGTTTGGTAGGAGTTTCCGCTCGGGATCCATGGACAACTTCCAGAGGTCCTTGGCCTGGCAGTGCTACCGAAGAGCTACACCAGTTCGTGACAAGATCTACAGACACGGACGCCCCGGCAGGGATCCTTCCAAGAGGATGTGTCCAAGATGCGCGCTGGACATTGAAATCATCCTGCACGCAATTGTACACTGCCCAGGCGTAACTAACCCGTGGAACTACGCGGATCAACTGCTGTCGCGTATGGGACAAATCCAGTTGACTGCTGAGTCCTTAGTAAGGATCCCACCGTCAACTTCTTTCAAAAACGAAAGAGAGGCGGTTTTCCTCTGTATAGTGGCTATGGTGAAAGAGGTTATTTGGTGGACGAAATTGAGAGGACTGAGGACAGATACCTTTCTCTCCGGACAACAACTCATTCCCTTCTTTAGATACAACTTTAGAAGGAGAATCAGAGTGGCGAGAGAGGCACTGCACCCCAGTAAATTTATTGAAACGTGGGTGAATGTGGCAAAAATGGCCCGAGTGATTGGGCCTTCTCTGTATATAAATGTGTAAGTTGAAGAAGAAAGCAAAAGGAAGAAAAGAGCACTTGCACAACACGCTCCTGAAGTTGAGGGTTGTTCTATCGACGGGGTTTTAAACAACCCATTTGTGGCGCTTCCCCCCTATTGGGGATTTCAATTGTTATAATTGTTTGTTTTATATTTTTGTACACGATTGTATGTAAAATCCCCGGCATGTCTTCGTTTTCTCCCCTTTTCTTGTGCGCCCTTGTGGCTAATAAAAAATCTATCTATCTATCTATACAAAACACTCAAGTGTGTGTGAATATATATATATATATATATATATATGAAGAAATGTATGGGGGAAAACTTTAAAACTTATAAAGAAAAATATTACAAGAAAGAAACAATAACATAACAAACAAAACAAATAAATTATTATGCAACACAATACCGAATAACTTGGGAGGAAAATCACCCTTCCCTCCAACACTAAGGAAATACTGAAAGTAGACAACATAATACGTTTATGAAATCATGTTTGGAAAGACTGACATAAATTCTAATGTTACTCTACATCAATATTACACCAGAAAAACTTTGTGTCACAGTCTCTCCTGCACCTATACCATTATATTCTAAATGAGTTATATATTTTTCTGAAGAACCACATCTCACTGTATGTGTGAAGCAGTTTCTCGTATTCAATGTCGGCAAGTATTCGATGAATCAGTTTTAGATTTCAAACTCTTGACAAAGCCTAAAGATGTCTGCAATTTTGCTTTCTTTTATACTTACAACAAAAAACACGGCAACAGAAGACGTTTTATGCTGTCCGTCCGATTTGTAATTTAACCCGTTCTTTTTTGCCAACGTTATATGATTATATATATATATATATATATACACGTACATGTACGTGTATATATATATATCATACACACACATATATATATATAAATATACATGCAGAGGTATATATATATATATATATATATATATATATATATATATATATATATATATATATATATGTATATATATATATATATATATATATATGTATATATATATATAGGTATGTATACGTACATACATATATGTATACAGACGTACAGTAGCATGTATATATATATACATACATGCAAACTATATATATGTACGTATGGATTCACCAAACATTTATTATAATGCTCGGTGTGTTTGTAAACAAACATCCCGTATTAAGCCGTTGTGTCTAGCAACCACCGTTGCTCGTTTGTTCAACACTGACAAAAGAACGCTGTACTAGTTTCAAGCTTATTAGCTATCGTCAGCAACGTATACCATCCTGCCAGATGATTGAACGTCCGAAAGTATATAGTTTCCTTATGCATATTAACGGCTGAGTAGCCCAATTTGCATATCAAGTGGGGTAATCGACCGAGTGCACCGAAAACGATAAACGGTAAAATGAAACGAAATTTCATTTCCCACTCTTAGTACGGCTGTTACTTAAATATAAGTATGTATACGTACGTACATATATGTATACAGACGTACAGAAGTATGTATATATATATATACATACATGCACATATATATATATGTACGTATGGATTTACCGAACATTTATTATAATGCTCTGTGTGTTTGTAAACAAACATCCCGTATTAAGCCGTAGTGTCTAGCAAACCACCGTTGCTCGTTTGTTCAACACTGACAAAGGAACGCTGTACTAGTTTCAAGCTTTTTAGCTATCGTCAGCAACGTATACCTTCCTGCCAGATTATTGAAGGTCCGAAAGTATAAAGTTTCCTTATGCATATTAACGGCTGTGTAGCCCAAATTGCATGTCGAGTGGGTTAATCGGCCGGGTGCACCGAAAACAATAAACGGAAAAAATGAAACGAAATTTCCTTTCCCACTCTTAGTACGGCTGTTACTTAATTATAAGTATGTATACGTACATACTTAAATGTATACGGAGGCACAGTAGTATGTATATATATATACATACATGCACACATATATATATGTACGTATGGATTCACCGAACATTTATTATAAGTATCGGTGTGTTTGTAAATAAACATCAAGTATTAAGCCGTAGTGTCTAGTAACCACCGTTGCTCATTTGTTCAACACTGACAAAGGAACGCTGTACAAGTTTCAAGCTTATTAGCTATCGTCAGCAACGTATACCTTCCTGCCAGATGATTGAACGTCTGAAAGTATATACTTTCCTTATGCATATTAACGGCTGAGTAGCCCAATTTTCATATAGAGTGGGTTAATCGGCCGGTTTCACCGAAAACGATAAACGGTAAAAATGGAGCGAAATTTCATTTCCCACTCATAGTACGGCTGTTACTTAATTATAAGTATGTATACGTACATACATATATGTATACAGACGTACAGTAGTATGTATATATATACATACATGCACACGTATATATATGTACGTATGGATTCACCGAGCAGTTATTATAATTCTCGGTGTTTTTGTAAACAAGCATCCCGGATTAAGACGTAGTGTTAGCAACCACCGTTACCCGTTTGTTCAACACTTACAAAGGAACGCTGTGCTAATTTTAAGCTTATTAGCTATCGTCAGCAACGCATACCATCCTGCCAGATGATTGAACGTCCGAAAGTAAATAGTTTCCTTATGCATATTAACGGCTGAATAGCCCAATTTTCATATCGAGTGGGTTAATCGGCCGGGTGCACCGAAAACGATAAACGGAAAAAATGAAACGAAATTTCATTTCCCACTCTTAGTACGGCTGTTACTTAAATATAAGTATGTATACGTACATACATATATGTATACAGACGCACAGTAGTATGTATATATATATACATACATGCACACATATATATATGTACGTATGGATTCACCAAACATTTATTATAAGTATCGGTGTGTTTGTAAACAAACATCAAGTATTAAGCCGTATAGTCTAGTAACCACCGTTGCTCGTTTGTTCAACACTGACAAAGGAACGCTGTACTAGTTTCAAGCTTATTAGCTATCGTCAGCAACGTATACCTTCCTGCCAGATGATTGAACGTCCGAAAGTATATACTTTCCTTATGCATATTAACGGCTGAGTAGACCAATATGCAATTCGAGTGGGTTAATCGGCCGGATGCACCGAAAACGATAAACAGAAATAATGGAGCGAAATTTCATTTCCCACTCTTAGTACGGCTGTTACTTAAATATAAGTATGTATACGTACATACATATATGTATACAGACGTACAGTAGTATGTATATATATATACATACATGCACATATATATATATGTACGTATGGATTCACCGAACATTTATTTTAATGCTCGGTGTGTTTGTAAACAAACATCCCGTATTAAGCCGTAGTGTCTAGCAAACCACCGTTGCTCGTTTGTTCAACACTGACAAAGGAACGCTGTACTAGTTTCCAGCTTATTAGCTACCGTCAGCAGCGTATACCTTCCTGCCAGATGATTGAACGTCCGAAATTATATACTTTCCTTATGCATATTAACGGCTGAGTAGACCAATATGCATATCGAGTGGGTTAATCGGCCGGATGCACCGAAAACGATAAACGGAAAAAATTGAGCGAAATTTCATTTCCCACACTTAGTACGACTGTTACTTAAATATAAATATGTATACGTACATACATATATGTATTCAGACGCACAGTAGTATGTATATATATATACATACATGCACACATATATATATGTACGTATGGATTCACCGAACATTTATTATAAGTATCGGTGTTTTTGTAAACAAGCATCCCGGATTAAGCCGTAGTGTCTAGCAACCACCGTTACTCGTTTGTTCAACACTGACAAAGGAACGCTGTACTAATTTCAAGCTTATTAGCAATCGTCAGCAACGCATACCTTCCTGCCAGATGATTGAACGTCCCAAAGTATATACTGTCCTTATGCATATTAACGGCTGAGTAGCCAAATTTGCATATCAAGTGGGTTAATCGACCGAGTGCACCGAAAACGATAAACGGAAATATGAAACAAAATTTCATTTCCCACTCTTAGTACGGCTGTTACTTAATTATAAGTATGTATACGTACATACATATATGTATACAGACGTACAGTAGTATGTATATATATACATACATGCACACGTATATATATGTACGTATGGATTCACCGAGCAGTTATTATAATTCTCGGTGTTTTTGTAAACAAGCATCCCGGATTAAGACGTAGTGTTAGCAACCACCGTTACCCGTTTGTTCAACACTTACAAAGGAACGCTGTGCTAATTTTAAGCTTATTAGCTATCGTCAGCAACGCATACCATCCTGCCAGATGATTGAACGTCCGAAAGTAAATAGTTTCCTTATGCATATTAACGGCTGAATAGCCCAATTTTCATATCGAGTGGGTTAATCGGCCGGGTGCACCGAAAACGATAAACGGAAAAAATGAAACGAAATTTCATTTCCCACTCTTAGTACGGCTGTTACTTAAATATAAGTATGTATACGTACATACATATATGTATACAGACGCACAGTAGTATGTATATATATATACATACATGCACACATATATATATGTACGTATGGATTCACCAAACATTTATTATAAGTATCGGTGTGTTTGTAAACAAACATCAAGTATTAAGCCGTATAGTCTAGTAACCACCGTTGCTCGTTTGTTCAACACTGACAAAGGAACGCTGTACTAGTTTCAAGCTTATTAGCTATCGTCAGCAACGTATACCTTCCTGCCAGATGATTGAACGTCCGAAAGTATATACTTTCCTTATGCATATTAACGGCTGAGTAGACCAATATGCAATTCGAGTGGGTTAATCGGCCGGATGCACCGAAAACGATAAACAGAAATAATGGAGCGAAATTTCATTTCCCACTCTTAGTACGGCTGTTACTTAAATATAAGTATGTATACGTACATACATATATGTATACAGACGTACAGTAGTATGTATATATATATACATACATGCACATATATATATATGTACGTATGGATTCACCGAACATTTATTTTAATGCTCGGTGTGTTTGTAAACAAACATCCCGTATTAAGCCGTAGTGTCTAGCAAACCACCGTTGCTCGTTTGTTCAACACTGACAAAGGAACGCTGTACTAGTTTCCAGCTTATTAGCTACCGTCAGCAGCGTATACCTTCCTGCCAGATGATTGAACGTCCGAAATTATATACTTTCCTTATGCATATTAACGGCTGAGTAGACCAATATGCATATCGAGTGGGTTAATCGGCCGGATGCACCGAAAACGATAAACGGAAAAAATTGAGCGAAATTTCATTTCCCACACTTAGTACGACTGTTACTTAAATATAAATATGTATACGTACATACATATATGTATTCAGACGCACAGTAGTATGTATATATATATACATACATGCACACATATATATATGTACGTATGGATTCACCGAACATTTATTATAAGTATCGGTGTTTTTGTAAACAAGCATCCCGGATTAAGCCGTAGTGTCTAGCAACCACCGTTACTCGTTTGTTCAACACTGACAAAGGAACGCTGTACTAATTTCAAGCTTATTAGCAATCGTCAGCAACGCATACCTTCCTGCCAGATGATTGAACGTCCCAAAGTATATACTGTCCTTATGCATATTAACGGCTGAGTAGCCAAATTTGCATATCAAGTGGGTTAATCGACCGAGTGCACCGAAAACGATAAACGGAAATATGAAACAAAATTTCATTTCCCACTCTTAGTACGGCTGTTACTTAAATATAAGTATGTATACGTACATACATATATGTATACAGACGTACAGTAGTATGTATATATATATACATACATGCACACATATATATATATATGTACGTATGGATTCACCGAACATTTATTATAATGCTCGCTGTGTTTGTAAACAAACATCCCGTATTAAGCCGTAGTGTCAAGTAACCGCCGTTGCTCGTTTGTTCAACACTGACAAAGGAACGCTGTACTAGTTTCAAGCTTATTAGCTACCGTCAGCAACGTATACCTTCCTGCCAGATAATTGAAGGTCCGAAAGTATATACTATCCTTTTGCATAATAACGGCTGAGTAGCCCAATTTGCATATCGAGTGGGTTAATCGGCCGGGTGCACCGAAAACGATAGACGGAAAGATGGAGCGAAATTTCATTTCCCACACTTAGTACGGCTGTTACTTAAATATAAGTATGTATACGTACATACATATATGTATACAGACGTATAGTAGTATGTATATATATATATATATATATACATACATGCACCCATATATATATGTACGTATGGATTCACCGAACATTTATTATAATGCTCGGTGTGTTTGTAAACAAACATCCCGTATTCAGCCGTAGTGTCTAGCAAACCACCGTTGCTCATTTGTTCAACACTGACAAAGGAACGCTGTACTAGTTTCAAGCTTATTAGCTATCGTCAGCAACGTATACCTTCCTGCCAGATAATTGAACGTCCGAAAGTATATACTTTCCTTATGCATATTAACGGCAGAGGAGCCCAATTTGCTTATCAAGAGGGTTAATCGACCGAGTGCACCGAAAACGATCAACGGAAAAATGAAACGAAATTTCATATCCCACTCTTAGTACGGCTGTTACTTAAATGTAAGTATGTATACGTACATACATATATGTATACAGACGTACAGTAGTATGTATATATATATACATACATGCACACATATATATATATGTACGTATGGATTCACCGAGCAGTTATTATAATTCTCGGTGTTTTTGTAAACAAGCATCCCGGATTAAGCCGTAGTGTCTAGCAACCACCGTTACTCGTTTGTTCAACACTGACAAAGGAACGCGGTACTAATTTCAAGCTTATTAGCTATCGTCAGCAACGCATACCTTCCTGCCAGATGATTGAACGTCCCATAGTATATACTGTCCATATGCATATTAACGGCTGAGTAGCCAAATTTGCATATCAAGTGGGTTAATCGACCGAGTGCACCGAAAACGATAAACGGAAATATGAAACAAAATTTCATTTCCCACTCTTAGTACGGCTGTTACTTAAATATAAGTATGTATACGTACATACATATATGTATACAGACGTACAGTAGTATGTATATATATATACATACATGCACACATATATATGTACGTATGGATTCACCGAACATTTATTATAATGCTCGCAGTGTTTGTAAACAAACATCCCGTATTAAGCCGTAGTGTCTAGCAAACCACCGTTGCTCGTTTGTTCAACACTGACAAAGGAACGTTGTACTAGTTTCAAGCTTATTAGCTATCGTCAGCAACGTATAACATCCTGCCAGATGATTGAACGTCCGAAAGTATATACTTTCCTTATGCATATTAACGGCGGAGTAGACTAATTTGCATATCGAGTGGGTTAATCGGCCGGGTGCACCGAAAACGATAAATGGAAAAAATGAAACGAAATCTCATTTCCCACTCTTAGTACGGCTGTTACTTAAATATAAGTATGTATACGTACATAAATATATGTATACAGACGTACAGTAGTATGTATATATATATACATACATGCACACATATATATATGTACCTATGGATTCACCGAGCATTTATTATTATGCTCGGCGTGTTTGTAAACCAACTTTCAGTATTAAGCCGTAGTGTCCAACAAACCATGGTTGCTCGTTTGTTCAACACTGACAAAGGAACGCTGTACTAGTTTCAAGCTTATTGGCTATCGTCAGCAACGTATACCATCCTGCCAGATGATTGAACGTCCGAAAGTATATACTTTCCTTATGCATATTAACGGCAGAGTAGCCCAATTTGCATATCGAATGGGTTAATCGACCGGGTGCACTGAAAACGATAAACGGAAAAATGAAACGAAATTTCTTTTCCCACGCTTAGTACGGCTGTTACTTAAATATAAGTATGTATACGTACATACATATATGTATACAGACGTACAGTAGTATGTATATATACATACATGCACACGTATATATATGTACGTATGGATTCACCGAGCAGTTATTATAATTCTCGGTGTGTTTGTAAACAAGCATCCCGGATTAAGCCGTAGAGTCTAGCAACCACCGTTGCTCGTTTGTTCAACACTGACAAAGGAACGCTGTACTAATTTCAAGCTTATTAGCTATCGTCAGCAACGCATACCTTCCTGCCAGATGATTGAACGTCCGAAAGTATATAGTTTCCTTATGCATATTAACGGCTGAATAGCCCGATTTTCATATCGAGTGGGTTAATCGGCCGGGTGCACCGAAAACGATAAACGGAAAAATGAAACGAAATTTCAATTCCCACACTTAGTACGGCTGTTACTTAAATATAAGTATGTATACGTACATACATATATGTATACAGACGCACAGTAGTATGTATATATATATACATACATGCACACATATATATATGTACGTATGGATTCACCGAACATTTATTGTAATGCTCGGTGTGTTTGTAAACAAACATCCGGTATTAAGCCGTAGTGTCTAGCAAACCACCGTTGCTCGTTTGTTCAACACTGACAAAGGAACGCTGTACTAGTTTCAAGCTTATTAGCTATCGTCAGCAAAGTATACCTTCCTGCCAGATAATTGAACGTCCGAAAGTATATACTTTCCTTATGCATATTAACGGCAGAGTAGCCCAATTTGCTTAACAAGTGGGTTAATCGACCGAGTGCACCGAAAGCGATCAACGGAAAAATGAAACGAAATTTCATATCCCACTCATAGTACGGCTGTTACTTAAATATAAGTATGTATACGTACATACATATATGTATACAGACGTATAGTACTAAGTATATATATATATACGTACATGCACACATATATATATGTACGTATTGATTCACCGAACATTTATTATAATGCTCGGTGTGTTTGTAAACAAACATCCCGTATTCAGCCGTAGTGTCTAGCAAACCACCGTTGCTCATTTGTTCAACACTGACAAAGGAACGCTGTACTAGTTTCAAGCTTATTAGCTATCGTCAGCAACGTATACCTTCCTGCCAGATAATTGAACGTCCGAAAGTATATACTTTCCTTATGCATATTAACGGCTGAGGAGCCCAATTTGCTTATCAAGAGGGTTAATCGACCGAGTGCACCGAAAACGATCAACGGAAAAATGAAACGAAATTTCATATCCCACTCTTAGTACGGCTGTTACTTAAATGTAAGTATGTATACGTACATACATATATGTATACAGACGTACAGTAGTATGTATATATATATACATACATGCACACATATATATATATGTACGTATGGATTCACCGAGCAGTTATTATAATTCTCGGTGTTTTTGTAAACAAGCATCCCGGATTAAGCCGTAGTGTCTAGCAACCACCGTTACTCGTTTGTTCAACACTGACAAAGGAACGCGATACTAATTTCAAGCTTATTAGCTATCGTCAGCAACGCATACCTTCCTGCCAGATGATTGAACGTCCCATAGTATATACTGTCCATATGCATATTAACGGCTGAGTAGCCAAATTTGCATATCAAGTGGGTTAATCGACCGAGTGCACCGAAAACGATAAACGGAAATATGAAACAAAATTTCATTTCCCACTCTTAGTACGGCTGTTACTTAAATATAAGTATGTATACGTACATACATATATGTATACAGACGTACAGTAGTATGTATATATATATACATACATGCACACATATATATGTACGTATGGATTCACCGAACATTTATTATAATGCTCGCAGTGTTTGTAAACAAACATCCCGTATTAAGCCGTAGTGTCTAGCAAACCACCGTTGCTCGTTTGTTCAACACTGACAAAGGAACGTTGTACTAGTTTCAAGCTTATTAGCTATCGTCAGCAACGTATAACATCCTGCCAGATGATTGAACGTCCGAAAGTATATACTTTCCTTATGCATATTAACGGCGGAGTAGACTAATTTGCATATCGAGTGGGTTAATCGGCCGGGTGCACCGAAAACGATAAATGGAAAAAATGAAACGAAATTTCATTTCCCACTCTTAGTACGGCTGTTACTTAAATATAAGTATGTATACGTACATAAATATATGTATACAGACGTACAGTAGTATGTATATATATATACATACATGCACACATATATATATGTACCTATGGATTCACCGAGCATTTATTATTATGCTCGGCGTGTTTGTAAACCAACTTTCAGTATTAAGCCGTAGTGTCCAACAAACCATGGTTGCTCGTTTGTTCAACACTGACAAAGGAACGCTGTACTAGTTTCAAGCTTATTGGCTATCGTCAGCAACGTATACCATCCTGCCAGATGATTGAACGTCCGAAAGTATATACTTTCCTTATGCATATTAACGGCAGAGTAGCCCAATTTGCATATCGAATGGGTTAATCGGCCGGGTGCACCGAAAACGATAAACGGAAAAATGAAACGAAATTTCAATTCCCACACTTAGTACGGCTGTTACTTAAATATAAGTATGTATACGTACATACATATATGTATACAGACGCACAGTAGTATGTATATATATATACATACTTGCACACATATATATATGTACGTATGGATTCACCGAACATTTATTATAATGCTCGGTGTGTTTGTAAACAAACATCCGGTATTAAGCCGTAGTGTCTAGCAAACCACCGTTGCTCGTTTGTTCAACACTGACAAAGGAACGCTGTACTAGTTTCAAGCTTATTAGCTATCGTCAGCAAAGTATACCTTCCTGCCAGATAATTGAACGTCCGAAAGTATATACTTTCCTTATGCATATTAACGGCAGAGTAGCCCAATTTGCTTAACAAGTGGGTTAATCGACCGAGTGCACCGAAAGCGATCAACGGAAAAATGAAACGAAATTTCATATCCCACTCATAGTACGGCTGTTACTTAAATATAAGTATGTATACGTACATACATATATGTATACAGACGTATAGTACTAAGTATATATATATATACGTACATGCACACATATATATATGTACGTATTGATTCACCGAACATTTATTATAATGCTCGGTGTGTTTGTAAACAAACATCCGGTATTAAGCCGTAGTGTCTAGCAAACCACCGTTGCTCGTTTGTTCAACACTGACAAAGGGACGCGGTACTAGTTTCAAGCTTATTAGCTATCGTCAGCAATGTATACCTACCTGCCAGATGATTGAACGTCCGAAAGTATATAGTGTCCTTATGCATATTAACGGTTGAGTAACCTAATTTGCATATCAAGTGGGTTAATCGACCGAGTGCACCGACAACGATGAACGGAAAAATGAAACGAAATTTCATTTCCCACTCTTAGTACGGCTGTTACTTAAATATAAGTATGTATACGTACATACATATATGTATACAGACGCGGAGTAGTATGTATATATATATACATACATGCACACATATATATATGTACGTATGGATTCACCGAACATTTATTATAAGTATCGGTGTGTTTGTAAACAAACATCAAGTATTAAGCCGTAGTGTCTAGTAACCACCGTTGTTCGTTTGTTCAACAAGACAAAGGAACGCTGTATTAGTTTCAAGCATATGAGCTATCGTCAGCAACGTATACCATCCTGCCAGATGATCGAACGTCCGAAAGTATATACTGTCCTTATGCATATTAACGGCTGAGTAGGCCAATTTGCATATCAAGTGGGTTAATCGACCGAGTGCACCGAAAACGATAAACGGAAAAATGAAACGAAATTTCATTTCCCACTCTTAGTACGGCTGTTACTTAAATATAAGTATGTATACGTACATACATATATGTATACAGACGTACAGTAGTATGTATATATATATACATACATGCACACATATATATATGTACCTATGGATTCACCGAGCATTTATTATAATGCTCGGCATGTTTGTAAACCAACTTTCCGTATTAAGCCGTAGTGTCCAACAAACCACCGTTGCTCGTTTGTTCAACACTGACAAAGGAACGCTGTACTAGTTTCAAGCTTATTAGCTATCGTCATCAACGTATACCTTCCTGCCAGATAATTGAACGTCCGAAAGTATATACTTTCCTTATGCATATTAACAGCAGAGGAGCCCAATTTGCTTATCAAGTGGGTTAATCGACCGAGTGTACCGAAAACGATCAACGGAAAAATGAAACGAAATTTCATATCCCACTCTTAGTACGGCTGTTACTTAAATATAAGTATGTATACGTACATACATAAATTTATACAGACGTACAGTAGTATGTATATATATATACATACATGCACACGTATATATATGTACGTATGGATTCACCGAGCAGTTATTATAATTCTCGGTGTTTTTGTAAACAAGCATCCCGGATTAAGCCGTAGTGTTAGCAACCACCGTTACTCGTTTGTTCAACACTGACAAAGGAACGCTGTACTAATTTCAAGCTTATTAGCTATCGTCAGCAACGCATACCTTCCTGCCAGATGATTGAACGTCCCAAAGTATATACTGTCCTTATGCATATTAACGGCTGAGTAGCCCAATTTGCATATCAAGTGGATTAATCGACCGAGTGCACCGAAAACGATAAACGGAAATATGAAACAAAGTTTCATTTCCCACTCTTAGTACGGCTGTTACTTAAATATAAGTATGTATACGTACATACATATATGTATACAGACGTATAGTACTAAGTATATATATATATACATACATGCACACATATATATATGTACGTATTGATTCACCGAACATTTATTATAATGCTCGGTGTGTTTGTAAACAAACATCCTGTATTCAGCCGTAGTGTCTAGCAAAGCACCGTTGCTCGTTTGTTCAACACTGACAAAGGAACGCGGTAATAGTTTCAAGCTTATTAGCTATCGTCAGCAACGTATACCTACCTGCCAGATGATTGAACGTCCGAAAGTATATAGTTTCCTTATGCATATTAACGGTTGTGTAGCCTAATTTGCATATCAAGTGGGTTAATCGACCGAGTGCACCGAAAACGATAAACGGAAAATGAAACGAAATTTCATATCCCACTCTTAGTACGGCTGTTACTTAAATATAAGTATGTATACGTACATACATATATGTATACAGACGTACAGTAGTATGTATATATATATACATACATGCACACATATATATATATGTACGTATGGATTCACCGAACATTTATTATAATGCTCGCTTTGTTTGTAAACAAACATCCTGTATTAAGCCGTAGTGTCTAGCAAACCACCGTTGCTCGTTTGTTCAACACTGACAAAGGAACGTTGTACTAGTTTCAAGCTTATTAGCTATCGTCAGCAACGTATAATATCCTGCCAGACGATTGAACGTCCGAAAGTATATACTTTCCTTATGCATATTAACGGCGGAGTAGACTAATTTGAATATCGAGTGGGTTAATCGGCCGGGTGCACCGAAAACGATAAACGGAAAAAATGAAACGAAATTTCATTTCCCACTCTTAGTACGGCTTTTACTTAAATATAAGTATGTATACGTACATACATATATGTATACAGACGTACAGTAGTATGTATATATATATACATACATGCACACATATATATATGTACCTATGGATTCACCGAGCATTTATTATAATGCTCGGCATGTTTGTAAACCAACTTTCCGTATTAAGCCGTAGTGTTTAACAAACCACCGTTGCTCGTTTGTTCAACACTGACAAAGGAACGCTGTACTAGTTTCAAGCTTATTAGCTATCGTCATCAACGTATACCTTCCTGCCAGATAATTGAACGTCCGAAAGTATATACTTTCCTTATGCATATTAACAGCAGAGGAGCCCAATTTGCTTATCAAGTGGGTTAATCGACCGAGTGCACCGAAAACGATCAACGGAAAAATGAAACGAAATTTCATATCCCACTCTTAGTACGGCTGTTACTTAAATATAAGTATGTATACGTACATACATAAATTTATACAGACGTACAGTAGTATGTATATATATATACATACATGCACACGTATATATATGTACGTATGTATTCACCGAGCAGTTATTATAATTCTCGGTGTTTTTGTAAACAAGCATCCCGGATTAAGCCGTAGTGTTAGCAACCACCGTTACTCGTTTGTTCAACACTGACAAAGGAACGCTGTACTAATTTCAAGCTTATTAGCTATCGTCAGCAACGCATACCTTCCTGCCAGAAGATTGAACGTCCGAAAGTATATACTGTCCTTATGCATATTAACGGCTGAGTAGCCCAATTTGCATATCAAGTGGATTAATGGACCGAGTGCACCGAAAACGATAAACGGAAATATGAAACAAAGTTTCATTTCCCTCTCTTAGTACGGCTGTTACTTAAATATAAGTATGTATACGTACATACATATATGTATACAGACGTATAGTACTAAGTATATATATATATACATACATGCACACATATATATAATTACGTATTGATTCACCGAACATTTATTATAATGCTCGGTGTGTTTGTAAACAAACATCCCGTATTAAGCCGTAGTGTCTAGCAAACCACCGTTGCTCGTTTGTTCAACACTGACAAAGGAACGTTGTACTAGTTTCAAGCTTATTAGCTATCGTCAGCAACGTATACCTACCTGCCAGATGATTGAACGTCCGAAAGTATATAGTTTCCTTATGCATATTAACGGTTGAGTAGCCTAATTTGCATATCAAGTGGGTTAATCGACCGAGTGCACCGAAAACGATAAACGGAAAATGAAACGAAATTTCATATCCCACTCTTAGTACGGCTGTTACTTAAATATAAGTATGTATACGTACATACATATATGTATACAGACGTACAGTAGTATGTATATATATATACATACATGCACACATATATATATATGTACGTATGGATTCACCGAACATTTATTATAATGCTCGCTGTGTTTGTAAACAAACATCCCGTATTAAGCCGTAGTGTCTAGCAAACCACCGTTGCTCGTTTGTTCAACACTGACAAAGGAACGTTGTACTAGTTTCAAGCTTATTAGCTATCGTCAGCAACGTATAACATCCTGACAGACGATTGAACGTCCGAAAGTATATACTTTCCTTATGCATATTAACGGCGGAGTAGAATAATTTGAATATCGAGTGGGTTAATCGGCCGGGTGCACCGAAAACGATAAACGGAAAAAATGAAACAAAATTTCATTTCCCACTCTTAGTACGGCTTTTACTTAAATATAAGTATGTATACGTACATACATATATGTATACAAACCAACATTAGTATGTATATATATATACATACATGCACACATATATATATGTACGTATGGATTCACCGAACGTTTATTATAATGCTCGGTGTGTTTGTAAACAAACATCCCGTATTAAGCCGCAGTGTCTAGTAACCACCGTTGCTCGTTTGTTTAACACTGACAAAGGAACGCTGTACTAGTTTCAAGCTTATTAGATACCGTCAGCAACGTATACCTTCATGCCAGATGATTGAACGTCCGAAAGTATATACTTTCCTTTTGCATAATAACGGCTGAGTAGCCCAATTTGCATATCGAGTGGGTTAATCGGCCGGGTGCACCGAAAACGATAAACGGAAAAATGGAGCGAAATTTCATTTCCCACACTTAGTACGGCTGTTATTTAAATATAAGTACGTATACGTACATACGTATATGTATACAGACGTATAGTAGTATGTATATATATACATACATACATGCACAGATATATATACGTACGTATGGATTCACCGAACATTTATTATAAGTATCGGTGTGTTTGTAAACAAACATCCGGTATTAAGCCGTAGTTTCTAGCAAACCATCGTTGCTCGTTTGTTCAACACTGACAAAGGAACGTTGTACTAGTTCCTAGCTTATTAGCTATCGTCAGCAACGTATACCTTCCTGCCAGATGACTGAACGTCCGAAAGTGTATACTTTCCTTATGCATATTAACGGCGGAGTAGCCCAATTTGCATATCGAGTGGGTTAATCGGCCGGGTGCACCGAAAACGATAAACGGAAAAAATGAAACGAAATTTCATTTCCCACTCTTAGTACGGCTGTTACTTAAATATAAGTATGTATACGTACATACATATATGTATACAAACCAACATTAGTATGTATATATATATATACATACATGCACACATATATATATATGTACGTATGGATTCACCGAATATTTATTATAATTCTCGGTGTGTTTGTAAACAAACATCCCGGATTAAGCCGTAGTGTCTAGCAACCACCGTTGCTCGTTTGTTCAACACTGACAAAGGAACGCTGTACTAGTTTCAAGCTTATTAGCTATCGTCAGCAAAGTATACCATCCTGCCAGATGATTGAACGTCCGAAAGTATATACTTTCCTTATGCATATTAACGGCTGAGTAGCTCAATTTGCATATCAAGTGGGTTAATAGATCGAGTGCACCGAAAACGATAAACGGACAAATGAAACGAAATTCCATTTCCCACTCTTAGTACGGCTGTTACTTAAATATAAGTATGTATACGTACATACATATATGTATACAGAGGTACAGTAGTATGTATATATATATACATACATGCACACATATATATATATATGTACGTATGGATTGACCGAACATTTATTATAATGCTCGCTGTGTTTGTAAACAAACATCCCGTATTAAGCCGCAGTGTCTAACAACCACCGTTGCTCGTTTGTTCAACACTGACAAAGGAACGCGGTACTAATTTCAAGCTTATTAGCTATCGTCAGCAACGTATACCATCCTGCCAGATGATTGAACGTCCGAAAGTATATACTGTCCTTATGCATATTAACGGCTGACTAGCCCAATTTGCATATCAAGTGGGTTAATCGACCTAGTGCACCGAAAACTGTAAACGGAAAAATGAAACGAAATTTCATATCCCACTCTTAGTACGGCTGTTACTTAAATATAAGTATGTATACGTACATACATATATGTATACAGACGTACAGTAGTATGTATATATATATACAGACATGCACATAAATATAAATGTACGTATGGATTCACCGAACATTTATTATAAAGCTCGGTGTGTTTGTAAACAAACATCCCGTATTAAGCCGTACAATCTAGCAAACCACCGTTGCTCGTTTGTTCAACACTGACAAAGGAACGCTGTACTAGTTTCAAGCTTATTAGCTATCGTCAGCAACCTATACCTTCCTGCCAGATGATTGAACGTCCGAAAGTATATAGTTTCCTTCTGCATATTAACGGCTGAGTAACCCAATTTGCATATCAATTCATTAATCTACCGAGTGCACCGAAAACGATGAACAGAAAAATGAAACGAAATTTCATTTCCCAATCTTTGTACGGCTGTTACTTAAATATAAGTATGTATACGTACATACATATATGTATACAGACGTACAGTAGCATGTATATATATATACATACATGCACACATATATATATATGTACGTATGGATTGACCGAATATTTATTATAATGCTCGCTGTGTTTGTAAACAAACATCCCGTATTAAGCTGCAGTGTCTTGCAACCACCGTTGCTCGTTTGTTCAACACTGACAAAGGAACGCAGTACTAGTTTCTAGCTTATTACCTATCGTCAGCAACATATACGATCCTGCCAGATGATTGAACGTCCGAAAGTATATACTTTCCTTATGCATATTAACGGCAGAGTAGCCCAATTTGTATATCGAGTGAGTTAATTTGGCGGGTGTACCGAAAACGATAAACGGAAAAATGAAACGAAATTTCATTTCCCACTCTTATTACGGATGTTACCTAAATATACGTACATACATATATGTATACAGACGCACAGAAGTATGTATATATATATATACATACATGCACACATATATATATGTACGTATGGATTCACCGAACATTTATTATAATTCTCGGTGTGTTTGTAAACAGACATCCTGTATTACGCTGTAGTGTCTAGCAACCACCGTTGCTCGTATGTTCAACACTGACAAAGGAACGCTGTACTTGTTTCAAGCTTATTAGCTATCGTCAGCAACGTATACCATCCTGCCAGATGATTGAACGTCCGAAAGTATATATTTTCATTATGCATATTAACGGCAGAGTAGCCCAGTTTGCATATCGAGTGGGCTAATCGGCCGGGTGCACCGAAAACGATAAACGGAAAAAATGAAACGAAATTTCATTTCCCATTCTTTATACGGCTGTTATTTAAATATAAGTATGTATACGTACATACATATATGTATACAAACGTACAGTAGTATGTATATATATATATACATACATGCACATATATATATATATGTACGTATGGATTTACCGAACATTTATTATAATGGTCGCTGTGTTTGTTCACAAATATCCCGTATTAAGCCGCAGTGTCTAGCACCACCGTTGCTCATTTGTTCAACACTGACAAAGGAACGCTGTACTAGTTTCAAGCTTATTAGCTATCGTCAGCAACGTATACCATCCTGCCAGATGATTGAATCCGAAATTATATAGTTTCCTTATGCATATTAACGGCTGAGTAACCCAATTTCCATATCATGTGGGTTAATCTACCGAGTGCACCAAAAACGATAAACGGATAAATGAAACGAAATTTCATTTCTCGTTCTTTGTACGGCTGTTACTTAAATATAAGTATGTATACGTACATACATATATGTATACAGACGCACAGAAGTATGTATATATATATACATACATGCACATATATATATATGTACGTATGGAATGACCGAACATTTATTATAATGCTCGCTGTGTTTGTAAACAAACATCCCGTATTAAGCTGCAGTGTCTAGCAACCACCGTTGCTCGTTTGTTCAACACTGACAAAGGAACGCTGTACTAGTTTCTAGCTTATTAGCTATCGTCAGCAACATATACCATCCTGCCAGATGATTGAACGTCCGAAAGTATATACTTTCATTATGCATATTAACGGCAGAGTAGCCCAATTTGCATATCGAGTGGGTTAATCGGCGGGTGTACCGACAACGATAAACGGATAAATGAAACGAAATTTCATTTCCCATTCTTTGTACGGCTGTTACTTAATTATAAGTATGTATACGTACATACATATATGTATACAGACGTACAATAGGATGTATATATATATACATACATGCACACATATATATATATGTACGTATGGATTGACCGAACATTTATTATCATGCTCGCTGTGTTTGTAAACAAACATCCCGTATTAAGCCGAGAGTATCTAGCAACCACCGTTGCTCGTTTGTTCAACACTGACAAAGAAACGCTGTACTAGTTTCAAGCTTATTAGCTATCGTCAGCAACGTATACCATCCTGCCAGATGATTGAACGTCCGAAAGTATATACTTTCCTTATGAGTATTAACGGCAGGGTAGCCAAGTTTGCATATCGAATGGGTTAATCGGCGGGTGTGCCGAAAACGATGAACGGAAAAATGAAATGAAATTTCATTTCCTATTCTTTGTACGGCTGTTACTTAAATTTAAGTATGTATACGTACATACATATATCTATACAGACGTACAGTAGTATGTATATATATATACATACATGCACACATATATATGTATGTACGTATGGATTGACTAAACATTTATTATAATGCTCGCTGTGTTTGTAAATAAACATCCCGTATTAAGCCGCAGTGTCTACCAACCACCGTGGCTCGTTTGTTCAACACTGACAAAGGAACTCTGTACTAGTTTTAAGCTTATTAGCTATCGTCAGCAACGTATACCATCCTGCCAGATGATTGAACGTCCGAAATTATATACTTTCCTTATGAGTATTAACGGCAGAGTAGCCCAATTTGCATATCGAGTGGGTTAATCGGCGGGTGTGTCGAAAATGATAAACGGAAAAATGAAATGAAGTTTCAATTCCTATTCTTTTTACGACTGTTACTTAAATATAAGTATGTATACGTACATACATATATGTATACAGACGTACAGTAGTATGTATATATATATATACATACATGCACACATATATATATATGTACGTATGGATTGACCGAACATTTATTATAATGCTCGGTGTGTTTGTAAACAAACATCCCGTATTAAGCTGCAGTGTCTAGCAACCACCGTTGTTCGTTTGTTCAACACTGACAAAGGAACGCTGTACTAGTTTCTAGCTTATTAGCTATCGTCAGCAACATATACCATTCTGCCAGATGATTGAACGTCCGAAAGTATATAGTTTCCTTATGCATACTAACGGCAGAGTAGCCCAATTTGCATATCGATTGGGTTAATCGGCGGGTGTACCGAAAACGATAAACGGAAAAATGAAACGAAATTTCATTTCCCACTCTTATTACGGATGTTACCTAAATATAAGTATGTATACGTACATACATATATGTATATAGACGTACAGTAGTATGTATATATATATACATACATGCACACATATATATATATGTACGTATGGATTGACCGAACATTTATTATAATTCTCGGTGTGTTTGTAAACAGACATCCCGTATTACGCCGTAGTGTCTAGCAACCACCGTTGCTCGTATGTTCAACACTGACAAAGGAACGCTGTTCTAGTTTCAAGCTTATTACCTATCGTCAGCAACGTATACCTTCCTGACAGATAATTGAACGTCCGAAAGTATATACTTTCCTTATGCATATTAACGGCAGAGTAGCCCAATTTGCATATCGAGTGGGTTAATCGGCCGGGTGCACTGAAAACGATAAACGGAAAAATGTAACGAAATTTCATTTCCCACTCTTTGTACGGCTGTTACTTAAATATAAGTATGTTTACGTACATACATATATGTATACAAACCAACATTAGTATGTATATATATATACATACAAGCACACATATATATATATGTACGTATGGATTCACCGAATATTTATTATAATTCTCGGTGTGTTTGTAAACAAACAGCCCGTATTAAGCTGTAGTGTCTAGCAAACCACCGTTGCTCGTTTGTTCAACACTGACAAAGGAACGCTGTACTAGTTTCTAGCTTATTAGCTATCGTCAGCAACCTATACCTTCCTGCCAGATGATTGAACGTCCGAAAGTATATACTTTCCCTGTGCATATTAACGGCTGAGTAGCCTAATTTGCATATCAAGTGGGTTAATCGACCGAGTGCACCGAAAACGATAAACGGAAAAAAGAAACGAAATTTCATTTCCCACTCTTAGTACGGCTGTTACTTAAATATAAGTATGTATACGTACATACATATATGTATACAGACGTACAGTAGTATGTATATATATATACATACATGCACACATATATATATATGTACGTATGTATTGACCGAACATTTATTATAATGCTCGGTGTGTTTGTAAACAAACATCCCGTATTAAGCTGCAGTGTCTAGCAACCACCGTTGCTCGTTTGTTCAACACTGACAAAGGAACGCTGTACTAGTTTCTAGCTTATTAGCTATCGTCAGCAACATATACCATCCTGCCAGATGATTGAACGTCCGAAAGTATATAGTTTCCTTATGCATACTAACGGCAGAGTAGCCCAATTTGCATATCGAGTGGGTTAATCGGCGGGTGTACCGAAAACTATAAACGGAAAAATGAAACGAAATTTCATTTCCCACTCTTATTACGGATGTTACCTAAATATAAGTATGTATACGTACATACATATATGTATATAGACGTACAGTAGTATGTATATATATATACATACATGCACACATATATATATATGTACGTATGGATTGACCGAACATTTATTGTAATTCTCGGTGTGTTTGTAAACAGACATCCCGTATTACGCCGTAGTGTCTAGCAACCACCGTTGCTCGTATGTTCAACACTGACAAAGGAACGCTGTACTAGTTTCAAGCTTATTAGCTATCTTCAGCAACGTATACCTTCCTGCCAGATAATTGAACGTCCGAAAGTATATACTTTCCTTATGCATATTAACGGCAGAGTAGCCCAATTTGCATATCGAGTGGGTTAATCGGCCGGGTGCACTGAAAACGATAAACGGAAAAATGTAACGAAATTTCATTTCCCACTCTTTGTACGGCTGTTACTTAAATATAAGTATGTTTACGTACATACATATATGTATACAAACCAACATTAGTATGTATATATATATACATACATGCACACATATATATATATGTACGTATGGATTCACCGAATATTTATTATAATTCTCGGTGTGTTTGTAAACAAACATCCCGTATTAAGCTGTAGTGTCTAGCAAACCACCGTTGCTCGTTTGTTCAACACTGACAAAGTAAGGCTGTACTAGTTTCTAGCTTATTAGCTATCGTCAGCAACCTATACCTTCCTGCCAGATGATTGAACGTCCGAAAGTATATACTTTCCCTATGCATATTAACGGTTGAGTAGCCTAATTTGCATATCAAGTGGGTTAATCGACCGAGTGCACCGAAAACGATAAACGGAAAAAAGAAACGAAATTTCATTTCCCACTCTTAGTACGGCTGTTACTTAAATATAAGTATGTATACGTACATACATATATGTATACAGACGTACAGTAGTATGTATGTATATATACATAAATGCACACATATATATATATGTACGTATGGATTCACCGAACATTTATTATAAAGCTCGGTGTGTTTGTAAACAAACATCCCGTATTACGCTGTAGTGTCTAACAAACCACCGTTGCTCGTTTGTTCAACACTGACAAAGGAACGCTGTACTAGTTTCAAGCTTATTAGCTATCGTCAGCAACGTATACCATCCTGCCAGATGATTGAACGTCCGAAAGCATATAGTTCCTTATGCATATTAACGGTTGAGTAGCCTAATTTGCATATCAAGTGGGTTAATCGACCGAGTGCACCGAAAACGATAAACGGAAAAAAGAAACGAAATTTCATTTCCCACTCTTAGTACGGCTGTTACTTAAATATAAGTATGTATACGTACATACATATATGTATACAGACGCACAGTAGTATGTATATATATATACATACATGCACACATATATATGTGTACGTATGGATTCACCGAACATTTATTATAATTCTCTGTGTGTTTTTAAACAAACATCCCGTATTAAGCCGTAGTGTCTAGCAACCACCGTTGCTCGTTTGTTCAAAACTGACAAAGGAACGCTGTACGAGTTTCAAGCTTAATACCTATTGTCAGCAACGTATACCTTCCTGGCAGATGATTGAACGTCCGAAAGTATATAGTTTCCTTATGCATATTAACGGTTGAGTAGCCTAATTTGCATATCGAGTGGGTTAATCGGCCGGGTTCACCGAAAACGATAAACTGAAAAAATTAAACTAAATTTCATTTCCCACTCTTAGTACGGCTGTTACTTAAATATAATTATGTATACGTACATACATATATGTATACAGACGTACAGTAGTATGTATGTATATATACATAAATGCACACAAATATATATATGTACGTATGGATTCACCGAACATTTATTATAAAGCTCGGTGTGTTTGTAAACAAATATCACGTATTAAGCTGTAGTGTCTAGCAAACCACCGTTGCTCGTTTGTTCAACACTGACAAAGGAACGCTGTACTAGTTTCAAGCTTATTAGCTATCGTCAACAAGCTATACTTTCCTGCCAGATGATTGAACGTCCGAAAGTATATACTTTCCTTATGCATATTAACGGCTGACTAGCCCAATTTGCATATCAAGTGGGTTAATCGACCTAGTGCACCGAAAACTATAAACGGAAAAATGAAACGAAATTTCATATCCCACTCTTAGTACGGCTGTTACTTAAATATAAGTATGTATACGTACATACATAAATGTATACAGACGTACAGTAGTATGTATATATATATACAGACATGCACATAAATATAAATGTACGTATGGATTCACCGAACATTTATTACAAAGCTCGGTGTGTTTGTAAACAAACATCCCGTATTAAGCCGTAGAATCTAGCAAACCACCGTTGCTCGTTTGTTCAACACTGACAAAGGAACGCTGTACTAGTTTCAAGCTTATTAGCTATCGTCAGCAACCTATACCTTCCTGCCAGATGATTGAACGTCCGAAAGTATATAGTTTCCTTCTGCATATTAACGGCTGAGTAACCCAATTTGCATATCAATTGATTAATCTACCGAGTGCACCGAAAACGATGAACAGAAAAATGAAACGAAATTTCATTTCCCAATCTTTGTACGGCTGTTACTTAAATATAAGTATGTATACGTACATACATATATGTATACAGACGTACAGTAGTATGTATATATATATACATACATGCACACATATATATATATGTACGTATGGATTGACCGAACATTTATTATAATGCTCGCTGTGTTTGTAAACAAACATCCCGTATTAAGCTGCAGTGTCTAGCAACCACCGTTGCTCGTTTGTTCAACACTGACAAAGGAACGCTGTACTAGTTTCTAGCTTATTAGCTATCGTCAGCAACATATACCATCCTGCCAGATGATTGAACGTCCGAAAGTATATACTTTCCTTATGCATATTAACGGCAGAGTAGCCCAATTTGCATATCGAGTGGGTTAATCGGCGGGTGTACTGAAAACGCTAAACGGATAAATGAAACGAAATTTCATTTCCCATTCTTTGTACGGCTGTTACTTAAATATAAGTATGTATACGTACATACATATATGTATACAGACGTACAATAGGATGTATATATATATATACATACATGCACACATATATATATATGTACGTATGGATTGACCGAACATTTATTATCATGCTCGCTGTGTTTGTAAACAGACATCCCGTATTAAGCCGAGAGTATCTAGCAACCACCGTTGCTCGTTTGTTCAACACTGACAAAGGAACGCTGTACTAGTTTCAAGCTTATTAGCTATCGTCAGCAACGTATACCATCCTGCCAGATGATTGAACGTCCGAAAGTATATACTTTCCTTATGAGTATTAACGGCAGGTTAGCCAAGTTTGCATATCGAATGGGTTAATCGGCGGGTGTGCCGAGAACGATGAACGGAAAAATGAAATGAAATTTCATTTCCTATTCTTTGTACGGCTGTTACTTAAATTTAAGTATGTATACGTACATACATATATGTATACAGACGTACAGTAGTATGTATATATATATACATACATGCACACATATATATATATGTACGTATGGATTGACCGAACATTTATTATAATGCTCGGTGTGTTTGTAAACAAACATCCCGTATTAAGCTGCAGTGTCTAGCAACCACCGTTGCTCGTTTGTTCAACACTGACAAAGGAACGCTGTACTAGTTTCTAGCTTATTAGCTATCGTCAGCAACATATACCATCCTGCCAGATGATTGAACGTCCGAAAGTATATACTTTCCTTATGCATATTAACGGCAGAGTAGCCCAATTTGCATATCGAGTGGGTTAATCGGCGGGTGTACCGAAAACGATAAACGGAAAAATGAAACGAAATTTCATTTCCCACTCTTATTACGGATGTTACCTAAATATAAGTATGTATACGTACATACATATATGTATATAGACGTACAGTAGTATGTATATATATATACATACATGCACATATATATATATATGTACGTATGGATTGACCGAACATTTATTATAATTCTCAATGTGTTTGTAAACAGACATCCCGTATTACGCCGTAGTGTCTAGCAAACCACCGTTGCTCGTTTGTTCAACACTGACAAAGGAAGGCTGTACTAGTTTCTAGCTTATTAGCTATCGTCAGCAACCTATACCTTCCTGCCAGATGATTGAACGTCCGAAAGTATATACTTTCCCTATGCATATTAACGGTTGAGTAGCCTAATTTGCATATCAAGTGGGTTAATCGACCGAGTGCACCGAAAACGATAAACGGAAAAAAGAAACGAAATTTCATTTCCCACGCTTAGTACGGCTGCTACTTAAATATAAGTATGTATAGATACAAACATATATGTATACAGACGTACAGTAGTATGTATATATATATACATACATGCACACATATATATATGTACGTATGGATTCACCAAGCATTTATTATAATGCACGGTGTGTTTGTAAAGAAACATCCCGTATTAAGCCCTAGTGTCTAGCAACCACCGTTGCTCGTTTGTTCAACACTGACAAAGGAACGCTGTACTAGTTTCAAGCTTATTAGCTATCGTCAGCAACGTATACCATCCTGCCAGATGATTGAACGTCCGAAAGCATATAGTTCCTTATGCATATTAACGGTTGAGTAGCCTAATTTGCATATCAAGTGGGTTAATCGACCGAGTGCACCGAAAACGATAAACGGAAAAAAGAAACGAAATTTCATTTCCCACTCTTAGTACGGCTGTTACTTAAATATAAGTATGTATACGTACATACATATATGTATACAGACGCACAGTAGTATGTATATATATATACATACATGCACACATATATATGTGTACGTTTGGATTCACCGAACATTTATTATAATTCTCTGTGTGTTTTTAAACAAACATCCCGTATTAAGCCGTAGTGTCTAGCAACCACCGTTGCTCGTTTGTTCAACACTGACAAAGGAACGCTGTACTAGTTTCAAGCTTAATACCTATCGTCAGCAACGTATACCTTCCTGGCAGATGATTGAACGTCCGAAAGTATATAGTTTCCTTATGCATATTAACGGTTGAGTAGCCTAATTTGCATATCGAGTGGGTTAATCGGCCGGGTTCACCGAAAACGATAAACTGAAAAAATTAAACTAAATTTCATTTCCCAATCTTAGTACGGCTGTTACTTAAATATAATTATATATACGTACATACATATATGTATACAGACGTACAGTAGTATGTATGTATATATACATAAATGCACACATATATATATATGTACGTATGGATTCACCGAACATTTATTATAAAGCTCGGTGTGTTTGTAAACAAACATCACGTATTAAGCTGTAGTGTCTAGCAAACCACCGTTGCTCGTTTGTTCAACACTGACAAAGGAACGCTGTACTAATTTCAAGCATATTAGCTATCGTCAACAAGCTATACCTTCCTGCCAGATGATTGAACGTCCGAATGTATATACTTTCCTTATGCATATTAACGGCTGAGTAACCCAATTTGCATATCAAGTGGGTTAATCGACCGCGTGCACCGAAAACGATAAACTAAAAAAGAAACGAAATTTCATTTCCCACTCTTAGTACGGCTGTTACTTAAATATAAGTATGTATACGTACATACATATATGTATACAGACGTACAGTAGTATGTATGTATATATACATAAATGCACACATATATATATATGTACGTATGGATTCACCGAACATTTATTATAAAGCTCGGTGTGTTTGTAAACAAACATCCCGTATTACGCTGTAGTGTCTAACAAACCACCGTTGCTCGTTTGTTCAACACTGACAAAGGAACGCTGTACTAGTTTCAAGCTTATTAGCTATCGTCTGCAACGTATACCATCCTGCCAGATGATTGAACGTCCGAAAGCATATAGTTCCTTATGCATATTAACGGTTGAGTAGCCTAATTTGCATATCAAGTGGGTTAATCGACCGAGTGCACCGAAAACGATAAACGGAAAAAAGAAACGAAATTTCATTTCCCACTCTTAGTACGGCTGTTACTTAAATATAAGTATGTATACGTACATACATATATGTATACAGACGCACAGTAGTATGTATATATATATACATACATGCACACATATATATGTGTACGTATGGATTCACCGAACATTTATTATAATTCTCTGTGTGTTTTTAAACAAACATCCCGTATTAAGCCGTAGTGTCTAGCAACCACCGTTGCTCGTTTGTTCAAAACTGACAAAGGAACGCTGTACGAGTTTCAAGCTTAATACCTATTGTCAGCAACGTATACCTTCCTGGCAGATGATTGAACGTCCGAAAGTATATAGTTTCCTTATGCATATTAACGGTTGAGTAGCCTAATTTGCATATCGAGTGGGTTAATCGGCCGGGTTCACCGAAAACGATAAACTGAAAAAATTAAACTAAATTTCATTTCCCACTCTTAGTACGGCTGTTACTTAAATATAATAATGTATACGTACATACATATATGTATACAGACGTACAGTAGTATGTATGTATATATACATAAATGCACACAAATATATATATGTACGTATGGATTCACCGAACATTTATTATAAAGCTCGGTGTGTTTGTAAACAAATATCACGTATTAAGCTGTAGTGTCTAGCAAACCACCGTTGCTCGTTTGTTCAACACTGACAAAGGAACGCTGTACTAGTTTCAAGCTTATTAGCTATCGTCAACAAGCTATACTTTCCTGCCAGATGATTGAACGTCCGAAAGTATATACTTTCCTTATGCATATTAACGGCTGAGTAGTCCAATTTGCATATCGAATGGGTTAATCGGCCGGGTGCACTGAAAACGATAAACAGAAAAATGAAACGAAATTTCATTTCCCACTCTTAGTACGGCTGTTACTTAAATATAATTATTTATACGTACATACATATATGTATACAGACGCACATTGGTATGTATATATATATACATACATGCACACATATATATATATGTACGTATGGATTGACCGAACATTTATTATAATGCTCGCTGTGTTTGTAAACAAACATCCCGTATTAAGCCGCAGTGTCTAACAACCACCGTTGCTCGTTTGTTCAACACTGACAAAGGAACGCGGTACTAATTTCAAGCTTATTAGCTATCGTCAGCAACGTATACCATCCTGCCAGATGATTGAACGTCCGAAAGTATATACTGTCCTTATGCATATTAACGGCTGACTAGCCCAATTTGCATATCAAGTGGGTTAATCGACCTAGTGCACCGAAAACTATAAACGGAAAAATGAAACGAAATTTCATATCCCACTCTTAGTACGGCTGTTACTTAAATATAAGTATGTATACGTACATACATAAATGTATACAGACGTACAGTAGTATGTATATATATATACAGACATGCACATAAATATAAATGTACGTATGGATTCACCGAACATTTATTACAAAGCTCGGTGTGTTTGTAAACAAACATCCCGTATTAAGCCGTAGAATCTAGCAAACCACCGTTGCTCGTTTGTTCAACACTGACAAAGGAACGCTGTACTAGTTTCAAGCTTATTAGCTATCGTCAGCAACCTATACCTTCCTGCCAGATGATTGAACGTCCGAAAGTATATAGTTTCCTTCTGCATATTAACGGCTGAGTAACCCAATTTGCATATCAATTGATTAATCTACCGAGTGCACCGAAAACGATGAACAGAAAAATGAAACGAAATTTCATTTCCCAATCTTTGTACGGCTGTTACTTAAATATAAGTATGTATACGTACATACATATATGTATACAGACGTACAGTAGTATGTATATATATATACATACATGCACACATATATATATATGTACGTATGGATTGACCGAACATTTATTATAATGCTCGCTGTGTTTGTAAACAAACATCCCGTATTAAGCTGCAGTGTCTAGCAACCACCGTTGCTCGTTTGTTCAACACTGACAAAGGAACGCTGTACTAGTTTCTAGCTTATTAGCTATCGTCAGCAACATATACCATCCTGCCAGATGATTGAACGTCCGAAAGTATATACTTTCCTTATGCATATTAACGGCAGAGTAGCCCAATTTGCATATCGAGTGGGTTAATCGGCGGGTGTACTGAAAACGCTAAACGGATAAATGAAACGAAATTTCATTTCCCATTCTTTGTACGGCTGTTACTTAAATATAAGTATGTATACGTACATACATATATGTATACAGACGTACAATAGGATGTATATATATATATACATACATGCACACATATATATATATGTACGTATGGATTGACCGAACATTTATTATCATGCTCGCTGTGTTTGTAAACAGACATCCCGTATTAAGCCGAGAGTATCTAGCAACCACCGTTGCTCGTTTGTTCAACACTGACAAAGGAACGCTGTACTAGTTTCAAGCTTATTAGCTATCGTCAGCAACGTATACCATCCTGCCAGATGATTGAACGTCCGAAAGTATATACTTTCCTTATGAGTATTAACGGCAGGTTAGCCAAGTTTGCATATCGAATGGGTTAATCGGCGGGTGTGCCGAGAACGATGAACGGAAAAATGAAATGAAATTTCATTTCCTATTCTTTGTACGGCTGTTACTTAAATTTAAGTATGTATACGTACATACATATATGTATACAGACGTACAGTAGTATGTATATATATATACATACATGCACACATATATATATATGTACGTATGGATTGACCGAACATTTATTATAATGCTCGGTGTGTTTGTAAACAAACATCCCGTATTAAGCTGCAGTGTCTAGCAACCACCGTTGCTCGTTTGTTCAACACTGACAAAGGAACGCTGTACTAGTTTCTAGCTTATTAGCTATCGTCAGCAACATATACCATCCTGCCAGATGATTGAACGTCCGAAAGTATATACTTTCCTTATGCATATTAACGGCAGAGTAGCCCAATTTGCATATCGAGTGGGTTAATCGGCGGGTGTACCGAAAACGATAAACGGAAAAATGAAACGAAATTTCATTTCCCACTCTTATTACGGATGTTACCTAAATATAAGTATGTATACGTACATACATATATGTATATAGACGTACAGTAGTATGTATATATATATACATACATGCACATATATATATATATGTACGTATGGATTGACCGAACATTTATTATAATTCTCAATGTGTTTGTAAACAGACATCCCGTATTACGCCGTAGTGTCTAGCAAACCACCGTTGCTCGTTTGTTCAACACTGACAAAGGAAGGCTGTACTAGTTTCTAGCTTATTAGCTATCGTCAGCAACCTATACCTTCCTGCCAGATGATTGAACGTCCGAAAGTATATACTTTCCCTATGCATATTAACGGTTGAGTAGCCTAATTTGCATATCAAGTGGGTTAATCGACCGAGTGCACCGAAAACGATAAACGGAAAAAAGAAACGAAATTTCATTTCCCACGCTTAGTACGGCTGCTACTTAAATATAAGTATGTATAGATACAAACATATATGTATACAGACGTACAGTAGTATGTATATATATATACATACATGCACACATATATATATGTACGTATGGATTCACCAAGCATTTATTATAATGCACGGTGTGTTTGTAAAGAAACATCCCGTATTAAGCCCTAGTGTCTAGCAACCACCGTTGCTCGTTTGTTCAACACTGACAAAGGAACGCTGTACTAGTTTCAAGCTTATTAGCTATCGTCAGCAACGTATACCATCCTGCCAGATGATTGAACGTCCGAAAGCATATAGTTCCTTATGCATATTAACGGTTGAGTAGCCTAATTTGCATATCAAGTGGGTTAATCGACCGAGTGCACCGAAAACGATAAACGGAAAAAAGAAACGAAATTTCATTTCCCACTCTTAGTACGGCTGTTACTTAAATATAAGTATGTATACGTACATACATATATGTATACAGACGCACAGTAGTATGTATATATATATACATACATGCACACATATATATGTGTACGTTTGGATTCACCGAACATTTATTATAATTCTCTGTGTGTTTTTAAACAAACATCCCGTATTAAGCCGTAGTGTCTAGCAACCACCGTTGCTCGTTTGTTCAACACTGACAAAGGAACGCTGTACTAGTTTCAAGCTTAATACCTATCGTCAGCAACGTATACCTTCCTGGCAGATGATTGAACGTCCGAAAGTATATAGTTTCCTTATGCATATTAACGGTTGAGTAGCCTAATTTGCATATCGAGTGGGTTAATCGGCCGGGTTCACCGAAAACGATAAACTGAAAAAATTAAACTAAATTTCATTTCCCACTCTTAGTACGGCTGTTACTTAAATATAATTATATATACGTACATACATATATGTATACAGACGTACAGTAGTATGTATGTATATATACATAAATGCACACATATATATATATGTACGTATGGATTCACCGAACATTTATTATAAAGCTCGGTGTGTTTGTAAACAAACATCACGTATTAAGCTGTAGTGTCTAGCAAACCACCGTTGCTCGTTTGTTCAACACTGACAAAGGAACGCTGTACTAATTTCAAGCATATTAGCTATCGTCAACAAGCTATACCTTCCTGCCAGATGATTGAACGTCCGAATGTATATACTTTCCTTATGCATATTAACGGCTGAGTAACCCAATTTGCATATCAAGTGGGTTAATCGACCGCGTGCACCGAAAACGATAAACTAAAAAAGAAACGAAATTTCATTTCCCACTCTTAGTACGGCTGTTACTTAAATATAAGTATGTATACGTACATACATATATGTATACAGACGTACAGTAGTATGTATGTATATATACATAAATGCACACATATATATATATGTACGTATGGATTCACCGAACATTTATTATAAAGCTCGGTGTGTTTGTAAACAAACATCCCGTATTACGCTGTAGTGTCTAACAAACCACCGTTGCTCGTTTGTTCAACACTGACAAAGGAACGCTGTACTAGTTTCAAGCTTATTAGCTATCGTCAGCAACGTATACCATCCTGCCAGATGATTGAACGTCCGAAAGCATATAGTTCCTTATGCATATTAACGGTTGAGTAGCCTAATTTGCATATCAAGTGGGTTAATCGACCGAGTGCACCGAAAACGATAAACGGAAAAAAGAAACGAAATTTCATTTCCCACTCTTAGTACGGCTGTTACTTAAATATAAGTATGTATACGTACATACATATATGTATACAGACGCACAGTAGTATGTATATATATATACATACATGCACACATATATATGTGTACGTATGGATTCACCGAACATTTATTATAATTCTCTGTGTGTTTTTAAACAAACATCCCGTATTAAGCCGTAGTGTCTAGCAACCACCGTTGCTCGTTTGTTCAAAACTGACAAAGGAACGCTGTACGAGTTTCAAGCTTAATACCTATTGTCAGCAACGTATACCTTCCTGGCAGATGATTGAACGTCCGAAAGTATATAGTTTCCTTATGCATATTAACGGTTGAGTAGCCTAATTTGCATATCGAGTGGGTTAATCGGCCGGGTTCACCGAAAACGATAAACTGAAAAAATTAAACTAAATTTCATTTCCCACTCTTAGTACGGCTGTTACTTAAATATAATTATGTATACGTACATACATATATGTATACAGACGTACAGTAGTATGTATGTATATATACATAAATGCACACAAATATATATATGTACGTATGGATTCACCGAACATTTATTATAAAGCTCGGTGTGTTTGTAAACAAATATCACGTATTAAGCTGTAGTGTCTAGCAAACCACCGTTGCTCGTTTGTTCAACACTGACAAAGGAACGCTGTACTAGTTTCAAGCTTATTAGCTATCGTCAACAAGCTATACTTTCCTGCCAGATGATTGAACGTCCGAAAGTATATACTTTCCTTATGCATATTAACGGCTGAGTAGTCCAATTTGCATATCGAATGGGTTAATCGGCCGGGTGCACTGAAAACGATAAACAGAAAAATGAAACGAAATTTCATTTCCCACTCTTAGTACGGCTGTTACTTAAATATAATTATTTATACGTACATACATATATGTATACAGACGCACATTGGTATGTATATATATATACATACATGCACACATATATATATATGTACGTATGGATTGACCGAACATTTATTATAATGCTCGCTGTGTTTGTAAACAAACATCCCGTATTAAGCCGCAGTGTCTAACAACCACCGTTGCTCGTTTGTTCAACACTGACAAAGGAACGCGGTACTAATTTCAAGCTTATTAGCTATCGTCAGCAACGTATACCATCCTGCCAGATGATTGAACGTCCGAAAGTATATACTGTCCTTATGCATATTAACGGCTGACTAGCCCAATTTGCATATCAAGTGGGTTAATCGACCTAGTGCACCGAAAACTATAAACGGAAAAATGAAACGAAATTTCATATCCCACTCTTAGTACGGCTGTTACTTAAATATAAGTATGTATACGTACATACATAAATGTATACAGACGTACAGTAGTATGTATATATATATACAGACATGCACATAAATATAAATGTACGTATGGATTCACCGAACATTTATTACAAAGCTCGGTGTGTTTGTAAACAAACATCCCGTATTAAGCCGTAGAATCTAGCAAACCACCGTTGCTCGTTTGTTCAACACTGACAAAGGAACGCTGTACTAGTTTCAAGCTTATTAGCTATCGTCAGCAACCTATACCTTCCTGCCAGATGATTGAACGTCCGAAAGTATATAGTTTCCTTCTGCATATTAACGGCAGAGTAACCCAATTTGCATATCAATTGATTAATCTACCGAGTGCACCGAAAACGATGAACAGAAAAATGAAACGAAATTTCATTTCCCAATCTTTGTACGGCTGTTACTTAAATATAAGTATGTATACGTACATACATATATGTATACAGACGTACAGTAGTATGTATATATATATACATACATGCACACATATATATATATGTACGTATGGATTGACCGAACATTTATTATAATGCTCGCTGTGTTTGTAAACAAACATCCCGTATTAAGCTGCAGTGTCTAGCAACCACCGTTGCTCGTTTGTTCAACACTGACAAAGGAACGCTGTACTAGTTTCTAGCTTATTAGCTATCGTCAGCAACATATACCATCCTGCCAGATGATTGAACGTCCGAAAGTATATACTTTCCTTATGCATATTAACGGCAGAGTAGCCCAATTTGCATATCGAGTGGGTTAATCGGCGGGTGTACTGAAAACGCTAAACGGATAAATGAAACGAAATTTCATTTCCCATTCTTTGTACGGCTGTTACTTAAATATAAGTATGTATACGTACATACATATATGTATACAGACGTACAATAGGATGTATATATATATATACATACATGCACACATATATATATATGTACGTATGGATTGACCGAACATTTATTATCATGCTCGCTGTGTTTGTAAACAGACATCCCGTATTAAGCCGAGAGTATCTAGCAACCACCGTTGCTCGTTTGTTCAACACTGACAAAGGAACGCTGTACTAGTTTCAAGCTTATTAGCTATCGTCAGCAACGTATACCATCCTGCCAGATGATTGAACGTCCGAAAGTATATACTTTCCTTATGAGTATTAACGGCAGGTTAGCCAAGTTTGCATATCGAATGGGTTAATCGGCGGGTGTGCCGAGAACGATGAACGGAAAAATGAAATGAAATTTCATTTCCTATTCTTTGTACGGCTGTTACTTAAATTTAAGTATGTATACGTACATACATATATGTATACAGACGTACAGTAGTATGTATATATATATACATACATGCACACATATATATATATGTACGTATGGATTGACCGAACATTTATTATAATGCTCGGTGTGTTTGTAAACAAACATCCCGTATTAAGCTGCAGTGTCTAGCAACCACCGTTGCTCGTTTGTTCAACACTGACAAAGGAACGCTGTACTAGTTTCTAGCTTATTAGCTATCGTCAGCAACATATACCATCCTGCCAGATGATTGAACGTCCGAAAGTATATACTTTCCTTATGCATATTAACGGCAGAGTAGCCCAATTTGCATATCGAGTGGGTTAATCGGCGGGTGTACCGAAAACGATAAACGGAAAAATGAAACGAAATTTCATTTCCCACTCTTATTACGGATGTTACCTAACTATAAGTATGTATACGTACATACATATATGTATATAGACGTACAGTAGTATGTATATATATATACATACATGCACATATATATATATATGTACGTATGGATTGACCGAACATTTATTATAATTCTCAATGTGTTTGTAAACAGACATCCCGTATTACGCCGTAGTGTCTAGCAAACCACCGTTGCTCGTTTGTTCAACACTGACAAAGGAAGGCTGTACTAGTTTCTAGCTTATTAGCTATCGTCAGCAACCTATACCTTCCTGCCAGATGATTGAACGTCCGAAAGTATATACTTTCCCTATGCATATTAACGGTTGAGTAGCCTAATTTGCATATCAAGTGGGTTAATCGACCGAGTGCACCGAAAACGATAAACGGAAAAAAGAAACGAAATTTCATTTCCCACGCTTAGTACGGCTGCTACTTAAATATAAGTATGTATAGATGCAAACATATATGTATACAGACGTACAGTAGTATGTATATATATATACATACATGCACACATATATATATGTACGTATGGATTCACCAAGCATTTATTATAATGCACGGTGTGTTTGTAAAGAAACATCCCGTATTAAGCCCTAGTGTCTAGCAACCACCGTTGCTCGTTTGTTCAACACTGACAAAGGAACGCTGTACTAGTTTCAAGCTTATTAGCTATCGTCAGCAACGTATACCATCCTGCCAGATGATTGAACGTCCGAAAGCATATAGTTCCTTATGCATATTAACGGTTGAGTAGCCTAATTTGCATATCAAGTGGGTTAATCGACCGAGTGCACCGAAAACGATAAACGGAAAAAAGAAACGAAATTTCATTTCCCACTCTTAGTACGGCTGTTACTTAAATATAAGTATGTATACGTACATACATATATGTATACAGACGCACAGTAGTATGTATATATATATACATACATGCACACATATATATGTGTACGTTTGGATTCACCGAACATTTATTATAATTCTCTGTGTGTTTTTAAACAAACATCCCGTATTAAGCCGTAGTGTCTAGCAACCACCGTTGCTCGTTTGTTCAACACTGACAAAGGAACGCTGTACTAGTTTCAAGCTTAATACCTATCGTCAGCAACGTATACCTTCCTGGCAGATGATTGAACGTCCGAAAGTATATAGTTTCCTTATGCATATTAACGGTTGAGTAGCCTAATTTGCATATCGAGTGGGTTAATCGGCCGGGTTCACCGAAAACGATAAACTGAAAAAATTAAACTAAATTTCATTTCCCACTCTTAGTACGGCTGTTACTTAAATATAATTATATATACGTACATACATATATGTATACAGACGTACAGTAGTATGTATGTATATATACATAAATGCACACATATATATATATGTACGTATGGATTCACCGAACATTTATTATAAAGCTCGGTGTGTTTGTAAACAAACATCACGTATTAAGCTGTAGTGTCTAGCAAACCACCGTTGCTCGTTTGTTCAACACTGACAAAGGAACGCTGTACTAATTTCAAGCATATTAGCTATCGTCAACAAGCTATACCTTCCTGCCAGATGATTGAACGTCCGAATGTATATACTTTCCTTATGCATATTAACGGCTGAGTAACCCAATTTGCATATCAAGTGGGTTAATCGACCGCGTGCACCGAAAACGATAAACTAAAAAAGAAACGAAATTTCATTTCCCACTCTTAGTACGGCTGTTACTTAAATATAAGTATGTATACGTACATACATATATGTATACAGACGCACAGTAGTATGTATATATATATACATACATGCACACATATATATGTGTACGTATGGATTCACCGAACATTTATTATAATTCTCTGTGTGTTTTTAAACAAACATCCCGTATTAAGCCGTAGTGTCTAGCAACCACCGTTGCTCGTTTGTTCAACACTGACAAAGGAACGCTGTACTAGTTTCTAGCTTATTAGCTATCGTCAGCAACATATACCATCCTGCCAGATGATTGAACGTCCGAAAGTATATACTTTCCTTATGCATATTAACGGCAGAGTAGCCCAATTTGCATATCGAGTGGGTTAATCGGCGGGTGTACCGAAAACGATAAACGGAAAAATGAAACGAAATTTCATTTCCCACACTTATTACGGATGTTACCTAAATATAAGTATGTATACGTACATACATATATGTATATAGACGTACAGTAGTATGTATATATATATACATACATGCACACATATATATATATGTACGTATGGATTGACCGAACATTTATTATAATTCTCGGTGTGTTTGTAAACAGACATCCCGTATTACGCCGTAGTGTCTAGCAACCACCGTTGCTCGTATGTTCAACACTGACAAAGGAACGCTGTACTAGTTTCAAGCTTATTAGCTATCGTCAGCAACGTATACCTTCCTGCCAGATAATTGAACGTCCGAAAGTATATACTTTCCTTATGCATACTAACGGCAGAGTAGCCCAATTTGCATATCGAGTGGCTTAATCGGCCGGTTGCACTGAAAACGATAAAAGGAAAAATGTAACGAAATTTCATTTCCCACTCTTTGTACGCCTGTTACTTAAATATAAGTATGTATACGTACATACATATATGTATACAGACGTACAGTAGTATGTATGTATATATACATACATGCACATATATATATATATGTACGTATGGATTCACCGAACATTTATTATAAAGCTCGGTGTGTTTGTAAACAAACATCCCGTATTAAGCTGTAGTGTCTAGCAAACCACCGTTGCTCGTTTGTTCAACACTGACAAAGGAAGGCTGTACTAGTTTCTAGCTTATTAGCTATTGTCAGCAACCTATACCTTCCTGCCAGATGATTGAACGTCCGAAAGTATATACTTTCCCTATGCATATTAACGGTTGAGTAGCCTAATTTGCATATCAAGTGGGTTAATCGACCGAGTGCACCGAAAACGATAAACGGAAAAAAGAAACGAAATTTCATTTCCCACGCTTAGTACGGCTGCTACTTAAATATAAGTATGTATAGATACAAACATATATGTATACAGACGTACAGTAGTATGTATATATATATACATACATGCACACATATATATATGTACGTATGGATTCACCAAGCATTTATTATAATGCACGGTGTGTTTGTAAAGAAACATCCCGTATTAAGCCCTAGTGTCTAGCAACCACCGTTGCTCGTTTGTTCAACACTGACAAAGGAACGCTGTACTAGTTTCAAGGTTATTAGCTATCGTCAGCAACGTATACCACCCTGCCAGATGATTGAACATCCGAAAGCATATAGTTCCTTATGCATATTAACGGTTGAGTAGCCTAATTTGCATATCAAGTGGGTTAATCGACCGAGTGCACCGAAAACGATAAACGGAAAAAAGAAACGAAATTTCATTTCCCACTCTTAGTACGGCTGTTACTTAAATATAAGTATGTATACGTACATACATATATGTATACAGACGCACAGTAGTATGTATATATATATACATACATGCACACATATATATGTGTACGTATGGATTCACCGAACATTTATTATAATTCTCTGTGTGTTTTTAAACAAACATCCCGTATTAAGCCGTAGTGTCTAGCAACCACCGTTGCTCGTTTGTTCAACACTGACAAAGGAACGCTGTACTAGTTTCAAGCTTAATACCTATCGTCAGCAACGTATACCTTCCTGGCAGATGATTGAACGTCCGAAAGTATGTAGTTTCCTTATGCATATTAACGGTTGAGTAGCCTAATTTGCATATCGAGTGGGTTAATCGGCCGGGTTCACCGAAAACGATAAACTGAAAAAATTAAACTAAATTTCATTTCCCACTCTTAGTACGGCTGTTACTTAAATATAATTATGTATACGTACATACATATATGTATACAGACGTACAGTAGTATGTATGTATATATACATAAATGCACACATATATATATATGTACGTATGGATTCACCGAACATTTATTATAAAGCTCGGTGTGTTTGTAAACAAACATCACGTATTAAGCTGTAGTGTCTAGCAAACCACCGTTGCTCGTTTGTTCAACACTGACAAAGGAACGCTGTACTAGTTTCAAGCTTATTAGCTATCGTCAACAAGCTATACCTTCCTGCCAGATGATTGAACGTCCGAAAGTATATAGTTTGCATATGCATATTAATGGGTGAGTAGCCTAATTTGCATATCGAGTGGGTTAATCGGCCGGGTGCACCGAAAACGATAAACTGAAAAAATTAAACTAAATTTCATTTCCCACTCTTAGTACGGCTGTTACTTAAATAGAAGTATGCATATGTAGCTACATATATGTATACAGACGTACAGTAGTATATATATATATATATACATACATGCACACATATATATATATGTACCTATGGATTCACCGAACATTTATTATAATGCTCGGCGTGTTTGTAAACCAACTTTCCGTATTAAGCCGTAGTGTCCAACAACCCACCGTTGCTCGTTTGTTCAACACTGACAAAGGAACGCTGTACTAGTTTCAAGCTTATTAGCTATCGTCAGCAACGTATACCATCCTGCCAGATGATTGAACGTCCGAAAGCATATAGTTCCTTATGCATATTAACGGTTGAGTAGCCTAATTTGCATATCAAGTGGGTTAATCGACCGAGTGCACCGAAAACGATAAACGGAAAAAAGAAACGAAATTTCATTTCCCACTCTTAGTACGGCTGTTACTTAAATATAAGTATGTATACGTACATACATATATGTATACAGACGCACAGTAGTATGTATATATATATACATACATGCACACATATATATGTGTACGTATGGATTCACCGAACATTTATTATAATTCTCTGTGTGTTTTTAAACAAACATCCCGTATTAAGCCGTAGTGTCTAGCAACCACCGTTGCTCGTTTGTTCAAAACTGACAAAGGAACGCTGTACGAGTTTCAAGCTTAATACCTATTGTCAGCAACGTATACCTTCCTGGCAGATGATTGAACGTCCGAAAGTATATAGTTTCCTTATGCATATTAACGGTTGAGTAGCCTAATTTGCATATCGAGTGGGTTAATCGGCCGGGTTCACCGAAAACGATAAACTGAAAAAATTAAACTAAATTTCATTTCCCACTCTTAGTATGGCTGTTACTTAAATATAATTATGTATACGTACATACATATATGTATACAGACGTACAGTAGTATGTATGTATATATACATAAATGCACACATATATATATATGTACGTATGGATTCACCGAACATTTATTATAAAGCTCGGTGTGTTTGTAAACAAATATCACGTATTAAGCTGTAGTGTCTAGCAAACCACCGTTGCTCGTTTGTTCAACACTGACAAAGGAACGCTGTACTAGTTTCAAGCTTATTAGCTATCGTCAACAAGCTATACTTTCCTGCCAGATGATTGAACGTCCGAAAGTATATACTTTCCTTATGCATATTAACGGCTGAGTAGTCCAATTTGCATATCGAATGGGTTAATCGGCCGGGTGCACTGAAAACGATAAACAGAAAAATGAAACGAAATTTCATTTCCCACTCTTAGTACGGCTGTTACTTAAATATAATTATTTATACGTACATACATATATGTATACAGACGCACATTAGTATGTATATATATATACATACATGCACACATATATATATATGTACGTATGGATTGACCGAACATTTATTATAATGCTCGCTGTGTTTGTAAACAAACATCCCGTATTAAGCCGCAGTGTCTAACAACCACCGTTGCTCGTTTGTTCAACACTGACAAAGGAACGCGGTACTAATTTCAAGTTTATTAGCTATCGTCAGCAACGTATACCATCCTGCCAGATGATTGAACGTCCGAAAGTATATACTGTCCTTATGCATATTAACGGCTGACTAGCCCAATTTGCATATCAAGTGGGTTAATCGACCTAGTGCACCGAAAACTATAAACGGAAAAATGAAACGAAATTTCATATCCCACTCTTAGTACGGCTGTTACTTAAATATAAGTATGTATACGTACATACATAAATGTATACAGACGTACAGTAGTATGTATATATATATACAGACATGCACATAAATATAAATGTACGTATGGATTCACCGAACATTTATTACAAAGCTCGGTGTGTTTGTAAACAAACATCCCGTATTAAGCCGTAGAATCTAGCAAACCACCGTTGCTCGTTTGTTCAACACTGACAAAGGAACGCTGTACTAGTTTCAAGCTTATTAGCTATCGTCAGCAACCTATACCTTCCTGCCAGATAATTGAACGTCCGAAAGTATATAGTTTCCTTCTGCATATTAACGGCTGAGTAACCCAATTTGCATATGAATTGATTAATCTACCGAGTGCACCGAAAACGATGAACAGAAAAATGAAACGAAATTTCATTTCCCAATCTTTGTACGGCTGTTACTTAAATATAAGTATGTATACGTACATACATATATGTATACAGACGTACAGTAGTATGTATATATATATACATACATGCACACATATATATATATGTACGTATGGATTGACCGAACATTTATTATAATGCTCGCTGTGTTTGTAAACAAACATCCCGTATTAAGCTGCAGTGTCTAGCAACCACCGTTGCTCGTTTGTTCAACACTGACAAAGGAACGCTGTACTAGTTTCTAGCTTATTAGCTATCGTCAGCAACATATACCATCCTGCCAGATGATTGAACGTCCGAAAGTATATACTTTCCTTATGCATATTAACGGCAGAGTAGCCCAATTTGCATATCGAGTGGGTTAATCGGCGGGTGTACTGAAAACGCTAAACGGATAAATGAAACGAAATTTCATTTCCCATTCTTTGTACGGCTGTTACTTAAATATAAGTATGTATACGTACATACATATATGTATACAGACGTACAATAGGATGTATATATATATATACATACATGCACACATATATATATATGTACGTATGGATTGACCGAACATTTATTATCATGCTCGCTGTGTTTGTAAACAGACATCCCGTATTAAGCCGAGAGTATCTAGCAACCACCGTTGCTCGTTTGTTCAACACTGACAAAGGAACGCTGTACTAGTTTCAAGCTTATTAGCTATCGTCAGCAACGTATACCATCCTGCCAGATGATTGAACGTCCGAAAGTATATACTTTCCTTATGAGTATTAACGGCAGGTTAGCCAAGTTTGCATATCGAATGGGTTAATCGGCGGGTGTGCCGAGAACGATGAACGGAAAAATGAAATGAAATTTCATTTCCTATTCTTTGTACGGCTGTTACTTAAATTTAAGTATGCATACGTACATACATATATGTATACAGACGTACAGTAGTATGTATATATATATACATACATGCACACATATATATATATGTACGTATGGATTGACCGAACATTTATTATAATGCTCGGTGTGTTTGTAAACAAACATCCCGTATTAAGCTGCAGTGTCTAGCAACCACCGTTGCTCGTTTGTTCAACACTGACAAAGGAAGGCTGTACTAGTTTCTAGCTTATTAGCTATCGTCAGCAACCTATACCTTCCTGCCAGATGATTGAACGTCCGAAAGTATATACTTTCCCTATGCATATTAACGGTTGAGTAGCCTAATTTGCATATCAAGTGGGTTAATCGACCGAGTGCACCGAAAACGATAAACGGAAAAAAGAAACGAAATTTCATTTCCCACGCTTAGTACGGCTGCTACTTAAATATAAGTATGTATAGATACAAACATATATGTATACAGACGTACAGTAGTATGTATATATATATACATACATGCACACATATATATATGTACGTATGGATTCACCAAGCATTTATTATAATGCACGGTGTGTTTGTAAAGAAACATCCCGTATTAAGCCCTAGTGTCTAGCAACCACCGTTGCTCGTTTGTTCAACACTGACAAAGGAACGCTGTACTAGTTTCAAGCTTATTAGCTATCGTCAGCAACGTATACCATCCTGCCAGATGATTGAACGTCCGAAAGCATATAGTTCCTTATGCATATTAACGGTTGAGTAGCCTAATTTGCATATCAAGTGGGTTAATCGACCGAGTGCACCGAAAACGATAAACGGAAAAAAGAAACGAAATTTCATTTCCCACTCTTAGTACGGCTGTTACTTAAATATAAGTATGTATACGTACATACATATATGTATACAGACGCACAGTAGTATGTATATATATATACATACATGCACACATATATATGTGTACGTTTGGATTCACCGAACATTTATTATAATTCTCTGTGTGTTTTTAAACAAACATCCCGTATTAAGCCGTAGTGTCTAGCAACCACCGTTGCTCGTTTGTTCAACACTGACAAAGGAACGCTGTACTAGTTTCAAGCTTAATACCTATCGTCAGCAACGTATACCTTCCTGGCAGATGATTGAACGTCCGAAAGTATATAGTTTCCTTATGCATATTAACGGTTGAGTAGCCTAATTTGCATATCGAGTGGGTTAATCGGCCGGGTTCACCGAAAACGATAAACTGAAAAAATTAAACTAAATTTCATTTCCCACTCTTAGTACGGCTGTTACTTAAATATAATTATGTATACGTACATACATATATGTATACAGACGTACAGTAGTATGTATGTATATATACATAAATGCACACATATATATATATGTACGTATGGATTCACCGAACATTTATTATAAAGCTCGGTGTGTTTGTAAACAAACATCACGTATTAAGCTGTAGTGTCTAGCAAACCACCGTTGCTCGTTTGTTCAACACTGACAAAGGAACGCTGTACTAATTTCAAGCTTATTAGCTATCGTCAACAAGCTATACCTTCCTGCCAGATGATTGAACGTCCGAATGTATATACTTTCCTTATGCATATTAACGGCTGAGTAACCCAATTTGCATATCAAGTGGGTTAATCGACCGCGTGCACCGAAAACGATAAACTAAAAAAGAAACGAAATTTCATTTCCCACTCTTAGTACGGCTGTTACTTAAATATAAGTATGTATACCTACATACATATATGTATACAGACGCACAGTAGTATGTATATATATATACATACATGCACACATATATATGTGTACGTATGGATTCACCGAACATTTATTATAATTCTCTGTGTGTTTTTAAACAAACATCCCGTATTAAGCCGTAGTGTCTAGCAACCACCGTTGCTCGTTTGTTCAACACTGACAAAGGAACGCTGTACTAGTTTCTAGCTTATTAGCTATCGTCAGCAACGTATACCTTCCTGCCAGATAATTGAACGTCCGAAAGTATATACTTTCCTTATGCATACTAACGGCAGAGTAGCCCAATTTGCATATCGAGTGGCTTAATCGGCCGGTTGCACTGAAAACGATAAAAGGAAAAATGTAACGAAATTTCATTTCCCACTCTTTGTACGCCTGTTACTTAAATATAAGTATGTATACGTACATACATATATGTATACAGGCGTACAGTAGTATGTATGTATATATACATACATGCACATATATATATATATATGTACGTATGGATTCACCGAACATTTATTATAAAGCTCGGTGTGTTTGTAAACAAACATCCCGTATTAAGCTGTAGTGTCTAGCAAACCACCGTTGCTCGTTTGTTCAACACTGACAAAGGAAGGCTGTACTAGTTTCTAGCTTATTAGCTATCGTCAGCAACCTATACCTTCCTGCCAGATGATTGAACGTCCGAAAGTATATACTTTCCCTATGCATATTAACGGTTGAGTAGCCTAATTTGCATATCAAGTGGGTTAATCGACCGAGTGCACCGAAAACGATAAACGGAAAAAAGAAACGAAATTTCATTTCCCACGCTTAGTACGGCTGCTACTTAAATATAAGTATGTATAGATACAAACATATATGTATACAGACGTACAGTAGTATGTATATATATATACATACATGCACACATATATATATGTACGTATGGATTCACCAAGCATTTATTATAATGCACGGTGTGTTTGTAAAGAAACATCCCGTATTAAGCCCTAGTGTCTAGCAACCACCGTTGCTCGTTTGTTCAACACTGACAAAGGAACGCTGTACTAGTTTCAAGGTTATTAGCTATCGTCAGCAACGTATACCACCCTGCCAGATGATTGAACATCCGAAAGCATATAGTTCCTTATGCATATTAACGGTTGAGTAGCCTAATTTGCATATCAAGTGGGTTAATCGACCGAGTGCACCGAAAACGATAAACGGAAAAAAGAAACGAAATTTCATTTCCCACTCTTAGTACGGCTGTTACTTAAATATAAGTATGTATACGTACATACATATATGTATACAGACGCACAGTAGTATGTATATATATATACATACATGCACACATATATATGTGTACGTATGGATTCACCGAACATTTATTATAATTCTCTGTGTGTTTTTAAACAAACATCCCGTATTAAGCCGTAGTGTCTAGCAACCACCGTTGCTCGTTTGTTCAACACTGACAAAGGAACGCTGTACTAGTTTCAAGCTTAATACCTATCGTCAGCAACGTATACCTTCCTGGCAGATGATTGAACGTCCGAAAGTATGTAGTTTCCTTATGCATATTAACGGTTGAGTAGCCTAATTTGCATATCGAGTGGGTTAATCGGCCGGGTTCACCGAAAACGATAAACTGAAAAAATTAAACTAAATTTCATTTCCCACTCTTAGTACGGCTGTTACTTAAATTATGTATACGTACATACATATATGTATACAGACGTACAGTAGTATGTATGTATATATACATAAATGCACACATATATATATATGTACGTATGGATTCACCGAACATTTATTATAAAGCTCGGTGTGTTTGTAAACAAACATCACGTATTAAGCTGTAGTGTCTAGCAAACCACCGTTGCTCGTTTGTTCAACACTGACAAAGGAACGCTGTACTAGTTTCAAGCTTATTAGCTATCGTCAACAAGCTATACCTTCCTGCCAGATGATTGAACGTCCGAAAGTATATAGTTTGCTTATGCATATTAATGGCTGAGTAGCCTAATCTGCATATCGAGTGGGTTAATCGGCCGGGTGCACCGAAAACGATAAACTGAAAAAATTAAACTAAATTTCATTTCCCACTCTTAGTACGGCTGTTACTTAAATAGAAGTATGCATATGTAGCTACATATATGTATACAGACGTACAGTAGTATATATATATATATATATACATACATGCACACATATATATATATGTACCTATGGATTCACCGAACATTTATTATAATGCTCGGCGTGTTTGTAAACCAACTTTCCGTATTAAGCCGTAGTGTCCAACAACCCACCGTTGCTCGTTTGTTCAACACTGACAAAGGAACGCTGTACTAGTTTAAGCTTATTAGCTATCGTCAGCAACGTATACTTTCCTGCCAGATGATTGAACGTCTGAAAGTATATACTTTCCTTATGCATATTAACGGCTGAGTAGCCCAATTTTTATATTGAGTGGGTTAATCGGCCGGTTACACCGAAAACGATAAACGGAAAAAATGGAGCGAAATTTCATTTCCCACTCATAGTACGGCTGTTACTTAAATATAAGTATGTATACGTATGTATATGTATACAGACGTATAGTAGTATGTATATATATATATATTTATACATACATGCACACATATATATATGTACGTATGGATTCACCGAACATTTATTATAAAGCTCGGTGTGTTTGTAAACAAACATCCCGTATTCAACCGTAGTGTCTAGCAAACCACCGTTGCTCGTTTGTTCAACACTGACAAAGGAACGCTGTACTAGTTTCAAGCTTATTAGCTTTTGTCAGCAACGTATACCTTCCTGCCAGATAATTGAACGTCCGAAAGTATATACTTTCCTCATGCATATTAACGGCAGAGGAGCCCAATTTGCTTATCAAGTGGGTTAATCGACCGAGTGCACCGAAAACGAACAACGGAAAAATGAAACGAAAATTCATATCCCACTCTTAGTACGGCTGTTACTTAAATATAAGTATGTATACGTACATACATATATGTATACAGACGTACAGTAGTATGTATGTATATATATATATACATGCACACATATATATATATATGTACGTATGGATTCACCGAACATTTATTATAATGCTCGCTGTGTTTGTAAACAAACATCCTGTATTAAACCGCAATGTCTAGTAACCACCGTTGCTCGTTTGTTCAACACTGACAAAGGAACGCTGTACTAGTTTCAAGCTTATTAGCTATCGTCAGCAAAGTATACCATCCTACCAGATGATTGAACGTCCGAAAGTATATACTTTCCTTATGCATATTAACGGCTGAGTAGCCCAATTTGCATATCAAGTGGGTTAATCGACCGAGTGCACCGAAATTGATAAACGGAAAAATGAAACGAAATTTCATTTCCCATTCTTTGTACGGCAGTTACTTAAATATAAGTATGTATACGTACATACATATATGTATACAGACGTATAGTAGTATGTATATATATATACATACATGCACATATATATATATATATGTACGTATGGATTGACCGAACATTTATTATAATACTCGCTGTGTTTGTAAACAAACATTCCGTATTGAGCCGCAGTGTCTAGCAACCACCGTGGCTCGTTTGTTCAACACTAACAAAGGAACGCTGTACTAGTTTCAAGCTTATTAGCTATCGTCAGCAAAGCATACCATCCTACCAGATGATTGAACGTCCGAAAGTATATACTTTCCTTATGCATATTAACGGCAGAGTAGCCCAATTCTCATATCGAGTGGGTTAATCGGCGGGTGTACCGAAAACGATAAACGGAAAAATGAAACGAAATTTCATTTCCCACTCTTATTACGGATGTTACCTAAATATAAGTATGTATACGTACATACATATATGTATATAGACGTACAGTAGTATGTATATATATATACATACATGCACACATATATATATATGTACGTATGGATTGACCGAACATTTAATACTAGACATGAAAAATGCGCAAGCTCAAATGTGCCACAGAATGTTATAATAAACCTTCAAAAGTGTGGGACTAGAGTTGTTGCTAAAAAATATTGTAATCATTATATATCGTACATTCTGTGGCATCCTTTATAAAAATAGCTTAAACCAACGAAGCCTTTATTTTTACGCTATTTCACTTAGTTAATTCTTAGAGTGTAACATATAAAAATATCATTTACAACTATAAAATAAATTAATTAATATAATAACAGAGCTGCGGAGCTGAAATTTAGGAAATAATGGAGTATCGGATCCTGAGTTGGAGCCAGTCAATTTTTGGCCGACTCCGCAGCCCTGTATAATACATTTCATATTAAAGTTATTAATAAACCTATTTTACACTTCATGCAAATTACCACGAGATATTGATATTAGATATAAGATACAGCGCAATATCTACAGCTGTAAAAGTACGAAAGCGAAGTAATAATAAGTGGCTTAAGGTAATTCCAATATGAAAGTTTGTAGTGATAAAAATTTGATAATGCAATACGATTGTTAATATTATAGTTCTATGAAAATGTAACAATAGATAACTAAATTATTTTACTATTAGTATATTTAAGAAATTATCATTATAGATTTGATCGTTCATATAAGCATCATATTAAGTTTCAACACAATTATTTTGTTACTATGAGTATATGATAATAATATTACGTAATTATTTATAGCTGTTATTACATTAAACATAGATGTATTTATTTTTATATGTTACACTCTAAGAATTAACTAAGTGAAATAGCGTAAAAATAAAGGCTTCGTTGGTTTAAGCTATTTTTATAAAGGATGCCACAGAATGTACGATATATAATGATTACAATATTTTTTAGCAACAACTCTAGTCCCACACTTTTGAAGGTTTATTATAACATTCTGTGGCACTTTTGAGCTTGCGCATTTTTCATGTCTAGTTTAATATTTTTTTAAGGCAACGCTTGTAATAACTCTAGTTAAACAGGATATATATTAATAATAAATTATCGTTGTAATGTAATTAGATTATGTAATTGTTATTATAAATTATCTTATAAATATTAGTGTAAGATGTATAAAAATATTTTCAGACTTTTAATATAAACAACTACAAAAAACAATCAATATTAAATCAATATATTATACATAATAGAAAACATAAAATATACAATACAAAAACAAAATATTTACATACAATTGCAATTATCAGTGTATATACATTTTCTTTATATTCCCTGAGCAAATTAATAAGATTTGTTTTTATTGTACATAATTTGATGACTTGTTGGAGTGTATTAAAAGATAGCAACAATTTGTGATTAAATTGTTATCTTAAGCAACTCACTTTTTAATAGTTGTTGGCTGAGCGAAATTGTAAAAGCCTATGAGCAAATATAAAAAAAATACACAAACAACATTTCCTTGTGTTATTACAACATTAGATAAAATAATTGAGCAATGTCGTTATATTTTGCTCTTATTGCACATTAATAGTGTTTCTATTTTTCGGCACAAATCCATTACGGCAGTCCATTACTGGTACTTTATTTTATCGAATTAGTAAGTATGAAAGTCGAAGTTAACCTCGGCAGGATTTGAACTTAGAATGCAAAGGACCATAACAATACTGCAAAGCATGGTGTCTGACGCTCTACCAATACTTGTGTTGAGCTGGTCATTAATTTATGGTGGTCGTGCGTGGAGTAGAGCAATCGCTAGTTGAAATATTATGAACAAAACATTTTTATTTGCCGAAGAACATATTTTCAATACTGTTTGTGAATGTGACGAAGGAAATACATTCTGATATGGAACAGTGTACAAAGTGTGTCTGTGAATAACATAATGTTACCTCATGTTGTTGTCAAGACATAATGGATTTCGTATATCCAGTTAGAAGATGAAACCTAGCCATCTCGGATTAGTTATATTTCATGCCATGTGTAAACGTGTTTGAGGATAGCAAAATATGCGCGTTAATTATAATAATTAGTTAATAATATTACAAAATATACCTAATTAAACTCTTTGCTTGAAATTTTATCATTCTTCGTTTATATATATATATATATATATATAGAGAGAGAGAGGGAGAGAGATTTATCTAGTCCTTCGCTCAAGATTAATCTATAAGTTTAGATGTTTGCCTTCGTTTAAGTAAATATTACAGTAAGATTTTTAATATAAACAACTACAAAAAACAATTAATATTAAAACGAAAAAATTATCAATGATAAAAGAAGCGGATGCAACTTTTTTTTTTATAAAGTTATATTCCTGTTTCTTTAAAGAACATTTCATTTTTGTTCTATTGTAGGCGAAATAATGCAATGGTTTAATAGGGAAGATATAACTTACGAATTATGTCTCTAACCGTGTAACGCTTTTTAAGTAGATAACTACAATTGAAAATACTAAAGAAATGGAACCAACAATTCAATTTGAAAGTCGTCTATTGACAGTGTATTACTGGTACTTTATTTTATCGACCCCGTAACGATGAAAGGCAAAAATGCAAATGCTTAAAATTTAAATTGCCTTAATTCTATCGTCTGCTGTTTCATTAAAGGGAGATTATCGTCTGTATTTAATTCTATCGTCTACTGTTCCACTAAACAGATATACCTCCACTATCGTCTCTATTTATACATTTTAACTTATAACTTATACACATTTGATTTGAAATATTTTATCTAGTCCCCACTCTCAATATTATGATGATTTCTTTCGAATGAAACAGTTCTAGTCCTGTAGAAACCATTTATATATATAATTGAACTGAGTTAAAAATTCACAATATTTATAATTAAATAAGCTCATATATATATGTGTGTATTTATCTGTTTATTGTATTATATATAATGTGTGTATATACAGGATGTCCCCCAAAAATATATACACACTTCAACAGCATTCTAATAACTATTGCCTGTACAGGTACTCAAAGTGTCAATCGAATGTTAGTTTCGTGTTTTAACAGTACAAATTTACAATACACACATAAAACCAGTGTATATACATACATGAGTGTGTATACACATACATGAATGTGTATATACAATATATATGTATATATATATAGACACATATATTCACGGTGCAACGGTACATTAAAATATAGATGCGGGAGATGGGGGGGGGTATATATAGGGGCGCTGGGGATAAAGGAGTGTAAAGCGTGTGTAATTGATATATTGAAGGAGAGGAGCGTGCAGCGATAGAGTAACAAATATATAGAGAGGGGGAGAGATGGTATTGAAGGGGAGGAGTGCAAAGCGAAAGAGTAAGAGATATATATAGAGACGGAACAGATAGAGAGAAACAGGCGTAAGTAACAGTGGAAGAGATATAGAGAGAGGTACTCTGATTGGTTGAAAATTAGCCAATGACATACGATCACCACCACCACGGCTATCCCCGAAAAATTTTTTAAGAAGCTACGCATATATGTTAGAACACGAAAAGTGAACATTCTGTTGTTTCACACTTTTCGTGTTCTAACAGATAATTCTCGGTGTGTTTGTAAACAGACATCCCGTATTACGCCGTAGTGTCTAGCAACCACCGTTGCTCGTATGTTCAACACTGACAAAGGAACGCTGTACTAGTTTCAAGCTTATTAGCTATCGTCAGCAACGTATACCTTCCTGCCAGATAATTGAACGTCCGAAAGTATATACTTTCCTTATGCATATTAACGGCAGAGTAGCCCAATTTGCATATCGAGTGGGTTAATCGGCCGGGTGCACTGAAAACGATAAAAGGAAAAATGTAACGAAATTTCATTTCCCACTCTTTGTACGCCTGTTACTTAAATATAAGTATGTATACGTACATACATATATGTATACAGACGTACAGTAGTATGTATGTATATATACATACATGCACATATATATATATATGTACGTATGGATTCACCGAACATTTATTATAAAGCTCGGTGTGTTTGTAAACAAACATCCCGTATTAAGCTGTAGTGTCTAGCAAACCACCGTTGCTCGTTTGTTCAACACTGACAAAGGAAGGCTGTACTAGTTTCTAGCTTATTAGCTATCGTCAGCAACCTATACCTTCCTGCCAGATGATTGAACGTCCGAAAGTATATACTTTCCCTATGCATATTAACGGTTGAGTAGCCTAATTTGCATATCAAGTGGGTTAATCGACCGAGTGCACCGAAAACGATAAACGGAAAAAAGAAACGAAATTTCATTTCCCACGCTTAGTACGGCTGCTACTTAAATATAAGTATGTATAGATACAAACATATATGTATACAGACGTACAGTAGTATGTATATATATATACATACATGCACACATATATATATGTACGTATGGATTCACCAAGCATTTATTATAATGCACGGTGTGTTTGTAAAGAAACATCCCGTATTAAGCCCTAGTGTCTAGCAACCACCGTTGCTCGTTTGTTCAACACTGACAAAGGAACACTGTACTAGTTTCAAGCTTATTAGCTATCGTCAGCAACGTATACCATCCTGCCAGATGATTGAACGTCCGAAAGCATATAGTTCCTTATGCATATTAACGGTTGAGTAGCCTAATTTGCATATCAAGTGGGTTAATCGACCGAGTGCACCGAAAACGATAAACGGAAAAAAGAAACGAAATTTCATTTCCCACTCTTAGTACGGCTGTTACTTAAATATAAGTATGTATACGTACATACATATATGTATACAGACGCACAGTAGTATGTATATATATATACATACATGCACACATATATATGTGTACGTATGGATTCACCGAACATTTATTATAATTCTCTGTGTGTTTTTAAACAAACATCCCGTATTAAGCCGTAGTGTCTAGCAACCACCGTTGCTCGTTTGTTCAACACTGACAAAGGAACGCTGTACTAGTTTCAAGCTTATTAGCTATCGTCAACAAGCTATACCTTCGTGCCAGATGATTGAACTTCCGAATGTATATACTTTCCTTATGCATATTAAGGGCTGAGTAGCCCAATTTGCATATCAAGTGGGTTAATCGACCGCGTGCACCGAAAACGATAAACTGAAAAAAGAAACGAAATTTCATTTCCCACTCTTAGTACGGCTGTTACTTAAATATAAGTATGTATACGTACATACATATATGTATACAGACGTACAGTAGTATGTATGTATATATACATACATGCACACAAATATATATATGTACGTATGGATTCACCGAACATTTATCATAAAGCTCGGTGTGTTTGTAAACAAACATCCCGTATTAAGCTGTAGTGTCTAGCAAACCTCCGTGGCTCGTTTGTTCAACACTGACGAAGGAACGCTGTACTAGTTTCAAGCTTATTAGCTATCGTCAGCAAAGTATACCATCCTACCAGATGATTGAACGTCCGAAAGTATATACTTTCCTTATGCATATTAACGGCAGAGTAGCCCAATTTACATATCGAGTGGGTTAATCGGCGGGTGTACCGAAAACGATAAACGGAAAAATGAAACGAAATTTCATTTCCCACTCTTATTACGGATGTTACCTAAATATAAGTATGTATACGTACATACATATATGTATATAGACGTACAGTAGTATGTATATATATATACATACATGCACACATATATATATATGTACGTATGGATTGACCGAACATTTATTATAATTCTCGGTGTGTTTGTAAACAGACATCCCGTATTACGCCGTAGTGTCTAGCAACCACCGTTGCTCGTATGTTCAACACTGACAAAGGAACGCTGTACTAGTTTCAAGCTTATTAGCTATCGTCAGCAACGTATACCTTCCTGCCAGATAATTGAACGTCCGAAAGTATATACTTTCCTTATGCATATTAACGGCAGAGTAGCCCAATTTGCATATCGAGTGGGTTAATCGGCCGGGTGCACTGAAAACGATAAAAGGAAAAAATGTAACGAAATTTCATTTCCCACTCTTTGTACGCCTGTTACTTAAATATAAGTATGTATACGTACATACATATATGTATACAGACGTACAGTAGTATGTATGTATATATACATACATGCACACATATATATATATGTACGTATGGATTCACCGAACATTTATTATAAAGCTCGGTGTGTTTGTAAACAAACATCCCGTATTAAGCTGTAGTGTCTAGCAAACCTCCGTGGCTCGTTTGTTCAACACTGACGAAGGAACGCTGTACTAGTTGCAAGCTTATTAGCTATAGTTAGCACGTATACCTTCCTGCCAGATGATTGAACGTCCGAAAGTATATAGTTTGCTTATGCATATTAATGGCTGAGTAGCCTAATTTGCATATCGAGTGGGTTAATCGGCCGGGTGCACCGAAAACGATAAACTGAAAAAATTAAACTAAATTTCATTTCCCACTCTTAGTACGGCTGTTACTTAAATAGAAGTATGCATATGTAGCTACATATATGTATACAGACGTACAGTAGTATATATATATATATATACATACATGCACACATATATATATATGTACGTATGGATTCAGCGAACATTTATTATAAAGCTCGGTGTGTTTGTAAACAAACATCACGTATTAAGCTGTAGTGTCTAGCAAACCACCGTTGCTCGTTTGTTCAACACTGACAAAGGAACGCTGTACTAGTTTCAAGCTTATTAGCTATCGTCAACAAGCTATACCTTCGTGCCAGATGATTGAACTTCCGAATGTATATAATTTCCTTATGCATATTAAGGGCTGAGTAGCCCAATTTGCATATCAAGTGGGTTAATCGACCGCGTGCACCGAAAACGATAAACTGAAAAAAGAAACGAAATTTCATTTCCCACTCTTAGTACGGCTGTTACATAAATATAAGTATGTATACGTACATACATATATGTATGCAGACGTACAGTAGTATGTATGTATATATACATACATGCACACAAATATATATATGTACGTATGGATTCACCGAACATTTATCATAAAGCTCGGTGTGTTTGTAAACAAACATCCCGTATTAAGCTGTAGTGTCTAGCAAACCTCCGTGGCTCGTTTGTTCAACACTGACGAAGGAACGCTGTACTAGTTGCAAGCTTATTAGCTATAGTTAGCACTTATACCTTCCTGCCAGATGATTGAACGTCCGAAAGTATATAGTTTGCATATGCATATTAATGGCTGAGTAGCCTAATTTGCATATCGAGTGGGTTAATCGGCCGGGTGCACCGAAAACGATAAACTGAAAAAATTAAACTAAATTTCATTTCCCACTCTTAGTACGGCTGTTACTTAAATAGAAGTATGCATATGTAGCTACATATATGTATACAGACGTACAGTAGTATATATATATATATATACATACATGCACACATATATATATATGTACCTATGGATTCACCGAACATTTATTATAATGCTCGGCGTGTTTGTAAACCAACTTTCCGTATTAAGCCGTAGTGTCCAACAACCCACCGTTGCTCGTTTGTTCAACACTGACAAAGGAACGCTGTACTAGTTTAAGCTTATTAGCTATCGTCAGCAACGTATACTTTCCTGCCAGGTGATTGAACGTCTGAAAGTATATACTTTCCTTATGCATATTAACGGCTGAGTAGCCCAATTTTTATATTGAGTGGGTTAATCGGCCGGTTACACCGAAAACGATAAACGGAAAAAATGGAGCGAAATTTCATTTCCCACTCATAGTACGGCTGTTACTTAAATATAAGTATGTATACGTATGTATATGTATACAGACGTATAATAGTATGTATATATATATATATTTATACATACATGCACACATATATAGATGTACGTATGGATTCACCGAACATTTATTATAAAGCTCGGTGTGTTTGTAAACAAACATCCCGTATTCAGCCGTAGTGTCTAGCAAACCACCGTTGCTCGTTTGTTCAACACTGACAAAGGAACGCTGTACTAGTTTCAAGCTTATTAGCTATTGTCAGCAACGTATACCTTCCTGCCAGATAATTGAACGTCCGAAAGTATATAGTTTCCTTATGCATATTAACGGCAGAGTAGCCCAATTTTCATATCGACTGGGTTACTCGGCCGGGTGCACCGAAAACGATAAACGGAAAAAATGAAACGAAATTTCATTTCCCACTCTTAGTACGTCGGTTACTTAAATATAAGTATGTATACGTACATACATATATGTATACAGACGCACATTAGTATGTATATATATATATATACATGCACACATATATATATATGTACGTATGGATTCACCGAACATTTATTATAATGCTCGCTGTGTTTGTAAACAAACATCCCGTATTAAACCGCAGTGTCTAGTAACCACCGTTGCTTGTTTGTTCAACACTGACAAAGGAACGCTGTACTAGTTTCAAGCTTATTAGCTATCGTCAGCAAAGTATACCATCCTACCAGATGATTGAACGTCCGAAAGTATATACTTTCCTTATGCATATTAACGGCTGAGTAGCTCAATTTGCATATCAAGTGGGTTAATCGACCGAGTGCACCGAAATTGATAAACGGAAAAATGAAACGAAATTTCATTTCCCACTCTTTGTACGGCTGTTACTTAAGTATGAGTATGTATACGTACATACATATATGTATACAGACGTACAGTAGTATGTATGTATATATACATACATGCACACATATATATATATGTACGTATGGATTCACCGAACATTTATTATAAAGCTCGGTGTGTTTGTAAACAAACATCCCGTATTAAGCTGTAGTGTCTAGCAAACCACCGTTGCTCGTTTGTTCAACACTGACAAAGGAACGCTGTACTAGTTTCTAGCTTATTAGCTATCGTCAGCAACCTATACATTCCTGCCAGATGATTGAACGTCCGAAAGTATATACTTTCCCTATGCATATTATCGGCTGAGTAGCCCAATTTGCATATCAAGTGGGTTAATCGACCGAGTGCACCGAAATTGATAAACGGAAAAATGAAACGAAATTTCATTTCCCACGCTTAGTACGGCTGCTACTTAAATATAAGTATGTATAGATACAAACATATATGTATACATACGTACAGTAGTATGTATATATATATAAATACATGCACACATATATATATGTACGTATGGATTCACCAAGCATTTATTATAATGCTCGGTGTGTTTGTAAACAAACATCCCGTATTAAGCCGTAGTGTCTAGCAACCACCGTTGCTCATTTGTTCAACACTGATAAAGGAACGCTGCACTGGTTTCAAGTTTACTAGCTATCGTCAGCAACGTATACCATCCTGCCAGATGATTGAACGTCCGAAAGCATATAGTTTCCTTATGCATTTTAACGTTTGAGTAGCTCAATTTGCATATCAAGTGGGTTAATCGACCGAGTGCACCGAAAACGATAAACGGAAAAATGAAACCAAATTTCATTTCCCACTCTTAGTACGGCTGTTACTTAAATATAAGTATGTATACGTACATATATATATGCATACAGACGTACAGTAGTATGTATATATATGTATACATACATTCACACGTATATATGTACGTATGGATTCACCGAGCATTTATTTTAATGCTCGGTGTGTTTTTAAACAAACATCCCGTATTAAGCCGTTGTGTCTAGCAACCAACGTTGCTCGTTTGTTCGACACTGACAAAGAAACGCTGCACTAGTTTCAAGCTTATTAGCTATCGTCAGCAACCTATACCATCCTGCCAGATGATTGAACGTCCGAAAGCATATAGTTTCCTTATTCATATTAACGGCTGAGTAGCTCAATTTGCATATCAAGTGGGTTAATCGACCGAGTGCACCGAAAACGATAAACGGAAAAATGAAACCAAATTTCATTTCCCACTCTTAGTACGGCTGTTACTTAAATATAAGTATGTATACGTACATACATATATGTATACAGACGCACAGTAGTATGTATATATATATACATACATGCACACATATATATATACGTACGTATGGATTGACCGAACATTTATCATAATGCTCGCTGTGTTTGTGAATAAACATCCCGTATTAAGCCGCAGTGTCAAGTAACCACCGTTGCTCGTTTGTTCAACACTGACAAAGGAACGCTGTACTAGTTTCAAGCTTATTAGCTATCGTTAGCACGTATACCTTCCTGCCAGATGATTGAACGTCCGAAAGTATATAGTTTCCTTATGCATATTAACGGCTGAGTAGCCTAATTTGCACATCGAGTGGGTTAATCGGCCGGGTGCACCGAAAACGATAAATTGAAAAAATTAAACTAAATTTAATTTCCCACTCTTATTACGACTGTTACTTAAAGATAAGTATGTATACGTACATACATATATGTATACAGACGTACAGTAGAATGTATATATATATACATACATGCACACATATATATATATATTTACGTATGGATTCACCGAACATTTATTATAATACTCGCTGTGTTTGTAAACAAACATCCCGTATTAAGCCGTAGTGTCTAGCAACCACCGTTGCTCGTTTGTTCAACACTGACAAAGGAACGCTGTACTAGTTTCAAGCTTATTACCTATCGTCAGCAACGTATACCTTCCTGGCATATGATTGAACGTCCGAAAGTATATAGTTTCCTTATGCATATTAACGGTTGAGTAGCCTAATTTGCATATCAAGTGGGTTAATCGGCCGAGTGCACCGAAAACGATAAACGGAAAAAAGAAACGAAATTTCATTTCCCACTCTTAGTACGGCTGTTACTTAAATATAAGTATGTATACGTACATACATATATGTATACAGACGTACAGTAGTATGTATGTATATATACATACATGCACACACATATATACGTATGGATTCACCGAACATTTATTATAAAGCTCGGTGTGTTTGTAAACAAACATCCCGTATTAAGCTGTAGTGTCTAGCAAACCACCGTCGCTCGTTTGTTCAACACTGACAAAGGAACGCTGTACTAGTTTCAAGCTTATTAGCTATCTTCAGCAACGTATACCATCCTGCCAGATGATTGAACGTCCGAAAGTATATAGTTCCTTATGCATATTAACGGTTGAGTAGCCTAATGTGCATATCAAGTGGGTTAATCGACCGAGTGCACCGAAAACGATAAACGGAAAAAAGAAACAAAATTTCATTTCCCACTCTTAGTACGGCTGTTACTTAATTATAAGTATGTATATGTAAATACATATATGTATACAGACGTACAGTAGTATGTATGTATATATACATACATGCACACATATATATATATGTACGTATGGATTCACCGAACATTTATCATAAAGCTCGGTGTGTTTGTAAACAAACATCCCGTATTAAGCTGTAGTGTCTAGCAAACCACCGTCGCTCGTTTGTTCAACACTGACAAAGGAACGCTGTACTAGTTTCAAGCTTATTAGCTATCGTTAGCACGTATACCTTCCTGCCAGATGATTGAATGTCCGAAAGTATATAGTTTCCTTATGCATATTAACGGTTGAGTAGCCTAATTTGCATATCAAGTGGGTTAATCGGCCGAGTGCACCGAAAACGATAAACGGAAAAAAGAAACGAAATTTCATTTCCCACTCTTAGTACGGCAGTTACTTAAATATAAGTATGTATACGTACATACATATATGTATACAGACGCACAGTAGTATGTCTATATATATACATACATGCAGGCATATATATATAAGTACGTGCTGATTCACTGAACATTTATTATAATTCTCAGTGTGTTTGTAAACAAACATCCCGTATTAAGCCGTAGTGTCTAGCAACCACCGTTGCTCATTTGTTCAACACTGACAAAGGGACGCTGTACTAGTTTCAAGCTTATTAGCTATCGTCAGCAACGTATACCATCCTGCCAGCTGATTGAACGTCCGAAATAATATACGTTCCTTATG
>OZ024745.1:84324236-84369236 GCA_964016885.1 Eledone cirrhosa | reverse complement strand
AGATGGCGCTGTATATTTCACAGATATTATTTCTGGTGGCTGTACATTATCCCCCTGCCAGATCTTTTGTACAACAAAAGAGCGAAATATCGTATAGTTATGGGCCAGTAATTGTCATGACAATAGCCCCAGGAGTGTCCAGCGCGTTGTGAAATTTTGTGATCATCGAGTACAGGACAGAGTCGATGTAGAGATGATATGGCAAGATGTGTGTGTCAGGAAGAGAAAAAAGAAATAAACTATGAAATGATTTTGACCAGATTTATGCAGGCGTGATGAATGTGCCTGTTGCAATTTGGGTTGAGCTGCCTGTGAATTGCGTGACAAACAGTCTAACTGGGCAGTGAAGATAACCTTATGCGTGAACTGAATGGCCGTAAGCATGCTGCCTAAAAGTAACAGTTTGCTCCACAGCATATGACTTGAGCGAATGCATGTGGTAAAAAAAATAGCGAGGCATTCTCGAGCTATTGAGTGAATGTGTACGTGAAAAAAGAAGGCCAGTGTTTTGAGGCTGTGATTTGTGAAATGCGTGATCAAAGAGAAAACATTTTGTAGTGTAAGAGTTAGAGGGACACAAATATCTATTGCTCAGTGTATGAACTAAAAGGTGAAACAAACGTGGTTTTGGAGTGTGCATGAAAAATAGGATATGTACACGCCTTGTATGTATATAAAAATTATGGCAATTACACAATCAATGTTACAGAACAAGAAAAATATAAATTTTTGCAAAACAAGAGAGTGAAGAAAAAAAAATGTTATACACAATGATATACACAATGTTTGTTCTTAAATAGAGTATGTAATAAATAATTGTTTCTACTTTTTGGCACAGGCCAGCACTTATCCCAGTACATTACTGGTACTTTATTTTATCGACCCCGTAAGGATGAAAGGCAAAGTTAACCTCGGCGGGAATTGAACTCAGATCGTAAAGGGACGTAACTATGCTGGAAAGCATAATCCAACTCTCTACCGATACTGCCAATTCACCGCCCTGTATGTAATAAATAATGTTCATTATAAATAATGTTCTTCGTGACATGAGCACATGGTCACTAAAAATTGCAATTGTTCAAGCAGAAAGTTCATTGTATTTGAAACTAGAAATACTAAACACAAGAAAAATGGAAATGTTTTGCACGAAGAATGATTAAGAAACTCACTTGTGGTTACCGGTAATTCACATATTGTGCCAACTTGGCGGGCCAATGGACGCGTCGTCCGCTTCTCGTGACTGGAGATGAAACAGGTGGCTCGCTGGGACAGCAATCTGTTGGAGTTTCTGGTGTAGAGACTGTAACAGTATCCATGATGGCTTTTTTTAATCTGTCCACGCTGACAGAATTCTGTTTACCATCTAGATCGAGAATAAAATATTTCGGATATTTTTTTAGAACACGATAAGGGCCAGAATATGGAGGTCGGAGATGAGCTGAGATGGTGTCGTTTCGAACGAAAACGTGTGTCCAATCTTTAATGTCTGAAGGTACGTGTGTGGCTGTGTTCTGTTGACGGGTGCTTGCAGGAGCAAGGTGAGACATATATTGTCGAAGACGGTGTACGTATGATCCTGGGTCTGGAACATCCTGAGGAGAGATGGGAGCAACCATCTGACCAGGTAGGACCAGGGTGGTGCGCCGTACACTAATTCTGCAGGTGTGTGTCCGAATTCCTCTTTAACGGTGGATCGAATGCCCAGAAGGATGAGTGGTAGGTATTCAAACCAGTGGGTCTTGTCTGGATATGCTTTTATTGCAGCTTTCAATTGACGATGGGATCTTTCCACGAGACCATTAGCTTGCGGGTGATAAGCTGTCGTGCGGATGTGTTTACATCCTAACAGGCGAGTCAGTTCCCTGAAGAGGTGGGAGTCAAATTGGCGTCCTCTGTCCGTTGTTATCTTCGCTGGGGCGCCATAACGTGATACCCAGTGTAAAACCAAAGTTTTAGCGACTGTTTCCGCTGAGGTATCATTTATGGGAAAAGCCTCAGGCCAACGAGAAAATCGATCTATGCAGGTGAGCAAATGTGTGTAGTTCTGTGATGGTGGTAGCGGTCCGACGAAGTCGATATGCACATGATGAAAACGTGCATCAGGTTGCGCGAATGTGCCGAGTGGAGTTTTGATGTGTCTGTGGACTTTGGCTTTCTGGCAGGCAATGCAGCTCCTGGACCAGTCGCGCACGTCCTTGTTAATGTTAGTCCACACACCACGAGCAGAGATGAGTTTCTGTGTAGCCCGGATTCCCGGATGAGACAAGCAGTGTAAAGCAGAAAAAACTTGTCGACGATGCATCTGTGGTACGTACGGTTGTTCATGACCGGTAGAAAGGTCGCACCAAATTTGTCCCGGAGAAGAAGGAATGGGAACTTGCTGAAACTTGAGGGATGGCGAATCTCGGAGCTTGATAAACTCTTCGTCAGTCTCTTGTTCAGCTGCGATCTGTTGAAGGTCGATGCCTGAATGCACATGTATTGCGTTCAGCTGGATTCGGGACAGGGCGTCGGCTGCTACGTTGTCTGATCCCTTGATATGCCGAATATCAGTTGAATATTGGGAGACAAAATCCAGGTGTCGGAGTTCTCTCGGTGAATGTCGATCAGGTTTAGTACGGAACGCATAAATTAATGGTTTATGGTCCGTGTAGATCACGAAATCTGATCCTTCGAGCATGTGCCGAAAATTCTAAACCGAAAGATAGGTTGCCAAGAGTTCGCGGCCAAAGGTACTGTATTTCGTTTCTGCCGGTTGCAACCGCTTAGAAAAGAAGGACGAGGCTTGCCACACGCTGTCGACATGTTGCCACACGCCGTCGACATGTAGAACGCCTCCAACCCCCGTGTCTGATGCGTCCACTAGCAGCGAAAGGGGAGCGCCAGACCTGGGGAAAACGAGCATGGAAGCGTTTGCCAACATTTCCTTCAGGCGGTTAAAAGATGTTAATTCTTCCTCGTTTAGAGTGATCTCTTCGTTTTTGCGAGTCCGGTTACGAAGAAGGTCCGTGAGGAGTCTGGCTGCGTCGGAACAATGAGGGATAAACCGCCTATAAAAATTCACCAGACCGAGGAATTCACGCTGTTTCCGAAGTGATGTAGGTGCGGGAAAACTGCGGATAGCTTCTACTTTCTCGGGAAGTGGACGAATGCCGTCTTTATCGATGATGTGCCCGAGAAAGGACAGTGAAGGAACGCCGAGAAGGCACTTGCTAGGGTTGATGATGATACCGTACTCAGCCAAATGTTGGAAAAGGAGATCTAAGTGCTTCTCATGTTCATGCTCGGAAGTACTTGCTACCAGCACGTCTTCAATATACGCATATACGAAGGGTAGACCGCGTAACACGGTGTCAATAAACTGCTGAAAAGTTTGTGCAGCGTTGCGCAGACCGAACGGCATTCGCAGAAATTCGAATAAACCGAACGGTGTTGTGACTGCGGTCTTCGGAATGTCTGCAGGCTCCATAGGTATCTGGTTATATGCACGCACCAAATCTACCTTGGAAAAGATACGTGCGCCTTGCAGAGAGGCGGAAAAATCGTGCAGGTGAGGTAAAGGGTAATTATCGGGCACTGTAGAATTGTTAAGTGCACGATAATCCCCACATGGTCGCCAATTATTCTCGTTTTTTTTTTGGAACAAGGTGTAGGGGTGCAGACCAGTTGCTAGGAGGAAGGGCGAATGATTCCGAGGTCCAGCATGTGTTGGAACTCCTGCTTGGCGATTCTCAATCGGTCTGGAGGCAGTCTCCTTGGTCGGGCAGCTGTGGGTGGTCCCTTTGTCTCGATGTGGTGCGTGACACTATGCTTAATAGGACCATCCTTAAATACCGGGCGAGTGATGTCTGGGTATTTCTGGAGAATGCCGTTGTACCGCGAAGGCTCTGACTGGGAAATTACAGGGCCCACTGTGGATTCGTGGTAAATATACCTCTCACAGTGAGGTTTGTGGTGGTATCAATAAGCCTCCGGTTCTTCATATCCACCAGAAGGTTGAAGTGGTGGAGAAAATCGGCTCCTAGGATAGGGGTCGGCAGGTCTGCCACGACAAACACCCATTGATAATGCCGCCTCAGGCCTAAATTGAGGGTCAGAGACTTCTCCCCGAAAGTCGGAATTGACGATTGGTTCACTGCCTGCAGAAAGGACGGGGTTGGGTGTCTTTTGCCCGAGATTAGTGAAACAGGAATAACACTAACCTGGGCTTCTGTATCCACGAGGTAACGGATGCCTGTCGCCTGGTCGTTAATAAAAAATAGACGAATTTTCTTTTCAGTACCAGGGGTGAACGTCGTCGCCAGGCCCTGGGTGGCATTCCGGAAAGAGCACAGGGCTTTGCACTTAAATGCCTGTGCGCCGAAATTTGTGTGATACCAGCAGAGGTTGCCAGGCACACGATTTTGACTGGGACTACTGGATCTTCGACTGTGAAAAGGCTTGGATCGACTGTTGCTGCGTCGCCGGTGTATTTGAAAAGTCAAGTTCTCTACTTGATTCGAGAGGGCTTTAATTTGACCAGCCCGCTCTCTGATCATAGCCCGCAGCTCTGAAATCTCGGCCTCTGTCGTTTGTGACATGTCCATGTTGATATTTTCTTAGGTGCTGTCTGGTTGCGCGTTCGATTCACGTTCGGGTCACCAATTGTGGCGACGTGGTTAGTCAGTCTAATCACTACTTCTGATCAGATCCGAGAATAGCCCTTAGAAGGACTCTTATCGCATACGGTCTGAAGATAGCCCTTAAAAGGAATCTTGTCGCATATAGCCCTTAAAAGAACTGTTGAGGATGGACAGACGAAAGCAGAAGTTGAAAGGACGAAGCAAGGCAAGATGTAAATTCGATCAGCTATTTATTTTCACATGAAGCGACGATACGAGGTACGAGGCGTGTGTGAGTGACAAAGCGTGGCAGAGGCGAGGAACAACGATACGCTAGCTGACTCTGCCAAAAGTCGACTAGCGAAGTGTTTGGAACCACTCTATTTATACAGAAACAATCGTTTGATGTTTAGCCGATGTATAGGCGTTTATTCTGGTAGGTTTTAAGGGTTCTTTTGTTTCACGTTGAGGTAGCTAGCTAACAGGTAGATGGCGCTGTATATTTCACAGATGTTATTTCCGGTGACTGTACATATATATATATATATATATATATATATATATATATATATATATATATATATATATATATATATATATATATATATATATATATATATATATATATATATATTGACGTCAATACTCATCATTTTCCATTTCTCCGACGGTTCTTAACCCCACTATCAGGCTAAATAATTTCTTTAATTTCTTTAGTCAAAATACGGCGATAGCTTCCATTTCTAATAATATATATATATGTATATATGTATACTTAGACATATGCGAATATTTATACTCCCACCTATATATATACTAGCAGTTCTGCCCGGCGCAGGAAGTCCTCAGACATGAAGTCTCTGTACTTGACCCTTAAAGATTTGGGATCACCCAATTCACACTTTTGAAGCAAAATAGCAAAGAGTTCCCGTAGACATTTAGGTGATTTCAACAAAGCACCCTCTGCTAAAATGGAATCCCATTGCGAATCATCTTCCAAAAGACCACGCTTAAAGCAGGCTTGCCGGTACGTATCACATATTTCTCCATCAACAGTTTTGATGTCCTGAAAACTTTGTGGGCCTACAACTTCATGCAGAAGAAGGCGGAGATGAAAGCACTCATGCTGACTTGGGGGCACAGTGTAAACCCTTCCAAGCTGTCAAATTTTACACCAGGATGTCTTTCAGCAGCCTTACCTGACTTTCTTCGCACCCAAGTGTTTTTCGACCATATAAAGTAGGATGGAACCTGGGAGTACACAATTGTTTGCGCAAATGTATCGAACTGGCAAAGTTTGAAGAAACCCATCAGAGTGGTCTCTTTCGGATCGGCGGCCAACTTGGCGGCGGTTTGGTCCGTAAAGTAAACCCTTTGCCCATTTTCCAAATGTACCGCAAGCTGTACGATGCCGGGGTGACGTTGGTGTAGGGGTAAACCAAATAGGCGCCAAAAAGCTTCATTGCTACTGATGTACCGCCCCGCCAGGTATTCTGTGACCTCGTCCATGCTATTTTCAGATTGAAATGCGAACATTGCGGCATCAGAGCCCTTATTTACATATTTGCATATGTATTTTATCGACTTGACGTAGTTGCAAAACTCAACGTTGATGTGGGCGTTGAACATCTTCAAGAGAAGCGGGCAGTAAAGGACCACCCATCTATTGTCGACTTGACTTCCCCTTACTGTTGTGGTGAAGCCACCGTTCTCGGGCCGTCTCCGCCTGTACAGGGGGTACCCGTCGCCACCAGTCTGAGTCTGGTCAACAAATTATTTGGGGTATCCCTTACTGCACGACCCCCCCCCTTTCAGACACGTGTGATGCTCATTAGGACCCGACGCACACGGACCATGAATCATGTTACCTTTGACGATGTCATGTAATTCCTGGTCAGTTGCTGGGTTAGGGATTTCAGCCAGAAATGAAGCTGTCTATGGCATTTGAATTGATTTTATCAGCTAACCAAATCAAAATATGAGCATGTAGCAGCCCTCGTTTTTGCCATTCGACGGTGAACATGTCACATTTTACAGCTCCAAATACCTGACCTTTTTGATTAAAGCCATGAGTTTAACCAGTTTCAGTCTGAACACTCTGGCAATGAGGTCATGTCTGTTCGAATAATTTTGCCCAGGAAAAAGTTCACGGGTTACATTCCGATTCATATGTCTATAACATTAATCTGTTATATGAAGTGTTATTTTGTGGGTTGATATTTGCAATACGCCGATTGAAAATGCCCCAGATAAGCCGTATGTCAATACGGAACGCTCCACTGCAGTGTTGTCATATAGGGAGTGAAGAGCGACAGAGAGAGTAAAGCAGTTAAATTATAGAGAGGGGGAATATACGGAACGCTCCATTTGATCATATACATTGTTTCTCTCTCTGCTGTGTTGTCATATAGGGAGTGAAGAGCGACAGAGAGAGTAAAGCAGTTAAATTATAAAGAGGGGGAATGATCATGATCGATTTTTGCCCCTATTGTTGATTGATTGGAATTTTTTTTGCTTCATGACCTTCTCCTGACCAAAAGCAATAATTGTCCCGACTTTGAATAGAATCCCGTGAAAAAAGTTCCCATTAATTTTTTGTCTCATATTGAGAAAAACAAAGAAAGAAAATTACAAAAAGGACAACAATAAAATATGTCTTTGTTGAGAATCATGTAAATAAATGCTTAAGCGTCGTTATTGTTACGTTTGTTGTTTTATAAATTCATCTGTTGCTTTTGAATATTTGTTATTTGATGTAAAATGTAAGTGAGTAAAATGTAACGTTGAGAGGGCAGTATGTATTTAGTGTTATCGGCTTTTTAAATTTTGATATTTGATGTATGAGTGTCGTTATGACTGTTTGTTGTTGTATAAAATGATGTGTTGCTTAGTTATCAAAGTTTTTTTCGCGTTCCCGAACGAATAGGGGGGAATGATCTATTATATATAGAGAGAAGAGCGACGGAGAGAGTAAAGCTATGGCTGTTGTGTTGCTTAGGTTTCAAAGTTTGTGTCGCGTTCCTTCAAAAGAAGTTTTGTCGTTGTTCTAAATTGTAATGGTGATAGAGTAGTAGACGGAGGCAGTAACCTTTTAAAGAGAGTTGCAGAAGAGATTGAGGGGGGAGTAGAGAGAGTGATAAATCTTTTAAAGAGAGTTGAAGAGGAGATTGAGGATGGAGTAGAGGAAAGGATGAACCTTTTTAAAGAGAGTTGCAACATGTATGTAGTTTCATATATTTTGATGGTAGTAGTGAGAGGAATGAAGCGTGTAAGAGAGAGGGTTACAGCATGTATTTAGTTTTATCGATTTTTTTTCATAGAAGCAGGAAATCTTTGACAAACATTATTACGCGTTGACCTGACTTGGTAAATTTGGAGCACATTGGAAAAAAAATCATCAAAATCGGTAGAGAAATGTGGAAATGCATAAAAATCATACACACACACAGACAGACATCTACCGTTTTATATATATATAGATATATATATATTAAATGTATATATTGAGTTAGGAACTCAAAATAGTCTCTTACAACAAAATAGCTCTAAGAAAGAGATATTTCTGAGCCGTATATTATAATAGAATATAAAAGAAAAAACAAACAGATATATACATACATTCGTATATCCTCCTCCTCCTCCTCCTCATCATCATCATCATCATCATCATCATCATCAACATTTAACTTCCATTTTCCTTGTTAGCAAAGGTTGGAAACACATATGTAGTTTCTTCTTCAAATTTCCCATTATCAACCCCAATCTCGTTATCGCCAATCTCAATTACGTTATCGTCTTTCTCAATTACGTCATCACCAAATTTCATTCCGTCATCGTCGATTTCGATGTCGCCTTTAACATTAATTTGTTTATTGTCAACTTAAATTAAGTGTTTATCAACGGTATTATTAACACCAGGCATGGTCAACCTGAGAATCAGAATTTCAAATGAAGTTTGGAGAATCATTGTGTCAATTTATCAGGAATATCATATTGTACGTGAAATTGCTTCTAAATTACATATTCCTCAGACTTTTCAAACGTTAATATAAGTGTCAACATACAAACAAGAAGATATAGATATAGAAATAAGAAGATACAGATATAGAAATAAGAAGATATAGATATAGAAATAAGAAGATATAGATATAGAAACACGAAGATATAGATATACAAATAGGAAGATATAGATATAGAAATAAGAAGATATAGATATAGAAATAAGAAGATATAGATATAGAAATAAGAAGATATAGATATAGAAATAAGAAGATATAGATATAGAAACAGGAAGATATAGATATAGAAACAAGAAGATACAGATATAGAAAGAGGAAGATATAGATATACAAACAGGAAGATATAGATATAGAAATAAGAAGATATAGATATAGAAACAAGAAGATACAGATATAGAAATAAGAAGATACAGATATAGAAATAAGAAGATATAGATATAGAAATAAGAAGATATAGATATAGAAACAGGAAGATATAGATATACAAACAGGAAGATACAGATATAGAAACAAGAAGATATAGATATAGAAACAGGAAATATAGATATAGAAACAGGAAGATATAGATATAGAAATAAGAAGATATAGATATAGAAACAAGAAGATACAGATATAGAAATAAGAAGATATAGATATAGAAACAAGAAGATACAGATATACAAACAAGAAGATATAGATATAGAAACAAGAAGATACAGATATACAAACAAGAAGATACAGATATAGAAACAAGAAGATATAGATATAGAAACAGGAAGATACAGATATAGAAACAAGAAGATATAGATATAGAAACAAGAAGATATAGATATAGAAATAAGAAGATACAGATATACAAACGGGAAGATATAGAAACAGGAAGATATAGATATAGAAATAAGAAGATATAGATATAGAAACAAGAAGATATAGATATAGAAATAAGAAGATACAGATATAGAAACAAGAAGATACAGATATACAAACAAGAAGATATAGATATAGAAACAAGAAGATACAGATATACAAACAGGAAGACATAGATATAGAAATAAGAAGATATAGATATAGAAACAAGAAGATACAGATATACAAACAGGAAGATACAGATATAGAAACAACAAGATACATATATACAATCAGCAAAATTCTATTGAACAAAAGAATCGAGAATTGTTTCAAAACAGTAGAATTTCTGAAGAAATGAAAATAATTATAGAAATCTCATAGGACGAAACATGGCATATATCTTCTACAACTACACACTGGGTTTTGAGAGTTTTCCTGAGAGCCAAAAATGTTATCTATTGTTTCTTGTCCCCTAGTAATTGACCGTTGTTTGGTTCTGGGTTGTCTATTCGTTTGGCAGGAGCCCACGGATGTCACAACTAATCACCATATCTTGTAGTCATATCACTATCCGTTCTCTAGCACGCACAACAGCTCAGCTGAGAAAGAACAAGTTCTCAATGAGATTATTCTGATGAAATGATAGTTGATAATAACATTGAAATATTGAGTGTCTGCATAATTAATACTTTGTAGATAGCAGCTGTTTTTAGGTTATATAACTGTTATTGAAACACGTGTCAATAAATTCCTTTTAACTGAACTGTATCCATTTAAATCCTTATATATATATATATATATATATATATATTAATTAATATATATATATATTAATTTGTATTACTGTTCCTTAAAAAAATGTTTGTATTATTGATCCTAAAAAAAAAGTTATATATATATATACTGTATATATATATATTTATGAGGGGGGTTTGTCTGCACGTGTTTCATGTATGTGTGTGTGTGTGTGTGTGTGTGTTTGAAGATTGCGTGTACACATTGAAACCATACTCCTCGAAGAATAGAGAATACTATAGTAATCTTATTTTTAACCAAGTTATTTTAATTTTAAAATGATAATAACCATTATAAAACTAATTACATTTTCAATTCATTTTCAGGCTATCTGTTTTTGCTAAACGGAAATGAATGTAATTATAAGAAAATACATTTTCTGACGTCGCTTTGATTGTCAATGATAAATCATTCCAGCCCCCTTCTAGCTTTACTTCGCCAGGAATTTTTGAAATCAATACTTTTGATTTTGTTGTAATAAAATCCTTTAAATTCCTGGCGATGTAAAGCTAGAAGGGGGCCGGAATAATTTCTTTAGTCCAAATACGGCGATAGCTTACATTTCTAATAATTTCAAACCCACTCGGTGTTTCGAAAATATTCTTTATATATATATATATATATATATATATATATATATATATATATATTGTTATACTTGGGGAGGGTCATATTTGTGTAATATTGCCTAAATTAATAACAGAACACACTCACTGTTTGGTTGGTTTTCGCTTTTCGCTTCTGTGTCTTTTATATCGGTAATCTAATTTATTCGGTCCTCAATATTGCCATTGACTGACCGACGGTCAAAAATAATACAGATATAATATAGACACAAACACATATATATATTTTATCAAAGTTCTTTCGTTGCACATCTGCAACATCGTCAGTGGTGCTATTGTTTCCTCCCGTTACATTGTATGTCTACGCCATTTTTATTTAGTCTGTCTATATATTTATTTATTTGTTTGTTTGTTTATTTTATTTTGTCTTCTTTGCGCATGCGTTTGCGTGTGTGTATAGTGTTTTGTTTGATGTGTGTTCGTGATTGTATTCTATGTATTCTATCTTTACTAGTGTGTGTTTATATGTGTTTGTTGTTATTGTACTTGTGTATGTATTTATTTATTTATTTATCTATTTATTTATTTATTTATACTTCTCTTAGGTCAGTGTTGTTTGTTTGGGTGTTGTTGTTATTCCATTCATTCTTTCTGTCTTGGCCTTCTAAGTTCTATTTCACTGGCCTCTCTGATTTGCCTATCTGCTGGGTCATTTCTATGTTTATATATTATTCTAATTTCTATGTTGTCTATGTTACCGTCGTGTTGTTGTCTGGCATGTTCGTATACTGACCCGTTTTTTCGTCCTTTTAGTTCCCCAGTGTTGGTCTATCCTTTCACCTATGCTACGAGCTGTCTCGCCTATGTATGTTGTTGTCATGTTTCTGCAAGTACACATCAAACAAAACACTATACACACACGCAAACGCATGCGCAAAGAAGACAAAATAAAATAAACAAACAAACAAACAAATAAATAAATATATAGACAGACTAAATAAAAATGGCGTAGACATACAATGTAACGGGAGGAAACAATAGCACCACTGACGATGTTGCAGATGTGCAACGAAAGAACTTTGATAAACTATATATATGTGTTTGTGTCTATATTGTATCTGTATTATTTTTGACCGTCGGTCAGTCAATGGCAACATTGAGGACCGAATAAATTAGATTACCGATATAAAAGACACAGCAGCGAAAAGCGAAAACCAACCAAACAGTGAGTGTGTTCTGTTATTAATTCTGGCAATATTACACAAATATGACCCTCCCCAAGTATAACAATATTTGTTTCGACACACGATTTCATATAAAAAACCTCGCAAAACTAATTCATCGCCGTTATATATATATATATATATATATATATATATATATATATATATATATAAATATATATATATATTATTTTAGGAACAGTAACACAAATGTATATATATATATATATATATATATATATATATATACATATATATATATATATACATATATATATATATATATATATATTTATATATATATATATATATATATATATATATATATAAATTTGTGTTACTGTTCCTAAAATAATTTTTTTAAAGTTTAATTTAGTAGAGCTGGCTTAAGATTCTAACAGTGACCTATCTTTGGTACCCCTGTTGGCCTAGGTATTTGCCAGACAGTATGATTAATATTTTATGTATTGATAAACATTTTTATATATGTAATTCTACTCCTTACATTAAAAATTTAGTTAAGCTAACTTACTAGACCTAACATACTGCTTCTTCTCCTACCAATCCAGTTGGCCTCTCTCTATCTCTATACTTGAACGTCGTCCACTCGTGCTTTTACACTTTGTGTTGAATCTATGATGGTTGGTTGTGGTGACGATGAGCCCGATGTCTTAATGGTGCCTATAATTTAATAATGATTTATTTATTTATTTGTGTATATTAGTTATGGCACTATTTCTCTTAGACCATGAAACAGCTGTATTGTATTTAGGAATCGGTCTTTTACTATCTTTATGTAAGTCCATTTACTTACATTCCGATTTTCTTGTTATTTTACCATATATATATATATATATATATATATATATATATATATATATAGTGACGAAACATAAGTCAATTGCATGAACTCATAATCCTTTATTTACTGCTATATATATTTCGATGATGCCCATTGAAAGGCTATGACCTCATCAGGCAGTTAGTCCGTTCTTAGATATGGCAGCTCTGTGTTTATGGTGTTGATGGTATCAGAGCCTTGGGACATATATATATATATATATATATATATATATTATATTATATTTTGAGAATAAACTCTCAGTCGTTTACAATAATTAAGCTCCAGGAAGGGGCTCTTCCGAGCAGTTACATTTAAAATATATGATAAACACGAAATATGTTCATATTGCAACAGACAAAGTTAGCCATTAATGAAATAAACTAATTAAAGTAAATACAATTTGTCTGTCTCGATATAAGTCAATAAAGACAAGCTTATATTTCACTCTTTTATTTCAACTCCATTTCGATTCTCTTTATTTTTCAATTCACATTCCACCGTTGCGAAACTTATTTGGGTTTCGAGGTTCAAATTCGTCTGCAGAACAGGTTTGAATTTCGAAATTTAAATATGTCCAGGAATCATGGCTGTTGCCAATATAAGCTTGTCTTTATTGACTTATATCGAGACAGACAAATTGTATTTACTTTAATTAGTTTATTTCATTAATGGCTAACTTTGTCTGTTGCAATATGAACACATTTCGTGTTTATCATATATTTTAAATGTAACTGCTCGGAAGAGCCCCTTCCTGGAGCTTAATTATTGTAAACGACTGAGAGTTTATTCTCAAAATATAATATAATGTATAGCTCCTTTATTGTATGAGCTGATCCTTAATCCTGCATAAGCGGCTGTTATTTCTAGCACCGTGAATGCCGGATAGCTAGTTTTGGGTTGCATGCACACGTGTAGTCAGACCTGCAAAATTTTTGATGTGAGATAGACTAATTTTACTGGATTCCTGTTGATATGGGTATTTCACTCTTTTATTTCAACTCCATTTTGATTCTCTTTATTTTTCAATTCACATTCTACCGTTGCGAAACTTATTTGGGTTTCGAGGTTCAAATTCGTCTGCAGAACAGGTTTGAATTTCGAAATTTAAATATGTCCAGGAATCATGGCTGTTGCCAATATAAGCTTGTCTTTATTGACTTATATCGAGACAGACAAATTGTATTTACTTTAATTAGTTTATTTCATTAATGGCTAACTTTGTCTGTTGCAATATGAACACATTTCGTGTTTATCATATATAAAAAAAAAAAAAATAAAAAAAAAAAAAAAAAATATATATATATATATATATATATATATATATATATATATATATATATATATATATATATATATATATATATATATATATATATATATATATATATATATATATATATATATATATATATATATATATATATATATATATATATATATATATATATAGAGAGAGACATATATAACATATATATATGTACATATATAATTACTAAAAGCATATTACATAACATTTTGGCAGTATCGGTAGAGGGTCGGACGCCAAGCATAGAGTTACGGCCCTTGTCATTCTGAGTTCAAATCCCACCGAAGTTAACTTTGCCTTTCATCCTTACGGGGTCGATTAAATAAAGTACCAGTAATACACTGGGATAATTGCTGGCCTTGTGCCAAAAGTAGAAACAATTATTTAAGGTTACAGGCTGTCATCATGCTAGAATCAGACTCTAATAGAATTAACAAACAACTTGCCACTGAAGCTGTATTATGTAAGATATTAATATTCTTTCGTTTTATATTATTTGAAAAGTTGTCATTTGTTTCTTTCCTTCTTTTTTCCTCTGCTCACAGATATTGTACAATTCTCGTGATTTCTTGTACATTATTGGTCAACCATTTGCAAACCTACGAAGATCTGACGAAATGTTGCTTCAGACATGATATGCAATCAGTAGCTACATCTTCGAACTTCGAACTTCTTGGATCTGATTTTGCATTTCCTCAAAGTGCTTTTCATCTGATTCTCATACTGCTTCTTCGGTTTCCCAGCAAGCATCAACCATCGTGTAGCTGACAACATACCACTGAGTGGAGCAATCAATACAGGAACACATTCATCACCTGTCTCAGCCACTTTAGCTGGTACTCAGTGATCATGGCGTCAATACTTCTGTAGTTGGTATTTCCGTGTGAGACACTCACATTACAAGTAATTCACAGAGTATGCTGGATGCAGTTTATATGAAATCACTCTAACGATTTAATGTAATGACTGAAGCGCACTCAATTTCCAAAACTGTGGAGAAAGATAGTGTTACAGACTGCTCAGTATATGACCAATGTTTCGGAAGGACGGAGATTCCTGTCCTGAAAGACATTTTACCGAATATCCCATAGGCAGTTGATGTCAATGCCACCCAAAATATCATTATGATGTTACCATCACCAGAAAGAATGCCCCACCCACCAAGATATTTGAAAGATGGCAACTGTTCATCATGAACTATGAAGATGAGTAAAGTGAGTTGACATTGACGCACCATTAACAGATAACTTTTGTTTTGATTATGTTGAAAGTCACATAATTTTTGTTTCCACGGCTAAGTCAAAGACAGTCTGAAGATCCTCCTGAATAGGAAGCCCCAAGAACACAGTTGTTTGCATTTTACAGCTCTTGGACCCGTTTGGTGGTTGCCATCAAGTCTATTGCCACATCGCTACTCTCCTTTGTTTCCTTGTGGAGAAGCCTGATGAAACACAAGAGAAATATATCAAAGTGCATTGCTGCTAACATACATACCTGTCCATTTCTGTGCTCCGACACTTGTCCTTTCATGGTCACCCGAACAATTAAATATAAATTCACACAGTATGATTTGCAGGAGTTCTAGCTACTATTTCTAGCAGATGGGGTGACCTTGTTGGTTAGTAAAATAATTGTTTCTACTTTAGGCACAAGGCCAGAAATTAACCAGTACATTACTGGTACTTTATTTTATCGACCCCGTAAGGATGAAAGGCAAAGTTAACCTCGGCGGGATTTGAACTCAGACGGTTGGTTAGTAAAATAATGCAATAATCTTTGGTATGAGTGATCGTGAAGAATAAACTCAATTATCTAAAAAAAGAAGTCTAAAGTTTGTCTCGAGCTCGGAGGCTCATCAGGCCGGTGCTTACCGTGGTTTCTATGGTGTTAAGTGACTGAGAGTACACGACTCCCCCTTGGTCAGAACGCCAGTCCATCGCAGGTTTAAACCCCCAGCTATTGCTGGTACTCATTTTCAGCTGAGTAAACTGGAGCAACGTGAAATAAAGTGTTTGCTCAAGAACACAACACACAACGATCTAGTCAAGGAATCGAACCAACGACATTATGATCGCAAGTCCAACATCCTTACCATGAGGCCACACATCTCCAGACTCAAATATGATATTCGAACACTTTTCAGATATAAAGAGAAAAAGTTATTTTGTTAACTTGCAGAAAGTATTTATTTTATTTAGGCTGAAATTTGTGAAAATCCAGTCATCACGCCATGATAATCTCCGATGAGCTGTAATTAGTAGCGTTACTAACGGCAATGATAGTCAGCAAAACGTTTCAGCCACTCCTTTTCCAATGAATAACACTCTGTATTCATTGATTGACTAATTGCTTCTGATGTCGTGTCTGAAGCAAACACACACACATACACACACACACACATATACACACACACACATATACACACACACACATATACACACACACGCACAAAGACACACACACACACACATGCACAAACACACACACACGCACACGCACAAACACACACACACGCCCACGCACACGCACGCATATGCACACATATACACACACACACGCATGCACGCACGCACACGCACACGCACAAACACACACACGCATACGCACACGCACAAACATACGCACACGCACAGGCACGCATACGCACACATATACATACAAACACACACACGCATACATATACACACAAACACACACATGCATATACACACGCACAAACTCACATGTACACATACACACATACACGCATACGCACACATATACATACACCTACACACGCACAAACTCACACGCACACATACACACATGCACGCGCACATACACATACATACAGCTACACACACATACATATACGGACACGCACAACCACATATATACACACAAACATACACATACACGCACAAACTCACACGTACACATACACACATACACACATACACGCACAGATACGCATACATACACCTACACACACATAAACATGCACACGCATACACATACACACATACACATACACATGCACATTCGCACGCACCGCAAAAACTCACACGTACTCACACATGCACAAGTACGCACACATGAGTGCTCATACACCACACACACACCACACACACACCACACACACATAAATACGCATGTATAATAAAGTGTGCATATGTGTGTATGTATGTGTATTTATGTATGTGTATGTGTGTGTGTGTGTGTGTGTGTGTATGCGTGAAGTCGTCTGGCTTAGTGGTTAGGATTTTCAGCTCATTATCGTCCCATGTGGTGCATTTTGCCCTTGAACAATGCACTTTATTTCACGTCGCTAAGGTCCTCATTGGGCAAAAATGACGTCAATTTCACGAGTAGGCAGTTTCGTTGATTGAATCAACTGGAGCATTCCTCGTCGGAAACGACGTAGTTCCTCCATTCATATATGTGCGTGTATGTGTCTATGTGTATATGGTTAATTCCGTATAAGTGTGTATGTGCATGTATGTGCGTGAATGTGCATATGTATATGTATGTGTGTGTGTATGTGTGTATGTATGTGTTTCATGGTATATAATTTAGTCCTCTTCAGTACTTGCATTAATAGCATCATTAGTCTTTTACTGATAGGTAGGTTAAGTAAAAGAGCGAATTCTCGAACAATTGAATAATCAATTCACATTGCTTGTTTGTCGCCATTTGTGACTAGTAAGAAACTTTACATTACATGCCAATGAAGGCGGCTTCTGTACGTGATTGGTCAATCTTTTAGAAACAGTAGACACATATCTCTTATTTCACCTCTCGCCGTCTTTAAAAAAATGGACACATTAAATTATGGATTTTCTCCTGAAAGTTTAAATATAGGATATACACTAATGGAATAGATTTGATTATATTTCTGCTTGATTCAATCTGACCTGGGGCTAAACAACAACAATAACAACAACGGTGATGATTACAATTTATTTCTGTTCCACGTTCTCTATCTTCTCTTGTTTCGGTTTTTATTGAAGTTGACGTTATAAAGCAAGACAGATATCGACGTTGTTCGAAGATAATCAACCGTAATAATACGCACGATATATGTTTATATACTTATATAGAAAAGGACAGTATCACATATTCAACATCAGCTTATTCTACTCTATTGTTCCGTTATGCACATTTCAAAGGCATTAAAATGTCATTATTCAACAATTATTCAATGCGTTGTAAATAAAAATAAATTTTGTTTTTTTTTTGATATGCTCGCCGATCATTGAAATGTAAAGACCTCTTCAATGGTTAGGAAAAAATACTTCTTCGTGATTTTAATTCAGCTTCAATCTTTTCGTTTTTGTTTTTGCTTAACTCTAAGGCAGCCTCTATATCAAAGAATATGTTATCTAATATTAAGACGTAGGATGTGATTTGAAGGAGATATGACTACTGTTTCTAACATGTCAATTGGCTTTCTTGTAGTTTCCTTCCATTCTGTATTGGTGGTGTATACACTCTCCATCAATATACAGGTTATTTAACGCTACACTTTAAATAGCCACGAGGATAATACAAAATAAATATAAGAAATCAGTTAACATTTGAGTCAACTGGTGTCTCTCTTCATCATATTTGTAACTTCCCTTATTATTTAAACAGCTTAGAAAGTTGCAGTTGATGGAAAAAATTTAACTCTCAATATTACATATGGAAACCTTACCGTATTTGTCATTAAAAGACTACCTGCAATGCATAGGTGTAATTTTAGCTTGTTCGTCACCACAACTTAATGGTTGTCGCGCCGTCTTTGTCGTCGTCATCCTCACACACACACCACCACCACCATCATCATTTCACAATTATTGAGATTGCTGCATTTAGGAAATAATTACATTTAGTAATATTGGATCCAAATACGTTTAATTATATTTGGTGCTTACACATGATCAATATTTTAAGGAAGACAGTGTGATAAAATGACTTGCAGTATTTGGATTATCTGAGGGGTTAACATGTCAGACAAAATACCTTACGGTATTTTGTAGTTACTGTTCTTTATGTTATCAGATTATATATATATATATATATATATATATATATACAATATATTAACAAATGGAAACTATATTTATAAAACCATATTTATTTCATTATACATATTTCAAGGACCACCAAGGCAGATTATGGTGCGCTTTCACCAGATAAAATATAATATAGATTAGTTTTATAAATAAATATTGACATACCCTGAAAAATGCAACCTTCACGGTTGGAGTCTCCTGTTTTGGAGTCTCCTATTTTTCTTGTTGTATCCCAACAAATTAAATATAACCTCTACACACACACATATATATATATATATATATATGTACATATTAATTTTACTTATGCTACGTATATATATATATTCATTGTTTGTATAAAATGTTGACTGCTTGCTATTGCTGCTGAAGTAATTTCCACACATACAAATGTAACCACAAATTTTATTCTAACAATATAATGGCTTCTTATATAGGCACAAGGCCAACAATTTTGGGGGAGGGGAAAGTCGATTAAATCGACTCAAGTGCGTGACTGGTACTTTATTTTATCGACCCCATAAGGATGAAAGGCAAAGTTAACCTCGGCGGGATTTGAACTCAGACCATAAAGGATCGTAACTCTATGCTGCAAAGCATGGTGTCCGACGTTCTACCGATACTGCCAATCCACTGCCCTCTAATACTAATAATAACATTGTAAATAATAGATAAGTAATGCTTTTTATCCAAACCTACTTGCTGCTGCCTTTTATAATTTACGCTCCTACAAGTCTTACAACGGATATTATTCCAACTGCATAAGGAAAAATAATTAATAGCGTTGTAAATAGTAATAATGTAATAATTTGTACCCCAACATATAATTTTGCACGGTCAAAAAACTCCATCAACAAAATGTTTTTAAAATTTAATCGCTTGCTTTAAGCTCAGTGTTTGATATGAAGTGTATTCTTAATACCATTTATATATATATATAAGATGATGACATTCACGGAACATGCTCAAACAGAACCTGTAGTCATGCGAGCATCAAAAGTGTACACACACACACACACACACACACACACACACACACACACACACACACACACACACACACACACACACACACACACACACACACACACACACACACACACACACATATATATATAATTCACAACTAGCTTTCTTACAATTTTGTGCAGAAACGGAATATTACTTATTCCGTCCATAAAACAACTGGTGACGTACTAGGTATAATATAAAATAAAGGGAGGGGACAAATACAGCAGACCCTATCTCTCTGCGTTCGGTGTTTTATATCTCTTCAAGCTGAATCTTTTGTTTCTATATCTGCGGGTGGATGATAGAAGTACCAATCATATACTGGAAACAATTCAATCGACCTCTTTTGCAATGTGTACGTTTGTCTTAACGTGAGAAATCATTATTGTTTTAAGAATAGGTAGCTGTGTATCTTCGATTTCTCGAACTTCTGTATTTGTTTTCCATCAGCTAACGGTAATTGAATACATAACTTTTGGCAAATTTAGATCTGGACAATCATTAAATTTTCGAAATGTTTCAGAAATCATATAATAAGAATAATTTATTGCAAATTACAGATAGTTACAAATTAATGGACGTCTGATGATTTATTTAAATAAAATCTTTTTTTCGTGAAGACAAGGAAGACCACATTTAAAAAAAATAAAAATTGAAATATGGTGCATTTACCGGATGTACTGGACATATTCCTTTTTATTGTTTAATTGGGAAGAACAGTACTCGTAACAGATTTCAAACCTCTGATACTGGTGGGAGAAGGTTGTCCTCAAACCGGAGACATCGTCCTAATGTTTGCAAGTTTACTACTATCAGTCTACAGATTAAATCTATCACAGAGTGAGATTTGAATCCAGAACACAAAGCTTTTCAGATTCTCTAATATTTCAACCAGTCCACCGCACTGTAATAGAAGATATTTTATCGGATTCGAAAGAATGAAAGGTAAAGTTAATCTAGGTAGGATTTGAATTCGGGGTACAAATATCCTGAACAAATACCACCGAGTATTTTATTCAACGCCTTTACAGCTCTGCCAATTCTTTGCCTATTTCGCCACAACATTATAGTTATTCATCATAGTCACCAGATTTGCCAGTTCATGTTTTTTTTTACCACTTTATACACTTTAAGTTGAAATATTAATCACAATTCCACTATATTTTACAGCACCTGACCATCATTACTTTCAATGTCTTGAAACCTCGGATTACATGTCTAATATTTAATATTTAATGAACATTTAGTAGGCTTTCAATTTATTGCGCATATTCTATCTAATATTGTTAGATTTCAATCTAACACTACAAAACAAACGCTTATGCTGTTGATGAGTCTACAAAATTTGTTAATAGAATTAACAATGGTCTTGCTATAAAAAGATTGTTTCAAAATATTAATTTTCAATTCCTGTTATCCTAGCTTCAAATACCTTTGCTGTCGTTCTTACCAATGAACCTCTTCGTTTTCACGAATTACTTTATGTTTTTCATCCCCTAACAAAATTAAAGTATGTATAATAATTCACTTTTCATAAACCTATCATTGAATATTATATTAAGTAATGTATCGAAACACGTGTTAGAATTACTAATAATTACACTGGTCTACACCAAATTTATTGTCTAAGTCTTTTTAGCTGATTTAGGACAACTTTGATGTGCTGAATCCAAAATTCACATTGGTTTTGCTCAACCAGGTCAACGTTTTGATGTGTCACTACATGATGGTTTTTTTAAATGATTTTGTTTACGGATATTTTCTATTTATATGATGCCAAATTCTTTCGTAGTTCTTTAAATAAACGAATTCTGAATAATTTACATGCGCCAATTTTTGACCAACTGGTATTTTTCTTTTGCAGGTGAATGAAATGGATTCGGTCAAAAGATCTTGCAAAAATAAGCCCGATCTATTCTGCTACATCTGCGACGAATACACAGTTGGTCCTAACAGAAATCCAGTCACAAGTTTCATAAAGCGTGCTTATTTTGGTATGAAACCTGGTGACCAGGATAAAGCTTGGGCACCACATAGGTACACAAGACATGCACCGAGTATCTGCGTCGTTGGACCAAGGGCAAGAAGAGTTACCTGAAGTTTGGAATTCCCATGGTTTGGAGGGAGCGCTATTGATTTGACTGGGATCAACAGAAAGAACCGGAGCAGCCTCAAGTATCCTGATCTTGAATCAGCACGTCGTCCTGTAGCTCATTGTGATGAAATTCCAGTACCTGTCTTTGGAGAACCTCCTGGCATTAGTGACGAAGATTCCTCCGGTGTTGAAGAAAATGAAGAAACAGAAGTCGTTCTTGACGATGATACCCCACATTCTTTTTCCCCAAAAGGAGCTATATGATCTAGTTCACGATCTCAGCTTGTCAAAGTCCTCTGCCGAACTGTTGGCATCCTGATTGACAGTGCTCGCATCACCTTCTACAGCAACTTACATCAAGAGTGCCCCCGTTTTTTCTCTAAAGAGAAGGACTTGGTGGTACTGTACAAATATTGCGCAGCTTCTGCGCAAGCTTGGAGAGCCACAGTACTAACCCGAAGATTGGAGACTGTTCATTGACAGCACCAAGCGATCTCTGAAATGTGTTCTGCTGCACAATGGCAACCAGTTTCCCTCTGTTCCCCTCGCTCACTCGACTATACTGAAGGAGAAGTACGAAGCGGTGAAGTACGTACTCGAGAAAATTCATTATGATCAGCATGAGTGGTTGATTTATGTTGACCTGAAGATTGTGAACCTTTTATTGGGACAACAGTCCGGGTTCACCAGGTACCCGTGCTTTTTGTGCATGCTGGACAGTAGGGACTAAGTTCAGCATTACACGAAGAAGGACTGGCCTGTACGGGAGGAATTGGTGCCTTGCAGAGCAAGGAATATCATAAGCAACCCTCTGGTGGACAGAGATTGGATATTCTGCCACCACTGCTGATCAAGCTCAGCTTCATCAAACAGTTCAGCAAAGCTCTGGACAAGGATGGTGGCTGCTTTCCTTACTTGTGCCTCGCTTTTCCAGGATTGACCATGGAGAAGTTGAAAGTTGATAGTCCTCAACTCCGCCATATATAGAATAGAAAACGAAAAATCAGTGATGCATCTGAACTCAATTTATTGTGTGTTACAATTGATTCCCCGGCGGACAGCTCGAGACGCGATCATTGTGTGGATCTGTCTGATTCTGGACCCGCAGGTTCGACGGACACGTCTAATGATTTCGGAGCATATTCTCTCACTGGGGTATCTGACCCTCTGGGCCAGTACAGTCAAAAACTTCATCCTCTTCGCGTGTCCTGTGATTAGCCGCTGGTTATCGACGTCATCATAATTCTGACCACAGGTACCAGTTCGCTGACCATTAGGGCGTTAGCTGTCCCATGTCTGCTACACAAATTACTGCTGTGTTTGGTTGTTCACACATCCACGCGCGCGCGCACGCACACACACACATACACACACACACCACACACAAGTAAAGAGATAATGACAGTCATACGCAAAGTCGCTCGCTATACACACATTTAAGGAGAACATAAATATACGCATACATGCATCCAGAGAGGCACGTACACACACAGACACATACCCACATGCCTATATACATCAACACACACACACATACATGTGCTTACACACGCGTATATATACCCGTACACACAAACACGTACATACATATAGATAGACCCACCCCCTCCACCCCCCCACACACACATATACACGTACCCATATACATATATACACACACAGATACACACTCGCGCGCAAACACACATATATACACAAACAAGCCCTTTCCCTACACGGGTGCTTGTACACACACACTGGCGCATATACACTCTTACAAATATGCGCATATTCATATACACACCCACGCACGCATAAAAAAAATATATATACATGAAAAGAATATACACACAAAGTCATATAAAGATACACAATGGGCCATACATGAAAGGATACATCTTGTTATAAATATGTACATATATAAAAAAATACATATATATATATATTTAAAAAATATACATATAACGGCACATAAAGATACACAGTGGGCTATACATGAAAGGATGCACCTTGTTATATGTGCCTACAGAGATGTTGTTACGTTGCGAACGTGGATCAAACCACGTATGGAATCCTCACGCAAAGTCACATAATGTGCGTTCATGGTATTACAGTAAGTAGTATGCGCAGACCGTACATAGAAAATGCGTGCAGAATATATATAAAAAAGAAGAAATGTGTATGCATATGAGATAGTACACAAGAGAAGTATGAGATACACACGTGTGTCTGTATACGAAAAATACATTAGGTGTTACAAAATGGAATGCGTGGAGAGTATGTACTCTCTACTGAAAAGATACACATGCAGGGGGTGCGTGGACAGGCCATACTGGAGGATGTCACTGTGGGTGAGGTACAGTGCCTTATTGGTGTGAGGCACTTGACTAAATATCAATGGAATCCGGGTCAACCTGTCCCGGCTCAGGCGATGTTGTTGCCTAGGGTGACGTGCAGAGTCGGGTAGGCATCCTGGGTTATGTCGGCTTACCCCACGGGGCATATATAATCAACAGGGTATGGTGTCTGATTCCTTGAACCCGTTTCGCCACTCTGGCCGTCGTGCGCTTCCCCGCATGCCTTTAGTTTGGGCTGCCCGATGGATTCCATGCGGAGAGTGTGCACCTTCTCTGGTGTCTGCACGTCATGATTATTTCCGATTTCAGGTTGACCGCATCATCCTTCAGTCTGACTATCTCTTGGAGATTCTATCATACTCTGCTCTGCAAGAGCATAGAGTACTCAACCGGCATACCGCCTATGGAAGCATCTTAGTTACCATCAGACACACACACACACACACACACACACACACACACACACACACACACACACACACACACACACACACACACACACACACATATATATATATATATATATATGCAAAAGAAACCAAAGAACGCTTACATACTCAAACAGTCTTTATTTACTTACAATGTTTCATCCTACCTTTTGGCATAAATCCTCAGAGCCTAATAAATACAGTGTTGATTGTTCGTGTGACTAGGTTTTTGTGGAGATTATACTCAACACTGTATTTATTAGGCTCTGAGGAATCCTGCCAAAAGGTAGGATGAAACATTGTAAGTAAATAAAGACTGTTTGAGTATGTAAGCGTTCTTTGGTTTCTTTTGCATATAACGGCTCTGTTCTTGTACATTGAGCTAACAAAATACTGCCATAGTACAGTGCGGTGCGTACGTGTTTATGTACATACGCTCCATGCTTTACGTAAATAAATATATATATACATATATATCTAACCTTGCACACATAAGCTCGCACTTACCCCTACCTCATCCGCTGTCACACATCTGCATGCACCCCCCCTAATGTTCTTTCCTATGTCTCTGTTACGGTCAGAAACACTCTTACAGCTTGAACACGCACACAACACTACACTTACCCTCAATCTCTGTACAGACCAACAACTAACACACGCACACACCATCATAAACTTATATACACACACATATCCTTACGGCTTCGTACTTATAACAAACACACACACAAACGGTGCACGCGCGCACACACACACACTATCTCTTAAATTTATGTATACACACAGATATTCTCTTAGCTTCACGTGGACAAATAACAAACACACACGCACACTACATATATATAACGTTTGACCAGAGTATATCTAGTGGAACATAATGAAATTTCTAATTCTATATTTTCATTAACAAATGAAAAACCAGCAATCCAATTTCTAAGAAAAATAAACTAACTAAATAAAGACAACCAAAAGAATCCTATTAACTATACAATATTATAGACTGACCCTTATTTTTTTTAAAGCTATCCATTATGGAAACAAAAAACAAACAAACAAAAACAATTGTTTATTAATGAATCCATAAAACACCTGATCCAAAATATAACGTTTATTTTCGGTGACAATTTTTATTATTATTGAAAACAATGTGTTCTTTATTTTCTATATTTTTCAATGAGAATTTAAAGACAGATAAAATTAAGTTATAAATTTCAACAAGTTTTAAACTTTTGCATTCTGAGAATATTTTTATTGCTTTATAAAGAACATGAATACTAAAGAAGAAAGAAGCAAAATGTTATGTGACGTGTTATTCTGAAAATATCCAACACGTTTGTCCATTCACAAAGGCAAGATACAATAGAATTATAATAGAATCCATTTTAACATTTGTGAGCGATATAAAACTAGAATCAAAGTTAAAAACAACACAAAACTCAAGTTAAGAGTTAGGCCTATTTAATCTTATATGACATACAAGATTGTGAGTTAAGGTATAAAGCAAGTACATGTGCATAAGCATAAAATGATAGTACACGAAGATGAACAGAGATGAAGTCATCTGAAACGTACTGTCCCTGACCTCCTTGAAAATCTTAAATTAGCAGGGACGACATTATCCAATGCATTATTCCATAATCACTTCATATCACTTCTATACCATACTAGACCACATTCGAGCCAATGGTCGCATTAGATAATTAATATAGATCTGAGTTCCCTGCACGTTGGTAAAAGACAGATGAGTCACGGTTGGAATGCTTTTGATCATAGGCCTGCTAAATTAGGGCTGACCTGGCGATGGTGGTGGGACAAACAACAACATTGAGACTGTATTACTAATGGCAATATTCCGTGTTTATTACATCTTAAATATTTCATATATCTATATGTTCTTTAATGTAACAATCACCACTATAAACTTCATCATAACCTCTACTGTTGTTACAGCTAGTATTAACACCAACATCATTATCGTCAGTGAAACAACACATTCTTATAAATAAATATTGATTCTATTGTGCCAGATCTTTCATGATTTTGGTAAACGGTGGTACAGTATATAATATTTAGAACAACGTTAGATTGGAGTGAGTATATATGGATAGTGACAAGTTATAAGCTTTTATAATTATGTTTGTAATTATTATTGCATCATTTGTAGGAATTCTATATTTTATCATTCTGAATGTCTATAATAGGCAGTCATCTTAGACAAACCAAAAATAAAATCGTTTTCAGTTTTTCATTGTATATCTGCAAATATTTTGCTCGCTAAAGTTTTAGCAATAACTTGATACGAATAATTAAGATACGATATCTACTTAAGAAATTCTATATATACATATGTATATATAGGCAGGACTTCAAAACTTTATATAATATATTTTAGAAATCCAAATACCGGGTCTTAACCGACCACTCCATTTTCATGTCGGTTGCAGTCGAGAGTTCCAGTGTCGTTGGTCTCCGGACTGCCATTTTTACCCCAGCAAAGTCAGGAGCAGATCAACCCCCCTGAGGAATGAGCCTCTTGGAGGTGGAATGGACGATGTAACGAATATCGCTGGCTGTTTTCCGCGTGGTATAGCTCGGATATACCGTGGGGGGTAGAGTCTGCCCCATTCCCCCTTTACCTTTTTCATTCTTCTTTTTTAATCTTTTGTTCAACAAATTACTTTCTATCAACAATTTCATTATTATAGGTACCTTCTGATAACCTGCTTAGTTAGATACATTGACTCTCTTGGTTGTAGAGTTTGTTCTCCTTCGTTGCATCTAAACTCAGTTTTCTGTGTGCTGATCCTGTTTTTGAGTTTCATGGCTTTATTCCATTAGCTGGTCTTGTTTGGAGACGGTTGCTTTTGAGAGGACCCGCTGGAATGAGTGTTTGAGGAAACTGCCCCATGACCATCTCACGAATAAGTGGGTGAAGAAGAAGAATGGCTTTGTTTTTATCTTTATCATGTGGACACAGAATGATGGAATGGTTAAACCATCCATATTATCTAACTACGGTTATATACAGTCTATGGTTAAGTCCCATTTCCTAATCGTATCGAACTGTCTCTAAATTGATTCCATTTCTTGGTACAGCAATCTACATTTATCAGTAAGACAGGCAATAATTAATGGATGCTTCCTTTGCTTAAAGTTCACAACACAGCGTTATTTCAGCCAATTCTAATCTTTACAATATAAAAGTGATGTCGCTGTCTGTGTCTATAACCGAGAATGACAGAAGATATCTGATACTTATGTCTTATAATAAAATCGTGTAATTACAACATATCAATATAATTAACGCATTAATTAAGTTAGTTTGAGCATTCACATGTACACATTTAAAGCCATCTATTCATTATAAGTATTTAAAAGCCTTAGAGAGAGAGAGAGAGAGAGAGAGAGAGGAGGGGGAGCGAGAGAGAGAAAGCGAGAGCAAGAAAGAGAGGACTAGAGGTCGAGAGAGAGAGAGAGACAGAGAGAGAGCGTGAGCAAGATATATATATATATATATATATATATATATAGATTTTGAGTTTATGTTGGTTGCATACCAACACCTCAGTATGCAGGCTGGAGCACTCGACGAAGTACGCAGGTTGGTTTGGTTATTCCGGAGTAGTGTAAAATAAAGTTAAATAAAAGTCAAATGATTAAAATTTAGCTTCGTTTATTACTGCTATATATATTTCAGTGACAGCCATCTTTGGCTGTGACCTCTTCAGGCAGTTTGAATTAGTATGGTATAGACAAGTACATATGTTGTTTAGGTGTATGATATTGTCAATACTCTGATATGCCCAGTTCCTTGCTGGGTTGTTAATTCACTGGGGAACTGGAGTCATATGAATTCAAACAAACGAATTTTCGTGTCACAGGTCCCCTTCTCCTCTCATTGGTCAGTTATTAGTGTTGTCATTGTTGGAGTTAGCTTAAAAATTGATAAAATGGTAGAAGGGACAAGGTGTTGAAGGAACAAAATATCAAAAAATGTGTCAAACTTCCCATTGTTCAGTTCTGAGAGCATTCCTCAGTCAGAAGTCTATAGAATTCTTTCTGGGGTGAGGCTCCCTGTAGTGTTTATGCCTGCTATTGTTCAGTACATTTGACCCCCACCATTATTTTGGTACTGTTGTTGTTGTAGTGGTCAGCTTATATCTTGCTGCTGCTAACAATTTAGAAGTATTCAGTTTGTGTTTTCTCTTCATCCCACCCGCCACCATCGTAGTGGTGGTGGCGGGGGGGGGGGGGTTATTTCATGTATATGAAGAAATATAAGGCAATAAATGAAGAAAACAGAAGATAAATAAATAATATAATAAAATAATTAATATAATTTGTGTAATTTGAAAATAAATAAATAAATAGAGAATAAAGAATAAAGAGTAAATGAGAGATTGGTGAAAAAGTAATGATAATGTATATGGAGAAGTGAGAAATAATGTAGGATAAAGTGTGTGTGTGTGTGTGCTATAACCAATCTCAAGGTCAGAATATGTTGGATAGATTGGTATGATACAAGATGTTAAGATGAGATATTCAATGTGTTTGTGTTATAATCTATCTCAACTTAAAATAAATATAAGGTTATACAGTGAAGAGGGCAGAAAACAAATAACAAATTAATATAGAGAAATCAAGATTTAAGATTGGAACTTTAAAGTCAGAAATCTGGTAAATTAAAAGTGTTTGTGTTATAGATGTTGGCCAGATTATTATGGCTGTGTCCGATTCAGTCTCTAGGCTATCATGGTGTCTGCTCCTCCTTCAAGCTATATGGAAAATTACAACACCCTAGGTTGTGAACTCCCCTCAAGCCATAGGGAACAACCCAGGCGGAGCAGACACCATGATAGCCTAGAGACTGAATCGGACACAGCCATAATAATCTGGCCAACATCTATAACACAAACACTTTTAATTTACCAGATTTCTGACTTTAAAGTTCCAATCTTAAATCTTGATTTCTCTATATTAATTTGTTATTTGTTTTCTGCCCTCTTCACTGTATAACCTTATATTTATTTTAAGTTGAGATAGATTATAACACAAACACATTGAATATCTCATCTTAACATCTTGTATCATACCAATCTATCCAACATATTCTGACCTTGAGATTGGTTATAGCACACACACACACACACTTTATCCTACATTATTTCTCACTTCTCCATATACATTATCATTACTTTTTCACCAATCTCTCATTTACTCTTTATTCTTTATTCTCTATTTATTTATTTATTTTCAAATTACACAAATTATATTAATTATTTTATTATATTATTTATTTATCTTCTGTTTTCTTCATTTATTGCCTTATATTTCTTCATATACATGAAATAACCCCCCCCCCGCCACCACCACTACGATGGTGGCGGGTGGGATGAAGAGAAAACACAAACTGAATACTTCTAAATTGTTAGCAGCAGCAAGATATAAGCTGACCACTACAACAACAACAGTACCAAAATAATGGTGGGGGTCAAATGTACTGAACAATAGCAGGCATAAACACTACAGGGAGCCTCACCCCAGAAAGAATTCTATAGACTTCTGACTGAGGAATGCTCTCAGAACTGAACAATGGGAAGTTTGACACATTTTTTGATATTTTGTTCCTTCAACACCTTGTCCCTTCTACCATTTTATCAATTTTTAAGCTAACTCCAACAATGACAACACTAATAACTGACCAATGAGAGGAGAAGGGGACCTGTGACACGAAAATTCGTTTGTTTGAATTCATATGACTCCAGTTCCCCAGTGAATTAACAACCCAGCAAGGAACTGGGCATATCAGAGTATTGACAATATCATACACCTAAACAACATATGTACTTGTCTATACCATACTAATTCAAACTGCCTGAAGAGGTCACAGCCAAAGATGGCTGTCACTGAAATATATATAGCAGTAATAAACGAAGCTAAATTTTAATCATTTGACTTTTATTTAACTTTATTTTATATATATATATATATATATATATATATATATATATATAGAGAGAGAGAGAGAGATAATATATTTGCTGATCACGTTTATAAGCGTTCTATAAACAGGATTCTCAAAGTTGTTAAATTGAAATAAAGTTCGATGAAAATAAAATGCCTTAAGCACATTATTTTTAACACGCAAAAATCATATTGAAAAGAAAAAAAAGAATAATTCTAAGATGATACTGGGGAACAAAAACGATCACATTCTTCGTGTGTCACGAGTGAAATATTTTAAAGATCCGTATATTTATTGTATTTATTAAAATTTTATGTAAACGACGTAACATTAGTTTAAAATAAAATGTACCTTGGTTGGAGAAGAACAAACCAGCTCTTACCAATGTGGCATTCACAAGCAGATAGACTAAGCTCATATTCTGAATAGTTGTAAACATATTTCTGCTGCTCCGACCAAATATATACTGTTAGCATAGCTTTGCAGTATAGAGCCTTTTGCGTTCTGAGTTCAAATCCCACCGAAGTTAGCTTTGCCTTTCATCCTTACGGGGTCGATAAAATAAAGCAACAGTAGGTCAATTTAATCGCCACAACAGTGGTCAATTTAATCGCCACAAAAAAAAAAAAATGCTGGCCTTGTGCCAAATGTAGAAAGCATTATCAGGACATCTCTCTAAAGGAATTACTTGTTACACCAAAATTGATATAACATATAAATTGATTTCCAGATCTTTAATTATAAAAATAATACATTTAATGTAAAATATTATTATTTTATCCAGAGATTATTCTAACTGCAGAAGGTAGTATCATACGAAACTAAATCTGGTAGGAAAAATCTGATTCCCAATTTATATTCAGCATTCAAAAGTACATTTATAACACTTGTGACAACATTGTTGTTGTTCAGTGTAATAAAAAAGATTCGAATGAGCATGAACAGCAGATGAAATTGAAGGGAAATAAGGTGGATGTCTTCGTTCTAAACTTGAATGAACTTTTAAATGCTCAATTTTGCTGCTGAATGTCTGTTAATCTCAGTTTTGTGACCTTTCCGTCTCTATTCAATATCTGATACTGAAGTGACTGCTGGTGACAAGTCAATAGAATATATAAAAAATCTTCGAATAAAAGGTTCTCTAGGGCCAACCATAATTCTATCCTTATCGTTGTATGAATGACAACGTGTTTAAATTTGTCTTATTCTCTACTGTCATCATGCTGAATATCCATTTAGCCATTTTCTGAATACTATTTAGTCATCCGATAGTAGTAGCCTATACTTTACCAATTCTATTTACCGACTGTCTTCACTTGATGATTGTAAAATAAATATAAATATCATTGTTTATCTCCAGCTCCTTGCGCTTATGTTCAGGCGAGAAATGATCTCTGAAGTTATTAAGTATACAAACAATTTTAGATGAAGGAAATAAAAGTTCCTCAGATTAACATTAGTTTTTTTTTATGTTGCTACTCTCTCCCCCTCTCTCTCTCTCTCTCTCTCACACATACATACATACACACACCCAAACATATGTATAGTAGATCACACAGCTCATACACATATACACAGAGCTATAATCATACAAAAACCAGTTGATTGGCTACTAAACCAACATCGCTTGATGTCACGTCACCTTTTCCCTCGTCACGCAGTTGCAAAACTAAAATTTCAGCATGCAACAGACATCTCTATCGGTCCAATTAAACGTCAGCCCCAATACAACTCTCCCACCAGTCGTTAACCTTTCTCGGATGGAGTGGGTGTCCCTTAATCGGCCACGCAGAGGGGTCGGCCGATTCAATGCAACCATGAATCACTGGTGGTTTCAGCCATCAGCTGCTTGCCAGTGTGGCTTGCTAGAACAGACTGCAGACACATACTGAGTGAGTGCCCGGATCTCCTCCCACCTGAGCTTGTGGACCTCACGCACAATAATCCCACTACCGTGAGCTGGTTGCAGTGTCTGTGGAATGCCACGTGATTGCTGTCTCACACGAAAGAAAGAAAGACACAAAAACACTACCGCACATGTACATGCACACACAAATGACATACACACATTTCATATATATTTAATATAAACTTGTTAATGGCATGTCACCACTAAACCACAAACATTATAATGTAGACGATATTGCATAACACTCCTCTTTAACGTAATTTTAGATTTGTCCTACCTCTATACACAGAGACCTCAATAATATCATTCAATGGTTACGTCTCTTTTAACAACAGGACAAAACATTAAACATATAAAGTAAACAATCTTTATGCCGCACCATCTCTACATCTGAACATACTCAATTCGAACCCTGAACTGTCCACACAGATACCAAATATCTCCAATCTATTTTAATGTCTTATGGCGCTTCCATATGTATAATATTATTCAAATTCTTTCCCAAAGCCAACTAAGTTTTCTGTTTAAGACATGAAAAAAACAAAAATCTTGATACATTCTTGACTCTCTACAAAGTTCAGTTAAGATCCACATTATTTAGGGCTCACAATCTACGGAAATACAGTTACATATGAATGTGATTCAATAACAAAGATTCACCTACTAACACGCTTCACTACTGATTCATAGATGCACTGTTACAGACGAACTTTGTAACTGTTTCTACTGCACGATAATAACCGATGTTTCTCTGAATTACAAGACTCACCCTTCACACACGTCTTCCGATTTCTGCCTTCCTACTCTATTTCCCCCAAATAATTCCTGCACAGAATTACAATCCTTACCTACCCCCGGTCGTACATATGGATTTTCAGTCTAAACATTAATCTCATCGATATCACCCATTTAGGAAAACAAGCAAATATTAAAGGTGGTGTCCCCCCCCCTCCCAGCCTCTGATAAATCTATTTAAAATATCGTTGCTGAGAGTAATTAGTTGCTTAAATAATTTACTATGATTATTTTGAAGAAATTGTAACAATAATGCAATCACCTAGTGTAATATTTAATCGAACTTTATTACTTCAGACTAAAGAAACGAGTTATTACTATAAAATATGATTGGATGTAATATTTGCCAATTCAAAAAATAGTTATAATGTATATTTTATTAACTTCAGAAGGTGATTACAACATAATATAGCTTTCTGTCGAGATTAAAATAAGAATCTAAGATAGCAGAATACCGAACTAATTACATAGTACGGTATTAGATTTCTGTTTGAAGCCAATCTGCACTACATGATAGTATGTCTGAGAAAGATACAAACTTTAGAACGCTCTGCTAAAATAGATTTGTTATTAGAACGTCGGGTAGGAGGCTTTGCATTATTCATTCCGACTATCTCCGCCCTCAGTTCAAATCCCGCCGAGGTTAGCTTTGTCTTTTATCCTTAATGGGTTGATAAAATAAAGCACGAATGAGGTCGATTTAATCAATTTTCGCTTCCCCTAAAATTGCTGGCCTTATGCCTAAATCAGAAACCATTATTATTATTAATAATTGTTTCTACTTTTGGCACAAGGCCAGCAATTATATCAGTGCATTACTGGTACTTTATTTTATCGACCCCGTAAGGATGAAAGGCAGAGTTAACCTCGGCAGGATTATTATTATTAATAATTGATTGGCAGTATCGGTTACATCCCTTTACGGACTGAGTTCAAATCCCGCCGAGGTTAACTTTGCCTTTCATCCTTACGGGGTCGATAAAATAAAGTACCAGTAATACACTGGATTAATTGCTGGCCTTGTGCCAAAAGTAGAAACAATTATTATTCTTAATAATGTTATGTACATTACATCTCTGATGTTGGAAAATTAGAAGATGACAAAGAAAATCAATGAAGGAGAGAGAAAGTGAGAAAAATGGACAGTATAAGAGAATGAACAAAGAGGGAGAGGGATGCCGTAAAACAACTGTAAGAAGGACATAACAGTAAAAGACATATGTATGCTATAATTATTAGGACAATGGGATTGATGAGTTAATATCTGTATACAACAACTTTGTTTACATGTTTTTAAAACATGTTTGAACGATATTCTACTGAAGTGTGTCTCTATGAACCCAGTGAGTCAAGCCTGCCAAGTGGAGACGACTCTAAAAGACTCTGGTGGATCTTCACCTGAGTTGTTCTTGGAGACCCACGACCGTGCAACTTTCAGGGAGCAAGCAACCGCTAAATCACCGTGTTCAGTATTTAAAGCAACAATTACAGCTTGCCTTTTCATTTACTGAGTTAGCTTAATGCCTGTCATCATTTATCTGAAAAGAAATGGTAACCAGAACAAGTTAGAAACAGTTAGAGCTATTAAAAATGTATACGATATGGATTATTTTATATGAAAAAATATTTCGATTTGTTTCATCCCTGTTGAAACTATGTATTCTATCTACATGAAAGTGGATAGGTATGAATGTCAATGTACACTTCTTTCTTTCTTTCTTTGTTTCTTTGTTTGTTTCTTTCTTTCTTCCTTCCCCAATTTTTCCTTTCTTTCTTTATTTTAAATTTATCTAATCTAATTGAACTTTATCATATGCCAGTTGAACCAAATATATTTATTTGATTACAATATCGATCGTTATTTCAAATTTTATATTATAAAACTTCAAATTCAAATGTCAATAATGTTTAAAAATATGGAAATTTTGAAAGCTTTCTATGTCATATAATTCATATATTATTAGAATTCTTTGGTTATAACCGTTCGTACGTGAAAAACATTGATTTGTATTTTATAGCTTTGTGACATTTAAATGTTTATGGTTCTTATTGATGAAATTCGTTATATAAAGCAGGTTCTAAATAACTAAAAGTAAAAGTTAAAATCTTCTAACCTGAATATTGAGTTTGTTTCCCTATAATTATAGCAAAAATATACTGCACATATTGCAAAATATGTCACAGTGTTTGTGTATGTGAATGTGTGTATTTGTGTGTCTATGTTCATGCGTGTGCATGTGTGCGTGCGCGTATATGAGTGTGTGTCCACCCCCGCGTATATGTGTATGTGCATATGTGTATGTGTGTATGTGTCTTTGCGCATGTATGTGTGTGTATGTGTGTATGTGTCTTTGTGCATGTGTTTACATTTTCTGACATCGTACATTTTTTTTTTTTTACAAAAACGTTAACTTCGCTTTTCAATAATTAGAGTTCAACAAAATAAGTATATAACTGGAATGAATATTCGTACGTCAACCAAACAGAAAGTACACATATATAACACACCCTACATACGTACGTATACTCACACAAACGCAAAAGTCCCGTATGTAGGGTGTGTGTATATGTGTACTTTGTGTTTTGGTTGACGTACGTCTGCGAACATATGTCTTTACATGTGGCTGTGTGTGCGCGCGCGTTGTATACGTATTTATGTGTGTATATTTATATACGTTTATTTAATTATGTATACAAGCACACACACACACACATATGTATATATATATATATATATATATATATGTAGGAGGTGAGTTTTATTGTAGTACAATAAAGCAATGCAGATATCGGATAAGAAGCACTCTACAGTTTGTAGGACTGGAGTATACATAATATATAAGAACAAAAGATGGTTAAAAGAGTTCCATGTATTTTATTATGCGCATTTCAAAAACAAATATCATCATATGTTGATTTAAAACTGCACTATTCACAAGTGTTTTTTAACCTTCATATCATGTCTTCCTATTTTATCTGATGAAAACACAAATATTATTGCATGATGATATTTGTTTTTGAAATGCGCATAATAAAATACATGGAACTCTTTTAACCATCTTTTGATCTTATATATATTATATATATATATATATATATATATATATATATATATATATATATATATGTTTTTATTTATTTTTTCATGTGTATTTGGTGTATACGTTCGTATGTGTGCGGCACAGGCGTTGTCTGGGTTCTGTATGTGCGTGTGTATGTGTTTTTCTTTGTGTGTACGTGCTTGTATTTGCATACCCATGGGGAGTGGTTTCGCGTATGCTTGTGTATGTACGTATATGGATGTGTGTATGTATATAAATGATTTCAATAACCTCTGTATTTTATTTACTTTATTCTTAACTCTGAAGCCGAGAATCATTCGGTTTCCTAAATAGAATTTTAGTCTACGACTTCAGTTATACGTGGTTTTGTCTTTGCGTGTAATTGTTTTCATTGCTCCACATAATGACGTATTATCGTTTTTTCCGTTCATTGCCAGAGAACGTCTCCATGAACCACCTAATAGAATATTAGTCTACGACTTCATTTATACGATAAACGTGGTTTTGTCTTCGCGTTTTTTCACTGCACCAAATAATGACGCATTATCTTCGTTTTTTTCCCGTTCTTTGCCAGGGAACGTTTCCACGAACCAAAGTATCGTCTTCCTGTCTTCTTTCGGTTGCAACGGTTTTTGAAATATTTACTTCTGCGTTCACAGATTGACTTTTTTAGTTTCAGAAGAACCCGTTAAGGGTGAAAGCAGCGATTCTTTGCTTAAACTTTAATCTGTTATTTTAATAAATATTTACTCTACGGTTCTTATATATCTGATATATATTTATCCTTATCGAGCCCTCTTTGGATTTTAGTCTTCAAATTTATTATTATTACTATATATATATATATACAGATGTCCCCAAAAATGTATACACGCTTCATCAGCATTCTAATAAATATTGCTTTTACAGGTAATCAAAGTATGTATACAATATTTGGGACACCCTTTATATATATATATATATATATATATATATATATATATATATATATATATATATATATATGCGCATCACTGGAACTTACTCTCTGTTGACTATTGTCAGTGTGTGTGTATGTGCGCTTTATTGTGTGGTGCGCGTATGTGTATGCGCGTTATTGTGTGATGTATGTGTATGCGTGTATGTATGTATTATCGTATAGTGTGAATGTGCGCCTGCAATATTCTATGATCTGTGTATGTGTACATTATTGTATGCACAAACATTGCAGCAGGCTTTCTGTCAAACGCCACTCCATTGTGTTTTCTGTACAACATTGTCTTTCATAGAAATATAATATGCTATGCATCCCGGCTATATAATAATTCAAGATGGCGGAGTAAATAGGCTATTTCAATATCTGGCCATGCATGATTATTTGATGTTCTTATGACAGAGTGGTAACTCTTTCCAGAATATGAGAACCGTCTCATATTACAGATTAGAATCTATTGGATGCGGACAGTAACTTGGAATGTGATGGCTTCTCTTAATCATGCGAACATGCACAGGATATTAACACACACGAGCACACACGCTCACACACACATACATAATTATATACATTGGACGGATAGGTGTCCTCATCTTGTTTTGCTGTTAATACAACGTTTCGGCTGATGTACTCTCCAGCCTTCATCAGGTGTCCCAGTGATGTTGTTATTAACGTTTGTTCAGGTTACTGCCTAGAATTGTACTCGGAATCTTGAGGTTAGTAGCCCGCTTTTTAATCACCTTTTCTTTCTTCTTCTCGTGAATTTTTTGTTTTCTCGAGAAGAAGAAAAAAAAGTGGCTACACTTAAAAAGCGGGCTACAACCTCAAGATTCCGAGTACAACTCTAGGCAGTGACCTGAACAAACGCTAATAATAACAACACCTGATGAAGACTGGAGAGTATATCAACCGAAACGTTGTGTTAACAACAAAACAAGATGAGGACAACTATCCGTCCAATGTATATAATGTAAATAATTACTCGTCTCAAAAATATAGAACAGTATATAAATAATTGTTTCTACTTTTGGCACAAGGCCAGCAATTATTCCAGTGTATTACTGGTACTTTATCGACCCCGTAATGCTGAAAGGCAAAGTTAACCTCGGCGGGATTTGAACTCAAACCATAAAGGGCCGTAACTCTTTGCTGCAAAGCATGGCGTCCGACCCTCTACCGATACTGCCAATCCACCGCATAAATAATGTATTAAACTATTGAAAATACAGCATATTATTTACGTTACTTAGACGATGCACTATATTTGCCATATAGGAAATAGCTTCGAACTGTTTGGTTTTTCAAGTATGGTGGAACGTCTGGAAAACTGAGTTGTTCTATATTCAGCGAAATAAATGTAAAGCGGATGCCGCACATTCAGTAATTTAACAAATTATATATTTTTTAAACACTTATCACTGGTAGCGGGTACCCCAATTCGACAGTCAATTATATAATAATAAGAATAATAATGATTTCTGATTTAGGCACAAGGCCAGCAATTTGAAGGGCGGGGAAGTCTATTAAATCGACCCCAGTGTATTTCTGGTGTTTTATTTATCGACCCCGTAAGGATAAAAGGCAAAGCTAACCTCGGCGGGATTTGAACTCAGAATGTAAAGGACCATAGCTCTATGCAACGAAGCATGGTGTCTGGCGCTCTACCGATACTGCCAATTCACTACCCGTGTTTCATTTATTGGCGACAAGGGCCGACATATAGAGTACAATACAGAGACAGGGACAGTGCGGCTTTTACATAAATAAACGTGTAAACAATATAAATAACAATGTCAAAATAACAAGAAAAATACAACAATGAAAATTCCCCAATAAGGGGTTATAACCATCCAGAGGCGAATCAGGTACCCAACCAATCCTGAACTACCCGACATTCACCCATCTTTTAGCAAATGAACTGGGGTGGGGGGTAACATTTCTCTCTCCACCCTCACCTTCCTTTCCAAGTGAAAATTGAAAAACTTTATGAGCGATTGGCCGAAGAGAAAAGTGGCTGTCTTCAGCCCTTTCAACCTGGTCCACCACACAACCTCTTTCCCTACCTCTACCAGACAGAGGAAAATTGCCTGTCCTCCCCGGTCAAAAGAAGGCGACGAGGCTATCTTTACTATAGACTCGGTCGATAGTCGGATCCGTTCTACACGCGACGACAGCTGTTTGACATTTCTCCACAAGTCAGCAATGCACGGACAATGGACGAGTGCGTGCAGAACAGTTTCGTCGTTCTGCGTGCATCTCGAGCAGGTCCGGCTGATAGCACTTCTGTGCCTGTAGTGTTTATCTTGAACCGGCAGTGCCCCCCTGTATCACTGCTAAACGAGGTATTTCTGGAAGTTATCCAGTCACCGACTCGAAAGTCCTCCAGAACAGCCTCGTCAGTTCGACTTAGTCGACGTCAAGAGCCTCTCCGAGTGCGTCGTCGTACTTGCCCACCACTAATCCTCTTAGAACTCGAGAGTGAAAGTTCCACTGACCATATTGTCCGCCTGGTAGAGGGCAGTGAGCACCAGACAACATTCCAGATACCAGGTGCCCAGTCCCGGTTTCTTCTTGACACAGGACTGCAGCTCAGTCAAAAAGACGAGCTATGGAAAGGCTCGTCTCACAAACGGCGATCACACATATTCACCATTTAGGCAGAATACCTACAGTTCTGCTGATAGATGCAGTAGAACTTTTCAAGGAGATCCTACTCTGAGGAATGGCATGTTGGTAGGCTAAAAGAAAGAGGAAAAGTTTACTTACCTCGTAGGGGCTTGTAGATGTCGGGTGTTTCAACCTCCATGGTTGGTGGGGTTTCCACTGGGAACCCCTTTAAAAGCCTTCTCGTGGTTTCACATTAGGGGTTCCCATGTAGTCGGAGAAGCTCTCCGTAATATTTTTGTAGGTGTTTATTGACATCCGTACCATCAGCAGTGTTTGGGGCACTTGGAAGGTGCAGGAGCTAAAAATCTTCCCCTCTTTCTCAATGTCTTGATTTCGTGTTACAAAGACCATAAGTCTTTTGTTGGCCTTTCTTAGTTAAATGAATTTGGGTATTTCTGTCGTTGTTCGTGTCTGCGTGTGTTTTCTTTTGGGGGGCATGATATGTGGTTGCGTCGGTGTTGTTGTTGGTGGCTGTGCTTTTGTTGACGGCTGTAGTGTTGGTGTTATAGGTGTGTCTGTGTTTGTTATGGGTGTATTTAGTGTGGTTGTTGGTGTGTGTGAAGATGAACTGTTTTTTTTTTGTGTTTTCATTTTTGTTATTTTTGCTTTTTGGATTTCCCCCTCATCTTCCCTTGAGTATGGTGCTTGGGGACTCTGTGTCAGAGGGGAGTGGTCGTGTGTTTACGGAAGTGTAACAATTGGTCTATGTCTGTGTGTTTGAAAGAAGAGGAGATGGAGAGCTTGTTTGGACGACTCCATGGGTGCTTTTAAAGGTCCTTGTCGGTGTTGTTGCTGGTGGTGCTGTTTCCTTTACTGTTGCTGCTGCTGCTTGCTGCTGGTGTTGTATTTTGTCCCAGCACCGGTCTTGGCAGTAACGGAGGTTTGTAGCCGCCTGTAGTCTTCAGCAGGGGGCAAAAGGCTTGCAGGTGTCTTGCATCACCACAAACAAAACAGTGCAACGGGCTTTTCGAGATTTTACTGAAATGCATCTATATTTCAGTATTCTCATCTTCTTTGCTGCCATCACCTCTGCCGGGACGTTTAAGTTGGCCCTGGTCTTTTCTCTAGTTATAAATATTTCCGCCTGGGCCAAACGTTCATTTTTTTTCTGTTAAATCTGTGGAGCTGGATCGAGGGGACGGCAAAAGGCCAGATGGCATGACCATCTTCCCGTTCCGCGGTGGCAAACCCCTCGTCTGGGATGCCACTTGCACCGACACTTTCTGCAGCCGCAACCTGGTGCAGTCTGCAACTGACCCAGGTTCTGCTGCACGTTGGGCTGAGGGGGCCAAACTCCTCAAATACCGGTCGCTCTCCGATAGGTTTGCGGTCGTTCCCCTGGCAGTGGAAACTTCTGGTGTCCTCGGCCCCAGGGCTACCTCCTTACTCTCCACCATAAGCGCTGAGCTGGCCAGCCACAGGTATGAGCCCCGCGAGTTGGAGTGGCTTTTCCAGCGCGTCTCCCTTGCCGTCCTCCGGGGAAACGCCTTCTCCATTCTGTCCGCCGGGGCTGTGGGTGGGCCCGATCGCGTACCAATACATTAGTTAAATACCATTCTTTCATCTGATACAACAATAAAGTTTCTTCTCCCTATGAAATATTAAAATTATACCACTGACTCTTTGCCGCTGTGGTTGAGAAGGTCATCCTGTTCATGTTGTTGTTGCTGCTGTTGTTGTTCTTTTTAGTGCTGCTGTTTTGCTGCTTTTCATTGTTGCTGATAGTGTTGTCGTTGTTCATGTTGTTGTTGGTGTTGTCATTGTTGCTATTGTTGTTGGTGTTGTTGTCGTTTTTGCTGCGGTTGTTGGTGTTGCTATTGTCGTTGTTTTGTTGTTGGTGCTGCTGTTGGCGATACTGCCCAATGAGGCGCTGTTGTTTGCAATAGGTGTGGGAGGGGCGATGTTACCCCGCTCGACGTTTAACTCGCTATGACTTGACAACTGACGGGAGCGATTCTAGCACTCTAACTACTCGGGCTGATAAATCTTTCCATATAAAAATGCAGTTATGAATAATTCTTTGATAGCCGCTAAAATTGCATCTAGTTTTTCTTTCTTCTCCACCTCAGAAGTAAATTTCAATTAAATTCTCGTACGGCAATTCAATTCATGTATCTTTAACCTAATATATATTGTTTTACTCTCCTTCCTCTTGTTCAGCTTATCTTTCTGACCTTTTCCTTTTTTCTCTTTGGCACTATCACAGACACATACATACACAAATATACACATACTGATACATGCATGCCTTCACACAAACACAATATACATATCGCTAATCGCTTGAAGTTGAGTCACTCGATCTCCAATACATTATTTACCTCTGATCAACATGGATTTGGAAGAGTTGATTCAGCTATGCCATTATATATTCATCAAAGGTCAGCTAATGAAATAAAACCAGCAGGAGAGGATGTTTACAGCCACCTTCTCAAACACCTTTATCTTGCAACCTCACCATTTTCTGAGTGTCTGTATGTGTGTGTGTTTATGTGTGTGTGTGTGTGTACGTGTGTGTGTATGTATGCTTTAATTCCTCCGGACCTTCATCATCATCAACACGCATTAACACCACACCCGACACCCCAAACACATCCAAATCTCTCTTATATATAGTCACACATTTCAACACAACCTGATCTCAGTTTGTCAATCGCCACGGACGAGTTAACCAGGAATCTACAAATTCTTCCCACCGAAGTTAACAAAGAACTTACTAGATTTACCAACTCATAATATTATAATATAAAATTAAATAAAAATTTTTTAAGAATACAAGTGAAGTCATTCTTTTCCTTTTTTTCAAATATACCTAACTGTACAAAGGATCTCACCTATTTCCCAATATATATATATATACTAGCCGAATTACCAGCGCTTTGCTGCGTTTCACACATTTTTTTTTGTAAGAAAATGATGATTGATTTTAAATTAGTGATATAATTTATGGAGAAAAACTCTGCATTTCAATATTACTCAATGTAAAATGTAATGCATGAAAAATTGGAAAACATTATTTTTTGTAATAAGGGCGGTGGATTGGCAGTATCGGTAGAGGGTCGGACGCCATGCTTTCCAGCATAGTTACGTCCCTTTACCATCTGAGTTCAAATCCCGCCGAGATTGACTTTGCCTTTCATCCTTACGGGGTCGATAAAATAAAGTACCAGTAATGCACTGGTAATTGCTGGCCTTGTGCCTAAAGTAGAAACAATTATTTTTTGTAATATATCAAATCAAAATTAGATTATCAAATCTTATTCTTATTTTGTTTCTTGTAAATATTGTTTTCAAAATATCAGTTCAAAACTTTTGTGAATAGGCATCATAACTTGTCATTTACCTATGGTTTAAATTCCATAAAAATCGAAGGGAAAAAATCTCCAGCGGGGGCTATAAAATTGAGGCCTGTTTGCATAATTGCAAACGAATCGAATGTCATTATTAATATTCGAAGGGCGGTGGATTGGCAGTATCAGTAGAGGGTCGGACACCATTCTGTGTAGCAAAGAGTTACGGCCCTTTATGGTCTGAGTTCAAATCCCGCCGAGATTAACTTTGCCTTTCATCCTTACGGGGTCGATAAAATAAAGTACCAGTAATACACTTGGATAATTGCTGGCCTTGTGCCAAACGTAGAAACAATTATTAATATTCGAAAAACTCAGATTATATTTATTGTATTCAGCCATGTAGAACGAAATTTTTTTTTATTTGAATTTGGCAAAGCAGGTCATTTATCGCTCTTATACAGGAAACTGACTGGCCAGTCTGCTGATATACAAATCTGGCTGATCAGTGGATCTACTAATATGAAGATCTGACTGATCAGCCAGTCTGCTAATATGCAAATCAGGCCGATCAGTCACTGTGTATTTTTGAAAAGAGCATATATTTTCACTAGCTCTGACAGTTTGGCAGGTGAACAGTGATGAAGGATGATACCAGAAACATTAGAGTTCGCATGCCAACACAAGAGCAAGAATGAAGGGTTCATTCTATTGACATGGCTATAAAATTGAGGTTTGTTTGCATAATTGCAAACGAATCGAATGTTATTATTAATATTCGAAACACTCAGATTACATTTATATATATATATATATATATATATATATATATATATATATATATATATATATATATATATAAGTATATATACGTACATACATATATGTATACAGACGTACAGTAGTATGTATATACATACATACATGCACACATATATATATGTACGTATGGGTTTACGAACATTTACCGAACGGTTTGTTTGTAAACGATTTCATTTTTTCCATTTATCGTTTTCGGTACACCCGGCGAACTAACTCACTCGATATGCAAATTAGGCTGCTCAGCCGTTAATATGCATAAGGAAAGTATATACTTTCAAACGTTCAAACGACTGACAGGAAGGTATACGGTGCTGATGATAGCTAATAAGCTAGAAACTAGTTCATCGTTCCTTTGTCAGTGTTGAACAAAAGGGCAACGATTGTTGCCGAACACTGTACGGCTAATAATTCGGACTGTTTGTTTACAAA
>OZ024745.1:84304236-84321736 GCA_964016885.1 Eledone cirrhosa | reverse complement strand
CATTCTCGTGTAGCACCCATCCACCATCTGAGTGAGTTTCTTGGTCAGTGTCCAAGTCTCAGACCCATACAGCAGCACAGACTCCACTACAGCAATGAAGAGGCGGATTTTCAGGTCTCTACGAAGGTCCGACTTCCACACCGATCTCAAGCTGTGGCACGCCGCCCAGGCCTTGCTCTTCCTCTCAACCACATCATCTTCCGTATTCCCAATCTTTGCTCCCAAATACAGGAAGTCCTCAACCAATTCCAGCTTCTTCCCGCCTACATTAGTGATCCCTTCTGGCTTCTCAACATTCTCTACCAGATATTTTGTTTTAGTCTCATTCATTCTCAGCCCCACACTCATCGACACAGTCTCAACCTCCCGCATCAAATCCTCTGCCTCCTTCACTGTATTTGTCACCAAAACTATGTCGTCGGCAAATTCAGCATCCGATACCTTTTTCGCCCTAACTCTCCTGCTCTGAGCCGGTGCTACAGTAAACCCAGAGTCCTCGTGTTTCTCCAGTGCAAGGCGCTTACAATAGTCCACTACGATGATAAAAGGGTAGGGAGCCAATGTTTCTCCCTGGAGCACTCCAGCCAGTATCTCAAAGAACTCTTTTATCCCATCAGGTGTAATGACTTGGGCTTTGGTGTTGGTGTAGAGCAGTGATATCAGGTCCACTATCTTCTTGGGGATTCCATAAGCCTGTAAGATCTTCATCAGGCAGTAACGGTCCACAGAATCAAAGGCCTTCATAAAGTCAATTAAAACCATGACCGCAGGAAGGCACTTTGCTCTAGCTCACTCTAATATCCTCCTCAGCATCAGGATGTGACTGGTGGTTGATCTACCCTCTCTGAAGCCGTTCTGGTTGTCCCTGAGCTTCTTCTCCATCTCAGGCTGGATCCTGTTAAGAATCATCCTGTTGAGGGTCTTTGCCACAGTGACGTCAGTGAGATCCTCCGGTAGTTGTTGGTGTTAGAGAGATCTCCCTTCTTTGGCACTGGGACGATGTTACTGATCCTCCACTGATTCGGGGCAACTCCTTTCTCCAGTGACCGTTACAGAACTCCAGGATGATATCATCAGAATCACACCTCTTCATCACCTCTGATGCCACTCCATCTTCTCCATGAGCCTTGCCCTCCTTGATCCTCTTCTTGGCTCTCTGAAGCTCCTCTCTGATGAAGGGCTCTGACTCAACATCCAGTTCCTCAAACAGCCGCCTGATCTCCCCAGTGCTCTGGGCTGTGGAGGGTGGCTCTCCTAGTAGGGTCCTAAAATGGTCTAGCCATTTCCTCTTCCTATCCTCGGGCCCCGTTCCCTGGATCTGATTCGAACATCTTCTCTTCCTCCCTGTGATCTCGTTGATGATCATCCAGCTCTCCTCACATCCAGATCTGTCAACCGCTCTCTCCACACTTCTGATCTTCTCTATCAGTGCCTTCTCTGTGACCTCAGTGTAAGCGGTACAGAGCTCTTCCCTCATCACTTCCACAGTCTCCATCCTCTCCTCCGTAGGATCAGCATAGAATTGGTCCCTGGCAGCTTTCAGGTGTTCTCTGGCTGCACACACTTTTGGGTTTGCAGAGCTGACGTGCTTCCCTTTGTTCTTTTTCCTCGGCACCAGGGTTTCACTTGCTTCCGCCACTGCATTGGTGAAGTGCCCGTACCTCCTCGTCACACTCTCCTCAGTCCATCCAATCTCTCTCTCCTCTGACTCTCCACAGAGCACTAAACCTGTTTCTTACTTCCACTGTGAACCTCTCCTGTAGCTTATCATCTTCCTTGAAAGCTCCCCAGTCATAGATTGTTCTCCGGGGCCGAGCCTTGCTTTTTCTTAAGCTCACCCGGACCTCACTCATAACAAGCCGGTGGTCACTACCAAGTGTACTGAAATGGTTCCGTGTTCAGAAGACTATTCCGCCACTTTTTCCTCACCAGAATGAAATCAATCTGGGACTTGGACAGGTGCATATCTGAGATGTAGGTCCACATCTTCCCCAGATGGGACTTCAATGCACATCTGAGTAAGGAGGGCAGTGAAGATCCTTGCTGGTACTTCCATAACAACACCAACCGAAATGGAAGACTACTGAGAGACACCCTGCTGGAGGCGAACTTGATGGCGACCAACCTAAGGTTTAGGAAGATATATATATATATATATATATATATATATATATATATATATATATATATATATATATATATATATATGTACATACATACGCACACATATATGTCGTTTTTGTTAGACTATTATGCGTTCCAAAGGAACAGCGTGATTGTGAAAGTAACACGCAAATAGCTCAGCATTGAACAGGTACGTAGTTCTCGGGGAGATTCAATATGACACTATGTGAGAAAGATGGTCCTTTGAATTACAGGCAAGGCTCATTTTTACCAGCTGAGTTGAATGAAACAACGTGAAACGGATTTACGATCTTGCACTCGTGAGATCAATACCTTAACCACTAATTGCCTTCTGAACACGTACTCACACACACGCACGTGTGCGTACATATGCACTCATACTCACACACTCACACACACACATACACGCATGCATACACACATAAACACATACACACATACACGCATACATACATTCATACGTACATTCGTATATATATATATATATATATATATATATATATATATGTAAGTATGTATGTATACGTACATACATATATGTATACAGACGTACAGTAGCATGCATATATATATATATATATATATATATATATATATATATATATATATATATATATATATATATATATATACACATATGCATACAGGTACACATACATATATGCACGCATCGGTTTAGCCGACGTTTATTATAACGTCGCTTTTTTCGTTTGTTTGTCAACAAACCGAACAGCCTGAATTTATGCCATACGGTGTTAAGGCAACCACGTCACCTTTTTGTTCAACACTGACACAGGAACGATGTACTAGTTTCAAGCTTGTTAGCTATCATCAGCACCGTTTACCCATCTGCCAGATAGTTGAACGATTTAACTCACTCAATATGCAAATTAGGCTGCTCAGCCGTTAATTTTCGTAAGGAAAGTATATACTTTCGAACGTTCAACTATCTGGCAGATGGGTAAACGGTGCTGATGATAGCTAACAAGCTTGAGACTAGTACATCATTCCTGTGTCAGTGTTGAACAAAAAGGTGACGTGGTTGCCTTAACACCGTATGGCATAAATTCAGGCTGTTCGGTTTGTTGACAAACAAACGAACAAAGCGACGTTATAATAAACGTCGGCTAAACCGATGCGTGCATATATGTATGTATATATATATATATATATATATATATATATATATATATATATATATATATATATATATATATATATATATATATATATATATATATATATATATATATGCATGCTACTGTACGTCTGTATACATATATGTATGTACGTATACATACATACTTACATTTAAGTAAGTGCCATACTAAGAGTGAGAAATGAAATTTCGTTTTCATTTTTTTTCAACTTATATATATATATATATATATATATATATATAAAGTTAAATAAAAAGTCAAATGTTTAAAATTTAGCTTCGTTTATTACTGCTATATATATTTCAGTGACAGCCATCTTTGGCTGTGACCTCTTCAGGCAGTCCGAATTAGTGTGGTATAGACAAGTACATTATTTTACATTACTCCGGAGTAACCAAACCAACCTGCGCATTTCGTCGAGTGCTCCAGCCTGCATACTCAAAATCTCTCACTCTCTCTATATATATATAACAGGTAAAAAGAGAATTAACATGGATAAGCGATATAATAGGGTTTATTATATATATCTTATCAGTGTTAATCCTCTTTTTACCTGTTATATCTACTCCAAGAACTACTGATCACGGAACTTTCAGGGAACTACCCTTTGAACAACCTAGCTAAGAAAGCATCTTGTTGAATCAACTACCAACGTATGCTGAAATACTCCTCGGTACAGATTACTCCAAACCTGAACTAAGGTAACCCAAAACGATATCTCGTTTACCTTTATATATATATGTATAAATGGAAAAAATGAAACGAAATTTCATTTCTCACTCTTAGTACGGCTGTTACTTAAATATAAGTATGTATACGTACATACATATATGTATACATACGTATAGTAGTATGTATATACATACATGTACACATATATATATATATATGTACGTATGGATTCACCGAACATTTATTATAATGCTCGGTTTGTTTGTAAACAAACATCCCGAATTAAGCCGTACAGTGTTTAGCAACCATCGTTGCCCTTTTGTTCAACACTGAGAAAGGAACGATGTACTAGTTTCGAGCTTATTAGCTATCGTCAGCACCGTATACCTTCCTGCTAGATGATTGAACGTCTGAAAGTATACATACTTATATTTAAGTAACAGCTGTACTAAGAGTGAGAAATGAAATTTCGTTTCATTTTTTTCATTTATCGTTTTCGGTGCGCCCGGCCGATGAACTCACTCAATATGCAAATTAGGCTGCTCAGCCGTTAATATGCATAAGGAAAGTATATACTTGCAGACGTTCAATCATCTAGCAGGAAGGTCTACGGTGTTGACGATAGCTAACAAGCTTGAAACTAGTACATCGTTCCTTTGTCAGTGTTGAACAAAAGGGCAACGATGGTTGCTAAACACTGTACGGCTTAATTCGGGGTGTTTGTTTACAAACAAACCGAGCATTATAATAAATGTTCGGTGAATCCATACGTACATATATATATGTGTGCATGTATATATATATATACTACTGTACGTCTGTATACATATATGTATGTATGTATACATACTTATATATATATACATACATATATATATATATATATATATATATATATATATATATATATATATATATATATATATATATATATATATATATACAATATTAAATAAATGGAAAACTATATTTATAAAACCATATTTATTTCATTATATATATTTCGGGGATATCATATTAACAATATGCTATGCCTTCATCAGACAAAATACAATATAAACAGTTTTATAGATAAATATATTCGACATACCGTAATAAACATCAACTTCATTTGAAGAGGTTTACTCTAGCAGTCAGAGGTTTACTCTGCTAGAGTAAACCTCTTCAAATGAAGTTGATGTTTATTACGGTATGTCGAATATATTTATCTATAAAACTGTTTATATTGTATTTTGTCTGATGAAGGCATAGCATATTGTTAATATGATATCCCCGAAATATATATAATGAAATAAATATGGTTTTATAAATATAGTTTTCCATTTATTTAATATTGTAAATATACTCCAAGTATTTGTCGAGTGCTTTTATATCAGTTATAAATATTTACTAGTTGTAACCCAACAATTTTAAATATAACTTTACATGTATATATATATATATATATTTATTTATATATATATGTCTCTGTGCGTGTATGTGTGTGTTGGGGTGAGGGGCATTTTCTATTATGTATTGTAATATTATCTAAACAGGACAGTCTGAACAGAAAAGCTATTGTATAAATTTCGAAATTTGTTTAAGTGCTGTTTAAGTGCCAAGAAATAGCGTCAGTTCTAGTTGAAAGTGAAATATTTATTATGCGTGATTAAAATTGTTCTGTTTCTTGACGTCTGATTGATTTCTTGGTCAGATAGTTAAATATTGTTCTCATGATATTTGGTATTTCTAGTTTGTGTCGTATTTGATTAAAATCTCTGAATATTGTCAATGTCATTGGAAGATTATTTGGCAGTATCGGTAGAGAGTCGGACGCCATGCTTTCTAGCATAGTTACGTCCCTTCACAGTCTGAGTTCAAATCCCACCGCGGTTAACTTTGCCTTTCATCCTTACGGGGTCGATAAAATAAAGTACCAGTAATGTACTGGGTCATTGCTGGCCTTGTGCCTAAAGTAGAAACAATTATTTTATTAGCATTAGGAAACTTGAGGAAGGGCGGTGGATTGGCAGTATCGGTAGAGCGTCGGACATTATACTTTGCAGTTTATAGTTAGAACCCTTTACGTTCTGATTTTAAATCCCGCCGAGGTTAGCTTTGCCTTTCATCCTTACGGGAGTCGATAAAATAAAGTACCAGTAACACACGGGGTTCGATTTCCACCCCCCAAATTGTTGGCTTTGTGCCTAAATCAGAAACCATTATAAAACTTGAGATGTAAGCATGCCTGTGAGGTTAAGGAGTTTGCTTTGCAACCAGGTGATTCTGGGTTCAGTATTGCTGCGTAACACCTTGAGCAATTCTCTTCTATAGCCTCGGGTTGACCAATGCCTTGAGAGTGAAATTTGGGCGATGGAAACTGAATCCGTCCATCCTATCGAAATGATCAGGTCTGCTTTTTCTCGAATAATTGATTTCTGCCCTTGCAATTTTGCTATTTCTTCTATAATTTTGCTATTTCTTCTTTAATTTTTCATTCTATTTCCTGATGAATGACTAACATCCGAAATGTTAAAACTTTTCCAACCATATTAAGCGTGTAACTAATATATTTCTTCACACCCACACATACTCTCTCTCACACACACACACACACACACACACACACACATATATATATATATATAGATGTGTGTGTGTGTATGTGAGAGAGAGAGAGAGGGCGAGAGAGAGAGAGAGAAAGCGTGAGAGGCAGAGAAAGAGAGAGAGAGAGAGAGAGAGAGAGGGGGAGGGAGAGAGAGAGAAAGCGAGAGAGAGAGAGAGAGAGAGAGAGAGAGAGAGAGAGAGAGAGAGAGAGAGAGAGAGAGAGAGAGAAGGAGGTTAATGAGTTAATTAGTTATACATGTTGAAACCTTTACTTACTGGTGCTGATAGTTCAGGATTAGAAACGATCCAATCTCTCTTTCAGCAGTTTCCATTTAGTAGGGGAGGGAGAGCCGAAGTAAATCCTATGCATTAAAGCAACTGTAGTGACATTGATGTTCCCAGTGACAAATAATAGTTAGTTGAGCAATCTGCTGGGTTTAGAGTATTTTTAAACCCAATTGTGACAATAGATCAACGTAGAAGGTCTTTGAGCCAGAGTAAGTAGAAGTTTTGTTGCTATTGTTCATGTAGGGTTGTGTGGAAGTGATTCGCAGGTGGGTGTAAAAACAAAAACAAAACAAAAATAAACAATCCAGTTTGTACAGTATTAAAGGTCAAGAATTAGAAATATGATATAATTCTGCCAGCCCAGTGAAATGTATTGCAATGAGCTCTCCTGATGTTTAACACGAATGTCGAATAGAGAAAAGTTAGGAGACCTACTGTCTAGTTTAGATATTATTAACCACATATTTTTCTGTTATTAAAGTTACTGTTTATATACTAAACTATATTTTTCAAAACTTCTCAACGAATTAGAAATTGCTTCTGAGTGAAAGAAATACAATAAGACATAACAATAACTGTTAGCGACTCTCAAAGAAAAAAAACACTTCACGAAATTGCACATTGGCTTTACTGAAAATAGAATTTTCATATTTAGGCGAAATATCTAACCTTCGTTAGTAGGCATGTTTCGGTCTTCTATATTCTGCTGCTGTCGAAACACGTTAACAGCATCTGGTTGCAACGTAACCAATGGCGTCATCAAAGTTAACGCTATTCTTTTATTTAAGTGTTTTACAATCCTCATTGCTTGAAAACCAATCATATATTACAGCAGTAATAGTGGCAATCCCAATTATTTAGTCAAAATATCAAAGGAAATTAGGCATATTGAAGTGTAAGCAGGTATACAATACTTATCGTCCTTTACATTTAAACTAATGAAGGTGCCTCAACGCGGTCACTTGATTTACTAGAAATGGCAGCCAAATTTCCATACAATAACAACCTTACATCTTAAAAAAAAAAATGGAAAAACGCATTGTCTAATGTAGTCCTATGTACAAGAAACCATATATGAAAATAGAAGACAGATTGTCACAGCTAGGTTTTTCCGATCAAAGCTAACCTATTGCTAAAGGACAGCGTTAACAATAAATATTCTTCATTATATATCGTGGGCCGATAAAATAAAGTACCAGTGATGCACTGGGGTCGATTTAATCGACCATCCCCCTTCAAATTGCCGGTCTTGTGCCTAAATCAGAAACGCTGGATTGACCGTACCGGTAGAGTGGCATAGAGTTACGTCCCTTTATATAATGAGTTCAAAGCTCGCCGAGGTAAGTTCTGCCTTTAATTTATCGCTAAGATATGTATTATTTTGTAATGAATTTGAATATATAGATGTTTATTTGGGAGGAAAAACAAAAGAAGTAATCAAACAAACAAAACATTGATGTTTGAGTATTCGTATAATAATAATGAAATAATTGTGTACAGTGTTCAGGTGTTTAAGTATTACACAATAGCAACAATAAAAAAACGATGGTGGCTCACTTGAAGAGTGAGATTGGGTGGCTATTGCAGGGAGAATCGGGTGTGTGTCTCCGGCTAGTCTTCACGATAGTGACTTTGCCATTTTGTTGGTGGAGGGCAGCCGAGGCACCGCCCTGACTGGGGCTTTGTGTTTGTCCCCCGCTTCCTTTCGTTGCTTGATTCTGTTTTCTTTTTATTCTTTTCATTTTCTTTTTATTGTTCCCATCAATAGCGTGTTTTGTTTTTGTATAAACAGCTTTGTAAAATAAAGTACCTTAAAAAAATAAAATCAATTATTTCATTTTCAACCAATAAATTGTGGAACTAGTAAATATTTTTGAGTCAACTTTATAAATACTCTAATTTTACAAGCAATATATATATATATATATATATATATATATATATATATATATATACATGAATAATTCTTAACAGTCTCAAATTGCCACAACATATGGACAGATATCGACATCGCTGTTATTATTTAAGTAGTCTTCACATTCAAGACAAGGTTTTCGGATGCTCCATACTTAAAGCAGAATAACCTAATTTCCTTTTGTTTGGGTATGTTTCTGAGTTCTTTAAAAGACGTGAGAATAGAAATGTTCAGAATTTTGCTGCATAACATTTGGTTGTCTGTTTTGTCATCAGATGAGACAGCATGGAGAGTCACAAACACACATGCAAACACAAACATACGCACACACACACACACACACACACACACACACACACGCGCGCGCACACACACACACACACACACACACACACACGCGCGCGCATATGAATCTGTCAATAATAGGTAGAAGCAAAAATACAACTCAACTGACTGGAACCTTCTGCAGGATATATATATATATATACATCCGTAGTGGTAGAGCACTCAGTCCATTGGATGAGTTGGGTAGAAGTAGTTATACAACAGTTAGTTCACCATACCGAGAACAATTATTTCACCTGAGCGGATCTTCAGCTCGTAACTTATATATATATATATATATATATATATATATATATATATTAGAAAGTGAGGTTTTTTTTACAAAATGAAAAATAACCGAGGTGTCCTACACGAGTGGAAGTATAAAGAAAAAGAGATGAAATCGAAAATGCAACTGAAGTCTTATTTTTTTTAAAAATATATATATTTATTTGGTTCCTTTACCGGTTTCGCAGTTCTTCTGCTTTTCAAAAGGTGAGTTGAGATGGAGGGTCTGTGGTTTTTCTCACATCTGGTTGGTCTCTGAATGAAAAACCACAGACCTTCCATCTCAACTCACCTTTTGAAAAGCAGAAGAACTGCGAAACCGGTAAAGGAACCAAATAAATATATATATATTTTTTAAAAATAAGACTTCAGTTGCATTTTCGATTGCATCTCTTTTTCTATATATATATATATATATATATATATATATATATATGAAAGACGTAAAATAAGAACATTTTAAAAATTAAAAATTAACTTACTTACTAAAATTTTCACTCCAACTAATTAGTTTCTGTAATGGGATAAAGATAGTTACGCAATGTAACTGTCGAGAATTCATTACGTCATCAGGGAGTCTATTCTCAGCTAAGTCTCCAGGCAATGCGCGGACACTAGGGACTCATATAAAAATAATAATAATTCGGTGGATGGAACAGCTAGCGGGGACTGAATTCCAAAGCACTGAAAAAGTTCACTGTCTCTGGTCAAATGGCAGATTCTAAAGAATCAATCACGTGACACTGAGGCTAGTCGGAAGGAATGGGGTAGTAAAATTACAAAAACCTACTACCACCACAATGAGTTAGTAGTGGATTTGGCAGGTTTGCTCAACAAACAAATAATTTGGAGATAAATATAGAGAATTAGTATATTTACCGACATATGCGTACAGATGTTACATTGCGTAACTATCTTTATCCCATTACATAAAATAATTAGTTGGAGTGAAAATTTTAGTAAGTAAGTTAATTTTTAATTTTTAAAATTGTCATATAATTGTTCTGCATCCTCCTGCATTGAACCACCTAAGTACTATGACATAACTTATGTATTTGCTAGCATTAGTGTACATCTGTACGCATATGTCGGTAAATATACTAATTCTATATATATATATATATATATATATATATATATATATATATATATATATATATATATATATATATATAGTAATGGTCGCATTCTTTAAGGGTATGTCAATATTTATTTATAAAACTGCTCTATATTATATTTTATCTGATGAAAGCACACCATAATTTAACTTGGTGTCCTTGAAATATGTATAATGAAATAAATATGGTTTTATAAATATAGTTACCATTTGTTAATACCGTATCTTTACTCCAATTATTTGTTGAGTGCTTTATATCAGTTATAAAAATATTTGCTTATTGTATCCCAACAATTTAAATAGAACTTCTACACACACATTATATATATATATATATATATATATATATATATATATATATATATATATATATATATATATATATATATATATATATATATATATATATATATATATATATATATATATATATATATATATATATATATATATATATATATAATAAACAACATAAGGCAATTATTTCATTTACCAGTGGCTTCTTGAAAGCAAACAAATTTTGCTTTCAATCATCATAATGAAAAAATCCTGGTGTATTTATTGACATTGGATTTTAAAAACAAAGATATAATATATATGAAAGTGAGGCTGGAAAAGGAAGAAGAAAAGGAAAAATAAACACACATGTGCGCGCACACACACACACACACATAATTACTTACACACACATATATACATACACATATATATACACATAATACACATACACATATATATATGTTTTCTATACCTTTCATTTATATATATATATATATATATATATATATATATATATATATATACATTCATATACATATACATACATACATACACACATATATATCAACATATCCATACATACACATACACACAAATACGCAAACACGCACACACACACACATGTATATATATATATATATATATATATATATATATATATATATATATAAATAAATATATATATATATATATATATATATATATATATATATATTGTTATACTTTGGGAGGGTCATGTTGCCAATAAGAAACACACGCACCAGTTGCTTTCACTTCAATTTATTATATATTTATAAATTTATAAAGTTACAAATTTACAAACTTATAAATTTCTGGTTGGTTGGTTGGTTCCACAACCAGATGTCCTGTGGTGTTTTCATTTTGTGTGTGTTTTCATTTTGTCCTTAATTGTAAGTTGTTTGTTCTATGTGTGTGTGTGTTTTCATTTTGTCCTTAATTGTAAGTTGTGATGTTGCTGTTCCACTCATATGTCCCAGCAACTGGGAGAAGAATCTGCAAATGGCTTGCGTAAGCTCATGCAGCGCTCGCGTAATGGAGAGATAGCATGTTTTCCAACAGACAGGTCTGGCAGAATGTCGGTTGACAGCCTGCCAAACTACATCCAGGCAATGCAACCCCACATCACTAACACAAGAGAGGTAACACCACAGGAGCATGAGGATAGAGAAAAAGCCCTCAATGCCCATATGGTGATGTGGACGAATATAATGCAGCCCAACAAAAGGACTACCAACAACTTCCAGGCCTGGAACAATGACGTGCCGGCGTTGTATGGGCTTCGAAAAGACCATAAAACGGGCTGGGACCCTGTCGCGGGACCACCAACACGGCCAGTCTGTGGGGCTAACATTGCTAGTAACTACAGACTGTCCTACTTCCTCTCCCTGATCATACGCCCCATCATTGAGATGTCCCCAGATGTGTGTGACAGCACGGAGGACCTCCTCAGCAGAATCGGCGCGGGTAACCGATCTGGGGACCTAACAAACTGCATAATAGGCAGTATGGATGTTGTGTCCCTGTATCCATCTATTGACGTGGATTTTGCTGTGGAGAAATGCGTCGAAATGATCGGCGAGAGCAAGGTTGAGTTCCGTGGGATTGATACCAGTGAGCTGGGACTTCTACTTAAGCTTACCCATAGTAATAGTTACCTAGACACTTATGACCTTAGCAACCTGTGCCCTACAAGACCAGCAAGAGGCAGACCACCTACCATTACCTCAATGGCCAAGAAAACCCACACAGATAGATGGAACGGGTGGACCAGAGCCATACGGACACCCGAAAACCACGATGAACTGAAGAAAATGATTGCACATGCGGTAGGGGCCAGCATAAAATTAACCCTTAAGGAACATATGTTCAAATTTAATGCTAAAACATATGCCCAAGAGGAAGGAGCAGCCATTGGTGTTAGCATTGCAGGCGACATAGCTAACTTATTCATGGTATGGTGGGACAGTAGACTTAAACAAAAACTTAATGAACAATTAGAAGACAGCTTAACCCTGATAATGTACTCCCGCTACGTAGATGATATAAACATCGTAGTTAAGACACCCCCACTAAAGAACAGTCAGGAACTAGAGAAAAACACAATGGAAAGCATCCAGCAAATAGCAAATTCCATTCACCAGAGCATTAGAGTTACTATAGACTACCCAAGTAGACACCCCAACCATCGATTACCTGTACTAGACACAGAGCTCTGGTTAGATACCATTAACAACCAAAAACAAATCCTCCATTCCCATTATGCCAAACCCATGACTTCCAAACATCTGATCCACCGAAACTTGGCCATTTCGGACCATACCAAAATCAACATACTGATTGCGGATTTGGTACGGGTGATGAGAAATGTGTCCCGCATATGCAACCCCGAAGAACTAGAGAGACACATACAAGACTTCATCCACCGTATGCAGTTCTCTGGCTACAATCAGAGAGATAGAATCAGAGTGTATAAAGGAGCCAGAACCAAATGGGAAAAAATGGTAAATAATGACATAAATGGGACCTGCCCCTTGTATAGGAGCAAATTTTGGAATAGAATAGAAAGAACTAGGAACAAGGCCAATAGAATAAACTCATGGTATGATAGCAATAAATACCAGAGTGTAATGTTCATCAATACAACCCCTAGAGGCGAACTAGCCTACAAATTTAGAAGGGCCCTAAATAAACATAATCTCAATATTAAGATAGTAGAAAGACCTGGTACCTCCGTAAAAACACTTATTAGCAAGACATACCCGTTCCAAAGACCCTCATGTATAGATAAGAAATGTATAACCTGTAAAATAAGCCCCCATATTAACTGTAAAACTAGAAATGTAGTGTATAGCATAAGATGTACTGAAGGACAATGTAGAAACAAAAATATAGTGTACATAGGTGAGACAGCTCGTAGTATAGGGGAACAAATAAATGAACACTGGCGAGACCTCCAAGATAATAAAGAATCATCTGTGCTCTACCAACATGCTAAGATAGAACACAGTGGTAGATTAGAGAGCATAGAAATAAAAATAGAATCCACACACAGAAAAGATGCAATGTTTAGGCAAATTACAGAGGCAGTAAGCATAAAAGAATTAAAACCAAAATTAAATAGAAAATATGAGTGGAACAGCAACATCACAACTTACAATTAAGGACAAAATGAAAACACACACACACATAGAACAAACAACTTACAATTAAGGACAAAATGAAAACACACACAAAATGAAAACACACACAGGACAAAATGAAAACACACACAAAATGAAAACACACACAGGAAAAAATGAAAACACACACACACATAGAACAAACAACCAACCAACAATAAATAAATAAATAAATAAACAAATAGATAAATGAACACAAACACACACAGACACCCGGTGGCGCATGCGCAAACTGAGCACCCAACACACACACAGAAACAAAATGGCGTAGGATAGAAGAAAGGAAAGGCACAGAAACGAAGAAAGGAATCCCCAGTCACTGAAGAGGTCACAGAGTGTGTGACGAAAGGACTATGACTATATATAAACAACTATCTGGTTGTGGAACCAACCAACCAACCAGAAATTTATAAGTTTGTAAATTCGTAAATTTATAAATTTATAAATATATAATAAATTGAAGTGAAAGCAACTGGTGCGTGTGTTTCTTATTGGCAACATGACCCTCCCAAAGTATAACAATATCGGTTTCAACACACGATTTCAGATAAAGAATCTTGCTAAACAAATTCAGAAACGAAATATATATATATATATATATACATACACACAATCATACATATATACACACGCACATACACACACATACATACACACATATATACACGCATACATACGCATGCACAAATATAGATATATGTACACACACCTACATACATATACATATAGATATATATAAACATACATACACACATACATATACATACATATATATATATATATATATATATATATATATATATATATATATATATACATATATACACATATACGCAACACACACACACGCACACACACACACACACACACACACACACACACATAAATAAATATCTAAAAATAAAAAAAGGTGGGTATGTGAAGGGTAAGGTAGAAAGTAGAGGGGGGGATAAGGAAAATAAGTGACATAGGAAAAGGTTTAAATATAAGGGGAGATAAGGGAGAAAAAGAATATAAGAGTACAGAAAGTGAATTCAGAAGGTAAAAAAAAGCCGAATGAATGCCCATTACAGGGCAAATGTAACACCAAATATGTTCTATATGAGGCCAAAGTGACACCTTTAATTAACAACCAGCCAGCCAGGAGTGAACGAATTGTTGGCATGTCTCAGGACAGGTTTAAAACCAGGTTTTATGCACATGTTGCTTCTTTTAAACACTCCGATAAAAGAACAGCAACGGCTCTCGCAAATAAGGTGTGGGAATTCAAGGATAAAAACATTCCGTACTCTATCGATTGGTCTATTTTAAACCATTCGAGGGAGTACCAAAGGGGCACACAAATTGTTCTTTGTGTACCACTGAAAAATTTAGGATTTTACAAAACTTGAAAGCCACTTCAACTTGCTTGAACTCCAAGACCGAGATCTTCAGAAGTTGTCCTCACCTGAAATCACAATGATCTGTAACTGGATTGACATTCCTACGATAACTCAACCACCTTGAACTTCTTCTCTGCTCTCTACGCCTTATATCCACTACGATTTTTTTACCTTCTGAATTCACTTTCTGTACTCTTATATTCTTTTTCTCCCTTATCTCCCCTTATATTTAAACCTTTTCCTATGTCATTTATTTTCCTTATTTACCCCTCTACTTTCTACCTTACCCTTCACATACCCACCTTTTTATTTTTAGATATTTATTTCTGTGTGTGTGTGTGTTGCGTATATGTGTATATATGTATATATATATATATATGTGTGTATATGTATGTGTGTATGTATGTTTATATATATCTGTATGTATATGTATGTGTGTATATAATTGTATTTTATATGCTTCTAATGTATTTGTGTGTATATATATATATATATATATATATATATATATATATATATATATATATAATGTGTGTGTGTGTGCGTGTGTATATTTGTGTGTGTGTATTTTTATATAATTGTTTATGTGTGTATATATATAATAGCCTCAGAAACGGCTTGAGCTGCCGTGGGTCATACTTTTTCCTATATGTATATATATACGTATATGTATGTATATGTATGTATATATGTGTGTATTTGTATGGTTGTGTGTGTCTCTGTGTGTGTATATATATATATGTATGTATATGTATGTGTGTATGTATATGCATAATTACACAGTGATTTAATGCTTATTTTCATAATAATTTTTACATTTATTTTTATTCTTATATGACGGTATTTTTATTATTATATTTTTTCTTATAATTATTTGTGTGTGTGCGTATGTAGGTGTGTGTACATATATCTTTGTGCATGCGTATGTATGCGATGCGTGTATATATGTGTATATGTATGTGTGTGTATGTACGTGTGTATATATGTATGATTGTGTGTATGTGTATATATATATATATATATATATATATATATATATATATATATATATATATATACATGTGTGTGTGTGTGCGTGTTTGTGTATTTGTGTGTATGTGTATGTATGGATATGTTGATATATATTTGTGTATGTATGTATATGTATATGTATATATATGTGTATGTGTATGTATGTGTATATATGTGTGTATGTATATATGTGTGTGTATGTAAGTGTGTGTGCATGTGTGTTTATTTTTCCTTTGCTTCTTCCTTTTTCAGCCTCACTTTCATATAGATTATATTTTTGTTTTTAAAATCCAATGTCAATAAATACATCAGGATTTTTTCATTCTGATGATTGAAAACAAAATTTGTTTGCTTTCAAGAAACCACTGGTAAATGAAATAATTGCCTTATGTTTTTTATTACATAACTATTAAGCTCTGTAACCTACATAGAGCACTCTTTTTTCCTGGACCTTTCCGACGGAATTACTTCATTTACACACACATATATATATATATACATAGTTAAATAAGATAACAAGAACGATTGGTTACTCCTTTATTACGTTTATTGGTTGGTGACGCGCGTTTCGCCACTGACCAGCTCAAGGTTCGATCTGTATCGATGTGACCTGACTCTGTAACCCGCGGCTCGTCAGATCCTTTGTAATGTTAATGGAAGAATGAATACATGCTGGTATCTTATTTAACACTCTGTATAGCTCTACACCTCCACACTGAAGTGAACCTAAACATTGAGTGCTCACCCGAGTGAATCTACAGTAACTCCAAGTTACACTCCATGGATATATATATATATATATATATATATATATATATATATATATATATATATATATACGGTTAATAAAACCCTTTTTATACAGTCGACCATGTTATTCTTCACTCTTTCACTATATATATATATATATATATGTGTGTGTGTGAGTGTGTGTGTGCGTGTGTATATGTATATTTACATACATACACATTAAAGTCCCATACACTAAATAGGTCGAGTGAAGAACTTCAATAAACTGAGATTTTCCTTGCTATTTAAAGAAGAATCTTCCTTTGGAGGTTTCAAATCTAAAAACAGTAAGCAGAGCAGATAAAACCTAAAGTATCGATCCAAATTAATGTTAACTGGTGAAA
>OZ024745.1:84259236-84286736 GCA_964016885.1 Eledone cirrhosa | reverse complement strand
TGGCGTAGGACACAACAAAGGATAGGCACAAAAACAAAGAAAAGAATCCACAGTCACTGAAGAGGTCACAGAATGTGTGACGAAAAAACTTGGACAATATATAAGCAATCATCTGGTTGTGGAACCAACCAACGAACCGGAAATTTATAAATTCATAAATTTATAAATTTATTATAATAAATTGAAGTGAAAGCAACTGGTGCGTGTGATTCTTATTGGCAACATGGCCATTCCAAAGTATAACAATATCGGTTTCAAAACACGTTTTCAGATAAATAATCTTGCTAAACAAATTCAGAAACGATATATATATATATATATATATATATATATATATATATATATATATATATACATATATATATATATATATATATATATATATATATATATATATATATATATATATATATATATATATATAAAATAATTAAGTCAAATATGTACAATTTGGCTTCGTTTATTATAAATTATAGATATACTGCTATATATATATTTCGGTGACAGCCATCATTGGCTGTCACCTCTTCAGGCAGTCTGAATTGGTGTGGGAAAGATAGGTACACATGTTGTTGAAGTGTGTTTTACTCCGTCAATAGATCGATATGTCCAGCTCCTGGTTGTGTTGTTATTCTTCAGAGGAACTGGAATCATATATATATATATATATATATATATATATAGGAACCAGTAAGACCCTGACAGCTGAGCTCAAGCCGTTTCGACGGCTAATTCTGGACTAAATGATAATTTATCCTGGTATTTAAATAGCCGATCTTCTCAAGGGGTAATTCCATATATGGTCAAAGTGATTGTCAAAAATCAGTAGTAATTCTGTGGTTGCAAATTAGTAGGGGAGATGGTGGCTAAACCTGCCAGTAGGAGAAAGAGGGGAGGGGTGGAGTAGACCCAATCAAGCGTTGGTAGTGCCAGCTACAGCTGGGCATGAGGTCAAAGAAGATACAGGGGAGGGGGAGGGGGAGGGGGAGGAAGTCGGAACGGTAGGTAGAACAATGGGGGGTAGAAATATATAGGAAAGAAAAAATACTGAGAGTGAAGAAAAGCAAATAAGTGTAAAGAAAAAAGTAAAGTAAATTAAATTTTCGACGGACCAACTCCTAAACAAGAAAGATCAACTGGTTACTGCATGTAAACATAGATTGCGTAGGACTTACCTCGCCCTCAAACCCCATAATGACCCGGGGGGGGGGGGGGGGTAGACTAGGGCTATAACACCCCACTTGCCGATTTTGCAATGGGTAACCCCTGCTTACTAGGGAGACGTAAGATCTTCTTTGTATTCTTTTATCGCTTCCTTTATTTCCTTCCTCCCTCTCTCCTTAGTCCTTCTACCCCAGCTCTTCTCCTTTGTCGGCGTCTTTTCTCGCCCACCCGAGGCTGCCCTTTGGCCCGTTGTAGCCTTAGTACCCCCACCCCCTCCCCTAGTCTATGATAGATTTTGCGGACTCCGCCCTTTATAGCAGTTGGTTTAGACCCCGGATACTTGTCCCTTTTTCCGACCGCTCCCACTATTCTCTGTGCCCTCTATATTTCTTAGTGGCACTTATGCCTTATTTTTTCGTTTCAGTATTTCTTTCTTCGCTTTTCTTTTGGGCGGGGTGGATTCTGAATTTATTTTTCCGTATTCTACCTTTACTTCGTACGAACTTTCATGTAGCTTGTTTTAGATCTTTTAGAGTTAGCATTAGTATATATTTTTCTCGGGACTCAGAATTATTGTCTCGTACAAGTTCACTTTGCTGCACTGGGTGGTTGCTGGCATTGTGCCCGGGATGGAAACCTTTATTGTTTATTTCGTGGTAGTCTCTTTAGTATTTTGGCCCCTTTCCCGTATTGGCCCCGTCACCGTATCATTTACGTACTTATACGTCTTAAAAGGGTCCTTGCCTATTTCGTCCCACCTAGTTCTTTTACTTATTTCGTTATTTCTTTATTTCGTTATTTCTTTATTTCTTTCTTTACTTCTTCCTTTCTTTCTTTATTTATTTATTCTAGCCTAACAATAGCTAGAGACCTAGGTCGTAGAATTTAATTTACTTTACTTTTTACTTTTTTCTTTACACTTATTTGCTTTTCTTCACTCTCAGTATTTTTTCTTTCCTATATATTTCTACCCCCCATTGTTCTACCTACCGTTCCGACTTCCTCCCCCTCCCCCTCCCCTGTATCTTCTTTGACCTCATGCCCAGCTGTAGCTAGCACTACCAACGGTTGATTGGGTCTACTCCACCCCCTCCCCTCTTTCTCCTACTGGCAGGTTTAGCCACCATCTCCCCTACTAATTTGCAACCACAGAATTACTACTGATTTTTGACAATCACTTTGACCATATATGGAATTACCCCGTGAGAAGATCGGCTATTTAAATACCAGGATAAATTTTCATTTAGTTCAGAATTAGCCGTCGAAACGGCTTGAGCTCAGCTGTCGGGGTCTTACTGGTTCCTATTACCCACTCTACTACCTCAAGTATTGAGTACTTTGGTGCGTTATGGTCCACCTGGTTCCTTACCACATTTCCTTCGTTATATATATATATATATATATATATATATATATATATATATATATATATGTGAAGACAAACATAGAATATTCGAAAATATTCTGTATGTTTATAATAAACATTTTGAAGACCTAATCGCTATAGAATAGAATACGTCACGTATTACAATTTGAGATTCTCGATAAAAGCAAGGGAAGTAACCTACGCGTTAAATCCAAATATATTAAATCCAAATATATATATATATATACACATGTATATATATATATAAGAACAAGAAAAAAGCTGTCTAATGCGTTTGCAGAGAAGAAGCATTTTTATTTTATATAGAAATGCTGAGTGTCTCACACACACACACACACACACACACACACACACACACACACACACACACACACACACACACACACACACACACACACGCGCGCACACACACACACACACACACACACACACACACACACACACACACACACACACACACACACACACACACACACACACGCGCGCGCACACACACACATATGCATATATTATATATAGTATATATGTATATATGTATTATATATATTATTCTACTGGAATTCTATAAGAATCCAGCTTCTATAATTTTCGGCAAAGGCAGGGGAGTGTGTGGCTTTGATAAACGCCAACAAGCGAGAAGCGGACTGTCAATCACTCTCCCTCTGCTTTTGCTGAAAATAAGTAAGTGACATAGTCACTACTTTAAAACTCACAGCGAAGGGTCTTCTAAATGTTTGTAATTGAATATTACCAAATATACTATACATACGTTCATATACATCATATTATATTATATATATTTATATGTATCGCTTGAATAACAAAGTACATGCATACATGCGTAAATTATTTTCTCAGTATTTACACTTCTTAAAGTTTACCTTGAGTGGGAAAATATAACTTATTACGGGTAAATCACCCTACATCACCAGAAGGTATAGTTTCTTGAATTAATATAATGTTCATAGCTGAATTGGTTCTAACCAATTTAATAAGTCAGTTAAGTGTACTAATACACCGTTAGACATATATACATAAAAAGAAAAACATTTAATAGAAATAAACGAAGCGTCTAAAAATGTTCATAGAATACACCGATAATGTTCAACAGAACTGAAATATTTAAAAAATTCTAGTAAATTAGTATCGATTTCGTACATAGCATTAGTATTGAATTATATTGGTTTGAAACAAGAATCAAATTATGCATGTAAATTCAGTTCTCAGATTTATTTTGCCTGGCGCTTAATATTTAATGTATTCAAAATGTACTATAATAATAATAATAATAATGATAATAATAATAATAATAGGAATGATACCTAAGGGGTCTAATGATTACTTATCGCAAATCCCAGGAGAAATACAAAAGATAGTACTGATGGGAACTGGCCATATACTAAGGAAGATTCTGTCAATATAAGTGCATCACAAGTCTAAACACCTAAAGATGCATGTGTGTGTAGGTATGTTCTTTGTTGTATGTATGTTCTTTCTTGAACATGGCGGACCTTGTTGTCTCTTGAGGTCACGGGTTATGACTTGGTGATAACTCGTATGAACATAAAGCAAGATAAATGCAACTATAATAATAATAATAATAATAATAATAATAACAACATTCGAACACTACATTACAATGAAACTTATGCTTATTCATTTTGAGGTTTTTTTCTGCCTGTTTGTTTGTTTCTTTATTTGTGTTCGCCTACAGCGTGGTGATAATGCCACACAAGAGCCAAGTGGAGCGACGCAACCACCGGAGACGGTGAATCCACAGATGATTATGTAACCATACATTCGCCAATCCTCGATAAGAGTGTTTAAATATCGAAACTAAACAGTTCGAATAACGGTGAAATGGAGACTAGAACGTCATGTGACAGACTCTCACCCAACAGGTGCTCCCTGGCTCAGCAGCAGAAACCTGGCTGTCAACTAAATACTGCTGGTGTCGGAGGAAGAAGAAGAAGGAAAGGGACCAGAACCAACTGGACGAAAGAATTGAATAGAACTGTTATGCAATGTTACCTGAAAAGTAATCCCAAGGAGAGGGGCTATAGGAGACGAATGCATAACATCTGGAACGAGATTGGTCTATTTAAATTAGATGAACAAAAATTGGCCGGGCAGGCTCGGGTAATAAGAACTAATGGGTGGATAAGCGAGCTGGAACTGGAGGAACTGAGCAGAGAGATTAGCTTGGAGATGGAGGGTGGAGTATGCCAGGCAAACGAGCCAGTGGGAAATGAAGGTGAAGAGGTCGAGAGAACAGAGGAACCACCCGAAACAGACAATGATCTGAATACTGAGATAAATAATACCTGGAACAGAGATACGGCCACTGAGGAGATGAATGCTGACGGGCTAGGACAAGATTTGGTAGATATCCTAAACTTAGTGGTAGATAAATTGAACAATAATAGTGGGAGACCTATGAACCTAAGATTTGTAGACAGGAAAAAGTTAAAAGAAACAACAGCTAAGGTAAACAAAGTCATCCCATACCTTGAGGCGAGGAGCCTTCACCAGTGCAACAATATCCTCAAAGCAACAGCAAATACGGTGAGGAAACTACTTGGTATAAAAGCGAGATGAAACAACAGGCAAGAAAGAGCAGAGCCTTGGTGGAAGAAACGACTGAGCGGTCAAATCAGGGAAATGAGAAATGACATTGGAAAGCTTGAGTCCCTACTGAATGGGACAATAAAAAACATAGACACTAAAAATAGACTGGAAATAAAGTACAAAACTAGGAGGAAAAAGCTAAATATTATCATAGAGGAACTGAAGCAACGCATTGTAACAAAAAGTGCAAAAATCAGGCGATACGAGAACAGAGTCAGCCAGTATAGACAGAACCGCATGTTCGACAACAACCAGAAGATGCTGTTTGGACAGCTTGAAGGGAAAGAAAGAGGCAACGACTTGATCCCTGAGGCGGAACAAACTAAAACATTCTGGAGAGGAATATGGGAGCAGGATGTTAAACATAATGACCAGGCAGTGTGGATTGAGACAGTACAGAAGGAGATCAGTGAACAGGCACGCCAACAAACTGATTTGAGTATCACAGTTGAAACTCTTAAGGGGCAGGCCAAAAAACTAACCAACTGGAAATCATCTGGCCCAGATGGTGTGCAGGGGCATTGGATTAAAAACATAACATCCCTCCACCCGAAACTGACAACCATGTTCAATGACTGCTTGATGTCAGGTGAGGTAACAGAGTGGTTGACAAAAGGTATCACAGTTCTGATAATGAAAGACCGAATCAAGGATAATGATGTTACCAACTATAGACCTATCACATGTCTGTCCGTAATGTGGAAACTATTGACAAGCATTATGTCTGAGGAAATCTACCATCACCTCCACACAAACAACTTGTTACCGGACGAACAGAAAGGATGCCGAAAGAAGACACGCGGTACAAAGGACCAGTTACTTATTGATAAGATGGTAATGAGGAATTGCAAGAGGAGACACACTGGTCTTTCTATGGGATGGATAGACTACAAAATGGCATTTGACATGGTGCCTCATTCTTGGATCACCAAAGGCCTGGAGATCTTCAAGGTGGCAGATAACATCAGACAGTTGTTGGGCAAAAGTGTGAGGTCCTGGGAAACAGAGTTGACATCAACTGGAGAATCCTTGGGAAGCGTGAAGATCAAGAGAGGTATCTTCCAGGGAGATAGCCTGTCCCCTCTGTTGTTTGTCCTTGCCCTGATGCCCCTGACCAGTGTACTGCGAAAAGTGAGAGCAGGATACAGGTTGGGAAAGGGAGGGCTTACCATCAATCACCTCCTCTTCATGGACGATCTTAAGCTCTTCGGGAAGAGTGAGAAGGAGTTGGATGTGCTTGTTGACACTGTCCGTATTTTCAGCAATGATATATGTATGCAATTTGGTATTAGTAAGTGTGGAGTCATTGTGATGAGGAGGTGTAAGTTGAGCAGAAGTAACGGAATCCAGATACCAACAGGTGAGATGATAAAAGAAATTGACTCTGAAGAAGGATACAAGTATTTGGGCGTTCTGGAGGCTGATGACATCAAGAACAAAAAAATGAAGGAATTGATAAGAACTGAATACCTTCGGAGAGTAAGGAGAGTATTAAAGTCACATCTGACAATAGGAATGCCACAAGTGCAGTAAATTCCCGGGCTGTGTCTATTATTAGGTACAGTGCGGCAATTCTGAAATGGAATGTTGCTGAACAAAAAGAAATGGATAGGAAGACTAGGAAGCTATTGACTATCTACAATATGTTCCACAAGAGGGGTTATGTCGATAGACTCTACTTAAGGAGATCTGAGGGTGGAAGAGGTCTTATCAGCATAGAGGACTGTGTTCAGATGGAGAAAAACAACCTACACAAATACGTGACTGATAGTAAGGAGCCAATGCTCAGAGCCATACTGAAGGAGGGGACAATAGGCCAGGGGATGTCCAAGGAGGAAATAACACCAAGGAGAAAGAGCAGCCTTCAGGAAAAATCCATTCATAGTACCTTCTTTGAGAAAACTGAATTTAGAGATCCACAGACATGGAACTGGTTGAAAAGAGGAGACCTTAAAAAGGCTACAGAAGGAATGTTAATGGCTGCGCAGGAGCAGGCCCTCAAAATGAAGTAGTTGAAACACCACATTTACAACGAGGAGGCTAGCCCACTGTGCAGGATCTGTGGAGAGAGAGAGAGGAGACTGTGGCTCACATTGTATCCGAGTGTAAACACCTAGCCCAGACTCACTATAAGGGCTGGAGACATGATGTGATGGGCACGGTTATCCACTGGCACCTATGCAAAGTAAACAATTTACCACATTCTGAGAAGTGGTATGAGCATAAGCCGGAGGCGGTGATAGAAAACGATCAGGTGAAGGTGCTGTGGGATTTTAGGATACAGACGGACAAGAAACTGGAACACAATAGACCTGACCTGGTGGTTTTGGACAAAGAAAAAAGATCGTGCCTGATTGTGGATGTGGCCTGCCCATTCGACACGAGAGTGCAAGAGAAGGAGAGGGAGAAAATTAACCGATACCAGGACTTAAAGTGGGAGGTAAAAAGGATTTGGAACTGCCATGAAGTCAAAGTGGTCCCGATTGTCATAGGCGCACTAGGTACTATCTCAAAAAGTTTCCAGGGATGGTTAAAGAAAATTGGCCCCGCCATGCTTTTTGGAACGCTTGAAAAGGCATGCTTGCTGGTAACAGCAAAAACCCTCCGATACATCCTGAATATCTGAGGCTGCAGGTAGTGGCTTGATATTCATTTCAACAAACTTTCCAGTTAACTAACATCAATGACTGAGACTCAAAGAACAGTAATTATAATAATAATAATAATAATAATAATAATAATAATAATAATAATAATAATAATAATAACATGGCTGGAAAATTTTCAGATATTTAGCAACCATTTATTGTCGAATATAACTATTGTCTTGAGTAATGATTTTTACACAAACGACTGTTAGTAAATTCATTGTAGGTAGGTCTTCATAGTAGCCCTTATACCTGTTAGTTGTGTACTTATTACGTCATTCAAGCAATATCACTATTAATATATAAATAAAACCTAGTCTTGTGGAAATCTGGAAGGATTTCGGGGAAGAAATATTGTGGAATAGATTTCGATTTACTAATTCAGATTGATAGACAAGACAATTGGGAATATTCCCTGAAACTTTTTATCTGTTCAAGAGTTAGGCGAACTGAGAAATATAGATTTGTGTCTACTCAGAAATAAAGCCATGCAGCAGATTTAAATTTACTTTTAGTAGAATATGTCATCCACTTGATCACTTCTGCTCTTTAGATGCTGTAAACTGTGGTCTAGATCAGTATTAAAATTGTTTTCTACTCATGAACTTTATTATTTATTCTCAGAAACATATGCAACCCTAAATGCATCTATCCAAGTGGGTTATTATATGTATTACAAACATGTCCCAAAAAAGAAAAAAAATACACCCAAAGATATTCTGCTGTTTTTAGATTAACTTTCCTTAACGCCCAGTTACACTTGGCACATAAACATTCTTTTCGGGTAAAAAGTAATGATGACTACAACATTTAAATTTCATTTAATGTGTTTGGTGGCGAAAATCATGTTGTACACGGCTTTGTAGCAGATCAGGAAATATGAAAACGATGATTCTTCTGTGGAAGAAAACAAAAATGATTGAATGCTATATAGCACAGCATTGATTGTCGGAATCGTTTAGATTGTAATAAGTTCTTTGATGTAATGGAGTATTAACTGACGTGGTACTAGTGGAAACATGACATATTGGCTCAATGCTCATGGCAAATGTTACTTAAGCAAAAATTCGTAATAAAAATGGATCGTAGGTGGAAAATGAGAAAATATATCAGTTAGACACTCTAAGCGCCTTTCTCTTGGATCTTGTACTATAGATCTTTGAAAATAGCATTTATGAGACATTCAGAAGAAAATATAAAGTACAGTTTCCAGAAACGTAATGTCGAATGAAAATTAAAGTCGTTTCATGATACTTCAGAGGTTTGCATGTTGTATACAGTTACGTCAAAATCAATTTGAATCGAATAATATGAAAGATTGTTACACGTTTACGAAACACGCGGTGAAATGGTTTAGATGTTTTGGTCAGACTTAATATTTTCAAGTAAAAATAAATCAATAAAATCTTATCGTTCATCACATATTAAAATAAGAGGAAAATATTCTCATCTTGAAAAAATACATATCTCTTGAATGGTGATATTTCCCGCTTTAATAGGTGTATTGATACATTGATTTCATCGTTTTAGCAATATGTGTATGATTATTATGCATTAAAATTTAATTATATTACATACAATAATTATTATAAATATGGTGATAATACATTGATAAATCTTATCCAGTGGAGGAGGTAAATGTTATTAAGATTTAAAGCCTTCAATGAATAATGTTGTTATTCTTAGTTTGTATTCTCAATGGAAACTACTTCATTAGCCAGTATTGTTGGTACGTAACAGATATCCACAAGTTTTAAAATATACCTCAACATAAATATAATATATATATATGAAATTCAATATTCAAGATTTAATATTGTTGTCTTCAGAAGAATTAGATTATTTTGACTCGAAGATCTTTCCATCTCACACTCATCATGATTTATTTATGATGGAATAAAGCAATGTTGTTCAATAATGAAATTTTAACTAAGTAAGCAATACTTGCTTCTTTATTTTGGACATATGATGTTATACGACACAACCAGAAGTAACTTTTCTTTTGCTACAGCGAATTGAAATAATGGTTTAGACACTGGAAATTCACAATTATTTATGAGATATATTCATTCAAGAATAACATTAAATATTCAGTCAACATTCATTTTATTTGTCCTTGAATGTTACACCAGATAGTTAAAGCCTTTTATAGGTTGGTTGTGTCTAATATTCTAGTTTTATTGCTGACACGAGGAAAGAGCACCGATCTCTGAGTCATTTCCTTTTCAGTTTTGTGTCCATGCAACCCTCCAAAAGCGCGAGTTATTGCTTTCCTAAACTCTGGAATGGATAAGTACAGAAAAAACTTGATAACAAAATTTAATAAGTACAGACTCATGTAAAGCGACTGGAGTGATTTATAATCTTCATGCATATAAGATATTCTCATTTTGATAATCATGTATGGTAAACTGGATAAGATGAAAAATGTGGCAACAAAAATACATGAAATGTTCATAGCAGAATTCATTTCAGTGGAAGAAGGTGTTTCAATATGATCAAATGTGCGGACACTCCATTTCGTTTTCACAGAACCGCCAATAAAGTTGGCCAGCATTGCGTTGCCCTGAGCTTCAATCTTTGTTTGTATCATATCTGCAAAGCACCACTTGTAACAAATGCAATTCTTCCACAGATGAATTAACAGGAAGACACAAGAAATTATCCATGGAAAGATGAATGAAAAAAATAATTCAATTTTCTTCAGCAGTTGGATTTGTGATTCATTTTCCGGTAAAATGGTACAACGAAGAGGATTATCTACAACGCCATGTGTCCAGGTGACATAGAGGAAACCAACACCAGCAAATATTGCAATCATTAAGATAATGAATTTGGCTTGTAAAACATTCTCAAACCGCCTTTTCAAACCCTGTGAATACATTTTTGAAGACCGCTGCATGATCATCAGAGTCATATACCAGCGAGAAAGGAATCTAGAATAATGGGAAAGATACAACACCAGTTGACAAATCCCCATAGTCGTAAAGAAACCGATGCCATATTTTGAAAGCCATGGTATGATTACAGTAATAAGATAAAAGTTATCCATAATGCCAATAGCAATCAGATAGTGACTTACAGACAGCTTATTGAGATCTGTGTTGAGGAAAACTGTTACCGATATGGAATTGAGCAACAGACCAAGAGAAGAAAAAGTGGGTTTATAGTAGATATCCAACATTTCTGCTAGCTCTAACGAAGACCAGTCAGATTCTATATTTTGAGAGAGCTTTGGAACATTTCTTGTGAAAGAATAGTCATTTGTCTTTGAAATGTTGATATCAATTTTACTCATGTAAACATTCTCCATCTTCAGTGAGCAGGTATAAACGTCTTGCCGAGTATAGTTCTTATGCTTTATATTTGTGAAATGCCGATAACAATAAATGGAAGCAGATCTGTAATAGAAGAAAAAAGGAGAATATTATGTGAACTGGAAAAAAAACATGTATTTTCAAAGGTGCAAAAAAAAATATATATATATTTTCACATTTAAAATTATCGGGTAACTGATTAATTATAATCATAAAAAAATTCGACGAAACATTTGGGATTACTTAAAACACTGAAATCATATATAAATACATATCCACCGATCGCTATGGATTATGGCTTAAAAAATCGAGTAAAATACCCCTGCAAATGGTATTCGAAAGATACCTCAAGCGGCATTTTACCAGATTTTCTACGGTATCATCTATAGCGATCGATTATGGTTACAGTTATTTTCTCAGATTCCTACATTTTCAAGTTTCAAATCACTAAGTGCTTCGATAATTCATTATATATATATATATATATATATATATATATATATATATATATATATATATATATATATGCAGATCACGAGCCAGCTGCTTGTGAAACATTTATAACCAGGTTTGAGCAATAAATCTATGTAACATCTCCACTTTGTTCTTCTTCTTATATATATATATATATATATATATATATATATATATATATATATATAAATAAAAAAAACCCGACAACCACCTGATCACCTATAGATCAGGGGAGCACTCTAGTCAGTTAGATTTTATCCTCATCAGAGGACGTGACAGATGGACGGTCGTAAACACAAAAGCCTTCCCTAGTGAGGAATGTACATCCCAACATAGCTTAGTTGTCAGCGACCTCACGGTCAGAACTAGACGAACCCGGAAACAGAGGCCAACCTGGAGAAGAAAGATCTGGAAGCTGAAAGTCCCCTCAACCAGTAACAGATTTAAAGATATTTTACTCAACGCCTACGACAGTAAAGAAGAACAGATAGAGACATTTAACGTAGAAGAGAACTGGGAGTTCCTAAAAAATAATTTACTAGAGGCGACGGATGAGGTCTGTGGCTGGAGTAAGACCTCAAGCAGGAGGAGAGTGACTTGGTGGTGGAACAATAAGGTAGATGAAGCAGTTAAGGCCGAGAGACAGGCATGGAAAGAATGGAAGCACGGGGGGAGCAGGGTACATTACATAGAGACCAAGAGGGAAGCTAGGCGACAAGTATACTTAGCTAGGAGCGAAGCAGAGGATAGAAAATTCAAGCATGTTTTACAACATGAGGACCAGAAACAGGAGGTATTCAAGATTGCGAGGCAGTGTGTCAGAGATAGTTGCGATGTCATTGGAGAGAAGTGTATCCGGAATGATAAAGGTGAGCTTGCCCTCACAAGTGCTGAGAAGAAAGATGCATGGAAGAGTCATTATGATAGATTACTAAATAAGGAGAATGCATGGGAAGAAGAGACCCTACCCCAAGTAGACCCTATAGAGGGACCAGCAGTACAAGTCAGCAGCAGCGTAGTAAGTAAGGCAATCAAAGATATGAAGATGGGGAAGGCAACCGGTCCATCGGGTATAGCTGCCGAGATGCTGAAGGCATCTGGGTCTGTAGGTCACACTATAACCACAGGTATCGTTAACCAGGTAATACTAGAAGGGGCCATACCAAAAGATTGGTGCAGTAGCATCATTGTCAACGATGCACTAGATAGAGGAAACTATAGAGGTATAAAGTTGATGGACCAGGTCATGAAAGTAACAGAAAGAGTTATAGCACAGCTGATTAGGGACCAGGTGAATATAGACGAGATGCAATTTGGGTTTGTACCAGGAAGAGGCACCACTGATGCCCTCTTCCTTGTGAGGCAATTACAGGAAAAGTACCTAGCTAAAAGTAAGCCACTCTACTTGGCATTTGTCGACCTTGAGAAAGCCTTTGACAGAGTTGCACGTGCTGTAATCTGGTGGGCTCTTAGAAAACTAGGAGTAGATGAATGGCTTGTGAAAGCGGTACAAGCCATGTATAGGGGAGCAGTCAGCAAAGTTAGGATTAGCAACGAGTATAGCGAGGAATTTAGCGTACAGGTTGGGGTCCACCAGGGCTCTGTTCTTAGCCCTCTCCTGTTCATCATAGTCCTGCAGGCAATAACGGAGGAGTTTAAGACCGGATGCCCATGGGAACTCCTGTATGCTGATGACCTCGCACTCATAGCTGAATCTATGGTAGAACTAGAGAATAAATTCCAAACCTGGAAGCAGGGACAAGAGAGAAAGGGTCTCAAAGTCAACATGACAAAGACTAAGGTCCTTGTAAGTAGACGAGAAAACAGAACCCAGATCCCCTCAGGGAAATGGCCTTGCTCAGTATGTAGGAAAGGTGTAGGTAGGAACTCCATTCTCTGCCCCAAATGCAAACAATGGGTACACAAGAGATCTAGCGGGATCTCAGGAAGCTTAATTAAGAATGTAGGATTCACATGCAGCATCTGTGCTGAAACAGCAAGCAGCAAACAGCCACAGGAAACAAGTACCACCAATCTCTGGGAGGGCCCTGTAGAAACAGTAGACAGCTTCTGCTACCTAGGTGACCGAATTAGCAATGGAGGTGGGTGTTCAGAAAGTACAATAACTAGGGTAAGAACGGGATGGAAGAAGTTTAGGGAACTACTACCACTGCTAGCTGCAAAAGGCTTCTCCCTCAGAATTAAAGGCAGACTGTATGATGTGTGTATCCGAACAGCGATGTTGCATGGTAGTGAGACCTGGGCGCTGAAGGTGGAAGACTTACGTAGATTAGAGAGAAACGAAGCCTGCATGCTCCGATGGATGTGTAGCAGTAATATACGTGAACGACAAAGCATAAATGAATTGAGAGAGAGACTGAGCATAAGAGGAATCAAATGCTGTGTGCAGGAGAGGCGGTTGCGCTGGTATGGACATGTGATGCGTATGAAGGATGACAGCTGCATAAAAAGGTGCAGAGCACTAGAAGTTGATGGAAACCGCGGAGTGGGGAGACCCAAGATGACCTGGGATGAGGTGATAAAAGCCGACCTTACCCAATTACACCTCTCAAAGACAATGACACACGACCGTGACTTCTGGCGTCATGCAGTAATACAGAGTACGCGACCTCCCATGGGTACATGCTGAAGCATATAAACAATATGCCCCCACACCCCCCACCGCAAGGTGGTCGTGGAGGTGCCACGACAAAAAAGCACCCAGCCCACACTGTAAAGTGGACGTGTAGGCGCCACGAAAAAGCACCCAGCACTAAATGAGGTTGGTGTTAGGAAGGGCATCCAGCTGTAGAAATCAAGCCAGATCAGTTCCTGTATGAGCAAGGCATGGTCAGCTGACCAGACACTGCACACAACAGGACAACCCGTCTAACCCATGCTAGCGTGGAAGAACGGATGTAAAACGGTGATGATGATGATGATACACGGGTGTGTATGATTGTGTATAGAATATTATATTAATAAAAGGAATTCAAACTTTGTCTGATTTACTCGTTTTATTTACAATCCTTTAAAATTTTTAATGGTATTAGAATGAAATAGTATGGTAGAATATTAAATGTTAAGTGTTAATTGAACAAGTACTTTCATGCTTTCGCAATCTTCAGGTTCATATTCTGTGGTGACAGTCAAGTTTGCAATTTTCAACTGTAATGAGATGGGTAAATTTTGTGCCTTTATATACAGTGAAAAGCTCTAGAGAATGCTAGATTCTGCAAACTGTATTTCCACCAATCGGTGTGTAGATCCACTGGATTCCTAAAGCTGATTGGTTTAGGCGTCACGGTTGGTTGAGCATGTCTAACGACTACTATTTGACCCTATCCAAACCATCAATTGTTTTGCTATTTTTAGAAATGATGAAAATAGCATTTTACTCAGGGGTATCTGACTGACATTTGCGTCTCTGATTTGCTGTAGGTGCATCCGTGCACGTTCCGATAGTGCATTTCCAGTTTGACCGACATATAGTTCTTCACAATTCGGGCATTTAATGCAGTAAATTATATATATATATATATGTGTTTGTGTGAATGTCTGTGAAAGCGTGTGTGTCATTAAAAAGTCAAGTAACAAAACAGTGGTTCATATACTGTTACTGGTACACAAGTGTGCCCAACACATTAAAATGGGCAAAATTACGATCTACAAAATTGACTGAGCGTAGTGTGAAAATAGTTGTTTATTACACTGATCTAAACAGTTATATTTTTGATAATGTCTATGCAGTTCTTTGATCATGCGAATTCTCCGTGTGGCTGCCGTAATTTCTTAGTTTAACACCAGTTTGAACATTGTTTGTGGTCATTCAAAAACACAAACTCTTGTTAATTTTAGCCGCATGACAAGTCTCATTATGCAGATAAAAGGATAAAATACTTGAAGTTTTATAATTAGAGGAACATTCCTCATATTTTTAGATATGTTGAGATATTCTGTCTTACTAATAATCTCGTACGCGGCCGCATCTATACATGACTATCTGACTACCATAATGATGTATCGGAGTGCTATACTTTATTAATGGCTGATATGATATCGATTATAACAATACAATGATCTTCGAGAGCTCTAAACCGTTTGTACTGAAAAGTTCCAGGACTGATATCACAAAAGATTTATTTCAAACCCAAACTTCACACTAGGAGTTTTCTCCTTCAAAGTAATCTCCTGGAGTATGTAATTGTAATCTTACCTCTCTGCAGCGATCAAACTTTTTTTCTTCATAATTTTATATACATGTCCTCTGTTTCAGGTCGTCAAGCAATGAGCACAGAGCAACGAACAAACTTGAAAACTCCGTCAGAAGCACTGGCATTGCTGCAGCAAGTGTATGGAGATGAGACGATGTCACGCTCACGTGTTTTTGAGTGGTGCAAGAGGTTTAAAGAAGGACGCGAGGACGTGGAAGATGACCACAGGAGCGGAAGGCCCGAAACAACCAGGATTGCGGTCAACGTTGAGCGCGTCAGGCAGATGGTGCGTAGCGATCGTCGGCTGACTGTTCGACTGATGGCAAATAAACTGGGCATGAATCGGGACACCGTCTGGAAGATTCTCACTGAAGATTTGGACATGCGGAAAGTCTGCGCGAAGATGGTGCCAAAACTGCTGAACGATGACCAGAAGGGTCGACGCATGCAAGTCTGCCAGGACATCCTCGAGCGTCTTGAAACCGAACCAGACTTGCTAGGGACAGTCATCACCGGTGATGAGTCATGGATCTTCGAGTACGACCCGGAGGAGACCCGTTTTGAAGACGTGGACGACATCTGTGGAGGATCCCGGAAGAATTCTTCCTGGAGTGCATGCAAGCGTGGCAGAAAAAGATGGAAAAGTGCATTAGACTCTAGGGGTATTACTTTGAAGGAGAAAACTCTTAGTGTGAAGTTTGGGTTTGAAATAAATCTTTTGTGACATCAGTCCTGGAACTTTTCTGACCCACCTCGTATATATATACATATATATATTCTATATTAATACATTTCACCAAATAACGGCGAAATTAGATATTTTGAAACGGATCATCAGTGAGGGAATTTAAAAATCATCTAATCTCACTCAATGCAGGGTTGAAAGTGGCTAAACGTACATGGTATCAACACATGAATTTTAGCACTCGCAACAATATGGAGGCTTCTCGTTCGCTAGAAATAGCAGTCCGACCTCTCGACAATAAACAGCTCACCAAATAAGGAGCAGATATATTATTATTTTTACTTTCAAAGTAAAGGGTGTCATGAATGATACAAAATCAAACATATGTCTTGTCTCTGATCCGTTTCAAAATATCTAATTTCGTCGTTTTTTGGTGAAATGTATTCTGATTTTGTGGAGAATACATATGAGGGAAATATATTTGATCCTTATCAGGTATTTTGTTTTAAACTTTTTATTAAATTTAATAAGATACTCAACGAATTATGTAGTCTTACTTTCAGTGTAGATTGTCTCTAGTTCTAAGTTTTGATATGTCTTAGTGCAAACTTATGAATATATTTCATTCACTTTCTTATAATGATTAAGGCTCGATTTTATTCTCTGAATTCTATCTTGAGCTGTTTTTAGAGACAAGACATGTTTGATTTTGTATCATTCATGACACCCTTTACTTTGAAAGTAATAATAATAATAATTGTTTCTACTTTTGGCACAAGGCCAGCAATTATCACAGTGTATTACTGGTGCTTTATTTTATCGACCCCGTAAGGGTGAAAGGCAAAGTTAACCTTGGCGGCATTTGAACTCAAACCGTAAAGGGCCGTAACTCTTTGCTGCAAAGCATGGCGTCCGACCCTCTACTGATACTGTCAATCCAATAATAATAATAATAATAATAATAATAATAATAATAATAATAATAATAATAAGGGAAGAAGACGCACGAGGTGGTAGAAGGTCATGAAATCGCTCCCGTAAGTTTTTGATTTTTAACATATTTAAATCAATTGTGAAATAACAATTCTTAGTACAAATGTTGCATAATCCACCGAATGAAGTCCCATAGAATTTCGGATCCATATTATATTGTTATATCGCTCAAATATTCAATTTTGTATTATATATTTTGTATTCAAAAAAAGAAAATGGTTATAAATGGAAGAAAACACCCTCTGTCTACACTATATAGAACAGCCAAATAACAGCAATTTCGCCAACACCAGAAAGTTGATACACCACCTATCCCATCACACTAAATATAACAGCCAGATAACGGCAATTTCACCACCACCACCATCAATCCCGGCATGATAATAATAATTACTATTATTATTGTCTCAAATTTTAACAAAATGTTTAATTCCAATTTTACGGGAATATGTCAACACAATATATATTAAACATACGAACACAAACTCATATCACAAAACCCAGTAACCACAACGCCACCACCACCCCATCCATCATCTTGCTACCACTATCCCATCGCCGCCACCACCACTCCTTCATTGCTACCACCACTATTCCCTTGTTAACTTGATAGAGAAAGGGGAAGGTGGCGGTATCACTAGACAAGGGAGAGGCTAGCAAAAGATATAAATAGATTGACTTAGTGACCTGGCCACCGGCCAAACGTCAACAGCAACAACTATGGGACTGCTGGCTCACCCCTTCCTCACCAACAATATAAAAAGCCCCGGCACCACCACCGACATAGCCAACAACAATAACAGGCAACGACAGCAAAAAGTATATTATATTATTGTAATGCACTGGGTGATTGCTGGCTTTGTGCCTGGAGTGGAGACAATTATTAATAATTTCATTCTTAAGCCACGCAATGCTCACATTAAGGAACCACTCATGATAATAACAATTTAAAAAAAACAACAAAAAGAAAACCCAGTGACAAAGAAATACCGGGATGGCGGCCGGCGGGGAATAGCCGTGTCTCTAGGGGAGAACGACCCCTCTAGTCTTGGTTGACACTCGTTCTAGAAGTGGTAACACGAAATGATTACCCCTTGGCGGATAAGGATAAAACGCGACAAAATAAAGTAAATGTCTAATGATAAAATCTCATACCGGATCGGCCGTCACCCGGGTAAAAAAGGGCCGCGTCCCTCAGAGAGGAACCAGACTGGGGTCGAAAAATCAGCTAATGGTTCAAACCTTCCCATCACTTCGGAGCTGGAGACCTCCCATAACCGGAATACTCCTACTGTTGACCCTCCATGCTCATACCAAAAATCCAAAGAAAAAGAGAGAAAATTGTCAAGGGAAGATAATAAAGAAGTCATTGAGGCTTACTACACTGCCATGTACTACCCATCAAATACATCGAATACAGAACAGACATATATCAACTGGAAAAAGAAACATCCCGAAAACAGAGGGTATATTGACAGTAACAAGCTAGCCAATATACGAAGAAATATTGTAAGAAAAAAGTTACTAACTGATATAGAAATTGATCAGATCAAGCTATTAGCACAAAGTCAGCGAAGGGAAAATGAAACATGTGTCAGTGAAAATGAGGTAAACTGTAACACTTCGAACCCCAGGGTTCGGGCGGAATCACTGGCAACAGAACAAATTAAAGAAAGGATCGAAAAAGTTGAGGGAGTGCATGCTCAAGATAAAACTCCAAATGAAAACAATGAGATCGTAAATGATAAAGAAATGAATGAGAATGAACTTGCCAACTTGAAGTATGAAATTATGATCGAATGGATGAAAATGAAAGAATCTGACATGGGGGAACGAGACACCCTCCCTAAGATCCAGAAGTCCAAACAGAACCAAAAGATAATACACAAGACTAACATAATTCTCAAAAACATTATCATCACAAACAAACTAAACATTACTGATTTAAATCATTTCTATTATGCATCGGCTAAAGTCACCACTCACTTATGTGGAGTGAAGATGAAAAAACAAAAGAATTCCCACAAGAAATCTACTTGGCAAGAGAAGATCAATCGCCAAATAAACCTTCTCCGATCTGACATAGAAATTTTAACAAACTATAAAGTAGGTGAACATGTTAAACAAACTAAACTTAGAAAATTGAAAAAAAAGTACAGTATAAAATCAACATGTGACATAGACATGCTGATAGAAATAATCAAGCAAAAAGTGTCGGCCAAAGTTGCTCGTATAAGGCGCTTTGAAAAACGATCTAGATTCTATAAGGACAATAATATGTTCAAAAACAACCAAAGAAACTTCTACAGAAAAATTGGTAAGTCAACAATAACTGCTAAATCAATACCACCCAAGGAGGAAGTGCAAGAATTCTGGGAAAAGATCTAGGCCGAAGAAAAAGTTCATAACATACATGCCCCATGGATAGACAGACAAATGAAAGATACAGCTCACCTTGAGGAACAAATATGGGAAAATATAACAGTTGAACAGTTGCGCTTGGCTCTAAGAAAAACCAGCAAATGGAAATCCCCAAAACTTTTGGATAAATGCCTTCACAGAGTCTCATGAGCTGTTAGCCCAACTTTACAATGAAATAGTTAAGGAGCCAGAAAAGATACCATCATGGCTAGTTAACGGTATTACATTCCTGCTTCCGAAGAATGATGAGACAAACAATCCCAAAAATTACAGACCGATAACTTGCTTGACCACAATGTATACAATTTTAACATCAGTCCTAACTGAATACACATATGACCACCTGATAACAAATGACCTATTTCCCATTGAGCAGAAAGGGTGTAAACGAGGCTCATATGGCTGTAAGGATCAGCTTCTGGTTAACAAAATGATACTGGAAGATTGTCATAATAGACACAAAAATCTATCGATTGCTTGGATAGATTATAAAAAAGCATTCGATACTTTGCCACACAGTTGGATTGAAAAATGTTTAGAGATTTTCAAAATATCCCCCGTTGTCAGGAGGTTTTTGTCATTCAGTATGAATACATGGAAAACGACACTCCTTTTGAATAGTGAAACAAAATCACTGGAAGCTGGAGAAGTTAATATTAATTGTGGAATTTTTCAGGGTGACTCTTTATCACCGCTTTTATTCTGCATCGCACTTATACCATTAAGTAAAATGCTCAATGAAACAAAACATGGATATAAAGCCTATGACAAAACCATTAATCACCTGTTCTACATGGATGACCTGAAACTATTTGCAAAAAATGATGAACAATTGCAAGGGCTATTATCCACTGTGGAGCAGTTCAGTGATGACATTAAAATGGAGTTTGGACTAGATAAATGCGCCAAAGCAACGTTCACCAGAGGAAAGCTGCTGAAGAGTTCAGACATTAATCTTGATCGGGGGAACGTGATAAGAGAACTTGATCAAGAAAAAACTTACAAATATCTAGGTGTTTGTGAAGGAAACGGAATCAAGCACTCGACAATGAGGGAAAGGATAAGGAAGGAATGTTACCGCAGAGTAAGAGCAATCTTAAGAACGGAATTGAATGCAAGGAATAGGATCGATGCCATAAACACGCTTGCCATACCAGTAGTAACCTACAGTTACAATGTCATCAACTGGTCGATACAAAAATTCGAAAATTCTTAACCATGCACAGAATGCATCACCCTAACGCAGATATAGATAGAATATATCTCCAAGGAAAGAAGGAGGACGTGGGTTAATCCAGTTAGACATTGCGTTGAAAACTGCGACAATTGGATTATCTACATATCTAAGGGAATCACACGATTGGATGATCAAACTCGTTTTGAAATACGAAAGCATCAAACGATCATATTCCATTACAAAAGATGCACAAAGATACAGTAATGGACTACAAATTTCAGAAGTCCCATTTACTGCTGAAATGGAAAACAGAAAAAGCAAAGCAGGTAAAAGTAACTGCAAAGAAAGAACTGCTACAGAAACTGGCTAAGAAATTACAAGAAAAGCCTCTGTATGGAAAATACCCAGAGCGAGCTAACAATCCTGATGTTGACAAAACTTTAACCCATCAGTGGTTGGCATCCTCTGGACTGAAATCGGAGACTGAAGGACTGATTATATCAGCACAAGATCAGTGTCTGCCAACAAAAAATTACCAAGCCAACATAATAAAAAATGGATGCAGCCCATTATGCCGTGTATGCAAAAAACAACCAGAGACCATTGACCATATAATTTCAATGTGCAGTCCTATAGCTCCAACCGAATACCTAAACAGGCATGACAGAGCTGCACAATACATACATTGGATAATATGTAAGCATTTTGACCTGCCCCATCAAAAGAATTGGTGGGAGCATCAACCACCTCCCATACTTGAAAAAGATCACATCTCAATCCTGTGGAACTTTAGCATCCAAACAGACCGAAAAATAGATGCAAATAGACCTGATATAATATTGAAGGACTTTAAAAAGAGGGTATGCCTGCTAATTGATATGTCTGTTCCAATAGACAAGAATGTATCTATAAAAACATTTTAAAAATTGAGCAAGTATAAGGACCTGGAGATAGAAATTGGAAAAATGTGGAAATTGAGAACCAAAACAATACCAGTGGTTGTAGGCGCTCTGGGAATGATACCTAAGGGGTCTATTGATTACTTATCGCAAATCCCAGGAAACCCGCGTATAGGAGAAATACAAAAGATAGTACTAATGGGAACTGCCCATATACTAAGTAAGATACTGTCAATATAAGTACATCACAAGTCTAAACACTAAAGATGCATGTGTGAGTATGTATGTTCTTTCTTGAACATGGCGGACCTTGTTGTCTCTTGAGGTCACTGGTTGTGACTTGGTGATAACTCGTATGAACATAAAGCAAGATAAATGCAACTGTAATAATAATAATAATAATAATATGAGAAATGGTATGAGCATAGGCCAGAGGCGGTGATGGAGAACGATCAGGTGAAGGTGCTGTGCGATTTTAGGATACAGACGGACAAGAAACTGGAACACAATAGACCCGATCTGGTGGTTGTGGACAAAGAAAAAAGATCGTGTCTGATTGTGGATGTGGCCTGCCCATTCGACACGAGAATGCAAGAGAAGGATAGGGAGAAAATTAACCGATACCAGGACTTAAAGTGGGAGGTAAAAAGGATTTGGAAATGCCATGAAGTCAAAGTGATCCCGATTGTCATAGGCGCACTGGGGACTATCTCCAAAAGTTTCCAGGGATGGTTAAAGAAAATCGGCCCCTTCACGCTTTTTGGAACGCTTCAAAAGGCATGCTTGCTGGGAACAGTAAGAACCCTCGGATACGTCCTGAATATCTGAGGCTGCAGGTAGTGGCTTGATATTCATTCCAACGGACTTTCCAGTTAACCAACATCAATGACTGAGATTCAAGGAATAATAATAGTAATAATAATAATAATAATAATAATAATAATAATAATATTAATAATAGAGAGCTAACAATCCTGATGTTGACAAAACTTTAACCCATCAGTGGTTGGCATCCTCTGGACTGAAATCGGAGACTGAAGGACTGATTATATCGGCACAAGATCAGTGTCTGCCAACAAAAAATTACCAAGCCAACATAATAAAAAATGGGTGCATCCCATTATGCCGTGTATGTAAAAAACAACCAGAGACCATTGACCATATAATTTCAATGTGCAGTCCTATAGCTCCAACCGAATACCTAAACAGGCATGACAGAGCTGCACAATACATACATTGGATAATGTGTAAGCATTTTGACCTGCCCCATCAAAAGAATTGGTGGGAGCATCAACCACCTCCCATACTTGAAAAAGATCATATCTCAATCTTGTGGAACTTTAGCATCCAAACAGACCGAAAAATAGATGCAAACAGACCTGATATAATATTGAAAGACTTTCAAAAGAGGGTATGCCTGCTAATTGATATGTCTGTTCCAATAGACAAGAATGTATCTATAAAAACATTTTAAAAATTGAGCAAGTATAAGGACCTGGAGATAGACATTGGAAAAATGTGGAAATTGAGAACTAAAACAATACCAGTGGTTGTAGGCGCTCTAGGAATGATATCTAATGATTACTTATCGCAAATCCCAGGAAACCCGCGTATAGGAGAAATACAAAAGATAGTACTAATGGGAACTGCCCATATACTAAGGAAGATCCTGTCAATATAAGTACATCACAAGTCTAAACACTAAGGATGCATGTGTGAATATGTATGTTCTTTCTTGAACATGGCGGACCTTGTTGTCTCTTGAGGTCACTGGTTGTGACTTGGTGATAACTCGTATAAACATAAAGCAAGATAAATGCAAATAATAATAATAATAATAATTGGTGGATAGAAGGCACACATAGTGGATAGAAGGTCGAGAAATCGCTCCCGTAAGTTTTTGATTTTTAACATATTTAAATCAATTGTGAAATAACAATTCTTAGTACAAATGATACATAAAGCATCCGACTCAAGTCTCAGAAAAATTCGTATCCATAATATATTGTTAAATCGCTCAAATATTCAACTTTGTATTATACATTTTATATTAAAAAAAGAAAATGGTTATAAATGGAAGAAAACCCCGTCTGTCTACGCCATATAGAACAGCCAAATAACAGCAATTTCACCAACACCAGAAACTAGATACACCACCTACCTCATCACCCCCCTGTGTACACTAAATACAATAGCCAGAGAACGGCAATTCAACACCACCACCACCAATCTCAGCATAATAATAATAATTACTATTATTATTGTCTCAAGTTTTAACAAAATGTTTAATTCCAATATTAAGGAATATGTCAACACATATGTTAAACATATACGACAAACGCATAGATACACATCAAACAAAACTACAGTCTATTCAACAACACTCAGTAACGACAACGCCATCACTATAGTCACCGCCGCCACCACTCCATCCATCATTACCACCACTATCCCATCACAGCCGCCACCACTCCTTCATTGCTACCACTACTATTCCCCCATTACCTTCTGTTAACTTAAGAAAGGGGAAGGTGGCGGTATCACTAGACACGGGAGAGGCTAGCAAAAGATATAAATATATTGATATAGTGACCCGGCCACCGGCCAAACGTCAACACCTATGGCACTGCTGGCTCCCCCCTTCCTCATCAACAATATAAAAAGCCCCAGCACCACCACCGACATAGCCAACAACAATAAGAGGCAACTTCAGCGAAAAGTATATTATATTATTAATAATTTCATTCTTAAGCCACGCAATGCTCACATTAAGGAACCACATTAAAAAACAACAAAAAAGAAAACCCCGTGACCAAGAAATACGGGATGGCGGCCGGCGGGGAATAGCCGTGTCACTAGGGGAGGACGACCCCTCTAGTCTTGGTTGACACTCGTCCTAGAAGTGGTAACACGAAATGATTACCCCTTGGCAGATAAGGATAAAATGCGACAAAATAAAGTAAATGTCTAATGATAAAATCTCATACCGGATCGGCCGTCACCTGGGTCAAAAAGGGCCGCGTCCCTCAGAGAGGAACCAGACTGGGGTCGAAAAATCAGTTCAAACCTTCCCATCACTTCGGAGCTGGAGACCTCCCATAACCGGAATACTCCTACTGTTGGCCCTCCATGCTCACCACCAAGAAATCCAAAGAAAAAGAGAGAAAAATGGTCAAGGGAAGATAATAAAGAAGTCCTTGAGGCTTTCTACACTGCCATGTACTACCCATCAAATACATCGAATACAGAACAGACATATATCAACTGGAAAAAGAAACATCCCGAAAACAGAGGCTATATTGACAGTAACAAGCTAGCCAATATACGAAGAAATATTGTAAAAAAAAAGTTACTAACTGATATAGAAATTGATCAGATCAAGCTATTAGCACAAAGTCAGCGAAGGGAAAATGAAATATGTGTCAATGAAAACGAGGTAAATTGTAACACTTCGAATCCCAGTGTTGAGGCGGAATCACTGACAACAGAACAAATTAAAGAAAGGATCGAAAAAGTGGAGGGAGTGCATGCTCAAGATAAAACTCCAAATGAAAACAATGAGATCGTAAATGATAAAGAAATGAATGAGAATGAACTTGCCAACTTGAAGGATGAAATTATGATCGAATGGATGAAAATGAAAGAATCTGACATGGGGGAACGAGACACCCTCCCTAAGATCCAGAACTCCAAACAGAACCAAAAGATAATACACAAGACTAACATAATTCTCAAAAACATTATCATCACAAACAAACTAAACATTACTGATTTAAATCATTTCTATTATGCATCGGCTAAAGTCACCACTCACTTATGTGGAGTGAAGATGAAAAAACAAAGGAATTCCCACAAAAAATCTACTTGGCAAGAGAACATCAATCGCCAAATAAACCTTCTGCGATCTGACATAGAAATTTTAACAAACTATAAAGTAGGTGAATATGTTAAACAAACTAAACTTAGAAAATTGAAAAGAAAGTACAGTATAAAATCAACATGTGACATAGACATACTGATAGAAATAATCAACCTAAAAGTGTCGACCAAACCTGCTCGTATAAGGCGGTTTGGAAAACGATCTAGATTCTATAAGGACAATAATATGTTCAAAAACAACCAAAGAAACTTCTACAGAAAAATCGGTAAGTCAACAATAACTGCTAAATCAAAACCACCCAAGGAGGAAGTGCAAGAATTCTGGGAAAAGATCTGGGCCGAAGAAAAAATTCATAATATACATGCCCCATGGATAGACAGACAAATGAAAGATACAGCTCACCTTCAGGAACAAATGTGGGAAAATATAACAGTTGAACAGTTGCGTTTGGCTCTAAGAAAAACCAGCAAATGGAAATCCCCAGGAAAAGACAAAATACAAAATTTTTGGATAAATGCCTTCACAGAGTCTCATGAGCTGTGAGCCCAACTTTACAATGAAATAGTTAAGGAGCCAGAAAAGATACCATCATGGCTAGTTAACGGCATTACATTCCTGCTTCCGAAGAATGATGAGACAAACAATCCCCAAAATTACAGACCGATAACTTGCTTGACCACAATGTTTAAAATGTTAACATCAGTCCTAACTGAATATACATATGACCACCTGATAACAAATGACCTATTTCCCAATGAGCAGAAAGGATGTAAACGAGGCTCATATGGCTGTAAGGATCAGCTTTTGGTTAACAAAATGATACTGGAAGATTGTCATAATAGACATAAAAATCTATCAATTGCTTAGATAGATTATAAAAAAGCATTTGCCACACAATTGGATTGAAAAATGTTTAGAGATTTTCAAAATATCTCCCGTTGTCAGGAGGTTTTTTGTCATTCAGTATTATAATCAGGCATTAGCTAGATCAGGCCATAATACAGGGATAGAGTTCCTACCTACAAAAACGCATAGCTACAACATTATTTCACACAGCATATCCATGGGAAAATTTAATAATAGGAATAGCAACCACACACACACTAATAGGGATGGTAACAACAAAAGTAACCCACACCACAGAAATTACCATAGTAGCATTAAAGGAAACAAATCACCAGACATAAAAAACAGAAATAGAAGAAGAAATAATACATTTTTCAACCCTCCTTTCAATCTAAACGTCTCTACCAACCTACCTAGGGCTTTCTTCTCACTACTGGATAAACACTTGCCATCCGGCCACAGGTACCATAGCCTTTTAAACAAAAACACTATTAAAATCTCATACTCTACTACGCCTAACTTAGCATACCACATAGCTAGTAGTAATAAAAGAAAAATTAATTCTTACTTCCAACAAACTAAATCACAGCAGACGATAAACATTCAAAATAACATTCAAAATAACATTATAGCAACTAACCATAATATCAATGGAAATAATAGTATTAGTACTAGTGTAAACATTAACGCTGCGTACGACAACCCACATAACCATAACCCTATAGCTAACATCCAAACTTCTACACAGCATAGTAACCGGCAGACAA
>OZ024745.1:84246736-84251736 GCA_964016885.1 Eledone cirrhosa | reverse complement strand
ACACACACACGCGTATGTGTGCAGGTATGGATGCATGTATGTATATATGTATGTATGCATGCGTGTGTGTGTGTATGTGTGTGTGTGTGTGTCTGTGTGTGTATGCTTCGGCATATATTGCATATATATATATATATATATATATATATATATATATATTTATATATGTGTGTGTGTGTGTGTGTGTGTGTGTGTGTGTGTGTGTGTGTGTGTGTGTGTGTGTGTGTGTGTGTGTGTGTGTGTGTGTGTGTGTGTGTGTGTGTGTGTGTGTGTGTTTATAAGCGCGTGTGTAACAAGCTGGTGGCCTAGCTACGTGTGGAAGGTCATTCCTGCTTTTGCTAGAATACATTGAAACTTTGTATTGAGTGTTTTTATAATTTCTGAAAAGCAGATAACTATACTGACTGGATACATATCCATATCGGTACTCAGTGGAATAATAACAGGATATTATTGGCTATTATCGATCGTTAGATCTAAAAGATTCCTAGGCTGAATAAACATATGTTTGGAATGAATACTGTCATAAATCAATTAGAAACTAAATATAAAATGGTAATATTAAAAATGTGAAAGAAATTAAGGACGAAATAAATAGTAAAAGTGGATAAAAATTTACGCTTAACAAACGTGAGGAAAAATGAGGAAAAAATATTTTTTATGTATTTAAATTGTAAATAATGGTCAAAATATTCTGAAGGGAGATGAAGAAAAAAAATATAGAACATTAATGACGACAATATTATAACTAACGAAAGATAATAAAATCTATACAAACGATATAAGAGCAAGAACAGTCATAGATGCGGAAAAAGAAATTATTCATGTGAATGATATATCTATATCTATATTTAAACACACACACACACACACACACACACATATATATATATATATATATATATATATATAGAGAGAGAGAGAGAGAGAGAGAGAGAAAGAGAGAGAGATGCAGGGAGGGAGAGGAGAGCCGCTGATAGATAGATGAAGAAAAAGGAAGAGATGGAGTGGAAGGTCTTGAGAAGAAAATTCTAAACAAAATGAGAAAATGATAATAAAAATTATATGAACATAGATAGTAACATACGCAAATAAAAAAAATAATTTTTTCTACTTTTGGCACAAGGCGACCAATTATCCCAGTGTATTACTGGTACTTTATTTTATCGACCCCATAAGGACCCCATAAGTTAACCTCGGCGGGATTTGTATAAATCACAGTAAAGTAAGTAATGAAAAATAAGAATAAAAAGTAAAAATGAGCTTGTGGCATTTTTCGTCTGAGACATTCCTATCACAGGGTCTCAGATACGGTAAAAAGTCATGTAAAGTTTACGCCACTCATGTAAATTATAATGTCAATTGCTGTAGCTCTCGACTAGCCAACACAGCGACGGGATTTCAATACATCGTTGAGAGTCACGAGAGTCGAAGCTTAACATGATAATGGCTTCTACATTTAGTACAAGGCCAGCAATTTGAGGGAAGAGGAAAGTCGATTAAATCGACCCAGTGCATTACTGATACTTTATTTTATCGATGCCGTAAGGATGAAAGGTAAAGCTAGCCTCGGTGGGATTTGAACTCAGAACGTAAAGGGCCGTAACTCTATCGAGTTTTCAGGAACGAACCAGTGAATATCTATTTTTTGAGATGAGCCAGAGATTTAACCAATAAGCACATGGATAAATGGTTACAGGTTTTAGTTTCATAACTTTAGCTTAAATTTGTGAACTTAATATTGGTTTACAAGACTAAATTAGTTAGTTTAAATGTACGTTCTCATCATTTGGTCATATAATACGATCAGAAGCATGAAAGAATTTTAACGCTAATTCTTTTTCATAAAAATTCTGGAGCCTTCTTTAGTTAACGATATCTGTGAAATCTAAAATTAGACGCAAAGAAAATAACAGAACAACCTTTGAAAAGAATACCCAATTAATGAACTGGAAAAATAAGCAAATATTTGAAAAAGGTAGTGACAAAAGAATCAGTCAGACGTCTGGTAGCTTTACAATAACCTCTCTTTGTTACTTATATAAAATCTATTCAACTCGCATGCTAGGGAGATCTTATTTCATAGAGAGACAAAGAAAACCATATCAATTTCGTTTATCACTCTAAGTACCTCCTAGAATCAACAGAGAATAATTATTTCGAACAAAACATTAAATATACCAATACGTAGAATGTAATAGTCAAGATAGGAATTCATATGCAGAAAATTCACGAAGAGAATACACATGTCACCACATATGGCTTGACACGAAATTATATGATTCTTTAAAGATTTAATAAACTAAATTATTTGTCGAGGAAAATAACAGTATCAGAACAATATTTCTATGGTACACATACACACATAATTATATATCTTAGTATATCTTAGGTCGAAACTGACTCACGTCGTCACTACTAAGTGGTAATGGATTTTATGAATTAATTCTATTGAGATAGACCTCTGTTTATCTATATGTTTTAACAACAGAATAACATTACATATTAACATTACAATTTAAATCTTTTGCCATTATATGGGAGGTCATATAATGTTATATTGTGAATATGTACTTTCTGTCAGGAATGCGATGATGTAATTTGCGCTTAGAATGTTCCGTCTGGGGCCACGCCAGGGCAAGGGAAAGGCGAAGGCACCAGAGACGTCGCAACTAATTTCTACAGCTGGATGAACAGGAGTATCGCGAAATACAGTGTCTTGCTAAAGGGCATATACGCATCACTCGTTCTGAGTTTCGAACTCATAAATCAAGTTTATGCCAGCAACTCTAAAATCTCTAAACCACGCTACTTCACGAATATGTACTATTCAGCTCTTAATAAACTAAAAATTTACAGGCATTAGGTCTTGCGTAATGGATAGTTACATTCTTATAAACACGCACACCCGACACACATACACACACATACAGACACACACTATCAGACAGTATCATTTAATATCTAAAATCCATCCATATTAAACAAAGCGTTCAGATCTATCACAAATACTATTGCAAAAGATCTCCCAAAATACAATTAAAAAAATTCAACAAGACAAACATAACAACAATATACATTACTTATAAAACAAAGCTTAAATAATCAACAATACTATGTGAGCAAAAGCATTATAAATTAAATGAGTAATTTTCATAATTCTATAAAAGTTATGTAATAAATTCTAGACAATGATATATCTTTTGCCAGCTATTTAGCTGGCAAAAGATATATCATATAAAAATATACTGAAACGAAAACCAAACCAAACAATGAGTGTGTTTTACTATATTTCTCTGGCAATATTAGAACAACATGACCCTCCCAAAATATAACCATATCTATTTCAACACACGATTTCATATCAAAAACCTTGCAAAACAAATACATTGCCGATATCATATCTGCTTGTTTGTTATGTTTTAAAATAAATGCTTCAAATGTCATATCCGTTAGTTTGCTATGTTTTAAAATAATAAATGCCTCAAATACCAGTTTATGATTTTCACATATTTGCTGGAGATATGAATGAACTGGGGGGGGGGGGGGAAACGTTTATATATTACCGTTTATAATAGCTCTCACAGATGTAGCCACATATATAAAATGATCATTGATTCTAGCGTTGTTGTTAAAATCAAATTTTTATACTCAAGCACGAGTATGGATGATGCCAGCAAAATATAGAAAGGCGTCAACGCATTATATAAGAGGACTGATGAAACAACCCAATTTGCAATGCTAAGAAATTTCAAGCAATACTTTATTAGGAATCTGTGCGATATTTGAAAATTGTAATAGGTGACATCATGGCAACATCATGTAGATGACAAGGAGAATGTATAATGGAGAGAGAGAAAAAAACTTTATGCTAGTCGAATCGAAAACCCATAGTCACAGACATCAAGGTTATTCTTCAACGCTATGATCTCTTTGTAGTGTCAAGCTCATCAACTCAACGAGCTGTGGGCAAAGTTGCTTCTATGCAGCAGTTGAAATAATGGGAGAGGTCGAAATCTTGAAAGTAAGGATCAAATAAAGTAGTGATTTAAAGAATATCGTTGAAGGAATACAACGAAATTTGAAAGTTACGCAAATTTCCAAAATAAATACCAGTTATGTAGAGAATGCAATAGCCTGGGATTTCGAAAACAATAATGGATCTTCATGGCTAAGTTTCTTGATAGGCATATATCGTAGTAAGAGGCACATAAAAAGCTGTGGCAGCAATCTCCTTCATTTGTCAAATTCTACAGAGTGATAAAAGGAACATTGAGGGAATTGCACCAACATGACCCTGAGCGGCTGAGTTAAAAGAATATTCAATGTCACTATGCATTATAGTATCGTGAGGATCTGTAAAAGTAGAAACAATTATTACATAATTTAAATGTTTATTAGCAATCTTTGATTGCAATTATCAATTTTCTTAGAGTCGGAACCACGTAGTCCGGATGGAATAATCGCCCTTATAAGTTATGTTTGGGTACATTCGCATTAGGTCTGTATCGTATTGAGTTTACTCTAATATTAGTCACCAGCTCTGTTATTATTAAGCAAATCTGTGAGCGACCAGGTCTAGAAGGTAGTATTTAAGGGAAGTATGTATTATAGTATCATAATATATATATATATATATATATATATATATATATATATATATATATATATATATATATATATATAATAATTAGAAATTGATTAACATATAAATAAACATGAATAATCATGTGATTATTCATGTTTATTTATGTTAATCAATTTCTAGTTATTATAAAATGCTCGGACCTACTCGTTAGAATCTTAGAGCTTATTTTGCGGGTGATATGGCGCATGTCTTTCTGGCATGACAACCATAATTTTGATTTAGATTAAATTCATTTGATTTATCTTAATTTTGGATATATATATATATATATATATATATATATATACAATATATATATATCCAATACAATATATATATATATATATATATATATATATATATCCAATATATA
>OZ024745.1:84189236-84236736 GCA_964016885.1 Eledone cirrhosa | reverse complement strand
GAATGAAGTAATTCCGTCGGAAAGGTACAGGAAAAAAAAGTGCTCTATGTAGGCTACAGAGCTTATGTAATAAACAACATAAGATAATTATTTTATTTACCAGTGGTTTCTTGAAAGCAGATATATCTGTTTCCAGTCTTCAGAATGAATAAAACATGGTGTTTTTTCAAATATAGATTTGAAAACAAAATATAAGAAATATGATAGTGAGGCTGAGGAAACAACGGGCGAAGAAGAAGAGAAAAAGAATACATATATATATATATAAAAACAATAAATATATAAACATACACACACTCAACCACGCGCATATACTTAAAAGGTACGTAGACGTATACTATATCACATAAGCGTATATGTATCTACAGACATGGACAACATACATACACATACATATATATATATATATGAAGTAATAAGAATAAATAAATGAATAAGAACAAAAAATATAAAATAAAAAATAAAAAAAATAAAAACAAAGGATACGTATTGACAACGATAAGTGAGAGGAGGGGCGGGGGAAATAAAAACAATTAAAAATAAACAAATACACGAGGTGTGCATATACATAAATATACACATATATATAAAATATATATATACATGTATATATATGTATACACACATACATACACACGCACACACACACGCAAAAACACGCAGAAATACTCATACAGACGTATATATATACTCATACACACGTATATATATATATATATATATATATACATATATATATATATATATATATATATATATATATATATATATATATATATATATATATATATATATATATATATATATATATATATATATATATGCATATATATATATATATGCATAGTAATTGGCCAATTGAGTCCAAATTACATGAGATTCAAATCCGCTTTATATCCTTGAACAAACATAAATCACAGGTTTATTGCTATCTGTATAGAGAAAAACGATAAGTACTTTTTATATCCGTGTTACTGACCGAAGAGGCAATGGAGATTTGGTTTCCGAGGTGTATAACTTATAACATTAATGATACAAAAACCGAAGCAAGAATAATGACTTCTGACATATAATCACAAATCCACAAATATGTAAGAGTCATATAAAAGTACTGGTGCTTATTTTACCGATTCCATAGGATAACAGGCAATGTCGATAACAGCAGGATTTGAATTGAAATTGTAAAGGAAAGTAACTACCACCAGCTGTATTCTGTCCGTTCTATATTTTTTAATCTATTAATTTGTCGGAGGAGGAATCAGAATAATGCTTAAAATCTCTTTAGGCTCCGGCCATAGCGCTAATATATTTGATTTTCAATGTAATTATTTGTGGAATAAAGTAAAATGAAATGGGGTTGGGATTAGGGATGGGAAACTGAAACAATGTTTTAGTATGGGTTATGGTGGGAAGAAATACTGAGACACAGTAAACACAATAAAAGGAAGTGAGAGAGAGAGAGAGAGAGAGAGAGAGAAAGAGGTTGTTGCTGGGTGGATTTATGTGAGCAGGCGGGATGGAGGTCTCTCGTTCAGAGAAAGAGGTCGCTTTAAAAAAGTTAGAAGAAACAAAACTAGCAAATCTGCGAACTGGTGTTGATTGCGAGTGAACATTGTAATCAGTCAACATGGTACCAGGACGGATCAACGTTCTTCCCTTTCGAGGTGTGGAAATCATTAATTTGGGGCACCACGCGCGGCGTCTTGTTCTCCGTCTCCAAACCTTGTAGCTTCGGCCACAAAACCTCGGCTTCATTGCCCACAATGCGGAGGAGAGGATGAGAGTAAAATACCGGGTTCTCACCGACCGCTTCCTCTTTACACCTGTCTCCGTCGAGACATCTAATGTTCTTGGTGCATGCACTGCTGATTTTTTTCCATAAAGACGGTGGTCCGCTTGAGGAGGGAGTCCCGTGAGGTGGGGTGGCTGCTATTGCAGAGGGTGTCTCTGACCATCCTCCATGGTAACGCCTTTTCCATTTCTGTTTGTGGGGCGCAGCTGAGGCAGCGCTTCGACTAAAGTGTAGTGTCTGTCCTCCCATCTTCCTTTCTTTCGTTGCTTGATGCTTCTTTTCATTTCATTTCGTTTTTCCTTCTCTTTTTGTTCCCTTTAATAATTGTTTCTACTTTTGGCACAAGGCCAGCAATTATCCCAGTACATCACTGGTACTTTATTTTATCGACCCTGTAAGGATGAAAGGCAAAGTTAACCTCGGCAGGATTTGAACTCAGTTTAATAATGTGTTTTGTTTTTATTAGATACTGATCAATTATATCTATGTAAAAACGGCTCTTATTTCTATATGCGGTCTAAGATATTTCTGTTTATAACTGCAGTACCTTATCCAAATTGCTAGTACTAATTTTATAGAAGTTCAGTAACTGATCAGGCCTAAGGTATTGTTTAGCACTAAAGTGGACGCCAATCAGTTGGGAGGCAATTCTGGCAATGTTTTACATTGGGAATCTTTCATCTCTCAGTGTTTAGTCTCAATTCTCGTACACATTATGTTCAGTGATATCCCGGCAATGTTATCATATACACGCAGCCTCGATATCATACCACACTCGCGCGTCTATTTCCTTCACGCCATCACTTTCAAAAGCACCAAAATACAATCGCTATATATATCATAGAAAAACAAATTTTCTTTGTTCTACTTATATATGATCAACACAAAACGAAAGTAGTTAACACCACAGTAAATGTGTAAAATTTCTAAGACAATTACAATTTTTCATAGAGACTCCAACATGGGAGATATGTATGTCAGAAACGGTAGAAGGATTTATTGAATTTCTCAAGACAATATATCATCGGTGCGTAATACAGGGGAGCAAGTCTCTGGTGGATCAGGCTCAATGGTGGCTATAAATGTAGTCATCGAGAAAGAGAACAAAGAGACATAGAAAGTGATAAAAGGTGGCTGTAACCGAATGTTACCATCGCCTATGAGAAGTTAAACATGGATGCGATAGAACAATTGTTGGCAGAGCCAGATAGAGGAGCTTCGTAGTAATTCTAAGCATTTTTATAAATTTGGAAATGTTACTCAAAAGAGAGAAATATTGAAACGTTTGGATAGTATAGAAGCCGGTTTTGAGTGGTGCTATTTAAGGGTAATGACACAATCAGCAACGATTGCAATGTCGGGTTAAATCAATTTGAAGAGACTTTGCATTTGGCGAATGCATGCAAGTGGTGGTGAGACAGGTGGAGTATTGATATATATATATATAGTAATAATAATAAATGTGAAGACTAAGATTCGAAGTGGGCTCGATAAGGATAAATATATATCAAATATATAAAAACCCTAGAGCAAGTATTTATTAAAATAACAGATTAAAGTTTAAGCAAATAATCGGTGCTTTCACCCTTAAGGGGATCTTCTGAAGATCCCGTTAAGAGTGAAAGCAGCTTAAACTTTAATCTGTTATTTTAATACACACACACACACACACACACACACACACACACACACACACACACACACACACACACACACACACACACACATATATATATATATATATATATATATATATATATAATATCGCGTTGGAAACCAAAATGGAGAGTAGGAGCAGTGGTTTTATCACCAGAACTATATTGTATAAGGTATGAGAGTCAGAGTAATACTGCATAGTTAGTGCAGATCATATCATCTATCACCGTAAGGAAAATTAAAATAATTGTGTACAATATTGAGAGAACAAACCGTTTGGGGAGGCTGTAACCTCATTGGAATGAATTGACACTTTATTATTTGACTTATATATATTTTTTATTTGTCCTAGAAGAATAAAAGGCAAAATTGACATTTGGCGGATTTTGTTGTTTGTTCTAATTTGAGAAGTAAAACTAATGAAAGTGGAGAGAATTTGACTGAAATGTAAGGAAATGAAAATAATCAGCGTTAGACATAAGTTTTATATAGCTCTATTGTATTGTATGGGAAAATAAGCTAAAATTGCGTGTTCCGTCTCTCTTAGCTGCAATAAATTTGTATTTCATCAATGAAGTCCCATGCAATACAATGAACACTTTCTCACCATTTGACACAGTGTGATATAATGAATGGGAAGTCAGAATTGTTCATGAAACAATTGATGTTATTGATACAATGAATTAAACTATTATGATAGCGGGATTGATCTAATTATATCAGATGCAAAGAATAATATAATACGTCACTCAGCTGCCATGGGAAGTATTTGTTATTTCAATGTGTAAAATAACGTGACTTGGTGGGATGTTTGCTCAAAAGAAGAAACCTTATAGCCAATCGATTTCGTCATACTTCTTCAATTCTCAGAGAAAAGGAAACAGTTTCATTTATGTTGCTAAAGACTATTATAGCGTAGTACCAAACTAACATGAAACAATATACCGAAGGCTAAGTTCAATGTGAATCAAGTTTGTGAACTTCAATTTCTGGTTGAAGCGAATTCCTTTCATTTACAACGAGAAAACGAAGGACAAGAAACGAAGGAGACTCTAAAAAGTTACTTGATGAGCTAAATATAATGGCCAACTAGCCTTCAAATCCTGTCCTTGATATACAAAAGGACAGGATGCTCACAACTGGAACACCTCTGATTTTAATATCAGAATTAATATCAGGGTGTTCCAGTTGTAAGCATTATGTCTTTTTGAATAAATTCTGTTCAATTGGGGCAGACGATGGGGGTGGGTGGGGGTGGTAAACAACAACAACAAAAACAACTACGAGGAAAAGACTAGTGTCTTAGTTACTCGTTCCACGTGTCCTTTAAACATATGACCTTAGACTAGACGTATTATATTATATATGGATCAATTTCTTCTCACACTGAAATGATTGATTTAAGACATATATAATGAAGACGAAAGTCTTACTAGGTATGAAGAATATTTATCTATCTATCAATCTTTTTATGTATCTATATAGATGCGCGCGCGTGATCAACTGGTAGCTTGAAGAAGAGAGGGCTTCACCAGCACTGGCCTGGTACTTTATCAACATCGGAACGATAAGAAGCAAACAAATAATAATAATGATAATAGTAGCAACAACAACAACAACAGCAACAACAACAATAATAATAATAATGATTTCTACTATTGGAACAAGGCCAGCAATTTTTTTTTTGGGGGGGGGGTCAATTAAATCGACCTAAGTCTGTTACTTCTACATTATTTTATCGACCACGATGAGCTAAAAGGCAAGGATGTCGTCTCTGTTCACCTTTCCCGTCTTCAGTGGTATTTTACTAGATTTATTCAAATATTATTCATAGTTAACAAATATTATATTATCTGCGCTATGGTGTTGATAGTTTCGAATAATGGAATCATTATGCGTAGGTTGAAGGACATACATTCAGTTCACATATTAACAATATTTCTTCAATTTATTGTTGTGTAAATTATGTATCTTTGCGGATATGTGTTTCCAAGGGCCTCATATAATTCTATTTCATTTTCATCTTATTCTATCTTATTTATTCAATATATTTATCTCACTTCATGATTTCTTTTATCTTTAAACCTCTTTCATATATTGAGCTGTCATATTCTACATTTTGTAAATTGCCCTGGTCTCCATTAGCTTCCCTATCCATCCACTTTTCTTTGGCAGTATACATTCCAATTCCTCTTCCAATTCCTGTCTATGTATATACATTTTAGAGGGAAACGAGATGATAATAGCCTCGTCTGTAAGGCGTTTATTTTAACAATCTTATATTTTAAAAATATTAAGAAGACTGAGGTGATACATCAACCAAATCCGCACTCCGATAAGTAGAAGAGGTTAAGCAGGGACAATTGGGGCACAGGCAGCCCTATATTTCCATTACTGTGTGTGTGTGCAATATATATATATATATATATATATATAACGGAGGAAATGTGGTAAGGAACCAGGTGGACCATAACGCACCAAAGTACTCAATACTTAGGGTAGTAGAGTGGGTAATAGGAACGAGTAGGACCCCGACGGCTGAGCTCAAGCCGTTTCGGCGGCTAATTCTGGAACAGAATTGGGTAATTCTGGACCAGAATTACCCGTCGAAACGGCTTGAACTCAGCCGTCGGGGTCCTACTCGTTCCTATATATATATATATATATATATATATATATATATATTTACATGTAAATATTTGTCTGTGTATGTGTACATATATGCGTGCATCTGTATATATATATATATATATGAGGAATTTTACTCGCCCTATATATATATATATATCACGAATTTTACCCGCCCTAGATATATATATATATATATATATATATATATATATATATATATATATCATTCACTACTCTTAATAAAACTCAGGAAGAAAGAGTTAAATATAATATGACAGTGACTTTCCTTTTACAATTCTTTGCCATAGGATTAAATGACAAAACTAAAAAAATATAAATTGATCTAAAATCTTTGTCAGCATTGGAAAATTCTTTATCTAGGAAAACATTTTCACTCATGAATTTTAAATAAAAGGAAATATAAATAATATTTTTCCAGAACGGCAATTTTAATAAGATGTTGAATAATTGAAAAAAATAATAAAAATATCAGGAGACATTTTTTGAGAGCAAAAGACACATGTTGGAATAGCCAAGAAGCGAGACATAATGGAACCTGGTTTTTATGTGAACCAAACAGTGTGTATGGACATGTTGGATAATTCTCAAGTATTTTATGCAGAACTAATTCGTGAGTATATAATAAGATTAGAGATTAAGAAAATATGTTGAGAAAGCATAACCACCATCACATACAAATATACGCATACAAACATAACACACACACACACATATATATATAATATATATATATATATATATATATATATATATATATATATATATATATATATATATATATATATATATATATATATATATATATATATATATATATATAAATGAAGTAATTCCGTCGGAAAGGTCTAGGAAAAAAGAGTGCTTTATGTAGGTTACAGAGCTTAATAGTTATAACTATATATATATATATATATATATATATATATATATATATATATATATATATATATGGCTTAAGCATCGGCCTTTCAATCGTGAGGTTGTGAGTTCGATTCCTGGACCGGGTGATACGTTGTGTCCTTGAGCAAGACATTATTTCAAGTTGCTCCAATTTTACTCAGCTGTAGAAATGAGTTGCGACGTTACTAGTGCCAAGCTGTATCGGCCATTGCCTTTTCCGGTATGTATAGGTGACTGCTGGTCCGGTGACTGCTGGTCTTCCACAAACAACCTTACCAGGACTTGTGCCTCGGAGGTGAACCTTCTAGGTGCAAATCCCATGGTCATTCGTGACTGAAGTGGGTGTATATACACATATATATAATATTGAAATGAAGTCATCGGAAGAACCGATGTATTTCCAACCGGTTTAAGCCAGCATCATTAAGATATCAACCGAAAAAGAAAAGCAGAGTGTACAGTAATACGTTAAATAGTGAGAGAAATGATTTCGTGTGAGTAGAGAATTTAATTCTCTGAACCCCAACTCATGCACTAGTTTCTAGTACCCCATCTGCTGACAAAGGAGTGGACCATCAAATTCTTCCGAAATATGTTTATGTAAACTTTTCTCTTCTTTATACACCACCCTCATATATACCCCCAACACTCACAAATAGGTTACACAAATATTGAAATAATTGAATACATGTGGACAAATCAGTGCATTGCAGTAATGCGCCAGCTTCAGCATTGAGTCAGTAGAATAAGAGCGGGGAGTAGGAATAAAAACGAAACTCAATATCTTCAACTCGGTATACCTGCCTTTTTTCATGAATCATGGATACTGACCGAATGAATATGATCACGAATACAAGCGGCCGAAATGGGGTCCCTTCGGACTTCTATTCTCTCATGGTCGATAAATTGAAAACAAAACAATCAAAAATATGTTCATGGTACCAGTAGCATGTAAGTATACTAATGCAAATAAGCAATTATTCAACTCAAGTAGGGATGCGATATTATCCTATTGGAGTGGTGTTATATTGGTCCTCAATCGGTTCAGATGAGTGTTTGAGTTTTTCAAACTACGGAAGAGCCTGCTCGCAAAATTAATGTGCCAGTAAGTGAGCATTTCACAGACACAAGTATCCAAACGTTTTTCTAAGGGTGATTCAATGTGTCACAGTGTGTGACAATACTGGCCCTTTGAATTACAGGTACATTTCACTGTGTCAACTGAAAGGATTCAATGCGTCACTTAATCTAAGAATCGAACATGACCTTCAGATAAGCAGTATAATCCAGTGAGGTGCAATCGGTTGGAAGTAGTTAAGGCAGCCATTTGACAAAATTATAAGAGCTACGAACCAAATGTCTTGCTGCATTCCTTTCGGCGCGTTTTGCTTTGAATTCAAATCCCGGCGATATCAACTTTGATTTCTATTCTTCCATGGTCGATAAATTATAAACAAAAATAAGTCCAAGCCGTAATATTTGTGGAATTATTAGAGTGTTGGATAACATACGTTGCAGTTTTTTTCCACCTCTTTAGGTTCTGACAGCCGAAGCGGACGTGATAAATGTCTCTGCATCTAGTTGAGAAGATGGTGTTTTTATTAAACTCAGGATGGCCACTAGAAACTACCTTATATCCTCTCAAGAACTCATGGAAGTCCCCAGGGGTCTCCATCGACCTGATTGCGTAAGGAACGAAACCTGAGGCAATATGTCACTCTCTTAACAGTTTGAAAATATAGATATATTAAGCTGCGAATATCAATGGCGAGTCTACTTTATGTACAAAGTTTGCCGATAGTTTGCCCGACAACATATTTCTATTGTTATTCTTCAAATGTTACTATTGTTATTCTTCAAATATTACTATTGTTATTCTTCAAATTGTTTATTACATGGAATATGGTCAAGCCTTATCGTACTGCAGTGAGGGAAATGATTTACAACAGACATAAAGGAAATATATGTAATCGACATAAGAACAAATTCTGATTCTTTAAGGATACAACATAAATGGAATCTCTCTATTATGTATGAAAATACTGGAAAAATATGTCAGAATTTTCTCAACTATTGCAAAATCGCTGCCAGTAAAGATGTGTATAGATATTCTCTTAAAATACACCATTATTCAATCGCATCGCGAGGGTAGTGTTTATGATGCAAAATTGCTAGAGGTATTAGAGTTTAATATAATATAACAAAATGTATTATTATTTGATATAATATAAATTAATCTATCTATCTACACACACAGACACAGAGATACCGACACACACACACACAGACACCCCCACCCCATATACAAACAAACACACACACACACACACACACACACACACACACACACACACACACACACACACACACACACACACACACACACACACACACACACACACACACGCACGCACACACGCATATTTGACACAAGGAAATGGCTGACAGCGACTCGGAAGTGTGAAGTCAGTATCTGAAAACGAAATTTGCTATGAAAATGAAATGTTATTCTTCACTTATATACATTGAATGCATACTCGCTTAATGGGTTAATGTTTGAGTGTGTTTATATAAGATGCCACCATATTGACATACGGCGTTTCTTCAGCCTTTTAAAACGGTGGATTTAAGACAGCAGATTTCTTTCTTGGAAATGAGAAAGAGATATAAAAGAACAATCGACTAGTTCTTTTTTTTTATCGCCCTCCGATCATGACAGGCAAAGTTGACTTCGGCGGGATTTGAACACTCAGAGAGTAGAGAACATTAATAATGATTTTTCAAACACGCCCTGCGTACTTAAGTTGCTCTATACCTTGGATAATTTTACTTATTATATATATATATATAAAATTAGAAAATATGAGGAAATAATTGACAAAAATGCACCTATATATATATATATATATATATATATATATATATATATATATAAATATATATATATAAATATAAATATAAATTTAAAATGTAGTATATTTAGTTAAGATATTTATTTAATTAATTATGAAACATGACGATAAATCTTTCGATTCCTTCAACTTTTTCTTTTTTAAACCTTCTTCATAAATATATACTAATGATGTAATTAAACTACCCTTAAATGTTGATGCTCCCAATCTATTGAATCTATTGAATAAATTTTACGCTAGATAAACTTCTATACTAAATATAAGAGCATCTGTAGAACAACAGGGTCTCCTAAATCATTTAAATGATTTCTGCTAAATAAGTCTTGTTGAATAATTTTGGTTTTTTGTTTGCTTTTGATTCTGATTGCTTCTAATGAACTTGGCAATGTATTGTCAGATAAATTGGAAGGGTTGATTTCTGTGGTTGATATGGGGGCCATACTGTGTTTTTTAAAGCCCTAGACACTCTAGGGAGTGATGAAAGTATTCTTAGCGTTTTGATATATTGATATCTGTTGTCTATTCTATACATGAACGATAATCATGTGTGGTAGGGCAGGAATATTAATATTAATATATATTATATTTTTATGTATGTGTATGTATGTATATATATATAGTAAAATCTTTTATAACGCAAGGGAAAATTTTTTCATGTGAAATGAGAAATTACAGAGCTGATCACGTATGCTCACGTGTATATCTATAGTGTCAACTAGAACTTGAGATGACCTTCTCTTTTTCTCTCTTTCTTTCTTTTTCCGGAAAGTACATATATACTTATGTATTTTGAAGTTTTATCTCAGGTTTTTAATATATCGACCTAAGAATTTTTAAACTAAACATATGGTCATTATTTTTCACACATTATATATCTATGTCTCATTCATGAATATTGATATCTACAGTATAATACCCAATTCATATAAATTGATAATTCAAATTGATAGAACATAACGTAAAGTTGTAAATCTGTCATCTTTCTATCTAGATATAGCTTTCTTCTCCTCCCTCTATACATGATATAATCTATGTATCGCTGTTTTCTCTATAGTTATTTTTATTTTTATTTTTCTCCGTCTCCTTAACACTATAAATAAATAAATAAATAAATAAATAATTACAGTACTCCCTCCCCCCTAAATCTCTCATTTTGCATGTTGAATTATTATTATTCATCTGTTACCTCAGCTGCCTCTCATTTTTCACCTCCTCACTATTTTTCTCTCTCCCATATCTCTCTCTATCTCTCTCTGTTTTTCTTTACATACATTTACTCCTTCTCTCCGTCTTTCTTTTATAACTGTACTTAACACTAAATATTTACAAGCATCTCACTACCAAACCAACTTTTTTAAATGGAAGTTGTTCAAAATTCTATGGTACATCAAATTTATTTATAAAACTGCTTATTTTATCTGAAGAAGGCATGCCATATTTTTAATATGGTATCCCTGAAATATGTATAATGAAATAAATATGGTTTTATAAATATAGTTTCCATTTGTTTAATATCGTATATCTACTCCAAAACTTGTTGAGTGCTTTATATCAGTTATAAAATAAAATATTTACTCGTTGTAACCCAACAATTTTAAATAAAACTTTTGCAGATATATATATATATATGTGTGGTATAACAGCAGGCTCATGTACGTGTTATCTGACGGGATCGGTATGTCTTTCATGGAAGAAGAGTGGTTGAATTTTTCCATGGCGAATCGCTGTAAGCGCTCTACTTGTGGAGGAGCGTAGTATATATTTGTGTATAGTGGTAGCTATGGTGCTTCCGTAGGCGGTATGCCAAAATTAGCACTCGATATTCATCAGAGTAGAGTGTAGATATAAAGAAAACGAAAAATCAGTTATTCATCTGGGCTTAGTTTATTTCGTGTTACAAATGTTTCGCCGGCATGTAGCTCGAGTCATGGTCCTTGTATGGATCTGGCTGATTCTACTTTTGCGGGTTCTTTCAGACACCGGTGTTATGTCCGGAGCAAATTTTATCACTGGTGTGTTATCATCAAAACAACACCCTCAAAAAACTCTCTTTCCACTCTTGTCATGCCATTGGCTGATTTTACTCCACGTCATCACAAGTCCTGGTCAGTATCTGCTGCCACACGGTTCATCAACCATTTTCCGTCTGACACATTTCAATGGAGTCATGCTGAGTTCAATACTTCACACGTCTGCTCACACTTCAGGGTAAGCCCCCACACATACTAGAATAAACACATAATAACACACACATATTCAGATACATACTTATCTCTGCATTCACACTCGTACGTCTACATGCGCAGACACCCACACGACCACATACATACATCGCAGTATATATACTCACACACCCTCTCTCCCTCACTCCCATGGACCCAGTCACACACACACTTGTTGATACATGCCGCCACGAGCCTTCTGACTGTTCTGTATCAGTTGGGTAAGCATGTCCCATTCAAACGTACACATATATACATACACATGCGCGTACACACACATACGGCCAACATTCTATACATTTAAATATCTCTATATATAATTCCCGTTCTGTGTGTGTGTGTAAAAGAGTTTCACTTGGAAAATATTCCATCCATCTCTGTCAAATTAAACACATAGCCAAAATAGGCTACCGTTTGTAACATCAAGAAAAAATTATTTCATAATGATTAATTTCGAAGTCACAAACTTCGATTTTATAATCTTATAGACTTTTTCACTAACAAATTCCATGACGGCCATAAAGAGAGAGAGAGCGTTCCTTTTACACACTTCTTAACTCTCCCCCTTCCACAATACAACGTTATGGGATTGTATGTGTATGTGCGTGTGTATATGTGTGTGTATGTGTTTGTGTGTGTATATGTGCGTGCATGTGTGTGTGTGTGTGTGCAATTTCCATAACGGCCAGAGAGAGAATGATGTGTGAGAGGGAGATAGAAGAGAGGAGTGAGAGAGAGAGAGTAAAATAAAGAAAGAGAGGAGTGTGTGTGACGCGATTATGATAAATACAGTGTTTATAATTTTAACTTATTTATTACACTTCTTAAACACCCCCCCCCCCCCCCCTCCTTCCACAACGTCACGTCTTGGGATTGCGTGCGTATGTGTGTGTGTGTATGTGTGTGTGTTTGTGTGTGTATGTGTATGTATGTGTTTGTGTGTGTGTGTACGTGCGTATGTGTGTGCGTGTGTGCATGTGTGTGTGTATGTGTATAAATGTGTTAATTGTTAGAAATAACAGACGATACTTTAGCGATAAATACAGTGTTTATAATTTTAACTTATTACACTTCTTAACTCTCCCCCTTCCACAACGTCACGTCTTGGGATAGCGTGTGTATGTGTGTGTGTGTATGTGTGTGTGTTTGTGTGTATGTGTGTGTATGTTTGTGTGTGTATGTGTTTGTGTGTGTGTGTACGTGCGTATGTGTGTGCGTGTGTGCATCTGTGTGTATAAATGTGTTAATTGTAAGAAATAACAGACGATACTTTTTATTCAAAAAATTAAACTCTAAAGCAGTTTTGATGTCATAAATCATATTTTCAAAGTGAAAATCGTCATTTCTTTAATACTTATTCAGAGGTTGAAATATATTTACTGTTTGTCTTCTGGTTTTTAATCAAATATTTATACATTGCTCAACCGACACTGCTAAACACGATATTAGCAAAATTATTTTGTAAGTATGAAAATCTAATATATAATTCCGGTGTAGAAAAAGCAGATGATAAAATATACTTTTTCGTCTTGCTTATTATTACAAAAATGTACACATTGTACACAACTATTTATTTATTTTAATTGATTTGTACCAGCTTTATTCAATTACATATTTTCGGTAGAATGCCTCGAAAAAGAAAGAGTAACATTGGAAAAAAAACAAAAAATGCTTTTGCTTTGCGTTCTTTGCGCGCAAGCGAAACAGAAGAACAATGTGTGCTACGGCGTGCTCGCAATGCTGCTTCTACCTCGATCGCCAGAGCATTACAAACAACTGAACAAGCAGAACTCCAGCGTGCTCACAATGCTGCCTCTACTTTGAACATCAGAGCATTACAGAAAGCTGAACAAGCAGAACTCCGGCGTGCTCGCAATGCTGCTTCTAATTCCAATAGCCGTGCTTTAGAGACTGTTGACCAAAGGGCACAAGGCTTGCGGTTGATTCTCAACGGAAAATGCGTACTTATGTCTTTCCGAGGGATTCTTCCTGTTACTGGTCTAAGAAAGGTTTTCAATACAACCCCCAAGAGGACTACGCATCCCATCCACATATCATCATTGGTAGTATGTCAACTGTTTGCGTCCATTGTAATGCAATGAGGTGGCCAGCTGAATCTACCGGTATATGTTGCTCCAATGGAACGGTTAGATTGCCTTATTTACAAGTCGGTGCCGAACCTTTGAATTCTCTGCTGCTTGGAGACCACCCTGATTTTAAACACTTTTTCAGAAATATAAGAGCCTACAATTCGGCTTTCCAAAGGACAAGCTTTGGTCATACACCAATAAAAGATGGGAATTATATGCCCACATTTAAAGTGCAAGGCCAAATTTACCATCAAATAGGATCACAAGATGGCAAAGAACACAGTTTTCTCCAGATCTACTTTATGGGCAACGGACCTGAAGAAATTGCACGAAGGACTTCAGTTGCTAAAGGAACGACACCTTCTCTTCTGCAGCCCCTTCAATATATGCTTCATTCCATAAACCCGTACATCACCATTTTCAAAACTGCTTTACAACGTAGTGATGCTAACAACAATCAATACAAGGTTGTCATTCGAAATGACCGCGCTCCACTAGGGCAGCATCAGGGCTGCTTTAATAGACCCCAAACCGATGAAGTTGCGGTGATTATAACACGTCCTAATCAGAGCGCTTCAAACCGTGATATTGTTATTGAATGGCAGGACTCGCATCTTCAAAAAATAAATGAACTTCATCCCGCATATGATGCTCTCCAGTATCCATTGCTGTTCCCCTTTGGCGACGATGGCTACCGCATTGATTTGCAAAAGTGTAATCCTGTAAGTTTAATGCATCTTACACCAGGGAAAACCATTTCACAAATGGAATTTTATGCATTTAGACTTATGTTTCGCAAAAACGACGTCAACATTCTGCATAGAACACGGATGCTCCTCAATCAATACTGTGTAGACATATTTGCTAAGATTGACACTGAACGCCTCCAATGGATAAGACATCATCAAAAGGAACTGCGTTCAGAAGAATACGGCAATCTACGTGACGAAGTAAACCGAAATGATCATGCTAATGCTTCGGATGTTGGGCTTTCTGTCATTCTCCCATCATCATACACTGGAGGCCCCCGTTACATGCATGGAAAAATGCAGGATGCTCTGACCTATGTCCGCCATTGTGGCCGTCCTGATCTTTTTATCACATTTACATGCAATCCAAAATGGTTTGACATCCAGTCTCATTTACTTCATGGCCAAAATCCTCCACACAGGCATGATATCACATCCAGAGTGTTTCACATGAAGCTTATAAAAATGATGGATGTTTTAAAATACGGACAACTTTTTGGACCAGTAAGGTGCTTCATGTACACAGTAGAATGGCAGAAGAGAGGACTCCCACATGCCCATATTCTCCTTTGGCTTCAAAAGAAACTCATGTCAACTGATGTTGATTCCATTATCAGTGCTGAATTGCCAAATCCCCAAGAAGACCCTTTGCTATTTCAAATCATAAAAGCCAACATGATACATGGCCCGTGTGGCCACCTAAATCCAAAATCTGCATGTATGGACAATAAGAGATGTACAAAGCGTTACCCACGTAAACTCATCAATGAAACCAAAACTGGTGATGATGGCTACCCTTCATACCGTCGCCAAGCACCGCAGGAGGGTGGACATATGGCAAATATAACAATGCTTGGTGGTCAAGATTTCACTATTGACAACCGATGGGTTGTACCACATAACAAGGTGCTATGTAAAATGTTTTCAGCCCATATTAACGTTGAATTCTGCAACTCCGTCAAAGCAATCCAATACATCTGCAAGTATGTCCATAAGGGAGCTGATCGAGCAGTTATTGAGTTGGCTAAAAGCGATAACCCTGATGCTGCCACAGATGAAGTCACGTGTTTTCAAACTGGACGCTACATCTCTTCTAACGAGGGATTTTGGCGCATATTCGGTTTTCCGATCCATGAACGTGAACCTGCAGTTATTCATCTCAGCGTTCATTTGGAGAATGGTCAACGGGTGTATTTTAACCAAGAAAATATGCTTGACTTTCCAAGACAACCTCGAAGAACGACCCTTACCGGGTTCTTTGAAATTTGTACTTCAGACTCTTTTGCCAGAACACTTCTTTATGCGGAGTTGCCTACATTCTACACGTGGAATAAATCTTCCCACTGTTGGCAAAGAAGAAAGCGAGGACGCATTTCACAAAGGGATGCTTTGAAGCGTGAGTCTGATGCCCTCTCAAGAGTGTACACAGTTCACTCGCTCAATTCAGAATGTTTTCACCTTCGTCTTTTATTGCACGTTATCAAAGGTCCGACTTCCTTTGAAGACCTCCGTACCGTCAATGGCCATATTTGGTCAACATTTAAAGAGGCCTGCTCCAAATTAGGTCTTCTCGACAACGATGACCACTATGACCACGCCCTCCATAAAGCATCAATGTTGCAGTCACCAATTGCTCTTCGTAAGCTTTTCGCCGTTATGCTGGTATACTGCAGTCTTGGGAATCCACAGTCTTTCTGGGATAAATATCGTGACAGCATGTGCTTGGACATCCTAATGCAATCTCGCTTTGCGTCCACAGACATGAATTTACAGTTTACACATGAAATGTACAATTGCGGTCTCATATTTCTAGAAGATATACTTTTGGAAATGACCGGCCATCCCTTGAAGAACTACTATATGGAATCCCCTAAAAGAGAAAATGAGGCTGTTTGTAACCGCCACGTACTAAGGGAGACATGCTACAATGCTGCCAGGCTTCTGTCCTAGATTCAAAAAAGAGAAACACTTTTGAATTCTGAACAAGCTGATGTCTATACTTTTGTTTTGACCATGCTTGAAGACATAAACGGTGGCATCCTCTTCCTTGATGCGCCAGGTGGCACAGGAAAGACATTTCTACTAAACCTCCTTCTTGCCAAAGTTCGCCAACATGGACAGATTGCCATTGCAATGGCATCTTCATGAATAGCAGCAACACTGCTAGACGGCGGCAGAACAGTCCATTCAACATTTAAGCTTCCCCTTAACATTGGTCATGTTGAAAATCCGACCACTAATATAAAGAAGAATTCTGATGAGGCTGCTGTCTTTCGAAAATGCAAAATGATTGTCTGGGATGAGGCGACAATGTCCCATAAGAATGCACTTCATGCAATCAATGCAACGCTACAAGACCTGCGCTCCAACTCTAAACCTTTCGGTGGCGTCGTTCTGCTTCTTGCTGGGGACTTTCGTCAAACTCTTCCCATCATCCCAAAAGGTCCACCAGGTGATGAAATAGACGCTTGCATTAAACATTCTCATTTTTGGCGCTTCGTCCAGTCGAGAATGTTAACCATCAACATGCGATCGATTCTCCACCAACAAGACGGTAACAATTATTTTGCTTCAAAGTTATTGGATGTTGGTAATGGGAACTTACTAATCGACGTAAACGGTTTCGTTGACATAAGTACCATCGGCATCTATGTATCCAGCCCTGGGGACCTTTGCACAAAAGTTTACCCCGACCTCTCAACAAATTACGTCAGTCATCAATGGATGTGTGAAAGGGCTATCTTAGCCCCTACGAATGCCACCGTCCAAGCTATTAACACATGTCTGCTTTATCAACTTCCTTCCCAAGAGCGATGTTATGCTTCGATTGATTCGATTACGGATCCAACGCAAGTAACGTTTTACCCAACAGAGTTTTTAAACTCACAAGAACCATCGGGAATGCCACCGCATAAACTCTGCCTAATACTTGGATGTCCCATCATACTCTTAAGAAATTTGGAACCTCCTCGGCGTTGCAATGGCACACGCTTGGTTATAACGCAAATGTTGGATGACGTTCTCGAGGCTACAATCATTACTGGAAAAGGCGCTGGTGACTCTGTTTTTATTTCCCGAGTTCCACTTATTCCAACTGACTGTGTCTTTCCGATGAAAAGAGTTCAATTCCCCATTCAGTTAAGTTTTGCAATCACCATTAACAAAGCCCAGGGGCAATCACTAAAAGTGATTGGCTGGACCTCAGTACCCTATGTTTTTCACAGGGACAACTGTACGTGGGATGTTCAAGAGTTGGAAACTAAGCAAGTTTCTTTTACTACGCTCCCGGAAGATTTACAAAAAATGTGGTTTACAAGGCAGCCCTCCAATAGTTTATCCAATGCTGTTTCTACTTCCAATAGCCGTGCTTTAGAGACTGTTGACCAAAGGGCAACAAGGCTTGCGGCTGATTCTCAACGGAAAATGCGTACTTATGTCTTTCCGAGGGATTCTTCCTGTTACTGGTCTAAGAAAGATTTTCAAGAGGACAACGCATCCCATCCACATATCATCATTGGTAGTATGTCAACTGTTTGCGTCCATTGTAATGCAATGAGGTGGCCAGCTGAATCTACCGGTATATGTTGCTCCAATGGAACGGTTACATTGCCTTATTTACAAGTCGGTGCCGAACCTTTGAATTCTCTGCTGCTTTGAGACCACCCTGATTCTAAACACTTTTTCAGAAATATAAGAGCCTACAATTCGGTTTTCCAAATGACAAGCTTTGGTCATACAACAATAAAAAGATGGGAATTATATGCCCACATTTAAAGTGCAAAGCCAAATTTACTATCACATAGGATCACTTATTCCACAAGATGGCAAAGAACACAGTTTTCTCCAGATCTACTTTATGGGCAACGGACCTGAAGAAATTGCACGAAGGGCTTCAGTTGCTAAAGGAACGACACCTTCTCTTCTGCAGCCCCTTCAATATATGCTTCATTCCATAAACCCGTACATCACCATTTTCAAAACTGCTTTACAACGTAGAGATGCTAACAACAATCAATACAAGGTTGTCATTCGAAATGACCGCGCTCCACCAGGGCATCATCAGGGTTGCTTTAGTAGACCCCAAACCGATGAAGTTGCGGTGATTATAACACGTCCTAATCAGAGCGCTTCAAACCGTGATATTGTTATTGAATGGCAGGACTCGCATCTTCAAAAAATAAATGAACTTCATCCCGCATATGATGCTCTCCAGTATCCATTGCTGTTCCCCTTTAGCGACGATGGCTACCGCATTGATTTGCAAAAGTGTAATCCTGTAAGTTTAATGCATCTTACACCAGGGAAAACCATTTCACAAATGGAATTTTATGTTTCGCAAAAACGACGTCAACATTCTGCATAGAACACGGATGCTCCTCAATCAATACTGTGTAGACATATTTGCTAAGATTGACACTGAACGCCTCCAATGGATAAGACATCATCAAAAGGAACTGCGTTCAGAAGAATACGGCAATCTACGTGACGAAGTAAACCGAAATGATCATGCTAATGCTTCGGATGTTGGGCTTTCTGTCATTCTCCCATCATCATACACTGGAGGCACCCGTTACATGCATGAAAAATGCAGGATGCTCTGACCTATGTCCACCATTGTGGCCGTCCTGATCTTTTTATCACCTTTACATGCAATCCAAAATGGTTTGACATCCAGTCTCATTTACTGTTTGTCTTTCGGTTATTAATAAAAAAAAAATTACACATTGTTCAACCGACACGGCTAACGATACATTTCTCTATGTTCACATTTTAATGACACATATCTGTAAATAAAACTTGCTCTTTTTGAAAACCGTCTCATTTTTTTTTATTGAAAGAGTTGATCAGGTAAAATTATCCTCCAAGTTAAACATACAACACGGAAATTGACCATTAACATTGCAGCCCTACCAAGAACTGACACCGTCCAATGGACGGGGGTCATTTGATAGTCTATATACATAATTCCCGTTCTGTGTAAGAGTTTCACTTGGAAAATATTCCATCGATCTCTGTCAAATTAAACACAGCCAAAATAGGCTACGGTTTGTAACATCAAGAAAAAATTATTTCATAATGATTAATTTTGAAGTCACAAACTTCGATTTTATAATCTTATAGACTTTTGCACTAACAAATTCCATGACGGCCATAAAGAGAGAGAGAGCGTTCCTTTTACACACTTCTTAACTCTCCCCCTTCCACAACACGACGTTATGGGATTGTATGTGTATGTGCGTGTGTATATGTGTGTGTATGTGTTTGTGTGTGTATGTGTGCGTAAATGTGTGTGTGTGTGTGTGTAATTTCCATAACCGACACGGCTAACGATACATTTCTCTATGTTCACATTTTAATGACACATCTGTAAATAAAACTTGCTCTTTTTGAATACCGTCTCATTTTTTTTTATTGAAAGAGTGGATCAGGTAAAATTATCCTCCAAGTTAAACATACAACACGGAAATTGACCATTAACATTGCAGCCCTACTAAGAACTGACACCGTCCAATGGACGGGGGTCATTTGCTAGTATATATATATACATACATGCACACAAAAGAAAAAAAGGACAACTTAACATGCATACGCACATCCACACATATACATACAAATACCTACGCATAGGCCGATATACATACATCTACACATGCGTGCGCATACATGCTGCCCCATGGATACACCTGCACGCATGCACCTCTGCCTACACACACAGAAGTGCCAGCACATATACATGTACATATATAAACACACCTGTAAGTGAACAGTTGAAAATACATTATGCAATAAAAACAGTATAATAACATAAAACAGTATAATAACATAAAACTGTATAACATAAGAAAAATATACAATGAAATATAATATACAATGTGGTATATATATATACATACACACATATATATATATATATATATATATATATATATATATATATATATATCCTCCTATTATACATATATACACACACATATATATACGCACCTACGTATATACACACACACACATACACAGACGCACTCGTACACAGACTCATACGTACATATACGCATATATACGGGTATGTATAGAGGATATGTGATAAAATAATACATGAATAATAATAATAATGAAAAAAACATATATAGTCCATATATAAACATCCTCACACATTCCCAAGAGATGCACATAAACACATACATATATGCACAAATACATATACGCACATATAGAGGCCCGTAAATACATGCACCTGCACCCACACACACATCCGCATATATACACCCAAACACATCCACAAATATATACGCACACTTACCCGCCTGCACACACACACACACCTACTCATATGTGGCTATACGTACTTACTCACTCATACACATATAGACATAGATATATATATATATTATACATATATATGCTCATATATAGACACACGTATACACCCCCATACACACACATACACCCACATTCCGCCACATATGTATATATATGCACATGTCTGCATATACAGGCGCGCATAAGCTCGTGCACCCACGCACCCATGCCCATACACACACCCCAACACCACCCACATATATATATACAGATACATACGCATCTACACACACACACACACGCACATATACCCACACACATGTGTCCACACATAAAAAAACTCGTGAACATAAACACAATATGATAATAAAATAAAATACGTAAATAGATTTACAATATTTTAGGGTACATTAAATCTGTATGTAACTGCATAAAGGTACAGGGAAAGAAGGGGTAAAATAAAGGAACGGGTAAAATAAAAAAGTAAAAAGAAAAAAACGAAAAAAAAAAACGGGGCGGAGGTATATGAGAAGGTGCGTGCGTCGATGTGACGTATTACACAGGCATTATTAGATGCAAGCTCGTGTCCCTGTATACAACAGGTAACAGTAACAAAACAATGATATAATAACATTAACAATCACTTTTCCAAAATGGAGCAGGTGTAGAGTATATAGTCATGATTGACGGTGTACACATTCAATGTGACGCCCACCACAGTCGCCATGGGGCATGGCACCGTGTCTGGGGTGTGCTGTTCTAAACGTTTAGTGCACAGGTCCGGGCGGCAGTGGACCCCGTCTCAGCCCGTCCCGGCCGATGCGGTGCATCTTCCAATGTTGCGTGCCCGGTCACGTGCGCACCCGGTCTACATATGATTGCCCCGCGGGTCGGACTTCGTCATCATGGTATGTCGTCAGGTCTCCTAATCCCGTTAGGCCAATCGGGTCTGTACGTGCTCATTCTCGTGCCCCCTGGCTGCGTCACCCGGCGGATTCCATGCTGCAAAAGTGCATCTTCTCTGGTGTCTGCATGTCATGATAATTTCAGACTTCAGGTTGACGGCGTCATCCTTCAGTCTGACTATCTCCATGGCCTCGTGTAGGCACAGTCGGCACTTTCTACTTCCGGCCGAATATGCACGCGCGTGGCGAACGATACTTCATTCCAGGGCGTATGGAGTGCCGTGGTCTTTCATGTCCCACACGAGGTCCGCTAACTTAGTGGAGTGCCTTTTGCTACGGTCCCTGAAGGAATTCGTGTGATTATACATCCGCGATTTAAAGGTCGTGGATGTTGCGCCTATGTAGGTGCGATGCGCATTCTGGGTCGTAACCACACACTTGTATACTAGGTCCTTCATTAAGCATTTTCCCTGTAGGGGGCACTGGGTGCCCGCTCTACAGTTGCAAGTTCTGCTGTCATTTCTTGTGCGACCGATGTCCGGGCCCCGATCTGTAATGGCCCTCTCAGGGTTCTCAGTGTGCTGCACCGCCGCAACATTTGTCCCCCCCCCCATGCCAATATTTCCCTCTCGGTGTTAGACCATATCGCCCTCGGCGGGCGCTCTGGTCGCCTCGGGGGCCGGGTTATCATTTGAAGGCAGGTCCCTAGGTGGTTCTCCGCGCTCCGAAACATGGTGACTCTGTCGGCGCGGTTGACGGCCAGTGTACGACATCTTCACAGCGTTAGTTCTAGCCATGTAGTCGGCCATATTCGGCACCGTGGAGAAGGAAAATTTCACCGTGTGGCGGTTGAATATTTTGTGGTACTTATTTGTCGTCGGGAAGCACTCATCCAGCGCTCGGAAGAAAAGTCCTGGCACGTTGGTGGGTACATGTTAGAGTAAGGCGCATTGAACCAGGTAACAGCCTTAGATCTGTTCCTTCGTGTGCGTGGATTCATGTTTTTGTGTCTAGGGCTCGGTGTCGGTCCAGGGCTCTGCTCCACCTCAATTTCGTCTCGTGTGTTGTCCCTGTGTATTTGCTTGCTACGTTCGTCGTGGTTATGTTCTACAGTTGTAAATTTACGTCGTTCTATGTAGTCATATTCGCCTTAGGTCTATGTGATGCTATTGTCAGTGCTGTGGCACTAGAACTAGGCTGTTCGTGCTCCGTGGTATGTGCCCCATTTTTATTTGTCGAAGTTCTGTCCAAGGTGCCAGTTTCCACCGAGTATGCAGTGTGCGTGCCATGCCTATGCCTCCGCACACCGGGTGGTCTGGCTCCCATGGGTGCCTTAGTCCTATCTCGGGTCGGTCCTGTGTCATTAAAGTTAGTAGTGTTGTTATTTGTGTTCCTGGCTACTGCTACCGGGTCAATTCTTCTACCTAGGGAGGCGCCCTCACTATTTGCATTTCTGCACGCCATATCGTTAGGCTCTACTCTATCTGGGGTATATACTATGGTGTCTTTGTAACCGGCCCTGCGCCGTGCCTCATTATAATATTCGGCGTGCTGTTTAAACACTTCTGCGTTCGACGACAGGGTGGATACGCGTTTTGACACCCCCTTAACTATGGCTTCTATGACTGACTTAGGGTGATTCGATTTCCTGTTCACATATTGCAGGTTTTCGTTGGGCTTATGGTACGGTCTGTGGATGCCCGTATTCATTTCCAAGGTAACGTCCAGGAAATTGACCGTCTTAGTGCTAGTGTCAATTGTCACGGAAAAGCCGTATTGTTTAAAGAAATGCGATATGCGCTTCCACATGCGCTCCATCTGACTGGGGTTATGGGAACGGAAGGTGAAAAGTGCGTCGTCTCTGTATATTCCACCTCCGATCCCCGGGATCTCCTCCGTCAGCCTATGGGTGAGATATATCCCCACCAGGTCGGTCACCTGTGCCGAGACACTTGACCCCATGGTGATATCGAAACTGTCGGGTCTGTCCCTCCTCTCCCATAACTTGTCTTTGAAACTAATTAGCGTATTTCTGGCTGCTACTATGAGGTTGGTCTCGTCCCTAGTGAGGCTAGATCTGACCATGGCGCTTATTAGGGCCTTATTAACTAGTATCGGAGATACCGTCGCGTAATAGCTATCTATGTCTAACTGGATAAAATTTACTTGGTGTTTGTCATCTATTGCTGAGAACCAGTCAATTACCTCCTTAGTGGAGGTCAATAGGCTAAGCTTAGTTTTGTTTCTAAGTACCGGTATTATCCTATCTATAATATTCTTACTGGTCTTTCCTAGGTCGGATTTGGAGGGTGCTATTAACCTAACCTGGTAGTTTAGTTTTAAAGTCTAATTTGTGGTCCTTAATAGATATACGTGGTCTTCTAGGTACATATACCTCGGTCCTATCCTCTAGTCCTAGCCCCGTCAGTATACTTTTTGCCGTGGCGTTAATACTATCTAAATTTGTCTGTCCAGTGGTCCTATAGTCTTTCCTAATCTTCTTCCCGAGACATTCATTATATGTAAAACGGTCAAGCATGTATACCTTACCGGTCTTGTCCGAGGGCACTAGTAAATCCTTGCATTTTTCCATGCTTTTGATGGTGGATCCGAGATTTTTGAGATATGTTACGAACTATGTTGACAATACGGTTTTCAAATTCCCCCAGTTGTGCATTGTGTGGTGAGTGTCTTCTCGATCTAAAAATCCGCTTTAGGCGGTCCTGAGGGGCGTCTGGCGCTTGTTGTTGTGTCCGCCTGTCGTGGTGAAATGCGCGCCACCTCATTCGTCTGATGAACGAGTTGGTGTGGTATAACAGCAGGCTCATGTACGTGTTATCTGACGGGATCGGTATGTCTTTCATGGAAGAAGAGTAGTTGAATTTTTCCATGGCGAATCGCTGTAAGCGCTCTACTTGTGGAGGAGCGTAGTATATATTTGTGTATAGTGGTAGCTATGGTGCTTCCGTAGGCGGTATGCCAAAATTAGCACTCGATATTCATCAGAGTAGAGTGTAGATATTATAAAGAAAACGAAAAATCAGTGATGCATCTGGACTTTGTTTATTTCGCGTTACAAATGTTTTGCCGGCATGTAGCTCGAGTCATGGTCCTTGTATGGATCTGGCTGATTCTACTTTTGCGTGTTCTTTCAGACACCGGTGTTATGTCCGGAGCAAATTTTATCACTGGCGTGTTATCATCAAAACAACACCCTCAAAAAACCCTCTTTCCACTCTTGTCATGCCATTGGCTGTTTTTACTCCACGTCATCACAAGTTCTGGTCAGTATCTGCTGCCACACGGTACATATATATATACACATATACATACATATATATATATATAATTACAAAAAATTCCTCCGACTAAATGAACGCTACTACATATCTGACCCCACCCCCACCCCCACCCACACACACACACACTCAAATAGTTGCTGTAAATTCATGTAACAGACTATTCTGGAATAATGTTTACTAGTAGTATTTCAAGATCCTTGTACTTTTGGTAGTTTCTCTATTTTTCTGGTGCAATACTTTGCTGAGAAGGGATTACAATGTATATTCGTTCTGGTTCTGCCACTACTAATTTTTTTTATATATCTGGTGTTAATTATTGGGTGTTTATAAAGGTTTAGGCACAACACCAATAATTTGGGGTGAGGGGAAAGTCGATTAAAACGACTGCAGTGCTTTACAGGTACTTTATTTTATCTATCCCGAAAGGATGAAAGGCAAAGCTAACCTCGGTGGGATTTGAATCAGAGCGTAAAGGGCCGTATCTATATGCGACAGAGCATGTTGCCCGGCGCTCTACCGATACTGCCAATCTACCGCCCTTTTGTCTCATTTGTAATACTTTCATGTTTTATCAATTTTATCTGTCTATTGTATAACATCTTTACATTAATTCAATCAACTGTGAGAAATTAGAATTGATTAAACAAACATCAAACTGGGTAACAGACCATCAACTAAACACGCATAAAGTCATAAATCAATAACCAACCTAATACATAAACTTTATAATCATTCATACAGATACATACACACATATACATATGCATATATGTCGGGTCACTCTTGAGTGCTACTGGTAACATGTAACCCAGTACAACCCGTCGCATGCTCGAGTCGTTGGCGACTAAACCGGCAACCCCACCAAGTTTACTTGGTGAGGAGGGTGATTTTGGACACCCTACAGGACAAAAAACAAAACCTGACAAATGGCGGAAGAACTAATAAGGGTCAACGGCCATCCAAAATTGTGTAAATATGTATATACACATGTACATATGTATGCATATGTATATGTGTATATACATGGGTGCATGTGTATGTATATGCTCGTGGACATAGAAATAGTCGGGCTGGTCACCCGATCACGCGATTAAACCACTGGGAGTGAAGCCCCCCTAGTCTTTGTCAGGGCATTCTTCTAGGGGAAGGCAACTCAGGAAACTGGGATAACTCCGATATAACACCTGCGGCTCAGTAGTTACCGATGATGTTGATCTTTTCTTCTTTTCGGGTTATAGTTACTGTCGCTCAGAGAGTGAGATTGGCTCAGTGCACAGTCTTTCCTCACTTTAAAAAATATCTTCACGCACAGGCATTGCGCGATAGAATTAATTAATAATTATTAATAATAGTATATCGTGCAATGGCCATACTCGATAACGAGGGGGAGCCATCATGTAGGTGTAGGTGTGGGTCATTATGTGTGTGTGTGTGTGTGTGTGTGTGTGTGTGTGTGTGTGTGTGCGCGCGCGCATGCATGCGGGTGTGTGTATGCGTGTGTACCGACGTATATGTTATGCGAGGCTTTTAAGATTTATCTTGAATCAAAAAGAAAGAAAGATAGAAGGAAATCCATCACCGTTGAATGGTTTTAGCGACAGCAATGTTACCGACGAGACAATAATGTTTCTTTTCAAATGATTTTATGGTTTAAATGTGCTATATCGTAAATTTACTTACTCGTTCTGGAGAACAATAAAATAAACTACTTATACATTTTTTCTTCTTTGTCCAACGAACGTATTTAAAAGTGAATTGAATTAAAGTTATTTTATTCCATTAAAAAGTGAAACATGGCTTTTTATTGTCAATCTCTAAGACAGTGATAGAAGAACTCGATATATATAATCTGTCGAAGAAATTCGCAAGGGTCGGTTAAGAAGAGTGATAGTCTAATGCGGGACATAAAACCGATGAATAACACCATGATAGTTAAAGACAAAAGATTTATACTTTGAGAGTAAGGACCAACCTAATGATACTTCACACAAGAGAACAACAATGTCAATATATCTGAAGATTTCCTTGCAATTTCTAAGTAGTTCACCAAGGAACTTAACCCTATAGTAATGTTAATTTGAAATCAGTTACTTGTATTCATTTAGAAAAAAACAACAACAAAAAACAAAACATTTTTCTGATATAAAGAAAGAATGTTTAGATAATAACACAAAGAGCAGTTGTTGAAAGTTAGAGAGACAAATGTGATGAATGTTTCAATTCCAGGACACCATACTGCGAAGAATATATAGTACGTTTTAGATATGTTTGAAGTGTTTTATGGGATTTTAAAGAAAATACTTCAGTTTTAGAGAAAATATTCCTTTCTCTCGGATATACTTTAATATTCTGATGATTGATGCCACAGCGTTGCTGGGTCTTTACAAAGGGGGTGTGAGTCAGGGTTAATGTATCTTTCAGCTTCAAATATAACATAAAATCAATTAGATTTGGTTGTAAATTGTTAAATAAGTTATATTACAGAGATAGAGATGACTAGGGACTATGATAATTCTAATTGTTAGCTGTTCATATTTATTGATGATTTAAATGAAAATATATTCTATAGTTTCTTCACACAACTGCCTAGAGAGAGTATTATTTGGAATTGAATACATAATCCTTCAAGTTTGATACATTATCAATGTATTAGATCGGTCCAATTAGTGACGGTAAATGAAATGTCACAAGCATATTTTTCTCGGGAGCATTAAGCAGAGAACGTGAGAGGACATTTCTCCAAATGGGATTAGAAAGTAAGCTTGTCTTGCGCTTAACTCTGGCCTATGCCAAATTAGTGTTAAATTATTATCATTTCAAACAGCGGAAATATAGTTAAACGACAAAGCCTGAATATTTGTGATCAGAGATAATTGATATGATGCAGTATTCACTTTAGGGAAAAATAGAGAGAAGTTGGGATGTTAAGTAACCAAGAGTGATAGCAATGTGAGTGAAGTAAGATAGCCTCATTCTGAAACTGAAATATGGCCGTTAATTCTGATCGGGAATCAATTAAGTTAGTTTAGAGTGATTATCATATTCTTTGATATCCTCTTTCTATTTATTTTATTTCAGCTGTCACATCGTATGCAACTGAAAGAGAAGTTGCATAGATGAAGGGATAATAACCGTATTGTCATGCTAAATAAATTATAATGTTTCGAAATATATATGCAGAGAAGAAACATAACTGAATCATTTCCTTCACAGGTCAATTAACGGGAATAATAGCGTTAAGATTTCAGTTAATTGAAGCTTGAGAGAGAAATATTTCAATGAGTCAGCGTCCTTTCCGACAATTAATTCTACGAAACAACAGAAATTTTCTTAATTACCGTTTCCAATAATTATAGGCTATGAATAGTTTGTAATTCAATAATTTATTTCAAGTTGCTATTTCTGGCGCAGGTGATTTCTTCATCAGTTATTTAAATTCAATATGTACAATCATAGGATTGGATTAATACTTGCATATGTTTACTAGAATGTTGAAGACAAACATGGATTTAGATAGGAAATTTTATACGGGCTTTTGTTATATAATAAAATCAGTATTGTTTACCAGATGATTGTAACACAGAAGACATCTCTGCAAGTTGAGTCGTAAACAATACAAATAAGACACATTCGAATAATATTGATTTATAACGACAGTCAGCGTGACAATGAAATTCAGAACATTTAATGCTCATGAATTTGCAAAGGATATCAATGATACAGATGGGTCTCGAAGTTGTATCAATGCAATCATTTACTCATGTAATGATATCGGAAGAAGAGAAAGTAAAGTCGAATTTAATGTTGATTTGAACAAGGTACCGAAAGGAAAACGCAAATAACATAGAAGATGCCACCTACACGCTAAAAATGCAAAACATTCACCAGTTACTTAAACACCAATGCATAAAGCCTTCTTAAATCGACAAGCCTATGTCGTATAGAACGATAGATTTATGACTTGCAATTTTCATGAATAGAGTATTAGAAGAACTTCTTCTCTAACATACTCTCTTTAACATATTCCTAGATCTTGCCACATGCCAACAAAACATCGGCTATATATATATATATATATATATATATATATATATATATATATATATATATGAATAAAGTTAGTCCTTCATCAGTGATCTTACAACCATCATTGGTATTTCATCGCTTTAAAGACCATATACCTCCGGTTGGTGCGAGCAACGGCTAAAAAAAGTCGTTGGGACACGTAAATAAAGGGGACACGAGAGTGTAAACATACAAAGATGGTGAAGCAACGAAAAATGGGGAAGAAGGAGTCAAGTCCCAAATTTCCATGAATATAAATTCGGTAAAATCGTGAATGAGAGAGAATAAAGACCATCAAACCTGGTTGGAATGTGAGCAAGGAAGGAATTCCGTACAGGTCTAACGGGAGGAAGAAGGGATCTAATATATATATATGCATATATATATGTATCTATGCATGTATGTATGTATCTATGTATATGTCAGGTCACCAGTTGGTGCTACTGGTAACATGTATCCCAGTACAACCTATCTCATGGTCGGGCCGTTGGCGGCTAAACTGGCAACCCTACCTAGGTTTCTTGGTGAGGAGGGTGACTTTGGACATCCTGCAGGACTAAAAACAAAACCTGTCAAAGGGCAAAGGGGCTCTTACGAGTCAATGGCCATCCAAAATAACAGGGAGAGATGACCCCTTAGCCTTTGTCAAGGCAGAATTCTAGGAGAAGGAAAACTCTGATATAACACCTGCAACTCTGATGGTAGCCAACGATGTTGACTTGTTCTTCTTTTTTGTAAATATCATCTTGGTTAAGACAGTGGGACTGGCTTTGTGCAGTGCCTTTGCTCACTATAAAAGCTTCACGGCACACGCATGGCTTTATATCTGGAGATCTCTCTACACTTGTCGTCACATGGTACCATGGGCCCAGCACTATGTGTCAATAATTGTCACAAGTGTAGTGTTTGTACCAGAGTTTTCAAGTCGCTGGCTGGACTAAAAAGTCACACTCGTTCAGCGCATCGGTAGGCGTTCTCCTACATGGATATAAAGTAGTGGCCGTACTCGAAAATGAGTTGGCCACCACCATGTATGTATGTATGTCATAGGGGCGCCATTATGTCATACAGCGTTTCTTGGGCATTTTAAACCTGACGGCGACCATCCCTTCTTCGGTCCTGAACAAAACCGATTTCATGCAGGAAAAGAGAGAAAAAGGGATACAATAGAAGCAATAAAGAGATATAGAAGAAGAATCTACCCTAGTATTGAGCTGGTACTTATTTTATTCACCACGAAAGGATGAAAGGCAAAGTTGACCTCGGTGGAATTTGAACTGAGAGCTCAGACAGCCAGAAGAAATACTGCAAATTACTCTATCTGACGTTCCTACGACCCTGCTAATTCCCCTTGTGTATGTGTGCATTTTCATGGCTACGTGTGCATTTATATATATATATATATATATAATATTAATTCAAAATATTAATAACTCCAGATAACCTTTTGTTGAGTGCTTCTAATCGATTGTAAAACTATATTCATTGATTAATCAATGAACCTTGTTTAACTTTTGGTTATATATATAGTAATAATAATAAATAGTAATAATAATAAATTTGAAGACTAAAATCCAAAGAGGGCTTGATAAGGATAAATATATATCAAATATATAAGAACCGTAGAGCAAATATTTAATAAAATAACAGATTAAAGTTTAAGCAAAGAATCGCGGCTTTCACCCTTAACGGGATATCAGAAACTGAAAAAATCAATCTGTGAACGCAGAAGTAAATATTTCGAAAAACGTTGCAACCAAAGGAAGACAGGAAGATGATACTTTGGTTCGTGGAAACGTTCCCTGGCAAAGAACGAAAAAATCGAAGATAATACGTCATTATGTGGATCGATAAAAACAATTACACGCAAAGACAAAACCCGTTTATGGTATAAATGAAGTCGTAGACTAAAATTCTCTTTAGGAAACCGACGCTCCACATAATGACGTATCATTTTCGTTTTTCCGTTAGTGGCCAGGGAACGTCTCCACGAACCACCTAATAGAATATTAGTCTACGACTTCATTTATACCATGAACGTGGTTTTATCTTTGCGTGTATTTGTTTTCACCGCTCCAAATAATTGTTTCTACTTTTGGCACAAGGCCAGCAATTATCCCAGTGTATTACTGGCACTTTATTTAATCGACCGTAAGGATGAAAGGCAAAGTTAACCTCGGCGGGATTTGAACTCAGTCCGTAAAGGGACGTAACTTTGCAGCACAGTTACTCCTCTTTACGGACTGAGTTCAAATCCCGCCGAGGTTAACTTTGCCTTTCATCCTTACGGGGTCAATTAAATAAAGTACCAGTAATACACTGGGATAATTGCTGGCCTTGTGCCAAAAGTAGAAACAATTATTTGGAGCGGTGAAAACAATTACACACAAAAACAAAACCACGTTCATGGTATATTAGGTGGTTCGTGGAGACGTTCCCTGGCCACGAACGGAAAAACGAAGATAATACGTCATTATGTGGAGCGTCGGTTTCCTAAATAGAATTTTAGTCTACGACTTCATTTATACCATAAACGTGGTTTTGTCTTTGCGTGTAATTGTTTTTATCGATCCACATAATGACGTATTATCTTCGTTTTTTTCGTTCTTTGCCAGTGAACGTTTCCTCGAACTAAAGTATCGTCTTCCTGTCTTCCTTCGGTTGCAACGTTTTTCGAAATATTTACTTCTGCTTTCACAGATTGATTTTTTAGTTTCAGAAGATTCCGTTAAGGGTGAAAGCAGCGATTCTTTGCTTAAACTTTAATCAGTTATTTTAATAAATATTTGCTCTACGGTTCTTATATATTTGATATATATTTATCCTTATCGAGCCCTCTTTGGATTTTAGTCTTCAAATTTATTACTATTACTATTTGGCTCCCTCGGTTGAGCACGCTATTGACTTATATTCATCATGCAGAGACAACATCTGAATATTTCTACAAAGAACATACCCGTACCAAGCAGGAAGACATACCTAAAACGGACTCGTCCATTAAAAGGTTGCGTTGGCGTGCCTTTTATTTCGATAATCAGGGAAAAGCGGACAACAAACAAGATAAATTTGGGTTTAAAACCTACAATAAGCCTCCGACTAACCCAGCATTGCTACCCTTCGAAAATGATGTCGTGGAACTCATACGGAGTATCAAATTTCGGAATAGGGGCAATTCCTTCCAGCAGGACTTGAAGAATAGAATTCGTTCTATTAAGGATTCTAATGCCGTGCACGTCCACTCTGACAAAACTGGCAATCTATATCAAGTGGAGCGCAGTACTTACCATCAACTGCTACATAATGCTGTAACTAACCAGAGTGTCATTAATGACATCAACGATGCTGGGTTTAAAATCACCTCTGATCTCAACATCATGGACCGGACTGAACCTCTGGACCCTATTTCTCCCCCACTTTACCCTGAAGGATCACAAATCCAATTTCCCGAACAACCCTTCTATTCGGCTTATTAACCCTACGAAGTCCGATTTAGGTAGACTTAGTAAAGGATTTTATCGGCCCTTTCCTTCTTTTCTCTATCAAGGAAGAATTCCCCAACGTGGGCGGTGGTTTGTACCAGGTTGCGACAGGTTCAGAAAGAACTCACAGTCTTCTTTAAAGGCTTCAACTTCTCCATACATGCTGAGGGGAACCTCTCGGTCGTTAATTACCTCGATTTTACCCTCAATTTGTCGAATGGCTTGCACTACCCGTATAGAAAGCAGAATGGTACGCTTAATTGCATAAGCAAGCATTCTAACCATCCTGCCAGAATAATCAAGAACCTGGTAAGAAACATTTCTTTCCCGTCTATCTGCAAACGAGCCTATTTTCACCGACCATTCCACATATTACAACGAAACTCTTGCTCGGAGTGGATTTGTCGATAAGGTAACATATACCGAGTATGAGCATAGACCTAGGAAAAATAGATCCCGACGCATTATATGGTATAACCCATCATACAATATGGAGGTGGCCACACCTCCATATTGTATGGTCTCATATTGAGAGATCTTTCTCTCCCTTATTATGAAGCATTCCCCCCCAGCACATAAATATAATAACATTTTTAATAGAAACACAATTAAAATTTCTTACTCTACGACTCCTAACCTTGCACATAAAATCACTACTTCAAATTTAGCTAAATTACCGAGTCGTAGGAACACGTGCAACACTGTAGCTAGTACTAACTGTAATTGTAGGAATCGGGTTGACTGCCCCCTATCCGGGAAATGCCTCGCTAGTAACATTGTCTACAAATGTAAGGTTGAGACACCCTCGTCCCGTAGGACCTACCTTGGGTTAACCGCCAATAGAGTCAAGCAGCGTCTTTACATGCATACCCATTCTTTTCTTAACCCTTTAAGAAGGAATATGGAACGAGTATCTTACTTACTGTGGTTACCCCCGATTGAACCCGGAATAACTTATATATATGCCAACACATGCCAACACAAGAGCAACATGGCTACAAAATTGAGGCTTGTTTGCAAAATTGCAAACAAATCGAATGTTATTATTAATATTCGAAAAACTCAGATTACACACACACACACACACATATATATATATATATATATATATATATATATATATATATATACACATATACATATATATATATATATATATAGATATATATACATATATATACACATATAATATATATATATAAGAGAGTATTGAAGTTTGCTTGAAGCATTGCGGAATAATAAAAAATTTGGCCGTTTTAGAAGTCTCAACAATGCAGATGGGTAAATTTCCGGATAACAGAATCCGGTGGTGAGCACACACACACACACACATATATATATATAATATATAAAGAATGATTAATAAAACAGATAGAAATCATAAAAGCAATTTATTCCAAGTGTTTACAAATGTTTCTTTAGTAGTTACACAGCCTAGTCATGCTATATGTAAATTAGTACTTATTAATTTGCAGATACTAAATTTTCAAAAGCTGCTCGAACTACCAAGTCGTCAGAACGAATGGTTGAATCATGGTTTCCTTATATTTTTTAAAGGGGGTAATTGGGGAAGATAGAGTAGAAAAGGAAGAGAGAAAGAAAGGGAGAGGGAGAGATAGATATGTAGGGGTAGGAGAAATGGGAGAGAGAGGTTTGAAGAATACAGATAGCTTGATCTAAATGCTATGACAGGGGTCCAACAAGTGGTTTTATTATATTGCTTACTCTCAGAGATAACTTAGGCATTGTGTTGATAGTATCAAGTTTGGAATTATTTATTGCCATAGAGGGCAGGTTAATAGATGTGGTGAAGGAGGGAGATAGACAGAGAGCGAGAGAGAAAGAAAGAGAGAGAGAGAGAACGATAGAAAGAGAGGGGACAGAAAAAAGTTAACAGAAGGGGAAGGAAGGCGATATACACCGAGTTGATTGTTGTAGTTTGCTGATCGTACTAAAGTATACCTTTATTACGATAAATAAGGTACTGGTTGGTAGTGGGGGAGGGTGGATAGTAGTGTGTGTGTGGGGGGGGGGTATATATTTAGGAAGTAAGTAATGAGTTAAATTAGTTAGCGAGAAAGTGGTGCCATAGTCCCGGGTTCAAATTATGCTAAGTGAGAACATTTAGCCTTCAGTTTGTTTTTGCAGTATAACGATCGTTCGATTCTGTCATTTAGTAAATTGTTTTTAGATTTCAAGATATAAAAAAGTTCAAGGCTGCATAATCTGCAGTATTTTAATCCACTCCGATATGCACTAGCGCTGGATAATTTATCCCATTTTGGGGTGAACCTTTGGTTGTGTTCGCGGATTTGCCAGGTCTTATTAGCGAGTGTAGTTACATAGTGGTGTTCAGGATGTTTAATCGAAAATCGATGACGATACCAGCGTGATTTAAAGGAGGTAGTAGTAGATCCGACGTAATACCATTTCTGCTCGTTTTATTCGACAGTGCAGTGATAAACAATGTTGGACTCCAGGCATTTATTCTTCAATGGGCATCTCTCGGGTAGGTGGCAATTACAGTTTTTGTTATGGGTAACAACTGTACTATGGATAGGTTGGGATAACAGTACAGGTGAGTTGCGTAATACTCGTTTCCCATTTGGTGGTTGGGAAGTTGATATTACGTTATGCCCATCTGCGTCTAAAATATTTTGTTTTGTATTGTTGTTTAATAATCGCTTTAAGTTAAGCTTTTTTATGTGTGCTTCTAGGTTTGATACAGTGGAGTTTTGTAATATTTTGTTTTGTATTGTTGTTTAATAATCGCTTTAAGTTAAGCTTTTTTATGTGTGCTTCTAGGTTTGATATAGCTTAATAGTCTTAGAGTTTAACATTTTACTGTATTTATGGGAATTAGGGAAATGCTTATTAATTAACTTAAAGAATAAAAGAGATACTTTTGTACTAATCGAAGCATTAAAAATGGGATTATACCAGACATACTTCCTGGAACGTAATTTGTTTGAGTTTGGTGATGATTTTCTATTATTAGTATGTCTGGTGGTACTGCGTGTGTGTGTTTGTATGCCTGTGCCCCGGTTACATATTCTTTGATTCTGTGTGTTGCTATGTGTGCTCTGGTGATTCTTATCAATGTATTCTATTTTATCCCGATGGTCAGCATTCCCCAGTGCGTTATTATAGTATTCTGCATGTTCACTGAAAATCTGAGAGTTAGACGATAGGCGAGAGATTCTAAGAGAAATACTACGAGGCACCGATTTAATCATGGAAAGTGGGTGATTCGAGTTGTAGTTAATATAGGTAATGTTCTCGTTTATGTTGTGGAAGGGTCGTATCAGTCCTGTGTTCAAATTAAGAGTTACGCCTAGAAAATTCGCTTCTTTAAGATTGTATTCATACGTTATTTTCAGACCCAGTTCGCTAAGAGATTTCCTAATGTTTTTGCGTAGCCTTTCTGTCGCAATAAATAATTCCAAACTTGATACGATCAACACAATGCCTAGGTTATCTCTTTGAGAGTAAGCAATATAATAAAACCACTTGTTGGACCCCTGTCATAGCATTTAGTTCAATCTATCTGTATTCTTCAAACCTCTCTCCCATTTCTCCTACCCCTACATATCTATCCCTCCCTCTCCCTTTCTTTCTCTCTTCCTTTTCTACTCTATCTTCCCCAATTACCCCCTTTAAGAAATATAAGGAAACCATGATTCAACCATTCGTTCTGACGACTTGGTAGTTCGAGCAGCTTTTGAAAATTTAGTATCTGCAAATTAATAACTACTAATTTGCATATAGCATGACTAGGCTGTGAAACTACTAAAGAAACATCTGTAAATACCTGGAATAAATTGCCTTTTTATGATGTCTATCTGTTTTATTAATCATTCTTTATCTACACCCCGGAATATAAGAGAATCAAAAACCAAGTTTCTTTAACTGTTCTTTTATAACTCGTTGAGTAACCCCTCACTGTACGTCGACTCTATCTAGTGTAGTAATTAATCATTACTGCATTCATGATAATCCTAAGCATTTCTTGCATAACCTAATATATATAATATATATATATATATTATATCGATGATATATATATATATATATAACCGAGGTGTCCTACACGTGTGAAAGTATAAGGAAAACACAGATGAAATCGAAAATGCAACTGGACTCTTTTTAAAAAAATATATATATATATTTATTTGGTTCCTTTACCGGTTTCACAGTTCTGCTTTTCCAAAGTAGAGTTGAGATGGAGGGTCTGTGGTTTTTCTCACATCTGTTGGTCTTTGAATGTTACTTGTTTTATATGGAAAAAGGTGGCTCGAAATGCCAGGTTTTTAGAGAAGTAATTTGATTGGTCGGTGAATAAGTATAATACATTTCGCGCCAGTTCGTGTTACAAAGTTCATCAAACACGGGTCTCAGGTTGTTTTTTCATATATGAGTGAAGTTTGGTTGGTTGATGCAGTCACGTGAATAAGCACATCAGCTTTCGCGCCAGTTTGTGTTCGAATTTCTTTTTACTTAAAAAAAGTGGCTCACGAAGGCTTTTTTAAAAAATGAAATTATGACTGTCACGTGAACAAGTTCATTAAATATCGCGCCCGTATTTGGGAATTTATTTTGTAGCCTTTTAGAGAATTTTGTGCCAAACAAAAGATAATGGTCAAGAGAAATGGGATGGGGAGAATTGTTCTGCTTCAGTGAATATGGCTGGTGTGCTGGGGTGTCAGAATTCAGACTTTCTATTGAAATAAAGAAAGTAGAGATATGTATGTTTATTTGCGTGCTTGTGTGTGTGTGTGTGTGTGTGTGTGTGTGTGTGTGTGTGTGTGTGTGTGTGTGTGTGTGTATGTGTGTACGAAGATGATTCTATTAGTAGAAATAGGGAAGGGAGTTGTGTGTGTGTGTATGGGTGTTATGTGTGTGTGGGAGTACGGTTAGCATGTTAAGATGGAGAGAATATATATATTTTGTGTGTGTGTGTGTAGGAAAATAATTCCGTTAGTAGAAATGGGGGAGGGAGTTATATGTGTGTGGGGGGTCTGGTTAGCATCTTAAGGTGTTAGAGTATTAACGTATGTTAAGGTTTATTTAGTTCTGGTTTTTATTTTCTAAAGTAGAAGGTGTTTGTGTGTGTATGTATGTGTCTGTTTGGATGGTTAGCATGTTATGGTTAGCTTGTTATGTGTGTGTATGGGTGTTATATGTTTGTGGGAGTATGGTTAGCATGTTAAGATGAAGAGAATATATATATTGTGTGTGTGTGTGTAGGAAAATGATTCCTTTAGTAGGAATATTTTTGAATGAACATATTTTCCTTACTTATTCGTATTTGTTCTGTTGTATTGTCAGCGCAAACGTATGTTAAGGTTTATTTAGTTCGGGTTTTTATTTTCTAAAGTAGCAGGTGTGATGTGTGTGTGTATGTGTCTGTTTGGATGGTTAGCATGTTATGGTGTTGACCTAATGTATATTAAACCATATTTAATGCTGGTCTATATTTTTGAATAAACATATTTTCCTTCTTTATTCGTATTTGTTATGTTGTATTGTCAGCGCAAAGGTAAAATGGGAAGACTTTGAATTTGGGTGTCTTATTACTTGCGCATATGTCTAGATGTGCGCTTAGTGGTATCTGTCTCGTGGTTGGATCTCGTAATTGTTGGCGATGAACTGCCATTGTTTCTGAGTGAGAGTTTAGTTTGTCCTACATAATCTTTATTGCATCCTTTACATTTAATGGCATAAAGAAGATTTTTTGATGAGAAAGTGAAGTGATTTTTTACAGCAAAATGTTGTCCTGATTGAAATGTATACGTGTTGCCTTCAATGAGGTGACTGCAGGTTCCACAATTAGAGCGACCACATGTTTTGATAGCTGGTTGTGGGTTTGTGGTAGATAATTTAGCATTGGTGACTAATGTTTTTAGTGATTTCGGTTGTCTTTTGCTTTTGATTATTTTGTGTTTCAAGGGTTTTTTTCATTCTTGGGTCTTGTTTCAATAGTGGGATGTTCTTGTGAATAGTGTTGTAAGCTTCCGCATTTCTTGGGTTGTATGTTGAGATATATGATAGAATATTGTACGTACCTTGAATTTGTTTCTGTTTTCGTAATTCATCAATGCCTATTGCTTTAGCCCTTTCTATTCCATTATTTATTAGTAATGGTGGGTACTGTCTTTCGAGTAGAATTTCATTTAATTCTTGAAGTCTTTTATTTCGCGTTTCATAATCATCGATATAATATGCAAAAGTATTATATTCATTCTTCATTTTCATAATATATACATGTATGTCATTATTTCATAATTATATACATGTATATATTATAAAGCGACATTCATGAGAACCGTTTAAATTGAAAAATGATTTTTAAAAAAAAGCAAAAGCATGAATCATAAATCATAAATGATACAAAGTAAATCATCGATGATCGAGGGAAAGAAAAATATTGACAGAACAGGAGTAAAAAGGAAGATGACAGGTGGAAGGGTGATGGAGAAGGTGTAGAGACTAAGGGAATAAATATACATATAAGATATAGGATTTGTGTGAGTGAATATGTATTTGTGTAAGTGTATAAGTGTCAATGTATTTATGTTAGTGTATATGTGTGAGTGTATTTGTGTGAGTGTATAGGAGTGAGTGTATTTGTGTGAGTGTATAGGAGTGAGTGTATGTGTGTGAGTGTATTTGAGTGAGTGTATAGGAGTGAGTGTATTTGTATGAGTGTATAGGAGTGAGTGTATTTATGTGGGAGTATAGGTGTGAGTGTATTTGTTTGAGTGTATATGTAAAAAACTAAAGCATTGTAGTGTTTATGGAGCGAATACTTAAATGGAGTAGATAGGAAATGTGTTTTGGAGAAAAACTACATGCTAGATCTATATGAAGAAAATTAGATGTATTATTCTCTAGAGATAGATAGAGTGGAAGACAGCAAAACAGAGGCAGGCAACTAAAAACTGAAATGCCTGCAGGTTTGGCGCAGGGAGAGTGGTGGTGGTTCACAGGTATGTTGTCATTGAAATTCATTTAGCATATACACATTCAAACACACGCACACGCACACACCCATATATATATATATATACATATATATATATATACATACATATATATATACATACATACATATATATATATATATATATATATATATATATATATATATATATATATATATATATATATATATATATAAATATATGTGTGTGTGTGTGTGTGAGAAACGTATTTTAGATTTCAGAATGCCTTGAAGGAATGTACGAGGTGTAAGGCTGGTTGAGAAGAAGCTATATTTTGGGAAATGTCGAGTAGGAGAAATTAACTAGAAACCAATGAGGAAGATATAATATGTTATATAATATCATACATATAATGCATATATGTATACACCCACCATCTATCTATTATCTATCTATTTACTTATATATATATATATATATATGTGTGTGTGTATATATATACACACACACATATATATATATATATAAATTAATAAAAACAATGAATAAAAACAAAGAAACAGTTCCTTATATTAAAAAATTCATCATTTTACGATCGTTTCTAGGATATATATGTGTGTGTTGGTATGTATATCATATAGATCTATGTAAAAGTTTTACAAACTATCAGAGGGAATATACATACCTACATATATATATGCTGTCTTCAGAAATAAATTATTTCTGAAGACAGCATATATATATGTAGGTATGTATATTCCCTCTGATAGTTTGTAAAACTTTTACATAGATCTATATGATATACATACCAACACACATGTATATCCTAGAAACGATCGTAAAATGATGAATTTTTTAATATAAGGAACTGTTTCTTTGTTTTTATTCATTGTTTTTATTAATTTATCTTGACTCTGTTTTCCTGTGTTTTTCATCGAAAACATGTTGAATACATCTTCTCTTTTCATGATATTTGGATTACATTGAGTTCTTCATACGGCTTGGACACTACCGTATATTTAGGTAGATTTATCTCTCTCTCTCTCTCTCTCTCTCTCTCTCTCTCTCTCTCTCTCTCTCTCTATATATATATATATATATATATATATATATATATATATATATATATATATATATATATATTGTTATACTTTGGGAGGGTCATGCTGATAATAAAAACACACGCACCTGCTGGTTTTCACTTCAATTTATCATAAATTTCTGGCTGGTTGGTTGGTTCGGTAACTGGATGGTTGTTTATATATTGTCAAAGCTCTTTCATCATACATTCTGTGACCTCCCCAGTGACTATCTTTTTAGTTTGTGTCTCTCTTTTGTTCTGTCCTACAAAAAACAACCAACCGGTTATTGAACCAACCAACCAACCAACCGGAAATTTATAATAAATTGAATTGAAAACCAACAGGTACGTGTGTTTTTATTGGCAGCATGACCCTCCCAAAGTATAACAATATCAGTTTCATCACACGTTTTCAGATAAGAAATTTTGCAAAACAAATTCAAAAACGAAATATATATATGGAAATCCGCTTGGATTTTCCGTTTATTATGGAGTATGAAACCGCAGTAAAGGCACATATAGTAAGTACTGCAAATTTTTATTTATTTATTTAAAAACCTTTTCTCTATTTGCTAGACCTTGATTTTATATATATATATATATATATATATATATATAAAACTGTAGTTGTCTGTGTGTGTGTGTGTGTCCTCATTTTTGCAAAGTCTATACAAATCCACATTTCTACTCCGATTGACTTCAAATTTGCATTTATTTATTCCTTGGTGTCTAAAGATATTAACTGCAGCTTTTATTTTTCAATTTTCTGTTGTTAAAGGGGTGTTAGGCACCGGTTATCGATCTCCGTCGCGCCCTTATAATATCTGTCTGTATGTCTGACTGTCTGCATTACGACATTTTGACAAACATTGATGACGTATTAAGTTCGCTATAATCCGTTCATTACCAGGGAACGTCTTCACGAACCAAAGTATCATTTTCCTGTTTTTCTTCGGTTGCAACGTTTTTCGAAATATTTACTTCTGCGTTCACAGATTGATTTTTTTAGTTTCAGAAGATCCCGTTAAGGGTGAAAGCAGCGATTCTTTGCTTAAACTTTAATCTGTTATTTGAATATATAATATACGCGAGGCAAGCCAGCCCAGTTGCACTTCTTGCCAATAAACATAAACCCTTTGTGCGCCATTCATCTAACTGTAGACCAACAAATACCAACTAAACGGAACATTGACAAGAACGCTGGCAAATGAATCTTCGAGGTAAGCAGTTTCCTCCCGAGCTGTTAGTTGACGCGTGATTCTCTGCTACACCTTTTCGTAATAATACCGAACAACGTACTGCTGGTCACCCCTTCTTCCAAAACCGTACAAAGCGGACATATGGATCGGGTGCAAATCTACACCAGGCCTACGTGAGAAATTTGCAAGGGACTGCACCGAGAGGGATAGAGAGAAAGAGTAACTTAATGGAAAGAGTGCGAATGAACTTTTGAGGTAAGTAGCCTACGCCTTACTGCTATGACACTGGAACCTTCTGCCAACTTAATCTGTGACCTATTCTTTCATATTTACTCCAAAAGGCCAAAACAGAGGAGTATGAAAAGAAGGGGCTCAACAATATTTCTATGAACAATGCACGTAGACAGCTAAACTGTACTTTCAACTTCTTAATTTTCTCCAAATAAAACAAGTTTCGTGTCGGTATACTTTCGTGAGTTTCTAACATGCACTCACAAATAAACGTTTCTCATTGGAGGTGCTATTACCGATATTCTTACCCGTGCAACGCCGGGATACACTGCTAGTATATATATATATGTTTATATATATATATATATATATAGACGAGAGAGCCCAAATTCTCCACTTACACTATGCTAAATACATGGCCTCCAAATACCTGATACTCAAAAACTCAGCAATGTCCAGTAGTGCTAAGTTTAATATTCTGATCGCAGATTTGGTACGAGTGATGAAGAATGTGTCCCGCATGTGCGACCCAACAGAAATGGAAAGACACATCCAACACTTCATCAACCGCATGCAGTTCTCTGGCTACAACCAAAGAGACAGAGTTAGAGTATACGAAGGAGCCATGGAGAAGTATAAGACCCTCATAGAACTGGACATGAAAGGAATTTGCCTATTATACAGGAGCAAATCATGGAATAGCTTAGATAGGGCTAGACATAAGATAGAGAAAGCAACCTCATGGTACGACAACCGGAGATACCAGAGTGTCATGTTTGTGGACGCTACCCCCGGAGGGAAATTAGCTAACCAGTGTAGAAAGGCCCTGAGAAAGACCCACTTAAAAATTAAGGTGGTAGAAAAGCCAGGAACCACCATAAAATCCCTGATCAGCAAAACCCACCCTTTTAAGAAAACCCACTGTACCAATAGGAAGTGTATCATATGTAAGGTAAACCCCCGGATAAACTTTTATATCGAAGCCGTAGAAGAGGTAGTGAAGGAGGCGAGAAGTATGAGTAATGGAAGCTTTCCAGCAGTCCCCACACTTCAAAGATTGCTCGACCAGAGGGAGTTATTAACAATATATTTAGAAACACACAGATACATGCGGACACACACATATACATGAATGCATCTTCTACGGCTTCGATATAAATACCCCCTCCGCCTCCGTGGTATTTTCTTCTGGGTTATAAGAATCTTAGCTCTGTTTCTCGACCGTTATATCGCGTGACTATCTCCCCCTCCGCCTTTTGGGATTCTTTCTCACGTCGTGTAGACGCGTTCTTGAGACTAGTAAAATGAGGTATCCTCTTGATAAGTCGGCAGACCTCGCAAGGACTCTATATCTTTATGATGTATTGTTTTTGTTTATGCCACGAAACTACGTAGTCGAAGAATCTAGGAGCAGTTTAGGTATGATACATTTTATTACTATACCTAAATGTTTCTTCTCTCTTCATAATGTATTTTTAACTCTGATACTGGTTCAGTCTAGTTCAACCGGATTGGTCTGTCCCAGTCATTCATTGAGCAACATCGGTGAAGTTGGCACCCTTAACTCACGGTTGGGTGCGGATGCATTCATGTATATGTGTGTGTCCGCATGTATCTGTGTGTTTCTAAATATATTGTTAATAACTCCCTCTGGTCGAGCAATCTTTGAAGTGTGGGGACTGCTGGAAAGCTTCCATTACTCATACTTCTCGCCTCCTTCACTACCTCTTCTACGGCTTCGATATAAATACCCCCTCCGCCTCCGTGGTATTTTCTTCGGGGTTATAAGAGGCTTAGCTCTGTTTCTCGACCGTTATATCGCGTGACTATCTCCCCCTCCGCCTTTTGGGATTCTTTCTCACGTCGTGTAGACGCGTTCTTGAGACTAGTAAAATGAGGTATCCTCTTGATAAGTCGGCAGACCTCGCAAGGACTCTATATCTTTATGATGTATTGTTTTTGTTTATGCCACGAAACTACGTAGTCGAGGAATCTAGGAGCAGTTTAGGTATGATACATTTTATTACTAATTATACCTAAATGTTTCTTCTCTCTTCATAATGTATTTTTAACTCTGATACTGGTTCAGTCTAGTTCAACCGGATTGGTCTGTCCCAGTCATTCATTGAGCAACATCGGTGAAGTTGGCACCCTTAACTCATGGTTGGATGCGGATGCATTCATGTATATGTGTGTGTCCGCATGTATCTGTGTGTTTCTAAATATATTGTTATATATATATATATATATATATATATATATATATATATATATATATATATATATATATATATATATATATATATATATATCTTATATATTATATATATATATATGTTTATATATAAGTCAGAATAGAACCAGTTTGAAACTGGTTAGACCATTACTCAACACAGTATTTAACACGTGGCTATATTATAAAATGTCGGAAATTTAAGTGCTGGCTTAATTACTCGTAAATAAACTCGAACAAATAAAACCACTAAATTTTACAATAACAACACTGGTTAGTTGTTCCTTGATTCTTCAGATAACTAACAAAGAAGTTGTCACTTTGTTGACAAATATAACTTGAAAATCGGTGAATTGGACAATTCCTTGATTATGGTGATCTACTGCTAAGTCTGACGGCAGTTCTATAACCTTGTTTTCTAAATGTCGCGATAACCATGCCCGCGGGCAGACACACACACACACACACCCTCATATATCTTCGTTAAATATAATTCGACCTCAAGATTGAGATTATTCTATCTCAAGTTGAACAGGTAGATATACTCGCATGCGTACATTGACGCACACATGCATATACATACACACTAAGCTATATACCGTCACACACAAACAATCCCTAACCATAAAAAGTAATACTTCTATGAGGAAAATTTGCAATGGGATGAATAATGTATACCCTTATTTGGACAAACTACAGCCCTGATGAAACAGCCAGTACATCGCAAAGCCCTTCGGCAAATAGTCTGAAGCTAGTTGTTGAAACGGCAAGATCTTAGTCGGCCCTCGGGTCCCGACTCTTTATAATATATATATAATCCGTCGTATTCAGGTTCGTTTTTAACCTGTTTGTATTTTTCGTTGTTGTAGTATTAAAGTGGCAACATGCTTCTGGTCGCATTTTCACACCTAAATTATGGTGGTTACTCTGAGGAATAAATTTATTGAATATTCTCTCATTGGGTGATTTGTGACAGCCTTCGAAAATCGATTGCGAATCTGCTACTCGCAGCTGCAACTTCGGCCAATAAAGGAAACATTATTACTATTATTATTATTATTATCATTATATATATATATATATAAACAGACGCTGGAAAATGCAAAAAAATTATACGCGGTTTATAGTAAAAAACAAATGCATTTAATAATTCCTTGATATTCCATGCAAAAAAGTCTAAGTTTTAAAAAGCCGGTACAATGCGGTAGAAAAGGCAAAGGATGACAAATAAAACTAAACACGGCTATTATCTATCCTTTTTTCACATTTCTACCGCATTGTACCATCTTTCTGAAACTTAGTCATTTATTACATACCTTACAATGCTTCGTATTAACTATACTACATTATTCTATGTAAAGATACTTGAGTTTTCTAGTTTTCCTTGACCTCCTCTGTTGTCACACAGTCCATCGCGTACTTTACATTTATTTAAATCAATTATGATATTTTTCTTTCATATTTTCTATATTGGTTATCAATCACAGTGCAACTAAATTGCGATCATATTGATTTGCCAATGTTTTTATCTATCTTCGGACTATTATTGAGATTTGCGCATTGTTGTTCTTGTGCGAAGATAGATACATCGGTAAATATACATAAATATATAGGAGGATAGAAATATACAACATTGATATATAGATATATACATGTAGGTAGATAGACATACACATAGGCAGATAGCTATAGTTAGATGTATTGGCACCACAGAACAATTCGATATTTGTCATTTTTATTGTTCTAAATGAAGAACCAACACACACTCATTCCTACAAATACAAAAACGTACACACATATATATAAATAAGTGAAGGCTTGCGCTGAGTCATTGAACAAGGCACTTTATTTTCCGTTGCTCCTGTTTACTCAGCTAAAAAAATGAGTTGCGACGTCACTGGTGCCAAGCTGTATTTGCCTTTGCCTTTCCCATTATCGGCTGTCGGTCTTTCACAAGAATACGTTGTCCGGGCTTGTGCGTCGGAGGGAAACTTTCTAGGTGCAAAACATATGATTATTCATGACCGAAGGTTATTTTACCCTTTATATATAGACCCTGTTAAACAAAGCGTTGCACTTTGCTATCACTTACACTACCGTCCATGTTTTAGACAGGGAAATCATCGCTCATTGCCGCTTCAACAACGGAGTAGCCTGGGCAAAGAAGTCAACCACTTCAGAACTATTCGACGTCTCCATGGGATCGTTTGACAGTGCTGACGTATGCGACTTGGTTGGCCTATTTATTTTAGACTTATTACGTGTTAGATTCCCGGACCTCCACACGGGAATATACCGCGACGATCGCCTGACATTATCGAGCCATAAAAGTGGTCACGACCTCGACCGGTTTAAAAAAGACTTAACTTCTACCTTTAATGAGTTAGGACTTACGATAACAGTGGCTACCAACCTCTCTAGCGTAGATTTCTTAGACATTAATTTAGACCTTCGCACACACGCCTACAGTCCCATCCATAAGCTTAACGAAAAACTCAATTACATTCACAAGGACTCATGTCACCCTCCCACTGATTTTAGAAACTTCGTAAATAATATCAGTACTAGAATCTCTAACCTCTCCTCTAACAGAGCGGCACCCTACTATAACACGGCGTTAGCTAACAGCGGCTTCTCGCAACCTATCACTTACTCTCCCACTAACAACAACAGCAATAAGAAAAGAAAGCGTAACAATAGACAAACTATCTGGTTCTTTCCTCCCTTCTCACTCAACGTTAAAACTAATGTAGGAAAAGGTTTTTTAGCCGTCTTAGATAGACACTTTTTC
>OZ024745.1:84176736-84184236 GCA_964016885.1 Eledone cirrhosa | reverse complement strand
GATGGTGGGGGTGGTATGTGTTGTGGTTGTTGATGAGCAAGGGTTCTGTTGTTGGTTCATGTGGTCTGGGTGCGTTATTTCTGTGGTACAGAGTGTTGAGGCTGGGGGGTTGTCTTTTGTTGGATTGAGGGTGATGTCTGGTGTGGTTGTGGGTAAGTTCTGTTGTGATTTCAAGTGGTCTGGGTGGATTTCTTCTGAGGAATGTGGTGTGTGTGTTGTGAGTTGGATCTATGTTATTTCGTCGTTGGTTTATGTAGGGGGCATTTCTAAGGAAACCTGTGTTGTGGTGGTTGGGTGTGTTTCTTTTGGTGTAGTTGGCCGTATTTGGTTTGTGTTGGTGGGGGATGTGCCTGTGGTTAGTGTGTGTTGGGTTTGGTGGTGTAAATGTGTCTGTTGTAGTTCTTGTTATGTTCAAATGCTTTATAAAGGGGTTACCTGTTTGGTGCGTCCTTTTAAAGTCTTCTTTATATTTGAGGAACCAGTTTTCGGATTTTTCCCACCGTTTAAGGGAAATAGTTTCTGCATTCTCGCAGTCCTGTTTCCACGATTTGATTAAATTTTGTAGGGTTGTTCCCTCGGCCTTTTTAGTGCATTCTTCCTCCATATTTTTATCAGTATCCTTATACTCTTGCTCGTTTGAGGTGGCCCTTAATTTTAGGAGTTCTATTTCCATGTTTATCCTGTTGAGTGACATTTGTTCACGGAGTTTTCTTTCTGGTTCAGGTTCGTTTGTAATATGCTTTATTTGGAATTTACGCGGTAAAACTATCGGTGTTGTGTTATATATATATATATATATATATATATATATATATATATATATATATATATATACAGTTTTTTCCGTTGTGTTGTAATGACAGTAAACAATAACATTGAAATATTGAATGTCTGCATAACTAAAAGTTTGTAGATAGCTGTTTTAGGTTATGTAACTGTTATAGAAACACGTGTCAATAAATTCCTTTCAACTAAACTGTATCCATTCAAATCTTTCTATATATATATATATATATATATATATATATATATTCATTCGGGAGAAATCATCAGGGGCTTCCTGATGATTTCTCCCGAATGAATCAGTTCTAGTCCTGTAGAAGTCTTTCTATATTAAATATTTATACTTTGCTTTGTATTGAGTACCTTACTTACTGTGGTTACCCCCGACTGAACCTGGGATAAACTTATATATATATATATATATATATATATATATAAAAACAAATAACGAAACGAAATTAAATTTCGTTTCGTTTATATATATATATATATTAGAAAATAGTAGTTTGTATTTTATATCACTATAGATATAGTAAACATACGTGCAGGTGTATATATATATGATTATATTAATTTAAGGTTGCATTAGTATATTATTACATAATGCGAAATATAGATATAATTAATGCATATATTCAAATTGAAATTACATACAGAAGAATATATACAAATATATATGAATACACATACATATATATATATACACACACGCAACATATATATATATATATATATATATATATATATATATATATATGTACACTGACGCACATTTATATATATATGAAAATTTAAATACGAAGCTAATGCAGGTGAATATACATTAGCACTAAATCGACATACATTTGTCAGAGGTTGGTGATCACATAATACATGAGACTATTCGTTTGCCATAAAGATATATGAATCCATAAATACATGTACATATAAAAAGTATCATATATACATTGAGAAATGTGCACACATACACGGAATAGACTCATACAGACACACAATATATATATATATATATATATAAATGTGAGACTAATGGGTAAATATAAACGAAATAATGCGTCGTCTTAATACAGTGTGATCGAAAACAATAAAAAATAACGATGATGTAGAAATGTGTGCATGAATATGCGTAGGTATGTCTGTATGCATTTAATTATGTTTGGGTGGGAGATTGATGTTTCTGCTTGCTATATGAAATAACTTGCAATATTGTGTATGCTATATGTACTGAAGAGAATACCACTATTTCTGAGATGCAAAGCATACAGAATTTTGAAGTTGAGAGGTTGTTTCTTTGCACTGTATTTAATATTCCAGGTTATAGTTTGGAACAAATTAAATATGTGCTTTGAGAGTGGTGTGGTAGATCTTCTATTTGTTTACCTGAAAGTGCGAAGTTGTTGGGCGAAATAAACTCAATCTATTAATAATTGTTTTTACTTTTGCCACAAGGTCAGCAATTATCCCAGTACATTACTGGTACTTTATTTTATCGATCCGGTAAGGGTGAAAGGCAAAGTTAACCTCGGCAAGATCTGAACTCAGACCGTAAAGGAGAGTAAATTTATGCCGCAAAGCATGGCGTCTGACCCTCCACCGATACTGCCAAATGGCGTTTTTTTAATCTATACTACTGTAATAGAGACAATTAAATGTATACATGTATATATGTATATTATATTTGGCAATATACCGTATGTTTAATTAAAAACATTTAGAAGACCATACACTATCAGTTGTAAAGTAGTGACTATGTCACTTACTTCTTTTCGGCAAAAGAAGGGAGAGAAGCTGACAGTCTGTTTCATGCTGGCTGGCGTTCATCAGAGCCACGTATTCCCCTGCTCTCGCCGAAAATGATAGAAGCCAAACTCATATATATATATATACCAAAAGAGAGAGCCGTGTGAATGAGCCTACTATGTAGATAAAGTGGGATTTAAAGGTGTAACAATAAAACATAAAAACGGAATAAAACACCGAAAAGAAACCATAAATATAATAATAATCACTATCATTGTTGTTGTTATTGTTATTATTACGACATTTTTCTGTCTACAGCATCAATAACATAACTTGGTTATATTTTTTCTTAGGAATTTTTATTTCCTACTCTTTCTTTTTTTGACTTTGTAATAATATATACGTGTGTGTGTGTGTGTGTGTGTGTGTGTGTGTGTGTGTGTGTGTGTGTGTGTGTGTGTGTGTGTGTGTGTGTGTGTGTGCAATATAAAATATAAATATATAAATGTGTATCAAAAGTAAACAAAGAACAACACAAGGGAACGATACAGTACAATAAATATATATATATTAGTTTAACGCTTAATATAGTAGGAAAAGAGTCTTAAAGCTTCAGACGTTAGTCCTACATGAGAAGATAGAATGAGAGAAAATAGGTGAAATAGAAAGATAGAAGAGGAAGAAACGAAAAAATTACTTTTCGGGGAAAATACGCGTGTGTGTTTAATCAGTCATTTTGGAGAAGTTCATGTATACATACGCTTACACAGACACGCCCCATGTATGCTTGTTTGTGCGTATACACACATACACACACGCACACGCACACGCACGCACACATATGTATATATATATATATATATATATACATATATATACATATATATTATATATATATATATATATATGTATATATATGTATATATATATATATATATATATATATATATACACATGTGTGCGTGTGTGCGCGCGTGCGTGTGCGCGTGTGTGTGCTTGTGTATGTGTGTATGTGTGTATACGCACAAACAAGCATAGATGGGGGCGTGTCTGTGTAAGCGTATGTATACATGAACTTCTCCAAAATGACTGATTAAACACACGCGCATTGTCTCCGAAAAGTAATTTTACCCTTTATATATAGACCCTGTTAAACAAAGCGTTGCACTTTGCTATCACTTACACTACCGTCCATGTTTTAGACAGGGAAATCATCGCGTCTTGTTTATATAGTGTGGCAGATCAACCAACCTAACACTCTTGTTTACCTACTACACGTAACTCTCTGCCACATTATATAAACAAGACGCACGTGCTTGCGACCATATAACATTTGCACTACATAACTGCTTATTTTCATGTTGTATTTTAACCTGTATTTTTGATTGTACCTTTTAATATGAATGTAATCTCTAAGTGTGTACTGCCACTCTAAATGCTGTAATGAATGTTGACCCACAATATTTGCATATGTATCTGTATGTCTCTTGTGTGAAAAGGAGGTCACATAACTGTTCATTCATTAATAAATTGCTCCGAAGGATCCAAACCTCGGTTTGGAGGAAACAGTTGTAAGCACAAAAATGTTTTGAACAGTTCTTTGATTCTTATATTTCATATAACTGCTCTGTAAATCATCTGATGTTTTTACATTGAGCTACTTAACTTACTGGTAATAAGGTAGTAATATATTACTGCCTACCACTATTTAGGGTTTGTATAAAAAAATATATATAACTGCAAAAGGTTTTTGTATTTACATAACCATAAATAGTATAATCAATACTATATATATATATGTATACACGCACACACATACACACACACACACATATGTATGTATATATATATATTGACAAAGAAAGGAAGAAAAAAGAATGGAACATATTTATAACTGTTAAAGATTGAGTAAAGAATGTAGTAGAAACCTTACAGGAGTTCGGTATAAAGCAGTCCAACATTGTTTACTTACCTAGAAAATCAAATCACGATTAGTTGATGGCAATTTATTTGCACAAGGAAAACTTATACAGACATATGACAAAGTGATGTTGATGACGTCAGTTGAAACAAGATCAGATTTAGAGTGTTTGTTTGTTTTTATAAGAACAGCATAATCTAGATGAGACGGCAAAATGGCAGAATCGTTAGAACGTCGGATAGAATACTTTGTGGTAATGGTTTCGGCCCTCTTTTCTCTGAGTTCAAATCCCACCAAGGTCAACTTTGCCTTTCATCCATTCGAGGTTGATAATAAAAGTACCAGTTTTGTACTGGGTCGATTCTTCCCCTATATATCTTTCTCAATTCCATTCTGTCGCTCTCTATCCTTCTCTTGAAGAAATCTACTGTTCAAACCTAGAAAGAAGATGGATTCCAACATGTTGAAAATGCCCTAGAAACTCCATATGTAAATACGGTACCCCTCCTACTACATCAGGAGTTACATGACGATACATTCATAATTTAGATGATAAGCATGTATGCGCCGTAAATTGGGCAAGCTCGTGATACGGCATCGATTCTTGGTTACGACAAACAATGATGATTAGTCAGTATTGTTGTCTTTCATGTTGTTTAGCTCTATCTCAGCTTTGATCTAATAGATATATGGACAAAGATGTTCAAGGCGTGATAATTCCGTCTTTTTCTCAAACACTGTGTATCTAAAACTACATCAAACATTGTGCCTTTTCCTTTTCTAAAGACAGTTTGCTTATGATTTGATGAAGTCTTGGTTGCTATTTCTATCAGACTAATGAGTGAGTGAAGGTGTTCTGTTTTTATCTCAAATTTGATATTCTACGTCAAACTAATATATTTCCCATCACCTCCAAACTTTGTAAGAAATCAATACTAGCGATACAGAATAGAATTCTGCTCTTGGCAAACCGATTCTACGTTTCTGTTTCAATTAACGGCTCTTGATATTTTCCTTGAAACAATACTTCAAACTATCATACAATATCGTCTTTTCTCCTCTACAAATAGAATGCGTTATTGTCAAGTAACCCCCCCCCCCCCAAAAAAAAAAACACGAACACGAACGCTGTAGGATAAAGATAACCTTCTGACAAGCTTAGTCTAGAAATTCGTTGTAATTTTTATCTATTAACATTGCCACAGATTCTCCATTGAAATTAATAAAGACATGAACGACAACAATTTCACACTTTTCCCTAGAAGAAATACATATAATCAACAACTGATATTGATAGAACTTGTATAAGAAACAGACGAATAAACAAAAACAACAATAGCTAGTTTATGCTAGACTCTTTCTCAGTGGTGAAAGAAAAATATATATCTAATAGGATACACGTTTAAATGACATGGAGGGCACTCTAGTCACTACTACAGTAAATGGTAATTCAGGTGTTTTCCTACATAATAATGGTTTCTGATTTAGGCACAAGGCCAACAATTTTGAGGGAGGAGAAATTTGATTAAACCAATAACTGGTACTATATTTATCGACCCCCTAAGGATGGAAGGCAACGTTTGCCTATATAGTAATAATTTCTAATTTAAGCACAATAAGCGGTGAGATGGAAGAGTGGGTAGAAAGTCAGATAGAATGTAGTATTCGTTCCGGCTCTGTGTTCTAAGTACAAATGCTGCCGAGGTTAACCTTACCTTTCGAAATCGATCAAAAAGTACGAGTTCAGTATTGGAATAGATTCTCCATCTATATCTCTCTCTCACGTCCCCTCTCCGACTCTGAACTTTCCTTCTTCTCTGGTAGAAATTGGCTGTGTTTAGACCCGGGGAGATACAATTTAGGAACAAAACCCACAATTTTGGATAGAAGGGGAAAGTCGATTATATCAATCCTGGTAATTTATTTGTACTTTATTATATCGGCGTCGGGAGGATGAAAGCAACTGGAAATTATAACAACAAAACAAATATCTATCCATGTGGTCGGAGATGTAAGTTTCATGTCCTGTAATAGTTGCAACTTTAAGAATTTAGCTGAAATCATTCAATTATCTATCTATTTAACTATCTATCTGTCTGTCGGTCTACCTACCTACCAATTTGCCTATCTGTCAAATTTTCTCTGTATTTCTATTAACTAATTTATCTCTGTCTCTTTCTTTCACTTCACTCCCTCTCTCTCTCTCTCTCTCTCTCTCTCTCTCTCTCTCTCTCTCTCTCTATATATATATATATATATATATATATATATATATATATATATATATATATATATATATACATATATATATATATACATATGGAAGTACAGCATATTCGAAGCTCGATCTGCAGCTAAGCCGACGAATGCATTCAGCAGTGCAGCAAAGTACTCGACGAGGTATAAAACCTCAGAGTAATAACATACAGTTTAAAGGGCTTTGCAAATCGAAGATAGCGACTGGTAGTTCAGCCGCGGGGTCCGTAGCAACGAAAGAACTGACTCGCGAGAAACACACACACACACACACACACACACACACACACACACACACACACACACACACACACACACACACACACACACACACACACACACACACACACACATATATATATATATATAACAAAGCTGGACTATCACTTCGAAATTTTGCAATATCTCAGTTAGGTTTGTGTAAACCCGAAATCAACAAAATCCGCTTGCAGTGTATGCAAGTTAAGTTTCTGGAAGATCGAACAGTGGATTTACTTTCTCAACAGATTTTCGTTCTGACACCAGTCCGGTTGTGATGGCACATGCTACTCCAAAGGGAGCTAACCCCGGTTTATGACGGTCAAATTAAAATTATGAGCAATAGAAAAAGTTCCATACACGAACTGAATTAAGCACTCAAGCAGACCGTTATTAAACAAACATAAGGGCGGTGGATTGGCAGTATCGGTAGAGGGTCGGACGCCATGCTTTCCACCATAGTTACGTCCCTTTACGATCTGAGTTCAAATCCCGCCGAGGTTGACTTTGCCTTTCATCCTTACGGAGTCGATAAAATAAAG
>OZ024745.1:84159236-84171736 GCA_964016885.1 Eledone cirrhosa | reverse complement strand
TGGTCTGTTGAAGACGCAGGACATGGCAGCGAAAATGAGGGACAGAGACCGCTGGAGATAACTCGCCCATGGATCTCGGGAATTTTACCCGCCTTAGATTAGATAGATAGTGTATATATATATATATATATATATATATATATATATATATAGTGTGTAACGTTTTTCGAAATATTTACTTCTGCGTTCACAGATTGATTTTTTTAGTTTCAGAAGATCCCGTTAAGGGTGAAAGCAGCGATTCTTTGCTTAAACTTTAATTTGTTATTTTAATATATATATATATATATATATATATATATATATATATATATATATAATTATATATTCGTGTACAGATATTTTTGCATACACAATAACAAAATATAAAGAAACGTATTTATTTCACGAGGCTCGATAAGGATAAATATATATCAAATATATAAGACCCTAGAGCAAATCTCGAGCAATGCCGGGCCATTCTGCTAGTATAATATATATGTATATATACATATATACATACGTATATAAATATAAACATACACACATATATGTATGTATATATTTTGGTATGTATATCTTTCGTCGTGTTTGATGGTTTTGTTGATGGTATTACTATTATTGTTGTAAATGGTTCTGTTCTTATGCTGTTTTACTTGTTATTGTTTTAATTATTATTATTGCGGTTAATTTTGTTGTTAAAATTGTTGTAAGCATTGTTTTCTTAATATTGTTCTTTTGTTCACTATTCCCATGAAAACCATGGAATATGGCACGATTCTTTTACGAGAAGATTTAAATTTTATGAGACCGTAAAAAATTCCTACACATAAAAAGAAACAGAAACAACTATTTGTTAATCATAAGGTGACAAAGAAAAAAATCAGGTTATTGACAAGAGAGATCAGTTTCTTTGGCAAGCACGAAGTACTGTCGTGTTAGTGAAAGCATTCGTGTTACGGATGACAGTCTAAAGATTTTGAAGAAGATATTGCGAGTGAGAGTCATCAACAGTGCTAGATAAGGGAAAATGTTCAAATAGAAATCGACTTTGCAATATGAAAAACTAACAACAAAAGCGGCTTTTCGTGGGTTTACCACAACTCTATAGCATAAGCAAGACTAATAGACGTCGGTGGTGTTTTTGTTGTCTTTGACGAAATTATGATTAACGCAAATGACGTTTATTTTCATTACGGGTATATTTTTAATTAATTAAATATTTCTTTTTGTTTCACTAGTAAAGGCGGGTGGATTAGTGGTTAGGAGATTGAATTTTCAATCGTGAGGTTGTGAGTTAGATTATGACTGGGCAATGCCTTATGTCCTTGAGCAAGACACCTTATTTCACGTTGCTCTTTTCTATCTGGAGTTACGATCGGTAGATAATATCAGCGATGAAAACATTGTTTTCTTGGTCCGATTTGACGAGCTCCACCCCACTCGGTAAGCCAGAGAGGTCTGGTATCTTATTGACTGATCCCTCTTATTTGGTTGGCTACATTACGTAAATAAGACCTGACTTTAATAAAGCACATACTAGGCATGACATCATGCTTTTAAATAAAAAAAGATTACAATACCGTGCATAGCAGTAACACAATTCTGTCACTGTTTGATCAAGAAGGCAAAAGCAGTTCCCCTGACCCTTAGGATCTCCAAGTCTGGTCCAGTTGCACTTCACGAGTTTCCTTTCTTACCGTGAATGACCGTATATTTACATACTGTCAGTGTATTCGATTAGGTAATATGTCAATGTATTGAAAGAAATTGTAATTACGGTCCAGTTGTACCAAGTACAACTTGGTACAACTGGTAACAACTAGTACTACTGGACCGTTAATTACAATTTCTTTCAATACATTGACATATTACCTAATCGAATACACACATAGTATGTAAATATACGGTCATTCACAGTAAGAAAGGAAACTCGTGATGTTTCTTCTTGTTTTCAAGTTTTAATGTTTAGTCAGAGAGAGAACGGTACTACTCATGATTCTTTACATGGTTTCCAAGATTGGCATGAGAAAAGAATCTTCAAACCATAAACTTGATCGGAATACTTGTAAATGAGTAAATTTCACTAAAGTCATTTAAGGGCCTGGGCAGCAGATTACGTTGACCAACTAAGGAGGCCGCAGCGGAATTTGAAGTCAGAGAGCAAAGTGTAGGAACAAATAATGCAAGACACCTCATCCAATGTTCTAACAATTCCACCAATTCATTGATTTGTTCTGGTACTTTATTATATCAACCCTCGAGAGGATGAAAGGCAAAACTGACCTCGGTGTGATTTGAACCCAGAGCATAGAGAACCGGAAAAAATACCACAAAGTATTCTATGTTACCCTCTAACGACTTCGTTTAATCAACGCCAAAATATGAACAATAGGTAATTGGTTTCTAATTGAGGCACAAGGCCGGCAATTTAGTGGTAGAGGGAAGTCGAATAAATCACTCTGCCCCATCTCCCATACGGGACTGCTAAATTATTTTATCGATCCAGTAAGTATAGAAGTTGATCTCAGCAGGATTCGAGCTCAGAACTTACTACAGTCGTAATTAACCACCGTAAAGCATGTTTTGTTTAACTGCTTTGCCTATTCGTCAGTAGATTATGAACAACAAAAATCTAATGCTAACAAACAGTGATTTGTATGAATTCCATTGTACTTGAAGTATTCAAAAGAGGATACAAAGAAAACGAACTAAGGACTGTGGATGTCAAAAACAGCAAAAAAATAACATGCAAAAAATTGGAAACATCATATGTTTTCCTGTGTTAGCTGAAACAAATTAGTAGCAGGAAAGAAAACATAATTTATATCCTAGTTACTAATTACAATCTATGGCAATTTGTAAATCTGTTTATGAAGGCAGGGACGGCGTAGCGTTATGAAAACTAGAAACAAATAACAATACCCCCCCCATTCCCCCCCAAAATAACCACAAACAAAAAAAAAACAGAAAAAGAAACAAAATAAAAACGATGTTATCGGTTTACATGTAACCTAAAACATTTGTTTTCATTGGTTGTATTGATAAAATCAGATCTGGCTATAATAAACACCTCCTCCTCCTCCAGCAATACACTCACTCCCACTCCCTTACGCCTCTTCCTCATTGTCCTCATCATCATCATCAACACGAGCAATAACAAGACAATGCAGAGACCATTGTTAATACTGTGATTGAAAAATACCCATATCTTTTCGCAGCCAAACCTTTATCGTTCAAATAGCCCTGCACCCACCTAACACAACTATTTTTTCTGCCCCTCTCCCAAAAGAGTTGTATTTAGAGTTCATATATGATTTATATAAAACTTTTTAAAAATATCCTTATTGCATAAAATTATGTTTTAGCTCCAGACATATTGAACAGACATGTCGAGCAGACAAATGGTCAAAGGTGTTCCAACCATGAACATCCTGTCTTTTTCCTGAGAAAGCAAACATTTTAAGAAGACTGCTGTATACACCTAAACACAATCACCTATAACATTGCTTGTATATAATTAACATTCCATGTGTTTTTCATTGTATCAATTTATACTAACCTCTATAAATAACCTTAATGAAATCATATGCATGCAGCATTTCATGTCAGCTAATCAATAAACCTTTTCGATCTTTGATGAAATCCTATTGGAGAATCCACCATAGGCGAGTTTACAGAAATTGAAAAATGAAACATTTCTATTTACATAAATTATAGAATGATTAACAATTTACAGAAAGAAACGAATAAGAGTAAGAAAAACCGAAAAAGTCACAAAACAGGAAGCAAATAGTGACAGAAACCATGCACACCACAACATGGGCGCTGTTTGTTTCCTTCTTATAATGTTAGAGATAAATCAAAACACCTACGGTATTACAAAGAATAATACAGAGGCTAAAGCGTAGCTGTGTCTGTGTGTCCGTGTATGTGTTTATACACACACACGCACACACACACACACATATATATGTATATATATATAATAAATTTAATCTGAGTTTTTCGTTTCGAATATTAATAATTGTTTGTACTTTTTGGCACAAGGCCAGCAATTATCCCAGTACATTACTGGTACTTTATTTTATCGACCCCGTAAGGATGAAAGGCAAAGTTAACCTCGGCGGGATTTGAACTCAGACCATAAAGGGACATAACTATGCTAGAAAGCATGGCGTCTGACCCTCTACCGATACTGCCAATTCACCAACTCGTTTGCAATTCTGCAAACAGCCTCATTTTGGCATTATGCCAACACAAGAGCAAGAATGAGGGGCTCATTCTACTGACATGGCTTTTAAAATGAGGCTGTTGGCACAATTGCAAACGAATCGAATATTATTATTAATATTCGAAAAACTCAGATTACAATTATTGTATTCAGCCATGTAGAGCGATACTTTTTTTTTATTTGAATATGGCAAAGCCGGTCATTCATCGCTAGTATACAGGACATTGACTGGCCAGTCTGCTGATATGCAAATCTGGCTGATCAGTGGATCTACTAATATGCAAATCCGACTGATCAGCCAATCTGCTAATATGAAAATCAGGCTGATCAGTCACTGTATATTTTAGAAAATATCATATATTTTCACTAGCTCTGACAGTTGGCAGGTGACCAGTGAACTGTACTGATGAAGGGTGATATCCAGAAACATTAGTGTCATGCAGTTCTGTTTACATTCTTCAGTTCTGGCTCATTCTTCTGACACGGCTTTAAAATTTGTTTTAATTGCAAACGAATCGAATATTATTATTAATATTCGAAAAACTCAGACTACATTTATTGTATTAAGCCATGTAGAGCGATAATTTTTTTAAAATTATAAATATATATATATATATATATATATATATATATATGTATATATATATATATATATATATATATATATATATATACAAAATTAAGCTAAATTAAATGAATTTAATCTAAATCAAAATTATGGGTGTCATGCCAGAAAGGCATGCGCCATATCACCCGGAAAATAAGCTCTAAGATTCTAACGAGTAGGTCCGAGCATTTTATAATAACTAGAAATTGATTAACATATATATAAACATGAATAATCACAGGAGATAATTTTTACAAGTGTGTAACCACACATAGCTAGGTAGGTAACTAAATAAAGTTGACTAGAACTTCAAAAATAGATACCTTATAATATGATTAATCTTCCCCGTATATATTCCATTAAAGAAATATATTTAATTTAAAGAAATATATTTAATAATTCATTTAATTTCTCTTAATTTGGGATATAGATATATAAATACGGCTCCTTAATTGTAGAGCTAACTCTGTTGAAAGGACTGCTGTTTCTAGTTGTCGATAACCCTATTCACGCCACTGGGACGAAGCTACTATTATGTGTGTATTTATTGTAAATACAACACGTGGTAATATCCAGTTGCAGATTTGAACTTGTAGTGTAAACACGGATTGCTGGAAATTTTCTTCCTTGTTGAAAATCCAAAATATCCACTTCAGTGGTTTACCATCTGATTAATTGGTGAAATATATTTCTTTAATGGAATATATACAGAGAAGATTAATCATATTATAAGGTATCTATTTTTGAAGTTCTGGTCAACTTTATTTAATTACCTACCTAGCTATGTGTGGTTACACACTTGTAAAAATTATCTCCTGTGATTATTCATGTTTATATATATGTTAATCAATTTCTAGTTATTATATATATATATATATATATATATAATATATAGTTATATTTCGGAATGGCGATGTTGTCAGTATTGCCAATATGATTTTCACTTCATCTTTATCTTTATTGCTCGATATTCATTCGTTTGTTGAAGTTCTTCTGTCACAAAATCTGTGACCTCCTCAATGACTCCGTTTTTATTGTGCTTAATCTTCTTTTTAGTCTTAAACTTCTACTCCATCTTGTCTTTTCCGATATATATATATATATATATATATATATATATATATGTGTGTGTGTGTGTGTGTGTGTGTGTGTGTGTGTGTGTGTGTGTGTGTGTGTGTGTGTGTGTGTGTGTGAAACGTAAACAGAAACTATGTTGAAATACAATACTGTACAATGAAGTAATAGAGAGTGTGAAGAGGAAGCAACGGACAAAATTGAAGAAAAGGACGTGTTCAGTCAGCCATTTTATATACTGTATATATATATATATATTAATAAGAGGAATTCCAACTTTGTCTGATTTACTCGTTTTATTTACAATCCTTTAAAATTTATAATGGTATTGTAATGAAATAGTATGATAGAATATTAAATGTTAAGTGTTAATTGAACAAGTACTTTCATGCTTTCGCAATCTTCAGGTTCATAATGTGTGGTGACAGTCAAGTTTGCAATTTTCAGCTGACAACAGCTGAACATTATAAATTTTAAAGGATTGTAAATAAAACGAGTAAATCAGACAAAGTTGGAATTCCTCTTATTAATATAATCTTCTATGCACAATCATACACACCTGTGTATATTTATCTATCTATCTATATATATATATACATATATATATATATATATATATATACACCCTCAGTCTCAACAAGCGTGAAGCTAATAACACTATATACCATTGACCCCTGCGTTTGTCTGTCATTTTGAACCACACACACACACACACACACACACACACACATATATATATATATATATATTTATTCATTCCTTGTATTTTGATCATGCTTTATTTTTATTTTTATCTTTATTTTTTATTTTTTCATTCGCACCGTTTCCTTTCGCTATATGTCTCTCCACCACTCCCCTACACACCCTTTGAACTCTGTTCCCACACACTTCTCACCTGAGGAAGGGCTTATGCCCGAAACGTCGTCCCCCACCAACACCCCACTCTCCAGAGCGTGAAATTAATAAACATTCGTTGTACTGCCTCTCTGTTTTGTCTCTGTTCAAATTTTTCCATTATATTTATATTTATATATTTTGATCTTTAATTTGTTTTAGCCATTATAGCTAACACAATAGAATGTATGGAACTGTTTTATGACAAGTAACTGCTTTAATAACTGATGAGGCTTTGTTTTGTTATATTTTAACAAGCAGTTTCATCTGGAGGGGTATTATCGAACGTTTAACCAGGTACATCTGAACTGAGTTGTTTTCTCACAGATATAAATTACATTAAGCTATTCTCAATACGTTATATGCAAAGTTTTCCTGAAAAAATTATATTTCCACGGAAACAAATTATGAATAAAAAAAAAAAGATAATGATAAAAAAGGCAAGCCCTAAGTCAGTTGTGATCCATAGGACTCATTATCAAAGATATTTCAACTGTGATCATTTTATTCTTTCTTCAAAAATGGTACATATATTATTTTTCATAGTCAAAACCGTTGAAGCTATTGAAATTGAAAACTTTCTATCGCTCAACAGTTTTATAGTATATTGTTTGCATATTTTCTGGCTGAATGATAAGGTTTAAGAATAACGGAAGATTCATCGGCTGTAAAAGTCAACACTGTTAAATGGTATGTTCCAGGTGTAGTTTCGAATCCCACGAGCGGTGCTGTACACTACAAATACTGGGTTTAAATGCGCGACTTCGACTACTTTTCATAGTCAAAAACGTAGAAGCTATTAAAATTCAGAACATCCTCTCGCTCAACGGTTCTAAAATAGATTGCTTACACACAAACACAGACATAGACAGACAGAGACAAACACAGACAGACACACACACACACACACACACACACACACACACACACACACACACACACACACACACACACACACACACACACACACACACACACACACACATATATATATATAATGTATAATAAACAATACAATATAATTACTTCATTACCAGAGGTTTCCCGAATAAGACGAATACGAAAAACGTCCTCATTCGTTCGTCGGACAAGCAATTTAAAACATAGTGAAATATTTGAAAAGTCTCCTCAAGAAATGCAAGAGTTTAACGGGCAAAAAATATATAAATAAAAGTAATGCAAGAGATATATAAAAAAATAAGGAAATGTAGTTAGGGTATGTGTATATGTATGTATATACACTCACAAATGTACATATGTGTGTATGTACAAATTCATGTGTATGGTGAAAATGTGTGCGTAAGTACATATATGAGAGCAAGTATATTTGTGTATATGTGACCACAAATACGTATATAATAAGAGTTGAAAAAGAAATTGTATGATAATATAGTTAACACGCATCCACATACAGGTATTAAATACACATACGAGTATGAAAGCACGCGTATAGACACACACACGCGCGCGGTCACTTATATGCGGAAGATAAAGAAGGAAGGGAGTGTAATAGTAAAAAGAAGTGTCATTATCGATATGGTATAAAAATGAATATTTCTTTATATATATGTGTGTGTGTACGTGCGTACCTATGTTTGTTTTCTTTTCTCTAGTGTTAATTGATTACTTTCTCTTTGATTTAAACATTTTTCATTCTCATATATTGTTTCATTTTTATACATATATCGAGAGTGACACTACAGAGTGAGAGAGTAAGAGAGAGAGAGAGAGAGAGAGTGAGAGGGGGGATGGACGGAAATACTGAACTTAATACATATATAACTGATAATAAAATTGCATCTCGAATGAAGTTAACACTAGAGAAAAATGTGATGTTTAAAAGGTGGACATTGTTATAATTACTGGAAATGACCGAGTATACAGAGAGAGAGAGAGAGAGAGAGAGTGAGAGAGAGAAAGAGAGAGAGAGAGAGAGAGAGAGAGAGAGAGAGAGAGAGAGAGAGAGAGAATGGGGAGAGAGAGAGCCGATAACAAGGAAATTCATTATGCACTACGTAGTACTTAAACGCTCTATTTAACCGCGACACAACATATAAGTACGAACTCGCAGGCAACCCAACGAACGCTTAATGATTATGAGATGATTCTATGCAGAGACATATATATATATATATATATATATATATATATAAAGATGAATATTGACGTACGCGTCAATACTCATCTTTTTCCATTTCTCCTTGGGTTCTTAAGCTCACCATCAGGCTAAATAATTTCTTTAATTTATTTAGTCAAAATACGGCGATAGCTTACATTTATAATAATTTCAAACCCGCTCGCTGTTTCGAAAATATTCTTACTTGACATTACAGTTGCTAAGTTTATAGCTTCTAATTTGAATGGAAAAAGACGGGTGATGTGTTGGTGAAAATGGTAGCACGGTGGTCTGGATAACCATATATATATATATATATATATATATATATATATATGGAAAGTTATATTTAAATTGTTGGGTTAACAACGAGTAAATATTTATAACTGATATAAAAGCACTCAACAAGTATTTGGAGTATATTTATGATATTAAATAAATGGAAACTATATTTATAAAACCATATTTATTTCATTATATATATTTCAGGGATATCATATTAACAATATGTTATGCCTTCTTCAGACAAAATACAATATAAACAGTCTTATAAATAAATAGATACGACATACCTTTCAATCGACTTGCATTTGGGAAGTTGATTTGGCAGATCAACTTCCCAAATGCAAGTCGATTGAAAGGTATGTCGTATCTATTTATTTATAAGACTGTTTATATTGTATTTTGTCTGAAGAAGGCATAACATATTGTTAATATGATATCCCTGAAATATATATAATGAAATAAATATGGTTTTACAAATATAGTTTCCATTTATTTAATATCATATATATATATATATATATATATATAGTGACGAAACATAAGTCAATTGCATGAACTCATAATCCTTTATTTACTACTATATATATTTCGATGATAGCCATTGAATGGCTATGACCTCATCAGGCAGTTAGTCAGTTCTTAGATATGCCAGCTCTGTGTGTATAGTGTTGATGGTATCAGAGCCTGGGGACATATATATATATTATATATATTCATTCAAAGAACGAATGTCCATTTGCTAGGATGGTAACAAAGTCTCTTAGCGATAATATCGTTTACGTATTCTTCTGGAACATCATACATCTTCTGAGCTCTGAAGTGGTCATGCATAATTTAACTCGAAGATGACGGATTAATTTACCGGAAAAATTATACATATGAATTTAGAGAAGTGGATCTAAATATTCGTTGAGCCGTGTTTGCAATAAATGGCTCGTAATAATATTGGCAATTGAATTGGAATCCAATAAATTTTTGTAATTATATAGTTAGAATAATGCCGAAAAGGCAGTAATGACCATGAATTGAGAAGTTTGCATTAATGCAAGAGCATTAAATGTTTCAACATCCAGAAAAAAAATCTATAATATTCCTTATGTATATTCTAATACAAATTTCTTGGGAAATATTCGGCTTTATACACTCCATTGAATGTGTTATATAAATGAACCGATAGAAATCTCATAATTCATTATATCTACAACCATACTAATCCATGTCTATAAAACCCATGTTTACCTATAAAAGTAACCAAACTTACGTGAGAAGACAGTAAAATTGTCCATTTAAAAGTTTTATCCGTTTTTTTATTTACTTTGTATTTATAGGACGAACTATATTTGTTCAATATGAATCAATCTATAAACATCACTTTAGGCATTTACGTATTAACAGCAGGATGCTAACACAGATAGACCTGACACGTTCTGCAGAAGATGGCAGAGGAGAAAGTAACACAAGTTTATAACAATGGGTTGGGTTCATATATATATATATATATATATATATATATATATATATATATATTTTTATACTTGGGGAGGGTCATATTTGCGTAATATTGCCAGAATTAATAACAGAACACACTCACTGTTTGGTTGGTTTTCGCTTCTCGCTGTCTTTTATATCTGCGATCTAACTTACTCGGTCCTCAATGTTGCCACATTGACTGACCGACGGTCAAAAATAATACAGATACAATATAGACACAAACACATATATATAGTTTACATAATTTACATAAATCTTTCGTTGCACATCTGCAACATCGTCAGTGGTGTTATATTTTTTCCTCCTGTTGTGTTGTATGTCTACGCCATTTTTTTATTCAGTCTGTCTATATATTTATTTATTTATTTGCTTATTTGTTTATTTTATTTTATTTTGTCTTCTTTGCGCATGCGTTTGCGTGTGTGTATAGTGTTATGTGTGCTGTGTGACTAGTGTGCATAGTGTTGTGTCTGCTGGGTGACTAGTGTGTGTTTATGTGCTTGTTGTTATTGTGCTTGTGTATGTATTTATTTATCTTATTTTATTTTATTTTATTTTATTTATTTACTTATTTATACTTCTCTTAGGTCAGTGTTGTTTACTCATTCTTTCTGTTCAGCTTTGGTCTTCTAATTTCTATTTATATCCATGTAGGATCACTCCTACCGATGCGCTGAACGAGTGACTTTTTAGTCCAGCCAGCGACTTAAAAACTCTGGTACAAACACTAGACTTGTGGCAATTATTGACACATAGTGCTGGGCCCTTGGTACCATGTGACGACAAGTGCAGAGAGATCTCCAGATATAAAACAATGCCTGTGCCGTGAAGCATTTATAGTGAGCAAAGGCACTGCAGAAAGCCAGTCCCACTCTCTTAACCAAGATGATATTTACCAAAAAGAAGAACAAGTCAACATCATTGGATACCATCAGGGTTGCAGGTGTTATATCAGAGTTTTCCTTCTCCTAGAATTCTGCCTTGACAAAGGCTAAGGGGTCATGTATATATATATACATATATATATATACATACATATATATATAGATATATATACATACTTATATATAGATATATATACATACATATAGATATATATACATACACACACACATATATATATATAGATGTGTATATATATATATACATATATATATATATATACATATATATATATATACATATATATATATATCTATATCTATATATATCTATATCTATATCTATATATATATATATACATACATACATCTTTATATATATACATACATACATCTATATATATATTCATACATCTATATATATATACATACATACATCTATATATATACAAACATAAGTTGTAATAAAATGAAAACGAAATTTCATTTCTCACTCTTAGTACGGCATTTACATACTTATATACATACATACTTATATACATACATACTTATATACAAACATACATATATATATACAAATATATATATATATATATACATATATATACAAATATATATATGTATATACATATATATATATATATATATACATATATACATATATATATATATATACAAATATATATATGTATATACAAATATATATATGTATATACATATATATATATATATATATATATATATATATATATATATATATATATATACATATATACATATATATATATATATATATATATATATATATACATATATACATATATATATATATATATATATATATACATATATACATATATATATATATATATATATATATATATATATATATATATATATATAAGGGTTGACGGGCCCACCATATTTATCAATGCCATT
>OZ024745.1:84116736-84154236 GCA_964016885.1 Eledone cirrhosa | reverse complement strand
ACGAGTCAACAAGGTAATTTAAATAAACTAAAATAAGATAAAATGCGAGGGGCAGGTTAAATCTAATCAATTGTGCATCTTATAACGCAGTACACACTCTACATAGATGTATTACATCACAACTCATGAGCATACAAAGGTACAAATCCATACAATACACGTTGGGATAGACCCACCAATGCACAAACACACACACGGTGGCTGGGCAAGTATGGAAGGGTCACATCCACTGTACCGAACAAGGGTGCTTATTAACATATACACCCGTGTGTGTATGTACGTATATGCGCACATATGTGTGTGTTGAACAAAGGATTAACTTTGGGATGGACGTAGAAAAATTCTTCAGGAAAAAAAGAAGAAAAAAATAATTATTCACAAACTTGACAGGTGCGATTTGCCTGTGACCATTCTCAACACAAAAGCAATGCTAAAAGCTTTTTCCCCTGAATAAAGGAATTTTTCGAGAATGACCGGGGCAGGCCGCACTTGCTACATTTCTCCCCACCCAACCCTACTCACCGTCTCAACTCATTACTACTATGAACACTTTTTCAACACACCTACACCCATGCACTTATTAAAGGGGGAGAAAAGAAACCCCCACCACACCACAGACATGTTAAATCCCTATATATAGAACAACACACCACATACACATCAGTTTTACAAGCGCACCTCAGCGTGAAAGGTCTTTCTAAAAACGAAACAATACCTCCTACGTTAACCAAGAATTTCTAAGACCTAACCAACAACCAACAACTTAATTTATAAAATAATTTTTTTTAAGAAAAATTCTTTTTGGATTTTGTGAAGAAAATAAATTTGTTGAAAGCACAAGTGAAGCCATTTTTTCTTCCCCCCTGTCTTAATATACCTAACTGTACCAAGGATTACACATATTTTCCAATATAGATATATATACATATATATATATATATATATTAACTCTGTCCTATACTTCACAAACTCACACACACGCTTACACACATACACACACACATATATATATGTATATATACAAACATAGATATATACATTTATATATATATATGTATATATATATATGTGTGTGTTTGTGTGTGTGTGCATATATATATCTATATATACATATATATATACATTTATATATATAAAAAGTTATATATACATATATATATACATACACACACACATACGTATATATGTATGTTTCTGTATATATATATGTGTGTGTGTGTGTGTGAGTGTGTGTGAGTGTGTGAGTGTGTGTAAGTGTGTATGTGAGTTTGTGCAAGTATAGCATAGAGTTAATGTAATGTTTCAAAGTAAAATGCAAGTTAAAGCTCTCAATTTATATAACAGAGATTAGTTGGGCCTTTAGCTATAAACTAAGATTGGCGTAAACTATTTTAGGTATATATATATATATATATATATATATATATATATATATATATATATATGTATGTGTGTGTGTGTGTGTGAGAGTGTGTGAGTGTGTGTAAGTGTGTATGTGAGTTTGTGCAAGTATAGGATAGAGTTAATGTAATGTTTCAAAGTAAAATGGAAGTTAAAGCTCTCAATTTATATAACAGAGATTAGTTGGGCCTTTAGCTATAAACTAAGATTGGCGTAAACTATTTTAGGTATATATATATATATATATATATATATATATATATATTTATATATATATTTATATATGTATGGGCTTGTTTGCGTAATGTATTTGTGAGTTAGAGTGTATTATAACAAAATAGAATGAGGAAAAGAAGAGGGAGAAAGAGTGAGGAAAAGTAGGAGGTAAAGGCAGAAAGAGACCATGGGCAAGAAAGAGAGAGAGAGAGAGAGAGAGAGAGAAGAGAGAGAGAGAGAGAGAGAGAGAGAGAGAGAGAGAGTGGGGGTGAGAAAAATAGTCGTCACATTAAAACATGCGTTTTGTTATACAAATGCTACCATATTTATTCTGATTATAATGGATCAATGCAGAAAACAATGGAAATAACACAAAATCACGACTTCCATGCTCTAAATCATTGATTTACAGAAGAAAATTAATGATTCACAGTTTGATACCTTCTGTGGAAGCAGGGCAAGACAGTTTTTAGCGCAGGACTTAAAGATGGATGGCGTCGACAGAATATGACTGACGAGAGAAGAGATAAGTGAGTAAAAAGCGTTTGAGTGGAGATGGCACTAAACAGCCAGCTGTCAGAAGGCTAACTTACAGTAGCTATAGAAAAACTGGGATATGAGACACGCTGGATGCCTTTTGTTTCAGACACGACACACACACACGCGCGCACGTATGTGTGTGTATGTGTGTGTTTATGTGTGCGTGTGTTTGTTGAACATATAAATACATAAGTACACATATTCATACATGGAACTCTTTCTGAAGAAGTGCAGTGTTTTACGTAATGCTAACGATTGAGCATAATAATTGTTTCTACTATTGGCACAAGGCCAGCAATTACCCAGTACATTAAGGATGAAACACAAAGTTAACGATTGAGCATAATAATTGTTTCTACTTTAGGCACAAGGCCAGCAATTACCCAGTGCATTACTGGTACTTTATTTTATCGACCCCGTAAGGATGAAAGGCAAAGTTAACCTTGGCGGGATTGAGCATAATAATAATATGCAATCAGCGCCGCAGACTCATGTAGTACAGAAACAGAACGGACACTAATTAGATTTTTCTCATCTAACTTCTACTTCATGCCTAGTCGTTTGTTTTTCCTCCACTTTTCTAAAAAATAAATCATTCACAAAACGCCAGCACCAACAGTTTTGCAAGAGATGTCAACATGGATGGACCTGTTATTTTCATCTAAAGATACTTTTTCCAGTTCCATCCCACCCGTCCCCTCAATCTATCTTATTTCTCATTCTTTCTTCTGATGAAGGACTAGCGTCTGAAACGGTGAGACCCTCTTCCTGCTATATCAAGCTTTAACCTAATATATCCCTTCCATATACTGTACCGATTGTGTTGTTATTTCTGTTTACCTTTTACATATATATATATATATTTATATGAGGATTGAAGCGTCTTCACAGACGATTGCCGCCTCTTATTGATTCTTCGTTATCATCCCATCCACGTCCATGAACTCGTAGATGACTTTGTAAGCCTGCTGTAGATCTGCAATTTGAAAGGAAGGGGAAAGTTGATTAAATCGATCCCAATACGTTACTAGTACTTTATTTTATCGACCTCGTAACGATGAAAGGCAAAGCTAATTTTGGTAGGATTGGAATTCAGAATGTAAAGAGACGTAACTATATTCCGCAAACCATGTTGTCTGATGCTTTAACAATACCTCCAATCCACTGACCTAATGTAATTTCAATAATACCTAAAATCAAGAATCGAAATGGATTTATCAGAAGCAATAAATAATAACCAATAGAGATTTCTAACATTTTTATAAGTTCTCGAAGTTATCAATAAAGTTAATATTTTCACGAAGTACAAGTATCTGGTGCGTACGTATCTAACACTAGCTTCTTTAGAGTTCAAAAGATATCTGATAAAAGTTGCCCTATATCCATTAATAATTTATCACACTTCAATTTTGTCTTCCTCACCCCACAAGAAAAGCAAGCTATGTGAAATCAAACTTCCGGCTCAGAAACCTAAGAACTAAAATTAAATTCTAATTACTGAACATACAGGCATCTCCCAGCTTGTCTAAATTCTAATTTTAATTAAGTTTCCGAAGCTGTTGCCTCTATTCTGCTCGGGTTTGTACATTGAGTGAATATTTTTTTCTTCGCCGCAGCTGGTGGGATTTTATTAGTTACAACGTTGTGTTCGCTACATTATGTTAACACTGACGAAACAATTCATTTCAAAAGGGAGTGATAATGTGTCATGTTCATTACTTTATAAATATATGCATATACATAAAACAGATTCGATAACAACAAGATGTGTCGTGTGCTCACACCTATTAGACATCACTCAAAAATTTAAATATTACAGGAAACGTTATCAGCACGTCTCAATTATATAGTCAAATCTGACGATTTCTAGACAATAGTAATTCAATGTGCTTCAATTCATATTTATATTAATATTTACTTTTGTTTCAAATGTCTCTGAGAAAGATATAACGTTCCAATATACAGCTCCTGAATCCATTTAGACTTTGGAGCAGACAAAAAGAAAGAAATATATTTCTCATGAGAGTATGTTAAGCACTGAAAATCAATGAATAAGATCTCGGCAATCAGAGTACGGTATTTGATTTTGGTTCCCAGTGTAAACTATTTCATTCATTTATACTGTTAATACTACAGAGAAAGGCATGAATTCAACACAGTTCACATTTGTCCCCATGCCTCATTTTCCCCTCATCCATATAGTGATAAATCAGTTTTATAAACAACTAATATTATTAGGACATATGATAGAAATGACAAAACTGGACAGTTTCTATACTATATTTTATGTGATGGAAGCTGTCATTGTTGATAAATGATATGTCTTAGATTAATTCCCTCTCTCTCTCTGTGATGAATATATATTAACCACAAGTATATGAATGCAGAAGGTAACTACGGCAACCACACCAAATGGAATTGATACAAAGCATATCATGGGAGCATGCAAATATATATATATATATATATATATATATATATATATATATATATATATATATATATATATATATATATACGTGTGATTGTTTGCAATAAAATGTTTTCATTATGATAAATCTATCAAGTTTATAAAACCTTTTTATACTCAATGAGAATCGTGTGTTTGTGTTTCGCCCACTGAATGGTTATCTTGAAGTAATTTTCTCTTCATTTTTCACTGATAATATTTTCTTTATGTTTGTAGCTAACGCCACTGAATAAGGAATAAGCCTGTGGTATATTGAAAATGTGACTAGGATTCAATAGTTTGATACCGCAAGCCGCAAGGAAATATACGACCCTCATCGCTTCTCGTTTTCTCCCAATAAAATATAGCTTTTGTTTCTTAAATATACAACCAATAATTCATTCATATTGCAACAATAAAAAAGGGTAGCCGCATGGCTTAATGGATAAAAAGTGCAGTGGATTGGCAGTATCGGTAGAGCGTCGGGTAATGTGCTTTGTGGCATATAGATACGCCCGTTTACGTTCTGAGTTCAAATCCTGCCGAGACTAGCTTTGTCTTTTATCCCTACGAGGTCGATAAAATAAAGTACCAATAACGTATTGGGGTCGATTTAAATGACTGCCCCCCCCCCCGTCCCTAAAAAAGAATTGTTTGCCTTGTGCCTAAATCAGAAACTATATTTCAACAAGAGGATTTTGATAGTCGAGGCTATAAACTGATGAGGTATGTTCCATAAAGAGCTTCGATATTTCAAATTGAAATCGGATGTAAAAGGTGTGGAGCGCAAATATTTTAACAACGACTTTTCCCATCATATTGACAACCACTGTACTTAATATCATGCTCAGTTTAAATACATAATGAATATTTCTAGGATAGTCTGATGGGATCACATAGACTTGTATGTCTATTGATACCTCTACCGACAACTTATTGCCAAAGGTCATGTTAGTGCTGGCCAACTGTCTATATTAATCCCAACAAATGACCTAATGGACACAGTGAACGTAGAGATCTTCTTTCGCGATTAGTTATAAAAAACAACTGATAAAATAGGGAAGCTTTGATATGAAAACTTTGCTCCAAGAATTTGTTGTTTAATCGATTTTGAACAGGGAAACTGAGAGCATTATAATGTTTTGTTGTGGTGCCAACCACATAATGAACATAACAGTTTTCGAGTGTATTGTTAAGATAATTTCAGCCTAAAGTGATACAGAAAAATGGCGCGCACCCAATGTAAGAACTCGTAACGAGATTAACTATATTTATTTGAAATATATAGGATATTCTTGTTGAAACACATACAAAAACACAACATTTGATAGTGATTCTGATCTAGCTGTTCGAAAGGCGAAAAGCTTATGTTGAAAAACAACAGATTAGCAAAATCTGAAGAAAACCATCAAGTGATTTGTGACTCTTAAAACAAAACATGTAACAAATAAAGATAATGCAAGTAACCGGAAGATCGATGTAAAGAGGATAAGTGTAATGTAAAATATCTTGAACATCATAACTGACAGACTTACAGAAAAAAAGGCAAAGTTTGGAGGAGAGGGAAACTTGTAGGAAAATATACAAACGTGGAAGCTGACTGGGGGTGCAGAAGATAACATTATAATGAATAATGAATAACGGGACATCCTGCTCGGGAAATAAACGTGTACGTGGCTGGGTATATCAAGACGCGTGTACCCTTAATGTAATTATTGTAGAGAATTAGCGTGTCACACAGTGTATGACGCGGCTGTATCTTCGAAATACAGGTGCAATCAATCCAACATGCTTCCAAACATTTCCCGTCCACCCATTCTCAATCTCAATGTATTGGTCGATTTGAGGTTATAGTAAATGTAATTTGCTGAAGATGGCGCCCAGCAGTGGTACTAAACTTGGGACCTAATGATTGTGAAGGGCATTATTAAGCCATTCAGCCATGCTGCGTCGACAAAGGGAACAAGTAAGGTCTTTATTTCTCCGAGAGCATTAGAGATCTAATTTAAGTTAGATATGTAACAATGATTTTGATAAGAGTTGCGACGAATTTTAACAAAAAACAATCAAAAATGGCATCTTTCAGAATATCCATAGCCGCTCTATACTTGAGAAGAGAAGAATTAGAAATGATTGTCTTTTCATTGATGTGATTCCGTTAAGGGAATCGCCTCCGTTAAGGGCCTCAATGCTTGTGTAAAATCTACAGCAAAGAACAAATAGCATTAATTTAACATTGACTTTGCCTTTCATCCTTACGGGGTCGATAAAATAAAGTACCAGTAATGCACTGGGTAATTGCTGGCCTTGTGCCTAAAGTAGAAACAATTAATTTAACATGTATTTATATACTGAAATGTTAAGTATATTCTGTAGCACTTTATAAATTCCTGATATAGCAAATCCAACGTATTTTGTATCGAATATTTTAAAGATATCTGTTCAATTTATTGCAACCAATGGAAATAAAAATCATATCAGACAACTCAGTTAATAGCTTTGTGAAACTCAAATATTGACTTAAAGTAAATTCTTTATTTAGTTATATACTTTAAGAAATTTTTCACCCCATTCTTACCGTAAAAACAAAACTGATACTTCATGAAAAATCAATGTACTTTCTTCAGAAAAAAATCCTCGTTATCCAATTTTAACAGAGCAAAGTAAACATCATTACCAACAGATCTTTTACAAATGGAAAAGTTTGTTTACGTGGTTATTCTTGCATACTATATCTGCATTATTATTATTACTATTGGCGATTAACTTGTGAAGACTTAATATTGTGAGCTCCGAACAATTTTTTGTTTTAAGTTGTTTTGAATTGCTAGTTGTGGAAATTTTTGTCGATAACTATTGACAAGTTCATATACACTGCTTTCTACAAAGAACGTTCCATAATAATCTTGTGGATAGATTTCATTTTCATCAAGGTATTTGTATATCATCCGCTCAGTTAGTATGGATGTCAGGATTTTGCAAGTCGTAGAGAGACAAGTTATTGGCTTATATGTTTTCTTTAAACAAATTCGGAGTTTTCCCTGGGTTTTGTATTATAGACGTCCTCTAATTAGCAAGTTTTTTATGTATACCTGTAAGTGCATTCAGCCAAAAGTTATATATCTGGTCTATTCCAGGATATTTCCATCTATGTTGTTTACCTTAGTTGTCGCAGCTCTATTTCTTGCCATTCTTAGTGGCTAATATCTCTCATTCTGGCTATTTCTCCATTAATCCATTCAGCCTTTTCATTATATTGCTTTTCATTGATGTTCCTCATATCTTTCAAGAATTGTTGAACATCGTTCATGTTAGGTGTTTCCTTAATTTCAACTGATGTTTTCCCTATTTCTCGGTAAAATGTATCTGCATCAGTTTGAATGATTCTGTTTTGTTTGTAGAACTTCTCGTGTCGTATAACTTCGTGTTTTGATCTGGATGCGTTGTTTCAGATTCTCTTTGGAGTTCAATAGATTCTCTTCACGTGTGACCTTATACTTTATTTTAACTTTTCCCGCTTTCTTTGCGTTCACACAGTTGGTTAGCTCTTCGACTATTGACATTTCACCTCTCAGGTTATCAATTTCTTTCTGTATTTTTTATTTTCCTTTAGGGTGCTAATGAACATATCTGGCTTTCGTTTTCTTCATTTTAAGACCAATTTTACAGTTTAAAGCTTTAGCTACACCGCATACGGAGTTGTTAAGAGGCTTTAGTTAATGTTCACCTTCTGCCAAAGTCTCCTTCATTGTAGCATTGTATATTTTGACCTTATGAGTATTCTTTTTGTTCTTCTGAAACTTAGGTAGTTTGTCTTTGTCGTTCATTTTGGTAGATAAGGATTTACGTAACTCTCTTACAATGTTTTCTTTAGCTTCTGCAATATATTGTGCATTGTCTTCTAGAATCATGCAGCCGTTTCCATTAGCTCCAGCAGCTGTATTTCTCATTCTTCATCAATGTTTCTATTTTGTCTGTTTTCGTCACTCATCTCGTTGCTTTCTTCTGACATGTTATCAAATGTTACTGTAGGTGTTCTGGTGTTGTTAGGCTGCATTGGTATTTCTGGTTCTCTTTTATTACACTATGTTCATATCTGTTCTAATTCAATCACTGTCAATTTATTTACAATGTATCTACGCGTGTTTTCTAGTTTATTTGCACCTATATACGGGTGAGTGTTTTCGCCGACCAGATTCCTACATTCAATGTATGTTTGTTTTGTAACATTTAATTTGAGATTGTTTAATGTATAGAAAGCTGTCATAACCTGTTTATATTCCTGCCTAGTTCGTTTTAGATTTGTTTGTTAATTTCGTGTGTTGTTTATTCTACTGGTCCAAGGTTGGGGATTTCATTTCTCCAGTGCCCTGTTGTATCAGTGAGAGATGTATCTCTTGATAACCCGAGCGATGGACGATGTTGTACGGTTTAAGGGATTTAGGCATTTTTAACATATAAATTCCATTTTATCTTTACTGGTAAGAGACAGACTCGTGTAGTACACTAGTAAGGTTTACTTGAAAAAGCTTAGAGAGGCCTGTCTACCCTTATTGCATACATATGTACATACATTTTTGGATGTCTGAAACTCTCTTGAGTTTCCCCGACTTTTGACGGATTTTGTTTTTCATTCCATAGAATGTCCAAAAATCCTCCTGCTCACTAAAAAAGCTAGATGGGGTTACCGGTTTAATCGGCGACGACCCGATCATGCAACAGGTTGTACTGGGTTACATGTTACCACGAGCGCTCAACAGCACATGACTTATTATTATTGGCAGTATCGGTAGAGCGTCAAACGCCATGCTTTGCAGCATAGTTATGGCCCTTTACTTTCTGAGTTCAAATCCCGCCGAGGTTAACTTTGCCTTTCATCCTTACGGGGTCGATAACATAAACCACCAGTAATGCACTGGGATAATTGCTGGCCTTGTGCCAAAAGTAGAAACAATTATTATTATTATTAGTAGTAGCAATAGTAGTAGTAGCATTTTGTCCTCCCTTAGGATCGTTCTTAATTCATGTTCTAATCAAGAGAGCAGACCACATCCTGTGATCGTAGGTATCATGACATTGTTTCCAATACCTTCCGTATCATCCTAGCCTTTCCAACCAAACAAGGTTTCCGTAACATTTCCATTGTAAGATTTTATTTATTATCATTACCATCATCATTATAACGTGTTTGTTTCGTCTCTGGGCGTTGAATAGCAATGAATTTGCTTGGTATTGTTATATGCACGTGTCATAATTTTATTTGATAGAATTCATGTGATTTTAAATTAATTGACTTTTAGTAAAAATACAAAAACAACAAAAAATGACATTCATCGACAATCAAAGACTGAAATATTCCAACAAACACAAAAACAGAAAAGGAAACAAGCGTTCTTCGCAGTCGAACATAAAATCTTAGGATACAGAAGGCTTCATATTGTTGGCAAGAAACAATTTATTGACTCTTTCTCAAAGTCCTTTCGGTAAGGAGAAGGAAAAGAAGAAGAAGAAGAAAAAGAAGAAGAATAGAAGAAGATACTGGAGGTGGAGAAGAAGATGAACAACGACTGCAACATTAACTGTAACAACAACAACTGGAACAAGAATTACTGCAACAACAGTCACAACGACAACAATGCAACAACAACAGCAGCAAAAACATTATCAACAACATCAGCAACAACTGTAACAACAATAAGAACAGCAACAGCAACAATAACAACTGCAACAACAACTACATAAGCTACAATAGCAATAACAGCAAATCATTACTGCAATTATTTCTGCAATAACAGCTGCAACAACATCATCATCAACAACAACTGCAACAAAAACACTCATACATATAAACAAACGTTGACAAGCTCGAAGCCTAGCAATAGAGTTAGTTTCACGTGAGTAATTTCAATTGTTCAACGGTTGAATATAGATAATTTATGGACGAAAACAGAGTAGAGGCAGTATTGTGCTGTAAGGTATTGCATCACCGTTTCCATAAGAATATTCTTAGAAACGAGCAAGGAGAAAGCTAATCTGCATTTGTTCTACAAATAAAGGGCGAATTCTCTATGCTATCGAAAAACGAATTAAAGCAGGCTCTGGCAGACGTTTGAGAAAAAGGAAAAACTTTCTGTTTCAATTTCAGGAGAGGGGAAACAATGAGAAGATAAACCGAAATAATGTGCGAAAATCCCGCTCATAAACTTAATAAAACATAATACGAAGGTGATCGCCAGGGGCATAGCAAAAGGAAGGTATTGGCCCTGTTGTAAAGCAATACATATACATATATATGCATACCCTCACATACATATTCACATCTATATACATATGTATTCCACCCCTATATATATATATATACACACATACACACACACACACACACATATATATATGTGTGTGTGTGTATGTATATATATATAGGGGGTGGCATACATATATATATATGTATGTATATATATATATATATATATATATACATATACATATACATATATATATACATATATATATATGTACATATATATACAGCTAAAAGGATAAATAGCGAGAGAGAGAGAAAGAGAGAGAGAGGGGGAGAGAAAGAGAAAGTGAGAGAGAGGATAAATAGCGAGAGAACCAGACTAATCCTTTGGAAAAAACGCTGACTTCCGACATAAACGAAAGCATTTTAGATACATAAATACAAAATTTATCTTCACCATCCTCACTTCACGTTCATTTTTGTCTTATTGTTTATTTAGTTTCATGAATCTTATTGTTAGGTTGTGGAGTCCGTATAACAAACGGTCAGAAAATACTGTACAATCATTATAATATAATAATCAATTAACAAAATCTTATTTTTGATTGTTATGTGTATCAAACATAACCAATGACGTGCTGTTCTTCTTTTCTTTGAAGTTCTTATCTTTTCTATTTCTTTTTCTCCAAATGTTGTGTTACTTTTAACACTTTTCTTATCTTTTTTCTGGTTATCAAGGAAATACAAAGCCGTCTTTGTACTGTTTCTATTGCCAATATATTAATTCTTTTCTGAGCAAGTCTGAACAATGCAAAAGAATATTTTAATATTCTAAAATAATGATTGTCAAGGAAACAACGAAACAAACGTCTTTCTCAAAATTCATACCAGCAAACATATTCCTGTATACTACATATTCAATACGCAATAAAATACTAGTATATTTCAGAAACAGCTTATAATTTTATCTTCCTGTGTTTTAATTTAATCAATAAAGTACAAGCAACGCACTAGTGTCAATTTTTTTCGAAATCCCCTCCCCTAAAATTGTTGATCGTGTGCCTAAATCGCTGGGTTCAAATCCTGCCGAGGTCAGCTTTGCCTTTCGACATCATCATCTTCAGAGTTTAACGTCTATTTTTTTTTCTTTACTTAATATCAAAGTTTTATCACCTTAATTAATATCAAAGTTTTCTTCATAATTATTTCATACTAATGACAAGATAATTATGCTATATTGTTACCATGTTTTTATTAACTAATGTATATATATATATATGGGACAATTGATATACTTAAACAAATTATTACTTTTGTATTTAAAAAAGAATAAAGACCCCTTCAGTAACGAATGACTATGGGTTTAACGCCTAGAAAGTAACCCTTTGCGACACAAGTCCGAGTAAGGTGGTTTTGTGGAAGACAAACAGTTGCACATGCATACCAGTCATCCCGCTCCGCGTCACCGGTGTTGCCCAAGGGAAAGCGAAAGGCCGACACAGCTTGGCACCCGTGACATCGCAACTCATTTCTACAGCTGAATGAGCTGGAGTAACGTTGTTATTGTTGTTCTTGTTTCAGACTCAGACTCAGAAGCTCCCGCGCCTTGCGACGCATGAGGCAATCATAGTGTTCCACCGCGTTTGGTCAGCAGCCAGTTGCACAGCGTCCCGCCATTGTCTGTTTGTCGCTCGCAGGTCCCTCTCAACTGTCTGGCGCCAGTTCATTTTGGGTCGCCCTCTCCGTCTGCTTCCCTGCGGGCTCCATTTAAGTACTTGGTTCGCCAGTCTCTCCGGGGGAAGTCTCAAAGCGTGCCCAAACCAGCCCAGGCGTCGCTTGCATATGGCAGAAGAGACTAGCTGCTGGTTGGTGCGGTTCCTGTCTTCCTGGTTTGTTACATGGTCACTCCATTTAATCCCCAGGATCTTTCGCAGACACCTGGAATCGAATGCGTCCAACTTCTTCTCTTGGCTGGTCTTAAGGTGCCATGTTTCACTTCCGTACAAGAGTGTGGACAACACGTTGCTCTTGTAGAATCTTATCTTTGTTTTGAGGATGAACTTCCTGCTCTTCCAGATCTTGTCAAGCTGGTTAAATGCTGCTGAAGCCTTTCCTATTCTACATTGCAATTCACTGTCCATGGCGCCCCATTGTCAATGGAGCTTCCTAGGTAGGTGAAGTTGTCCACTATCTCCACCTCCCCCTGTTCAATGAAGACACTAGTTGGTGATGGGTGTGTCCCAGATAACATGCTTTTGGTCTTCTTAGCACTGATATTGAGACTTAAGCTTCCTGCTTCGACATTGATATTGTTCATAATGATTTGCAGGTCAGCTGTGCTCTCTGCAAGTGCAGCAATATCGTCCGCAAAGTCCAGGTCAGTCAACTTTTGTTCTCCCACCCAAGATATACCTTGGTCTTTAGACGCTCTTCTTAGTACCCAGTCAATGGCTATGGCAAAGAGAATTGGAGAGAGCGAGCAACCTTGACGCACGCCAGTAACCACCTCAAACCAGTCACTGTAACCATCCTCTGTCCGTATGCAGCTCTTGGAGTTTGCGTAAATCTGTTTGATTGCGGAAATGACTTTCTGGGGCAGACCATACTCATGCATGATGCTCCAGAGTGACGGTCGATGAATTCTATCGAATGCTTTGGAGAAATCGATGAAGCTGATGGCGATGGGCCTCTGGAATTCGTTGTACCTCTCAATGATGCGGCGTAACGTAAAGATCTTCTCTGCACAGGAACGTTTTGGTCGGAACCCTGCCTGTTGTTCTCGCAGTTCCCGGTCTACCATGCCACGTATGCGGTTCAGGATCATCAGACAGTAGACCTTCCTTGGTATGGAGAGAAGTGTCACTCCCCTCCAGTTGTCACAATCGGCAAGGTTGCCCTTCTTGGGGATACAGACAACCGCTCCGTTTCTCTAATCCTCTGGGACTTCACCCGTGTTCCACACAAGATTACATAAGTGGCCCATCCACTTGACCATGCTTTCGCCTCCTGACTTCAGCATTTCAGCAGAAATGCCATCCATACCTGGTGACTTGTTATACTTAAGGGTTTTGATGGCCATGCGGACTTCCTTCTCGGTGAAGTCATCAGTATTGCTAGGCAACAAACTTGTAGGTTCCTTAGTGTCTGCTGGCACACGCGGCTCCGGTCGGTTGAGGACTTCCTTGAAAAGTTCAGCCCATCTGACTAACTTTTCTTCACCCTTGGAAAGCAGCGTACTATCTTTCGCTTTCACCGGGCCTGAGTTAGCTCTAGAGCTGCCGGTGATTTTCTTGGCAATTTGGTACACAGAGCGCATGTCATTGCGGCCGCAGCTGCTTCCGCCTCCTCTGCCTTACCCTCAAGCCACATTCGTTTGTCCTTTTGGGCGCTGCGTTTCACCTCCTTGTCCTTGTCAACATACTGCTGATATACCTTGATGGCTTCTGGGGTAGTGGCATGCCTCTGCTGGTGTAGGGCTTTCCTTTCATTAATCAGCTGCCAGGTGTTGTCGCTGACCCAAGCTTCTCTGAGGGACTTCCTGTAGCCCAGGATTTCTTCGCCTGCAGCTTCCATGGTCTTCTTCATTTCCTCCCACCAATTGACCGAGCCTGGTGCAGACTCCTCAAGGACAGAAAATCTGTTCCTCAAAGCAGCCTCGAACTGTGCTTCTGTGTCACCGTTCTTCAGCTTGGTAGTGTCAAAACGCCTTGTAAGTGGGTGCTTTCTTCTTCTGCTTCCTCAGTCTGATTTTAAGTTTGGTAACAGACAGATAGTGGTCACTGCAGACATCTGCGCCTCGGTGGACTCGGACGTCCTGCAGGCAAGAAGCTCTCCAACTTGGGCCAATCGCAATGTGGTCTATTTGTGTCTTGGTCCTGTGGTCGTTCGAAGCCCATGTGACCTTGTGGATGTTCTTGTGGTCAAATAGTGACGAGCCGATTTTCCTATTGTTCATGGCACAGAACTGGAAAACCTGTCCCCGTTGTCCGTACGATTTCCATAAGCATGGGGGCCAAGGACATGTTCAAAGCCAATCCTGCTTCCCCCGATCTGTGCGTTCATGTCTCTCATGATGATCAAGATGTCATGAAGTGGGGTTTTGTTTACAACATCTTGTAGTTGCTGGTAGAAAGCGTCCTTGTCATCAGCGTTATGTTCGTTGGTTGGAGCATAGCACTGAGCTATGGTGACCTTTGCATGTGATGTGGTGAATCTTGCTGTCATTAGGCGTTCGTTGATAGGAGTCCACTCCTCAAGGGCACCATTGGCAGCCCTGTCCATGATGATTGCAACTCCGTCTCGGTGGGTCCCGTTCTGACGGCCTGAGAACAGGATGGTCTTGTTTTCATGGACAAACGTCCCAGAGTCCAGATATATTGGTAAATACACATAAATTAGATGGCTATAAATAGAAAGCTATTGAGCTAAACGACACCAGACAGGGATATAGGATTCGATTCTTCGTAGAGGCAGCTGGACACTTTTTTCCGTCTACACGATTATTTCAGTTATTATTATAGACTGTGGCTATAATTTTTTTCTGAGTTAAAGATTTCTACATTGTCTAAGAATCTCAGTCTATTCAACGCTCCGATAGTTTATCTTCGAAATGTTATATATATATATAGTTTGTTGACGTGAATAAACATGATAATGTTATATAATCCTTATATACATATATGTATTCATACATATATGTATGTATGTATGTATGTATGTATGTATGTATGTATGTATGTATGTATGTATGTATGTATGTATGTATGTATGTATGTATGTATGCATGTTCTTTTGGTTTTAGAATTTCACAAATTTTTTCCCAAGAGAGAGAGAGTCAGTTTCTAACATAGACACAAGACTCTCTCATTCGAATTTACACATCAACTAGGTAGATTATGTATGCATGTGTAGATATGGATGTTATTGTATGTGTGGATGTGGATGTTTTGAGTTGTATGTGTGCATGTGTATATGTTTTGTATATGTACATGTGTATATGCAGTTATTAGATGCAAAATGTTTGGAATGTTTTACATATTTTTACTGTTCCATTAATGGATTGTACTTGAAATTTCCTAAATAGTTGTGTTCTTTCTGTTCCTGTGAAGCCTAGCTTCTCAAGATTTGTATTGAGGCAGTTACTAACATATCCCCGTGCCCCAATAATCACAGACATAAATCTGAAGGTGTACTCAGGGTGGAGTATCTGCAGATTTCTCATCAGTTCTGCATAAACATTCTCCTTTTCGCTAATCTTTGATATTATATTGGCATCCGCTGGGCAGCTAATTTCCACTACTGTGCATGCTTTCTTTTCCCTGTCCCATATCAAAATATCTGGTCTGTTATGCCTGCATTTTACTGGAACATTCCACCAGTACTCTTTTATATTATGTACATGGATGTCTTCCACATTGTTGTAGCTTTTAATGTGTTTATTATCGGGGCTATCTTTTTACGAACTGCATTGTACAGTGTTTTGGCCACCTCATCATACCTCATAGGTAGATAGTACCGCGATGACATCTTTGGACAGCTGCTGATGACATGGGTGATATCCTCGATGTTAGTTCTGCAGAGTCTTCACTTGTTACCACATCTAGGTGTTTTTCCTGCATCCCTATCTCTTTTGTAAATCAGGTATTTCGTGTTATTCTCCTGTTCTTGGATTGCAAAAGCGTATCCTTCAAAGTGGGAGCCAATATGGCGGTTGTTGGTCCAAGATAGACTAATTTCCTTATCTATATTACTCTCACTCTGGAGCTTCTTGGCAACATATCCATGCATGATTTTTTGCTGAGAAGCATGCAGTTTTTCATCCATGGATTCACTGCGATACTGCTGAGCGACTTCCCTGGGTGTGAATTTTTGATTATCACACAGGGAATATCTCTCGAGGAGTTCCTTCCCAACTCTCATGATCTTATCTGTTTCATGCAGATATACTTGCCCGATAAACGGGCTTCTACGCTTCGAGGTTCGTAGATGTCGGAGAGATATGATGCGACATTCAAATGTCTGGACTGATGTTAGGTCTCTGCCTCTCTGCTTACGTTTCAAGTACAGGCGGTCTATGTCACTGTTGATGTGGAAGTTTCCGGTGTTGTTTAATAATTTTCGAGTTCCAACATCAACTGCTCGGATTTCGTCTATCGTTCAATTGAGTATTCCAAACGTTGGTGTTAGGACAGGCACAGCAAACACATTGTGAGCCACTGTTTTGTTTTGCGCAGAGAGTTCCGATAACCAGATCTTTCTTAATCGGGTGTAGTATTATCTGGTTATGCGTTCTTTATTACAGATACCATTATAGGATATGTTCTCATCTATCCCCAGGTATCTGCTGTAGCAGTCCTCATCAGATATCGGTGAAATAGTTAGGCCATTGATGACAATGTTGCTAGATTGGGTTGTTGTTTTCCCTCGCTTTACAGTCATGTATGAACATTTATCTTGGCCAAACTCCATTCCTATATCCTTTGAGAACGTTGTAACCAGGTCAAGATTTTTCTTCATCCCATCCATGTTCTTGAAATAGAGTTTCAGATCGTCCACAAAGAAATTATGGGTTAGGTTCGTATTTCTGTCCTCCTGTGAGCCAATGATGTATCCCTCACATTTCTTGAGCAGAAAGGACAAGGGGTTTAATGACAAGATGAATAATATCACAGAGAGACTGCCCCCCCCCCCCCCTGAAATATACCTCTGCAATATTTTATTGTATCAGTGAAAATAGAGTTCTCCCTCTCTGTCTTTAACCTTAGGATAGTAGCCCAAGAAGAAGACAGCCTCTCTATGGCTCTGACAATAATGTCTGGGACTTTAGCAAGTTGGAGGGCCTCTATCACCCAAGAGTGGGGAAGAGGATCGAAAGCTTTCCTGTAGTCCAGCCAGACTGTAGCCATATTCCTCCTAAGTTGTCGCACCTCCGATATCGCAGTTTTGTTGATTAGGAGTTGTTCAGCACATCCTCCAAACCCCTTTCTTTCCAGCTGCTTGTTCATCTGTGATGATGTTATTATTTTCACAATGATCTTGGAGGAATAGGTTCAGGCAGGCTGTATACATCTTATACATCAGGTTCTGGCATGCAATGGGTCGGTAGTTTTTTACCAAGTGGGTGTCTTTGTTGTTGGGGACCAGTAATGTTTGTGCTAATGTCAACCATTCTGGTATAAGTGTATCTCCCTTAAGAACTTGTTGGTAGAAGTCAGTAAGATACCTCCGATAGAATATCAGTTTTTTGTACCAGTAGCCGAAAATCATGTCTCTTCCTGGTGTTTTCTTATCTTGGAGTTTTCCTATCACAGTCTCAAGGGTACCCTCACTTATTTCGTATGTTTTTGTTGTAGTGTAGGAGCAATAGTTCTTTCGGATTTCTCTTAGCCACACTGCATCTTGGTTGAAATTCTTCTTTTCACCCCATATTTTGCTCCAAAAGGAATCTGTCTTTCTGGGACACTTATTATTTTGTTTTTAATATCTCTATAGACTGATATCTGGTTTCGTCTGAATCTTTTAATAAGTACTTTTGTCTCATCTACCTTCTTCAGGTATCGGCGTTTTTCGCTAACAGCTCTCAATTCTTGTTTGAGGGTGATCAGCTTATGTTGAAGAGTTCTGGTTCTACAGTTACCAAACATCGTCTCTATTTTATGTTTTACTCTTTGTTGGTGAGGAGTGAGGTTTTTTGTGTTTGTTTGCATGTAAGGAGCATTGTCACATATCCTATGCTTTTTCGTAGGTCAGCAATCTTTTTTTCTATTTTAGTTATATATGATGGTATTTTTGGTGGTGTTCTGTTCTTGTTAATATCTCTGCTATCACCAAGATAATGCTTCACTGTCGTTGCTAATGCATATAAACAGGCGTCAATTTGCCAAAATGTTGGCGTTTTATCCATCGTAAATATTCATCCCCTATTTCGTTAATAACACGTAATATTTCATTATTTGTTTTTTTTATCAAATATTGTCGTTTTAATACGTTCAGCAAGAGAGATATTTATACATGAATTCATTTCTCTCTGGAAGATTTCGTTGAGGGAAATTTTCAATTGTTTATACTTTTGATTATTATCATTATCGATAGTATTTTCCACAACAGTCGAGGTAGACTCGGATGGTGCACGTGGTGTCAAACTCTTCGATTATTATTATTATTTCTTCGATTATTATTATAATCGATAGTGTTTTCCCCAGTCTTAGAGGTAGACTTAGATGGTACACGTCGTGTCAAGTTTCATACAGGCAGAGTTGTTTCAAGGCACTGTTCGACCTGGCTGCTAGGAAGTCTAGTAGCATGGCAACCTGTAGCACGTGTTGTTGATAACATGTTTGTTGGGGGGGGGGGGGACTTACAATTAATACTATTTATCTTATTTTTACGTTCAACAAACGTCGCTTGTTGGCGTAATTGTTTGTATGTATGTATGTATATGTATATACATTTTTGTCTATACTGCCACGCAGTTGGGTGGAACCTGGAACCATTTAATGTGAAACGTACATTTTAACAACACACCCATTCTGGTTACATTTATGTTTATTCGGCTGACATCTTTGCTCAGCTAGCGTTTGACATGTGCTAGGAAACACAAGAGAAACACTTACATGCCAATTTAAAATTTGTCGCAATCGACCTGTCGGACACTAAAAGAATGTGTTGCTTTTATGTAATAAATAAATTAAAAATACAAACAACAAATGATTTGGTATAAACGGTGTGAAATGTTCATTGCTAAGAACAAATAGCACAAATTACTGGCAGGTATTATCAGCTAGCTATAAATTATGCAACTAAAATTAATCTCCTGTGAAGCATAAACATTCTCGTTATTGGATTTTCGTTTACATGATTAAAATGGATGTGCCTGCAAAGAATTGGCAACGTTTTATACTGAAACAGAATTAAAACCCGAATCTAAATTTAACAAGGCAAGGTTTTATAGGAAGCTAATTACCACTATACACCAGAGGATATATATAAAAAAACTAGCTTTACTATTTGTTCTTAACTTCAATATCAGAAATATCAATTCTCCTATATATATTGCCATTACACTGAAACTAGGACAGAAACTAGGATGCTTTACGATCTACTTTTGACAAAAACTGTTTTAATTTCGCCATTCTGCGCGTGCTTTCTGAATACCATGAGTGCTGTCCCTCCTTTCTCTAATAATTAACAAAATAAAAAAATTGATTATATTATAGCATGAATACTACCAATTCTTTCAAACACTTTGGATATGATTACTATCTTTAATGTCAGTTTAGAAATTTACAATGTCACACGAATTAATAGCCATTATATGTGTGGACAGCAAAAGCCTATAATCTAGCTACGCTGGCTATAGTAGAAACCTATAGATATAAATAGTCTGGAATGTTAATCGGATTGTGTTTTATTTGCCACTACACACGTCTGTATTTTGATTGTTGCAATGATTCCCGCTACCAGCTCTCTGTTCTTGACCAAATGAAGCTGAGTATAAACTAGGATGTTTCTACTATGGTAGATGTATTGCATTACCAATCGTACATATATTACAAACATAAATGAGGAAGTCTTTATGTAGTGGCTCGACCTGATAGAAATAACTCCCAAATCTTTCTCAAAATATGCCCTGCCAGTTTTACAAAGAAACGACGTATTTGATAATGTTGTTCTAGATACATTATTTCTGTAAAGAAAGATGATTTTATTACGGTTTGAATGCTTTTGATAGGCCCTTTGAAGGCCTGCTCGATGAAGGCAGTCTTGAGCGCTAACAAAAATAACAACAGCAAATAGTTTATTTCAACATTTAAACAATAGAAACAATTGTCTTCTATAAAAAAAAAATTATTACTTTTCTTCAGTGTTTTTTTTTTTTATTGAAGACGGGTCATAAAGAATTCAAAGGGAAGTATTTATTTCTTCCAAAATATGAGGATATTGCCAAGGGTTCAATTCTCTTAACCCTTTCCCCCGAAAAAATGCAACAAAAAGAACGAGAAATAAAGTAAAGTATTTTTACTAAAAAAGAAATAGAATTTAGAGTATCACTTGTTTTATCAGAAGAATAACATGCTGCTGAGTAAGGGCTAGTAGCAGTAACAAAAACATCAACGATATATTTACCATTCATTTGATAATGGGAATGATCTGAAACTTTCACTAATCCAAAAATAACCACAGATTTATAACGTAGAATAGAAGACCTTCAATAAGAACGAGGGCAACAAAATGCAGTCTCTGATACTCTTTTTCTTCGGAGGATACTCTTTTTCTTCGGATGATTATGGGAGCTGAGTCTTCAAACATTCCTTCTAGCGGGTTTTGTCAGAAGCAACCATCTCTAATTGATTCACCTGGATCCCCTAGTCAGACTAGCTGAGCTTATGGATGTTATCCAACCATCTTGCTCGAGATCTCCCTCTGGGTCTCATGTCGGTTGCTTTTGCCAGTAAAATCTGTCTCTCGATTCTTTCCTAAGATATTCTAACCACAAACCCGTAATTTCGGAGCTGTGATCCCTCAATTCAGAGAAGTCACGGCTCTAGCTGCAGCAACTTTCTGATCTCCGAACTATGCAATCTATCGAGTAAGACCCTTCGGAGGAACCCCATTCGGCTGAAATATATAATTAAATGTTTGATGTGTTTGTCTTCTCCTCATGTCCACAACGTACCAGACGTCCATTTTATAAGAAAGAATAAATCAAATCTGATCCGTTACGTTACGATTTGGAGACTACATTTTCTAACAAAAGATAACCATGAGTTAATTATGTGTCCATGATTTCTCCTCCATATTTGATCATCAAATTTATTGTAGTGATTGTATATATGTGTTTAGATGAACCTAGGAAGAGATAAAATCGTGGAACGGTTTCAACTGTTAAAAACAATTACTATATAATTAGAAAAAATTATTTTCCTGAAACAAGGCAAGTGATGTGAGCTTTGCACATACATAATAAATATGCTTTCATATCTGAGATTTATTACTATGCTGTTTCAGTCCATACATAATACATTACTAGCTATTATTTCTTCTGTTCTTTCGTAAACAGTATTTTCGTGAAAACGTGAATATTTTGGAAAAGTTTCTGTCCTGACATGATAAAATGGAGACAGGTGAATTAAATACTATTTAGATAACATCTACAGATCGAATCTCAATAAGTTTCTCATTTCATATAGAATAAATAATGACTAAGAGCTTGAATTGCTTTTCTGCGTAGCCGTTTATACGAGGGTTACTCTAAATGGGGCAAATTCGTACAGGGGTGAATGGGTAGGAGAAATAGGAAAATAAATTTGAAGATAGTCGTCTCTCGGATCATGGCTTTCTCGATTGTTATTCTATTCAATGAAAAAAATATCTAACATCTACAAAGGTTTCATCATTTCAAATTGCGATGGAACAGACGGTTTGGATCGAATAAAGTACGTGCCATTAGGTGACAGGTATTCTAAAAAAAGATTAAAATTGCCAAGAAAATAGTTCACTTACGTGGAACATTACTAGGATTTAAAAGAAGAGGGTTTCTAATATCCTAACTCTGGCAAACTTACGGAAAGGTTTTTGTATCCAACAAGCAAATTAAGAAGTAGTTTGGATAATCTCAAGTAGCATCAACAATTTTCAGTTTTACTAGACAACGTTACACTCCAAGATTTTATCAACAAGATCCTCATGCCAGGTGCCTTGGTTCCAAAACACTTGGGGAGAAAATTAGGGGTGTAAAGATGAACTGACTGCTTATCATTGAACGTTATCTTGAGTTATTAAATCGTCACTGGAATAATATGAACATGAGTTATTGAAACGCTGCTCTTGATACTTCCTATATCATCAAAAATTTGAACTCTGGAATTTGACTCTGTGAGTTGATGGAAACAGCAGATTCTCTATCTAGATGTATTACATTATTCACACCTATCCTTGTACAAACTCCCTTCAACATGGCAGGAACAGCAACACCTGGATTCGATAGCAGAGTGGCGAGGAGGGCATAATATAGACCATCAAGAAGGGCAAACATAGAAGGGCTGGTCACGTCTCTCTTTTCAGAGACAAGAGGTGGACTATTAGAGTGACAGACTGGACACCAAGTCTGTGAAGAAGAACCAGATGGTGTGATGACCTGACCAGATACCTCGGCTCCACATGGCTCAGTATGGCCAGAGATAGGAGGCGGTGGAGGTCTACCAGGAGAGATAAGGCCCTGGATTTGGGATTTTGCGTTGAAGAATATATCGTAGTAAAATATTGCATCGATTCTACCGTATTTTGGAAGGTTATAATAAATGAATAAAATAGTCACAGGTAACAGAATATAATTGTTTCTACTTTAGGCACAAGGCCAGCAATTACCCAGTGCATTACTGGTACTTTATAACAGAATATAATGTATCCAAATCAAGAATTATGCGATTTAGTGTAGACACAATTATTAAGATTTATATAATTTCTGGCACGTCTAGTGTGTGGAATAAATTTAAAATCGCTACTCATTAAAAATACAACAAAATACATGGTTTATCACGGTAGACAGTAATGATGGAATTATATGATAAACATATGTAAATCACCACCACCACCACCACAGCCACCACCACCGCCATCATATTATCTACTACTACCACAACCACAACCATCACTACCACCACCCTTTACTGTTAACATCTCCACCACCACCACCACCACTACCACTACTACTACTACTACTACTACTACCACCACCACCACCACCACCACCACCACCAATTGTTTGATATTGTATGATGCTCAGGTGTGAAAACTCTGTATGTTATTGATTGAAACTAAACAAATATTCCATTGCGGTATTTGATTTAAAACCTTGAAAATTGGAAAATTTAGCTGCTAGCTACTTTGATTGTTCTGAATATTTTTTGGAGAATGCTTAATAATAAGACCAGGGGGAAATACTACTACTACTACTATCACCACCACCCCCACTACAACTAACGCGATCACCACCACCACCACCCCAACCGCCAGCACCAACACCACCACCACCACCATCACAGCACCAACGCCACCACTACTAACACCACCAACACCACCACCAGCGTGGTAGACCGTCGAACAACATGCTTTCGAGACTTACGGCCCTTTACGTTCTGTGTTCAAATCTCGCAGAGGTTAGCTTTGCCTTTCATCCTTATGGGGGTCGATAAAATAAAGTACCAGTAACGCACTGATGTCGATTTAATCGACTCCCACCCCCACCATCAATTGTTGGCCTTGTGCCTAAAGTAGAAACAATTTTTGAGAATACTCAATAATAAAAAGAGTGGTGGATTAGCAGAATCTGTATAGCGTCGGACACTATGATTCGCGGCATAGAGTTACGGCTTTTTACGTTCTGAATTCAAATCCTGCCGATAGTTTACCTTTCAACCTTACGGGTCGATAAAATAAAGCATTAGTTATGCACTGCGGTCGATTTAATCGACTTCCCCCCTTAAAAAACAAAATTGCTCGCCTGAAAAGGAAGGTGGGGGTGGAACACTACCCTCGAGTACATTTGTTAAAAGGTGGGCAAATGTAGCGAGGTTAGTCCGAGTGAATGGGCCTACTCTGAGCATGCGCCTGTAGGATGGAGCGTTCAGAGAGGAGGGGCGCACCTTCCTAAGGTGCTCTTGACGATTAGGGTGGTTTCAGATCTGTGATGTTCCTAAACTATCCCTGGGTGATACTTCCCACTATTAAGGAATTCTCTTGTTTTAATTCATTGTTATGTTATTATTTATTTTCTTGTTTTACACTATTAATTGTATGTAAATCCATACTGTCCTTGTCCATTTGTAAGGTCCCTTGCTTTTTAGCCTTAGCGGTCAATAAAGAAAGAATTCTTGAGAATACTGCTAATAGGCTGAGTTCTTAGAGCTGTGGACCAGTCACCTTACGTTACTTTGTTACTGCCATTTAAGTTGAGAGTTTAAATACAGATGAAGTTAATTTGACTTTCTTCCTCCTTATGTCGATAAAACAAAATGTACTCGTTAGAAACTGAGATCGTACTTTAATCTATATATATAAAACTGAGGTTGTCTGTCTGTCTATCGATTTTTGGAACACATCTCCTCTTAGACTCTCTCACGGAATTGCACCGAAATTGCTATACTTGTACATTGAGCCCTAGCGAAGACATCGGAAAAAAAATATTTCAAATTGACCCGCCCTATCTGACGAAATCGAATATAATGTATCGATTTTTGAGCGTAAGTGATCAGTTATTTCCCTTTGTTCTGTTTACATTGAGCGTCTTACGTAAAAAATTACGCTGGCTTTCTCAGCATTTAAAATGACATTAACACAATACACGAACAGTTGTCGAGCCAGCAAAATATTGACCTGCAAAATTCATCAGTTCGAACACTAAGCTTCCGTTTTGCTTCATTTCCATTTAAAAGCCTTTTAAAACAATATTTTTACTTGAAAACAAGTCTATTTAAAGACTACGTAAAACAAGCAAATATTTCGTAAAAAAAAGCAAAAATTATATAAGTTTATTTAAAATATATGTATCTGTAAATTTCGTTAGGCGTGCAGACAGACAGTCGTGCAGAGAGGTGATATAGGCGTGCAGACAGACAGTCGTGCAGAGAGGTGATATAGGCGTGCAGACAGACAGTCGTGCAGAGAAGTGATATAGGCGTGCAGACAGACAGTCGTGCAGAGAGGTGATATAGGCGTGCAGACAGACATAACTGATAATTTGGTTACGCTAATGTTTTTCTCTGCGTTGCAGTGTTTACATTTTCGATCTTTGTTAATAAATAACCAGTGCAGTTTCTATCCCCAGCATCCTCTTTTGTTATAACATTCGGGTTATCGTTATGTTTTCTTAACTTCATAAGGCATATTGTTGGTTGAGGGAATATTAATCAAAAACACCACATGCAAGTCTGCACAGTAGACACTACAGTTTTTAAGCCAAGAAAGAAAATTAACATTGTAACTTTAACACAGCTACTGAGCGACCCCGAGCAACGCCGGGCTTTACTGCTAGTCTCCTATAAAAAGAAAAAAAATTGTCAGTCAGAAATCAGCTTAAATGTTTCTATACATCCTGAAATTTAATAGTCTCCTCCCTCCCTATCCACATGGATCTGTAAAATAAGTACCTATCATGCGCTTGGTTTGATATAATTGAGTAATTCCTCATCTAACATTTTTGAACGAGTACTGAACGTTAGAATCGTTAAAAATAGAGCGAAAACCCTAATCCAAAGATTAGCGCTGGCTAAAATGCTTTGCAGTATTTAATAGATATATTTAATAGATATATTTAATAGATATATTTAATAGATATATTTAATAGATATATTTGCAGTATTTAATAGATATATTTAGCCGCGTCCATCTACAGTCTAAGTTCAAATCATGCCATGAGGTGAATTCAATCCACTTGTTTTATCTTAAAATGTGCAGGTTTCTGTCAAACATTAGAAATCGCTATTATTATTAACTTATTCGTCTTATGTTCATTTTATTTCTTCTATTTCATTTTTTCTTCTTCATTATTATCTACCTTCCCATCTATCTTTACTCCTATATTTCACTTGTTTTTTTTCCATTCGGCTTCTTCGTTTACATTATTCATTATTAATGTAGCTTTCAAGAAAACCTCACACTTAATATCTCAATTCTAATTATTATTTTTATATAGGTATCACCAAACTTTTCACCTACATTGCTGATTCGTATCCCTTCCCACGCCAAGCTACAGTTAACATAGTTTCTAAACAAAGATTCAACAAATTTACAAACATTTAACTTTCGCTTGCTCCCACTATCCATTCAAAGAAATGCTGTTACCTCCATTTCTACGATTCTTATAAATACGGAATACTTATAATTAATTCTTTCTTTACTTTTATTGATATTTCAATCTGGTAGTCAGAAGTTGAACATTAACAGCTTCAAGTGAACTAGACTTTACAGGTCGATGAAAACAAACAATAAAAACGCAGGAAGTTTTACATACTTAAATAAGACCGTTCTTGCTCCAATCAATTCACAATACACTGAGCAAACACCCCGAACCGAACGCTAACCTGCACTCATGACTCTTGCTAAATTAACTCACGACTCAGCCTTCACATTCAGCAATCCGAATGCGGCCCGCTTACCTGCCCAAATTCGGCAAACCGTACACAGACCGAACAGCCACCAAATATGGAAGACAGACGTTATCAAGCTGCAGCTGTCATAGTACGTGTAGTGGCTATATAAGGCTATTAAAGCTATCATTATCTGCAACGACTACGACCACATTTCGTAATAAACCGCACTCCAGCTTCTCACATTATTCCTCAATTTCAGGTTATATTTTGTGAAGGCGCGTGGCTGAGTGGTTAGAGAATTGGATTCGCAATCGTGAGGTTGAGAGTTCGATTCTTGGACCAGGCGATGCGTTATGTCCTTGAGCAAGACGCTTTATTTCACGTTGCTCCTTCTACCTGGATTTGTGACCGATAGAGAGTATTGGCAATTGGAAAGACCAACGGAAACATTGTTTCCTCGGTCCGATTTGACGATGGTCGATCGACTTATATATTTCAATTTAAATTTAACAATAATTGTAATTATAACAAAATAGTTATTTCATTTAAAAATTTACATAAATGGGAGTACGTGGACAATAGGACAATCTCAATTGTTTGAAGCAACGATTAATGATAGTAGTGTTCTAGAGTGAAGTAAAATGTGACGATAGTAAGGTAATTAGATTATTTCAGTTTGAAATGAGATTGAATGTTGATTAGATTTTTGAACTGAAGAATTCTTCTTTCAATCTACAACGGAATAAAGATATCTGTTCGACCAGAGATGACCTGATGTTAAAAATCAGCAGCAACATTATTAAAATCACTCAACATGACATATCTCGGTGATGTGAAAGAAAATAAAAGTAAACAATCTATTATTGATTTATTCTGAATTTTATGTCCAAAATATTACCTATTAAAACCTTGGAGATCTTATATACATATTAAAACCACCACAACGACTAAGATGACCACATTTCTTACTGTAAAACAGTTTCAGAGTTTTGTTAAAACAATTGAATTGTGAAACAGTGCTAGACAGTGTTAGATAATCGGTTTAATTTATAATTTAGGAATATTTTAAGACTTACTTTCACTTTCAAACTATTTGATTCATTTGTCCCTCATTGTTATTATCGTTCTTTATACATGTTTATGGTAGTCTCTTTTTCTTTCTCACATACTCGTTTGAAGAAAGTAGCGATGATTAAATCGGCAATGCTCCGAACCATGTTGTTATTATCATAATGCGTATTTGCAGCGAGACAAAAATAATGAAAATAATGAGAACATTTTAAATGTCACCTCAGAAGGCTTGTTACGACTTAATGCGTTGAGTAGCCTTTACGACAAATGTAACAACTTTATCAAATTTTCAATCGACTTGAGGAGACTTTAATAGTGTTACAATAAAGTTATTGAGTAGAATTAGTGATATCTTCTCAGAACTGTGAGATATTTCTCGAGAAATTTATTAACAGAGTTATCTATATCTACATTATCTACACTAATCACATCCTTATTGCTAACATTTATATCAACGCAATCAATAAATACCAAAATTAACATTAAGGGGTAACAATGTCGCCACTTCCAGTAGAACCATGAGTTACTATGAAGTAGATGAACCCTCTACTCCCCACCAAGCATGTATTACAAAATACAAAAAATGAACAAACAAACAAAACAAACAGATTGGATAATATGATTCTAGATATACAATATTTGAAAAAGAGAGATGTAATGGCGTTAATACATCATCTTGACCAGAACTCATTTAGACCACAAACTAGCAATAGAACAAGGTTTTTTGTGGAAGACTAGCAGTCGTCCATGCATATCGGTCTCCCCTCTCGACGCCACTGATGTTGTCCATGGGAAAGGCCATGGCTGATACAACTTGACAACGGTTACATCATAACTCATTTCTATAGCTGAGTAAACTGGAGCAACGTGAAATAAAGTTTTTTGCTCAACGCAATCACTCTGCCCGGGAATCGAATTCATAACCCCTAAGGCATATACATATGTATATATATATATATATGTATGTGTATGTATGTATATATATATGTATAAATAAATATATATATATATATAAGTAAATATATATATATGAATATATATAAATATAGATGTAATCTGAGTTTTTCGAATATTAATAATTGTTTCTACTTTTGGCACAAGGCCAGCACATACCCAGTGCGTAACTGGTACTTTATTTTATCGACCACGTAAGGATGAAAGGCAAAGTTAACCTTGGCGGGATTTGAACTCAGAATGGCAAGGGCCGTAACTCCATGCGTCAAATGATATAATGAAGGGTAAAATGAGCCACTCATTCTTGCTCTTGTGTTGGCATGTAAACAGAACTGCAGATTACATTTATAGTATTCAGCCATGTAGAGCGATAATTCTTTATATATATATATATATATATATATATATATATAGATAGAGAGAGAGAGAGAGAGAGAGAGAGAGAGAGAGAGAGAGAGTGAGAGAGAGAGAACACTGGAAGGTAATATCCGTAGTAGTAGAGCACTCAGTCCATGGGACGAGTTTGGTAGAAGTAGTAACACAACAGTTAGTTCTACCTCCATATACGTCTCCAGCACCGGTCAGGATATTCTTTTCACCACGTGGAAATTTGGCTTTTAGCAGATTCTTCACCACGTGAGATTCTTTCTACCCTGTGAGCGCTCTCTATATCCTCGTGTCCTACAAACTTTGTGTCTCACCAACGTCAGAATGGATTTATACGAACTGGATTATTCTCTGAAGAATATTCCCACCCCTCCAACTATGTTTACCTAAAGCTTGTCCTACAAAAAGCGGAAGATGTCGTCAGACGCTTAAGATGGCGAGCCCTAACTTTTGACGGCAAAATTACAGGTACCAGTAACACCTTCAACCTGAAATCGAGAGCCTTCCCCTCCTAAGGTAACTGAACTCGCTCCTTTCGAAGCGGACCTCCTTGACTTAGTCGCTAACATTTCCTTTCGCAAATACTTTAACACTTTCCAAACTAAACTTAGAAACTTAGAATTTAGGTCTTCCAAATAACACTTTCGTTCTTTCTGACAAAACCAATAATATTTACGAAGTCGACAACACTACTTACAGCCACTTAGCACGAAACGCCATAACCTCTAAATATAAGAAGGCTAACCCTATGGCCTACCACGACATCAATACAGAAGCCAAATACGTTGCTGCTGCCCTTAAGGTAGATAAGAAACTACAATGCTTAGCTAAACGTGAGGCATTTCTCACCCTGAAGGATCACAAGGTAGACTTTGCTTCTAACCCCACGTGTAGACTACTAAACCCGGCATGCACGGAAATGGGACTAGTCAGTAAGACTATACTTAGAAACATAGTTAAGAACATTAGGACCAAGCCAACCTGTCCCAGTGGGAGAACAGCGACCCCGTCATTAAGTGGTTTAACTCCTTCAACTCCCAAAAAGCGAAGTTCACGCAATTAGACATTGTAGATTTTTACCCGTCGATCTCAGAGACCCTGTTAAACAAAGCGTTGAACTTTGCTACCACTTACACTACAGTCCATGTTTTAGACAGGGAGATCATCGCATACTGCCGGAAAACCCTCCTCTTCAACAACGGAGTAGCCTGGGCAAAGAAGTCAACCACTTCAGAACTATTCGACGTCTCCATGGGATAGTTTGACAGTACTGACGTATGCGACTCGGTTGGCTTATTTATTTTAGATATATTACGTGTTAGTTTCCCGGACTTCCACACGGGAATATACTACGACGATGGTCTGACCTTATCGAGCCATAAAAGTTATCTCCCTTACACCTTTCGCCCGTGGTTCTGTATCGGTTGGGTGACGTGAACGTTTCTGCGCATGCGCGTTCATACGGTTGTTCTTCCTGTTCCGTATAACCAGTACCAGCCCGAGCTGAAGATCTGCATAAGGTGAAACAATTGTTCTCGGTATGGTGAACTAACTATTGTGTTACTACTTCTATATATATATAGAGAGAGAGAGAAGTAGTAAAAAATATATATATAGAAGTAGTAAAAAAAAAAAATAAAAAAAAAAAAAGTAAGTAAATAAAATAACATAAGCAAACATAACACTATACAACTATACACACACGCAAACGCATGCGCAAAGAAGACGAAATAAAATAAACAAACAAGGAATTAAATAAATAAATATATAGACAGATGGAATAAAAATGGCGTAGACATACAACACAACAGGAGGAAAATATAACACCACTGACGATGTTGCAGATGTGCAACGAAAGATTTATGATAAACTATATATATGTGTTTGTGTCTATATTGTATCTGTATTATTTTTGACCGTCGGTCAGTCAATGGCAACATTGAGGACCGAGTAAGTTAGATTACCGATACAAAAGACAGCGAGAAGCGAAAACCAACCAAACAGTGAGTGTGTTCTGTTATTAATTCTGCCAATATTACACAAATGTGACCCTCCCCAAGTATAACAATATATATATATATATATTATGTATATGTATGTATATATATATATATACACACACATATACACAATATATATATATATATTGTGTATATGTATGTATATGTGTATATATATATATATATATATATATATATATATATATATATATATGAGTGTGTGTATGTGTGTTTATATACATATATGGGTATAAGAGTGTGTTTTTTTGCGAGTGTGTGGGAGTAAAAGTTTATATATATATATATGTGTGTGTGGGTGTGTGAATGTGCTTGTAGACACCTGAAATATAGCTTAAGGGTAACTTAACAATAAGGAGAAGCACCCTAATTTGAACTTTTTTATAGAATTCTTTCTGCCTATGTCACTCTAAATACAGCTTTAGAGAATTAGTTTTTAAAGAATTCCCCTTTCTTTAAACCCATCAACCAATGACCTTCACCATTCTTGTAGACACCTGAAATATAGGCATTGTTAGCTTAAGAGAAACTTAAAAATAAGGAGTCACACACCAATCCCAACTTGCTTATAGAACTCTTTCTGTCTTTGTTACTCTAAATATAAATGTAATAGTCGCAACGCAATTTACTATATGAATAGTAAAACCTGCGACTTTGTGTAAAATGTCGACCAATTATAGCTTTAACGAATTATCTCTTAATGAATTCCATTTTCTTTAAAACCATCAACCAATGACCTCCACCCATCCCAATCCCCACCCTCTCCTACCACCAGAAAAAGATATAAATACCACCATATTTACTTGGACAGTCAGCTTTCTGATGTTTTCTCACGAAGCTTTTCTATATTAAATATATATATATATACATACATACATATATATAAATATATATATACATATATATATATATATATATATATATATACATATATATATATATATATATACATATATATATATATATACACATATATATATATATACATATTTATATACATACATATTTATATACATACATACATATATATATATATAAATACATATATATATATACATACATATATATATATATATACATACATATAAATATATATATATACATTTATATATATATATGTGTGTGTGAGTGTGAGAATTTTTCATTAGTTTCACCCCTCGGTCTCTGTGAAACTTGGTCTCTGTGTAATTTGTCTCTAGATATAAAATATTACTCTAAGGTTTTTCTTTCTTTATAACTAAAACATTTTCAAGTTATGAAAACTTTACTTTGGTTACTATGCATCGTGTTTACTCGAGTGTCGTGTGATCTCAAATAAAATGTGGCTCCATTGCAATAAAGTCAGTGATACAGTTTATCGTCATATAAACGCAACACGTTAGTACTGCCATGGTTATTGATATTTTAAAAGAAACTAACATAATATGCCACAGATTTTGAAAACATAAACCATCAGAGCTAAAATCAAAAGAAACACGAAAACAAAACTGAAAGCCAAGCACTAAAACGAGAAAGTTTTCTGCTTTTAATCAGAAACGTTTGCTTAAAAGCTATTGAACGAAGGCGATAGCATAGGTTAATAAAAGGTCAGTATTCATAAAATAGACTGAATAAAGAAAAGAAAAAACATTAACTGAATTAACCAGTGGAATAATATATATATTTTATTCATATTTATTATATTCAAATATTGGAGAAGATTTCTTGTAGACAATTTCCATCTTTCCGTTTTGGGTTTCAGCTATTCTTTTGTATATAAAAATCACATGCTCTCTAAAGAAAGACAAATGTCTATTTTGGTACGTCGTCATTTGTAAAAGGGATTTATTTGAAATTTCTTTGTTTCCAAGATTTGAATATCCGAGAGAAGTGGCTGATTTTTGGTTTCAAGCTAATGCAGCGAGGTTGTCAGGAGGTTATATATATATCTGGTTAGCTCCTGGTGACAGAAGTATGTCAAATATTCTTCTGTGTTTATAAAGCGATAAGTGTTAAGAGAATCGGGATATTGCATTAGGTTGTGAGTTACTGTGAGCTGTAGGGCATTTTTACACACATACTCTCGCACATACACACATATATATATATACATATACATATAATATATATACTTACATATATATATAAATACATATACATATATATGTACACATATATATATATATAAAGTATTTCCGTAGGAAAGATAAAGGAAAGGAGAGTGCTCTATGTAGTCTACAGAGCTATTTAGTTATGTAATAAAAAACATAACACAATTATTCCATTTACCAAAGGTTTCACGAAGACCGTTGAGCTCGACACAGACGCCTGATAAAATTTCATTCTGACGAACGATTTCAGACGACTGTGTCGAGCTCGTCTGTCTTGTGCAACCTTTGGTAAATGAAATAATTGTCTTATGTTGTTTATAACTATATATATATATATATATATATATACAAACATATTTTATTTATAGTTAAAACAAGGTCATCAGGAAAAATATTTACTATAGACTCATTACACCCATTGCTCACTCAATGAGACAAGATTTGAACGTATCAAACTTGCAAATCTGTACTTACGAAGGGTTATTTGCGATGAAGGCAATTGCAAAATTTCCTGGACCATGTTTTCTACGATAAAGACTGATAAAATAAGTGGATTTGCAACTTGTTTTTCTCGGTGATTGCACAGTGCAAATGCCCAGACCATTAACTATATCGATTTATCAACAGGCGCTCTTCGGGTGGTAACAGAGGGCGAAAGTAGCCAAATCGCTATCTATTGTCACGGGCAACGACTGCTGTATTCTAGTGAACGAGGCAAGCTACTACATGTGACGTCACACGACAAGAAACTATCATCCGCCGTGCGGGGTTGTGCTTAAGTTCTAATTTCATAATAGATATTACGAATTTGTGGCTTGTTAGATATCGACCAACACACACACACACATATATATATATATATATATATATATATATATATATATATATATATATATATATATATATATATATATATATATATACACGTATATATACATCCTTATAAACACACGAACGAACGCATACACACATACATATTTCGCATATTCTACGTGTAATTTTCAAATTCAAAAATGAATTTTAACACAAGACAATAAGATTTTCAATCAGTTTTTCTTATTTAATGTAAATTTACAATCAGATAAGAGAACAGTCAAATAAGTATCCTTATGCTATCAAGTGAAAGGACGCCAGAGAAATGCATATTATATCATCTTAGAACTAACAATGAGTGTTGTGAGGAAATAGTAAATGTCTCAACAGTTCACTCAACAGCTACAAACATTTATATGATTTTTGATACGGAATTTTCGATGCGGGATGTTGATGCCATTAGTTTCATAAGGTTATTTACAGAGTAATTCCAAACCTGAACAATATCCAAAGATTCTTCTGAAATCTAATTACAATTTTTATGTATCGTTTAATGGTTCTATATACCTTTTATCGCTGAACCAATTATACCCGGAAAGTTTCAAGTAAATTCCACTTGATTAGTTTTGAAGATCAATTTCCATGAGCACAGGGATTTGATTCCTCGTATTCATAGACAGGGGATTATGTTCTTATATCGATTGGTCCACATTTCGTTAAAATTACCCCTTTCTATCATATATATTTTATCAAAAGAAATGATAAAATGGACGGAAAAATTCCAGTAAATATTTACATTCAACATTCCACATTATATATATATATATATATATACTATTCCGTTTGTCCCCTCACCTTCTGATTCCTCTCTCTCTATACTAGTAAATACAATTCCAAATAAATGTTTTTCTCTATATATTAAGAATTATTTCAAGAGTAACTTACTCACTATTTTTGAAAATTTGGACTGTGAACAACAATTATAATTGTATATATAGTATAAAAGAGAAAACAGGTAAGCATTAAGAGAAGGATTTTATCCAGGTATTTACGACCGTTTCATTGGTAAGTGCAACCTTATATTGCTATACTGCAAATAACAGCCACTCAATTATAATTGTTGTTCACAGTCCAAATTTTCAAAATAGTAAGTTACTCTTGAAATAATTCTTAATATATAGAGAAAAACATTTATTTGGAATTGTATTTACTAGTATAGAGAGAGAGGAATCAGAAGGTGAGGGGACAAACGGAATAGTATAGAGAGAGAGGAAAGGGGAAGAGTTAGGAAGTAGAGTGACAAACTGAGATGGAGGGAGGGGTAGAGGTGGTAGGAATCCATGATCAGTTTTGGTAAGTAGACTTCATGTCGTGGAATGTAGTGAGTTAAAGAAAATTAAATTGATCATAGTGGGAGGGATGGATAGAGAGGGAGAGAGAGAAGGGGGAGATATAAAGAGATAAATATATATATAAAAAATAAAGATAAAGATAATAATGACAAAAATAAAAGCAATGGGGGGGGGGGAGAAAGAAGAAAAGAAAATATAGCCAAAAAGGGGAGGGAAGGAAGGAAGAAAACGAAGAAATAGAAGAGGAATGAAGGAGAAGGGGGGATATAGGTATTGGTTTTTGTGGGTGATTAAAAGGGTTTAGATACGACAAGAGGGTATATAGTCTAACTATATGCAGTTTGTCAGTTGGTAGTAAGAGGTTAAGGGTTCGATTTGCATTTGTAGTGCGAAAACTTCTCTTTGAATTCTATGGTTACAATAAATTGATCTTTCGATTTTATTGTTGAGTAACTTATTCTTCGAACTCAAGATGTGGAACAGTTCAAGGTCGCATAATCGACAGCTTCTCATACCACTCCGATATGGGGATGCGTTCGATATTTTTTCCACTTCAGGGTGTATTGATGGTTACTTTCCCTCAGTTGCCAGGTCTTGTTTGCAAAGGTAGTTACATAACGATGCTGGGAATGTTTCATTGCGTAACGGTGTGTATACCAACGGGCTTTAAATGTATTCCCAGTCGCTCCGATGTAATACCATTTCTGGTTGTCTGATTCCACTGTGCATTGGTAAACCAGGTTAGAATGCATACATTCATTATGTAATGGACAGGTTTCAGGTAGGTGGCAGTTACAATTCTTGTCATGGGCAACTTTGGCATTATTGGTGGGCTGCGATGCCTGTACAAGTGTGTTACGTTTTGTTTGCCTGTTAGTGGGGAGTTGTGTATTAAATATGCTGTTGTGTTCAATGGTGATTGCATTGTTATTGTTGTAAATTTGTGTTCTGGTGCTGTTATGTATCTTTTTAGCGTTAAGCATCTTAATGTGTGCCTCTATATTTGGTGCCGTGGAGTAAGATAGTCTAATAGATTTGCTGTATCTATCTGAATCTGGAAATTGCTTATTTATTATTCTAAAGAAGGAAACCGAATGATTCTCCGCTTCAGAGTTAAGAATAAAGTAAATCAAATACAATACAGAGGTAATTGAAATTAAATAAATACATACACGCATCCAAATACGTACATACACACGCATACGCTAAAACACTCGCCATAGGTATACAAAACCACGCACATATAAATATGTGTGTGTGTGCGTGTATACAAATAAATAAGTAATTAAATAAACTTATATAAATAAAATACGTATATAACAAGCACACACACATACCTACAGGTAAATACACAAAAAGTTCGGAGATGTACGTCAACCAAATATTATTATTATTATTACTATATATATATATATGTATATATATATATATATATATTAGAAAGTGACGTTTTTTTTACAAAATGAAAAAAAACGAGATCTCCTACACGAGTGAAAGTATAAGGAAAAAAGATGAAATCTAAAATGCAACTGGAGTCTTTAAAAAAAAAAAAAATTATTTGGTTCCTTTACCGGGTTCGCAGTTCTTGTGCTTTTCAAAAGTAGAATTGAGATGGAGGGTTCGTGGTTTTTCTAGGGAAAATTTATCAAGCGCTACATTCCTGCCTATTGGTGGTTGATATTCCTGTTTTTGTTTCTAATTAATAATTCATCGCTGTCTTCTTTTTTTGAAAAATTGTGCCGCTAGTCTGAGTCTTCTGCAGAAGTCCGAAATGTCATCTTTAATTTCTGGTATATTTGGTTTTTGAGGAGTAGGAGTAAATTTTAATCCCTCACCCAGAATGTCTGTATGGTTGTATGGTTGTTAGGGATGCTTGT
>OZ024745.1:84109236-84111736 GCA_964016885.1 Eledone cirrhosa | reverse complement strand
ATGAGGCGTATTAGGGTTGGCGGGGATAGTAAATTCTTCTAGTGGTGTTGTTCGGACAAAATTTAGTTAAAGGGGTCAAAGTGGTACAGTGTCACAGACAAGTTATTGGGGCTATTATAGTAGCAGGTTATCTCTAAAGGGGTCCAGAAAACAGTGTTTAGTACTATTATTATAGAAAGCCATATCTTGTGTATAAACATATAAAACAGAAATTTGCAAACGGTGGTGTAAAAAGGTAACATTATATGCATTTAAAAAAAGAAAAAGTCGTTTTCAAACGATGGTTACAGTATAGAGAACGTTCAATTTTGCTGTTCAAAAGTTTGTTTACCGACGTTAAAATGCAGTATATCTCTAAATTGCATAACTTGCAGAAGCGATGATTTTGCTTATATGCAGGCGCAGCTGCAATAATTTGCCAATCAAGGGAGAATGCTTGATTGTTCCTCCGGAGCTGCCAGGCTTTATCGGCGAGGGTTGTTACGGAGCGCATTTTCTTGTGCCTGATCGAAGATCGATGTTGGTATAGGCGAGCCTTGAAAGAAGTTGCGGTACATCCGACGTAATACCATTTGTTGGTTCCGGAATTTATTGTACATCGGTAGACAATATTGCGTGCTAGGCACTGGTTATTCAGTGGGCACGTACCTGGTTTGGTGCAGTTACAATTATTTTTATGTTTTGCAGTAGAATCCTAGATAGTTTGGTGGGGTTGTAGTTGCGTGTTAGTGCGTTGTATGTTGCTATGCTGGTGCGCTGAGTCATTAGCGATGTACTTATTCTGTATTGCTGAGTTGAGTTTTTTAATTAGTTGTTCTATGTTAGGTGCAGTGGAGTATGAGAGTCTAATGGTGCGCGAGTTAAAGATTTTATAGTATTTATGTGAAGTTGTAAAGTGTTTATTGATTAGTGTATAGAATTGTGAGATAATCTTAGTGCTAATAGAAGAATTGTACACGGGGTTATACCATATGTACTCTCTACGTCTGACTCTATTTGCTGGTTTGCACCTATTAGTATGCTTATTGATGTGTGTGTGTGGTGCAATACTAGTTCGACTTAGATGTGTTTTATTCATAGTACTTATGTGGTTATCGTCTAGATATTCTATTTTCTCGCAGTAACCAGCTTTTCTAAGTGCGTCATTATAATATTTAGCATGCTCGTTGAAAGTCTGCAAATTAGACGACAGTCGGGAGATCCTTATGGATATACTTTTAGGGATAGATTTAATAATGGAATGAGGGTGGTTCTAAGTCGAACTAGTATTGCACCACACACACACATCAATAGGCATACTAATAGGTGCAAACCAGTAAATAGAGTCAGACGTAGAGAGTACATATGGTATAACCCCGTGTACAATTCTTCTATTAGCACTAAGATTATCTCACAATTCTATACACTAATCAATAAACACTTTACAACTTCACATAGATACTATAAAATCTTTAACTCGCGCACCATTAGACTCTCATACTCCACTGCACCTAACATAGAACAACTAATTAAAAAACTCAACTCAGCAATACTGAATAAGTACATCGCTAATGACTCAGCGCACCAGCATAGCAACATACAACGCACTAACACGCAACTACAACCCCACCAAACTATCCAGGATTCTACTGCAAAACATAAAAATAATTGTAACTGCACCAAACCAGGTACGTGCCCACTGAATAACCAGTGCCTAGCACGCAATATTGTCTACCGATGTACAATAAATTCCGGAACCAACAAATGGTATTACGTCGGATGTACCGCAACTTCTTTCAAGGCTCGCCTATACCAACATCGATCTTCGATCAGGCACGAGAAAATTCGCTCCGTAACAACCCTCGCCGATAAAGCTTGGCAGCTCCGGAGGAACAATCAAGCATTCTCCCTTGATTGGCAAATTATGCAGCTGCGCCTGCATATAAGCAAAATCATCGCTTCTGCAAGTTATGCAATTTAGAGATATACTGAAGATTTGGAGGAATTAAATCATACATACACACACACACATACACACACACATATATACATTCAGAAAATGGTTAGGTTGCAAGATAAAGGTGTTTGAGGTTGTTGTAAACATCCCCTCCTGCTGGTTTTATTTCATGAGCTACCTTTGATGAGTATATAATGGCATAGCTGAATCAACTCTCTTAAATTTATAAAGAATATCTTCTACAAATTTCTATATCAAAGATGAATTTAGGTGCGTGTATGGGTTTTAATGAGGTATAAGATGCATGTCTTTGATAAGAATGGGATGACAGGAAAAAGAGAAAAGAAGGATAGTTTTCCAACTTTGTCAAAGATGTGTTGTTGATATTGGTTTGGGAGAGGAAGTGTGTGTGGGGGGGACATGCTCGCTGACATATTCACTTCCCTATATGTAAATATATTTACAGTCCATATATATTACATACACACACACACATATCAACACATACACACATACATATATATATATATACACACATACATACACACATATATATACACACAC
>OZ024745.1:84096736-84104236 GCA_964016885.1 Eledone cirrhosa | reverse complement strand
TCAGATCGTAAAGGGACGTAACTATGCTGGAAAGCATGGTGTCCGACCCTCTACCGATACTGCCAATCCACCGCCAATCCACTTAAAGAATAATAATAATAAACAGCAGTCCTTAACGTATCAGAAAGAATATAATTTTTGAATGTTTTCTTTCAAGATTTAACCTTTAATAATATCTATGTTGGCTTTACACCATATCAACTATAATCCATTTAAGAACAAATATATCTTCACAATAGATTATGTATGTCATAGACCTCAATAAACTTCCAACAAAGCAACCGTAGAAATTCTACTGAGAATGCTAATAAACAGATATTTTACAAAATATATCAAGATCCAATTTTTGTAACAGTTTACGAGAGCGGTTTGTGTATGTCTGAATATATATATATAGTTTGAATCTTCAAATTATAAACAATATTCTATCATATATACAAGCCAGGTGATACAGAATGTTATTGCTTCATCTAACAATTATAATTTATTGATATATTATTCCCCCTTTCTCTCTGTTTGTCTGTATGTCTCCTTGCCAGCCAGTCACCCCATCTCTCCCCTCCCCCACTCTCACACACATATACATATATATATCATCAAACAAGCAAAGAACAGCCGGGAAGGACTGGGCCATTGAAAAATTCGAATGTTCTAAAAAGGATTATGAGCACTGTCCCTTCCCTCACTGACTAAATAGCAACAACAAATATAAAGCTATAGACTAAGCAATCACTTGATATAAAACTTAATGTGAGTTTTAGAGAAAACCGTACGAAGATAGCGGCAATTTTTAGTAAATCCTAAGAGACAGGACGATAGTTTCAAGAAATCTAGAATTAATTCCTCAAAATTAATTCACATGCTTAAAAAAGCACGGTCCATAAGATAGCGTGTTAACGCTAGTGTACATTAAAATAAATATACATATGTTAACCCGTTCTATGTTTTTTACATTCATAGTGTTCATCGGTTGGAAAGAATACAATATCTAAAATTTCTGTTAAATGTATTCATGCCGTATATGTAATCGGCGGAAAATGTGATTATCTCAAAAAGGAATCAAAGTGGAACAAGAACGAGTTAGAACACTGCTAATTCTAATGTCATCGGTTCGATTCCTACACACACACACGCATATATATATATATATATATATATATATATATATATATATATATATATATATATAATATATATTATATATATATATATGATGGCTGTCCCCTCGTTATCGAGTATGGTCATTGTGCGATATAAAATTATTAATATTTATTAATTAATTCTATCGTGCAATGCCTGTCCGTGAAGATCGTTTTTAAAGCGACGAAATACTGTGCACTGAGCCAATCCCACTCTCTGAGCGAAAGTAGCTATAACCCGAAAAGATGAAAAGCTCAACATCATCGGTAACTACTGAGCCGCAGGTTTTATATCGGAGTTATCCCAGTTTCCTGAGTTGCCTTCTCCTAGAAGAATGCCCTGAGAAAGGCTAGGGTCCTTCATGCTCAGTGGTTTAACCGCGCGATCGGGTGTCCAGCCCGACTATTGCTATGTTCCCGCGGATATACATACACATGCACCCATGCATATACACATATACATACATATGTACATGTGTATATACATATTTACACACTTTTGGATGGCCGTTGACTCTTATGAGTTCTTCCGCCCTTTGTCAGGTTTTGTTTTTTGTCCTGCAAGGTATACACAATCACCTTCTTCACCAAGTAAACTTGGTGGGGCTGCCGGTTTAGTCGCCGACGACTCGACCATGCGACAGGTTGTACTGGGTTACATGTTACTAGTAGCACTCAAGAGTGACCCGACATATATATACGTATATATATATAAATATATGTATGTATATATATATATATATATATATATATATATATATATATATATATATATATATATATATATATATATATATATATATACACTTTGTATCTCGGCTCTGTAAAACACTTGAACATTTGCATTGAGCCTTTTGTCATACCGGTAACCGGCTAGTACTTAGTACTACCCTACATATTTATAGTTATATCAAACATATATAAATATAAATATTACTATATATATATATATGTATGTACATATATATATATATATATATGTATATATATATATATGAATGTACATACATATATATATATATATATATATGTATGTACAGACATATATCTATATATATATATATATGTATGTACACACACATATATATATATATATATATATATATATATATATATATATATATATATATATATATATATATGTACACATATATATATATATATATATATATATATATATATATATATTTATAAAGTAACATTTATAAGCCTTATACGCCCCGAAGAACAGTACATTACTCAAGAATGTAATAAGCACTTTAACAGAAAATTAAAGTGGCTTAAACAGGCAAAGCTAAATCGGGATACTATAGAGTATACCAATAGATATCCCGACAAAATTGACGGTATCAACATGGCCGACACCTCATTATCTGAAGAGTTCAACAATGAAAATACCAACATCTATGGAAACACGGAAATAGATAATAATGAAATGTCTGTGTTACGTCTGCCACCCAAATTTGCGACATTCAAGAAGGTAAATATGATTAGTTGTCTGTCAGAAATAGAAAAATGATTTACGAAACTACGCTGGAGCATCAAAAACAAAAACAAAAGCAACAATATACGCACACACATATACAACACACATCCCAACAACAACAGACACACAGACACAAACAACAATAGCAACATACCCAGATACAACAACAACAATAGCAACATACCCAGATACAACAGACACGCAGACACAAACAACAATAACAACACACACGGAGACAATAATAACAACACACACATCAACAACAACAACAATAGCAACATACCCAGATACAACAACAACAGACACGCAAACACAAACAACAATAACAACACACACAACAACGATAACACACACACGGAGACAACAACAACACACATCAACAACAACACACATCAACAACAACAACACACACGCATTCAATGCCTCTCACCACAATCTTAACAAACACACAGACACAGAAAACAAGTAATGACAGTAGCACAGAAATCAGAGAAATAAGAGAAAGTAATAGGATTAAAAGGAAAAGGAAAAGGAGATGGGAGACTAAGGACAAAGAGAATAACCAAGACGAACACACAGACACACAAAATAGGGTAGATAACAACATTGAGCCAGTGGAAAGAGACAGGAGTAATTATGAGAGACATAGAAACAACCATGAAGCTGAGGCTGCTGCTGTTGGTGGAAATAGAAACAACACAACTAACAATAACAATAGCACTAGTACACATAAAGCAGCAGCCTGGAACTCTCCGTTTTATAACCCCTCCGATAAATCATTCGACCTACGACGAGTCCACGCCACGACTTTGCCATTTAACAAACGCACGCAGTTGCCGTCGCAGGTCGATGAACAAACAGAGGCACAATTTAGTATAGCTAAATACGAACTTAGAAATATTATAGAACAGTATAGCAAGAAGCATAATAGAATAGAGGCCCAGCAACTGGGAGAAGAATCTGCAAATGGCTTGCGTAAGCTCATGCAGCGCTCGCGTAATAGAGAGATAGCATGCTTTCCAACAGACAAGTCTGGCAGAATGTCGGTTGACAGCCTGCCAAACTACATCCAGGCAATGCAACCCCACATCACTAACACAAGAGAGGTAACACCACAGGAGCATGAGGATAGAGAAAAAGCCCTCAATGCCCATATGGTGATGTGGACAAATATAATGCAGCCCAACAAAAGGACTGCCAACAACTTCCAGGCCTGGAACAATGACGTGCCGGCGTTGTATGGGCTTCGTAAAGACCATAAATCGGGCTGGGACCCTGTCGCGGGACCACCAACACGGCCAGTCTGTGGGGCTAACATTGCTAGTAACTACAGACTGTCCTACTTCCTCTCCCTGATCATACGCCCCATCATTGAGATGTCCCCAGATGTGTGTGACAGCACGGAGGACCTCCTCAGCAGAATCGGCGCGGGTAACCGATCTGGGGACCTAACAAACTGCATAATAGGCAGTATGGATGTTGTGTCCCTGTATCCATCTATTGACGTGGATTTTGCTGTGGAGAAATGCGTCGAAATGATCGGCGAGTGCAAGGTTGAGTTCCGTGGGATTGATACCAGTGAGCTGGGACTTCTACTTAAGCTTACCCATAGTAATAGTTACCTAGACACTTATGACCTTAGCAACCTGTGCCCTACAAGACCAGCAAGAGGCAGACCACCTACCATTACCTCAATGGCCAAGAAAACCCACACAGATAGATGGAACGGGTGGACCAGAGCCATACGGACACCCGAAAACCACGATGAACTGAAGAAAATGATTGCACATGCGGTAGGGGCCAGCATAAAACTAACCCTTAAGGAACATATGTTCAAATTTAATGGTAAAACATATGCCCAAGAGGAAGGAGCAGCCATTGGTGTTAGCATTGCAGGCGACATAGCTAACTTATTCATGGTATGGTGGGACAGTAGACTTAAACAAAAACTTAATGAACAATTAGAAGACAGCTTAACCCTGATAATGTACTCCCGCTACGTAGATGATATAAACATCGTAGTTAAGACACCCCCACTAAAGAACAGTCAGGAACTAGAGAAAAACACAATGGAAAGCATCCAGCAAATAGCAAACTCCATCCACCAGAGCATTAGAGTTACTATAGACTACCCAAGTAGACACCCCAACCATCGATTACCTGTACTAGACACAGAGCTCTGGTTAGATACTATTAACAACCAAAAACAAATCCTCCATTCCCATTATGCCAAACCCATGACTTCCAAACATCTGATCCACCGAAACTCGGCCATTTCGGACCATACCAAAATCAACATACTGATTGCGGATTTGGTACGGGTGATGAGAAATGTGTCCCGCATGTGCAACCCCGAAGAACTAGAGAGACACATACAACACTTCATCCACCGTATGCAGTTCTCTGGCTACAATCAGAGAGATAGAATCAGAGTGTATAAAGGAGCCAGAACCAAATGGGAAAAAATGGTAAATAATGACATAAATGGGACCTGCCCCTTGTATAGGAGCAAATTTTGGAATAGAATAGAAAGAACTAAGAACAAGGCCAATAGAATAAACTCATGGTATGATAGCAATAAATACCAGAGTGTAATGTTCATCAATACAACCCCTAGAGGCGAACTAGCCTACAAATTTAGAAGGGCCCTAAAGAAACATAATCTCAATATTAAGATAGTAGAAAGACCTGGTACCTCCGTAAAAACACTTATTAGCAAGACATACCCGTTCCAAAGACCCTCATGTATAGATAAGAAATGTATAACCTGTAAAATAAGCCCCCATATTAACTGTAAAACTAGAAATGTGGTATATAGCATAAGATGTACTGAAGGACAATGTAGAAACAAAAATGTAGTGTACATAGGTGAGACAGCTCGTAGTATAGGGGAACGAATAAATGAACACTGGCGAGACCTCCAAGATAGTAAAGAATCATCTGTGCTCTACCAACATGCTAAGATAGAACACAGGGGTAAATTAGAGAGCATAGAAATAAAAATAGAATCCACACACAAGAAAGACGCAATGTTTAGGCAAATTACAGAGGCAGTAAGCATAAAAGAATTAAAACCAAAATTAAATAGAAAATATGAGTGGAACAGCAACATCACAACTTACAATTAAGGACAAAATGAAAACACACACACACATAGAACAAACAACTTACAATTGAAAACACACACAAAATGAAAACACACACAAGACAAAATGAAAACACACACACACATAGAACAAACAACCAACCAACAATAAATAAATAAATAAACAAACAAATAGAAAAATATAAATAGAAAAATAGAAAAATGAACACAAACACACACAGACACCCGGATGTGGCGCATGCGCAAACTGAGCACGCAACCCACACACAAACAAAATGGCGTAGGATAGAAGAAAGGAAAGGCACAGAAACGAAGAAAGAAATCCCCAGTCACTGAAGAGGTCACAGAGTGTGTGACGAAAGAACTATGACTATATATATATAAACAACTATCTGGTTGTGGAACCAACCAACCAACCAGAAATTTATAAATTTGTAAATTTATAAATATTTAATAAATTAAATTGAAGTGAAAGCAACTGGTGCGTGTGTTTCTTATTGGCAACATGACCCTCCCAAAGTATAACAATATCGGTTTCAACACACGATTTCAGATAAAGAATCTTGCTAAACAAATTCAGAAACGATATATATATATATATATATATATATATATAGTAAAAAATTGGACGGGAACAAAACAGAGAGGCAGTACGAACAAAGGTTTATTAGTTTCACGCTCTTGAGAGTGGGGTGGTGGTGGGGAGCGACGTTTCGGGCATAAGCCCTTGTTCAGGTGAAAAGTGTGTGGGAAGAGAGTTCCAAAGGTGTGTAGGGGAGTGGTGAAGAGACATATAGAAAAAAGGGGGTGAGTGGATACAGTACAAATGAAATTAAATATAAAAGCATAATAAAAATAAAAATAAACATGAGGTAAAACAGGTGGAGGAATGATGTGGGGCGTGTAGGGGTGGTGGCGGGTGGAGTGGGGAGAGGGAGGCGGGGTGTCCGAGCGGAGAGGGCTGAAGGTGGTGTGTGTGTGTAGGTATACGTGTGTGTGTGTGTATGTGAAAGTAAGAGTTGAGGGAAGAACGGGGTTACATGTTCAGGAAGAGGTGTGTGTGGGGTGGGGTGTAGGTCGGAGTGTGTGTGCGTGTGTGGGTGGGGAGGGGTCAGAGGGGTGGGGGAGAGGATTCCGGAGGCTGAATGTGTAAATATGTGGTGGTACGCACGTGTGTGTGTGGTGTTTATGCGTGTTGTGGATGTAGGTGGCATGTGGGAAAAACTTTTTTTTTTAGTGTATGTCAATGGGCGAGTCCTTAAGGTAGTTCCGTAGACGATGTGGTCGAATGCTGGGTAATATCCTTGGGATGTGGTGGATTCTAGGGATCAATGTTCAATATGTGTAATCCGTGAAGAGATTGGTCGGAAGAGGGGAGATGTGGGGTGCGCGCACAACAGGAAGTGGTCAGAGGGTCAAGGCAGGAGGGGGGTTGTGTATCTGTGTGTGCGGGGAGGTGGTAGAGATAAGGGCATAGCAGCAGTCGGGTAGAATTGTAAGTGTAGAAAGTAGGTGTGTCAGTGTGTGCGGAGGTGCGGTGGACAGGGGAGAGGATGGGTAGGTGTGAAAGTTGGAATGAGGTGTGGGTGTGTGTGTATTAGTAGAGGTGTGAGTGGGATGTGTGTGTATGTGAGAAAGGGTGTGGGTGTGTGCGTGTGATAAGGAGGGGGGAAGAAGGGAGGGATGTTAGTATGTTAGTTGGGGAAGGGTGGTCGGGTGTGGGGTGGAGGTGTTAGTATTGTTAGTTGTGGGGTGGGCGGTGAAAAGGA
>OZ024745.1:84089236-84091736 GCA_964016885.1 Eledone cirrhosa | reverse complement strand
TATTGACTATCTACAACATGTTCCACAAGAGGAGTGATGTCGATAGACTCTACCTAAGGAGATCTGAGGGTGGAAGAGGTCTTATCAGCATAGAGGACTGTGTTCAGATGGAGAAAAACAACCTATACAAATACGTGACCTATAGTAAGGAGCCAATGCTCAGAGCTGTACTGAAGGAGGGGACAGTAGGCCAGGGGATGTCCAGGGAGGAAATAACATCAAGGAGGAAGAGCAGCCTTAAGGGAAAACACCTTCATAGTACCTTCTTTGAGAAAACTGAATTTAGAGATCCACAGACATGGAACTGGTTGAGAAGAGGAGACCTCAAAAAGGCTACAGAAGGAATGCTAATGGCTGCGCAGGAGCAGGCCCTCAAAACGAAGTGGTTGAAGCACCATATCTACAAGGAGGAGGCCAGCCCACTGTGCAGGATCTGTGGAGAGAGAGAGGAGACTGTGGCTCACATTGTGTCCGAGTGTAAACACCTAGCCCAGACCCACTATAAGGGCTGGAGACACGATGTGATGGGCAGGGTGATCCACTGGCACCTGTGCAAAGTAAACAATCTACCACATTCTGAGAAATGGTATGAGCATAGGCCAGAGGCGGTGATGGAGAACAATCAGGTGAAGGTGCTGTGGGATTTTAGGATACAGACGGACAAAAAACTGGAACACAATAGACCTGACCTGGTGGTTGTGGACAAAGAAAAAAGATCGTGCCTGATTGTGGATGTGGCCTGCCCGTTCGACACGAGAGTGCAAGAGAAGGAGAGGGAGAAAATTAACCGATACCAGGACCTAAAGTGGGAGATGAAAAGGATTTGGAACTGCCATGAAGTCAAAGTGATCCCGATTGTCATAGGCGCACTGGAGACTATCTCCAAAAGTTTCCAGGGATGGTTAAAGAAAATCGGCCCCTTCACGCTTTTTGGAACGCTTCAAAAGGCATGCTTGCTTGGAACAGCAAGAACCCTCCGATACGTCCTGAATATCTGAGGCTGCAGGTAGTGGCTTGATATTCAATCCAACGGACTTTCCAGTTAACCAACATCAATGACTGAGATTCAAGGAATAACAATAACAATAATAGCAATAATAATAATAACGACAACAACAATAATAATATACATATTCATATATATATACACACACACGCACGCACATAAGCATATCTACACACACACACACACACACACACACACACACACACACACACACACACACACACACACACACACACACACACACGATAGCAACTAACAGTGCTGCTGTCATGGAAAGACCTAACTAAAGCAAGGAACTTATCAGGGCAACCAAGTTTCTGGAGAACCTTCCATAATGCATCTCTGTTGACAGTATCGAAAGCCTTTGTCAGATCGACAAAAACCTGATACAGATGCAAGCCCTGTTCAATGCACTTCTCCTGGAGCTGTCTAGCTGAGAAGATCATATCAGTAGTGCCGCGTCCAGCACGAAAACCAGATTGACTTTCAGGAAGGACACAATCTGCAATGTGTGTCAGCAGACGGTCCAGAAGCACCCTACATAAAACTTTCCCCACGACAGAAAGCAATGATATACCTCTGCAGTTCCCACAATCATTCCTGTTACCCTTTCCCTTGTACAAGACCACCATTACTGCATCTCTCCAGTCCTCAGGCACGGATTCATTAGCCCATATCCTTCCAAACAGAGAGTGAAGATGTTGCAGGAGTCTCTCACCACCATATTGTAGGAGCTCAGCATGTATGCCATCCATACCTGGAGATCTTCCACTGTTCAGCTTCGAAATAGCCACTGCAACCTCCACAAGTGTCGGAGGTTCTGCGAGAGCTACTTTCACAGGACTTTCCGGAATGAGATTGAGGAAATCTTCACTGACGACAGACGGCTGATTCAAAAGATCATCAAAGTGCTCTCGCCACCTTCGTAGAATTCCCTGTGAGTCACGAAGAAGTTCTTTGCCATCCTTGCTGCGAATCAGTGTCACCAGAGAAGAAGACGGTCCATAAACCTCACGCAAGAGACTGTACAACAGCTTTGTGTTATTGCAATCAGACGCAGTTTGTATCTCACCAGCCTTCTCACTCCACCACTGATCCTTCATATGAGAAAGACTCCGCCTAACACGTGATTTTACATCCCTGAGCTCCTCATGCAACGTATTCCTCTCCTGTGGTTTTGCCGTCAAGTAGCGTGACAGAGCACGCCTCTTATCAGCCAACAAGTCTTCTATATGCACATCATTCTCATTAAACCAGTCCTGATGTTTTCTCTGCACCAATCCCAGAACACGTCTGCCCACATCATAAACCGACTTTTTAAGGGTCGGCCAATCCTCACCAAGATCTGCAGCCTGCATCTCTTCTTCCAATGTCCTCTTCACATTTTTATCCTTAAGACGAGCAGCATTCAATCTTTTGGGTAGGGTAACACCAGGAGCCTGGATTTTACGTTTGGTGATTAGATTCACTTTTGCGCGTACCAGGCGGTGGTCC
>OZ024745.1:84049236-84084236 GCA_964016885.1 Eledone cirrhosa | reverse complement strand
CCTTAAAGAATATAATTTTCGACTGTTTTCTTTCAAGATTTAACCTTTAATAATATCTATGTTGGCTTTACACCATATCAACTATAATCCCTTTAAGAACAAATATATCTTCACAATAGATTATGTATGTCATAGACCTCAATAAACTTCCAACAAAGCAACCGTAGAAATTCTACTGAGAATGCTAATAAACAGATATTTTACAAAATATATCAAGATGCAATTTTTGTAACAGTTTACGAGAGTGGTTTGTGTATGTCTGAATATATATATATATGGATGTATATATAATGTATTTTGCAATACACTTTATGCTTAATTAAAAGCATTTTGAAGACCGTAAGCTATTGTTTTTAAAGTAGTGACAAATTCACTCACTTTGATCTCAGCAAACAGGGGAGATAAGCCGACAAGACTTTTTTCGCTTTGGTTGAAGCTTATCAAGGTCAACTACTCCACCTGTTTTCTGAGATCATTGATGTTATATTCTTATAGAAATCTAGTAAATAATCAGGAGCTGATTATGCAGAGCGGTTGTTGGTCAGGCAGAAATTAAAAATTAGAATTGGAGCTCTGAAATAGCAATATATATATGGATGTATATATAATGTATTTTGCAATACACTTTATGCTTAATTAAAAGCATTTTGAAGACTGTAAGATATTGTTTTTAAAGTAGTGACAAATTCACTCACTTTGATCTCAGCAAACAGGGGAGATAAGCCGACAAGACTTGTTTCGCTTTGGTTTCTATTTATATATATATATATATATATATACATAGTTTGAATCTTCAAATTATAAACAATATTCTATCATAAGCCAGGTGATACATAATTTTATTGCTTCATCTTACAATTATAATTTATTGATATATTATTCCTCCTTTCTCTCTGTTTGTATGCATGTCTCTGTCTCTCTGCCAGCCAGTCGCCCCCATCTCCCCCTCCCTCTCTCTCACACATATATATATATATATATATATATATATATATATATATATATATATATATCATCAATAAGCAAAGAACAGCCGGGAAGGACTGGGCCATTGAGAAAATGAAACTCAATCACTCTTCATTTGCCATAAAACACAAGGTCGTTGTCTCCACTGTTGACCCTCAGGTTGATCAAAATAATACCCTTCATGACGATGCTTAAGCTTTATCTGTAATACTGCAGAAACATTACTGCTCTGTTTTCACCAATCCTGATATGGTTTATCTAGACAGTATCAGTAATGTAAACTCTCCAACACACTATATGTGGCATAATGTTTGGTGTTCCTGATATGTTAGCGACAATAAACAAAATGAATCACAACTCATCAGTAGGCCACGATAGGTTCACTGCTAGTGTCTTGAAGAAATGCCGACATGAACTTGCATCCTCTCTTGCTAATCTTTGGAGAAGATCACTGGATACAGGCTATATCCCTGAATATTTCTTATCACGGTCTGTCGTCCCAGTTTTCAAAAACGAGAACAATTCCCTGCAGTGAATTACCGTCCAGCCCCACACATCTCTCATATCAGCAAAGTATTTGAGGGGATGGTTAGATCACGAATAACTCACTTCCCCGAATAAAAAAACAATCTGCGGAACTCAAACCAGCATGGGTTCCATGATGGCAGGGACTGCCTGACGCAGCTTTTGCATCACTTTGATGACATCTTAAATGCTTCGGGAGATGGCTCGAACACATGTTATTTACCTTGATTTTAGCAAGGGTCTATTACAACATTCTGTTGGAAAAACTATCCAACATTGGAGTCTGTGAAAAGCTACTGCAGTGGATTAAAGGATTCCAGACAAACAGATCCCAGCATGATGTGGTCGAAGTTATACGCTGAAGCTCAGCCAAAGTCAGTAGTGGAGTCACATAAGACACTGTGTTGCGCCCACTCCTCTTCCTTATTTACATAAATGACATTATAGTCAAAATGAAGCATAGCAAAATAAGAATTTTCGCAAATGGTTCTAAGCTCTAGAAAGTCATGAATGGAGTGTAAGGCCGAACATGCCTTCTATGGTCACTGCTATTCAAAAGTAACAAAAAACAATATGCTACTAAACGAAGATAAGTTTGAATTAATCCAATTTGGAAAATAGGATGCATTGAAGTTACCATATTCTCTTCCCTCGGGTGAAACCGTCGTGGAATTAAACAACACCAGAGATCTTGGAGGAATTGTTGACAACAACTTAAAATAGAGTATTCACATAAATAAAACCAAAGTTGACTTGGCCGGAAGAATGTTTTCTAGACTCTCAGAACTTTCCGGTTTAGAGAAATTCATGCCATCAGTCTTCTCTACTCTACCCAGTCTCCCTTTGAATATTGTGTCCACCGTGATCTCCTCACATGAAACAAAGTATTATGAAAACTGAAGCACCCCAGAGGTCAATTACAAAAAAGATAGACAGTATGACAGGACTTGACTCCCAGTCATATTCTTGGCTCACTTTACTTATTTTTATAGAAATTAGTTTTTGGGTTTCGTAACCTTTCAAATATTATTTGCTTATAATTGAAAATCTTTTTGATATGTAGTGTATTGAAGGCAATTTGTCTTTTTTATCGTTTTTGTCAGGGGAAAGGGTTGTGTCCATGAAATTGAAAGTCCTCCTAGATTAATTATATCTATAACGTTCATGTTTAGCTTGAATATCTGAGAGAGAATTCATGTATGAACAATTGGTGAGGGAATGGAATTTATTTAATTGTCGTTCTGCTGGTGATATATTATGTATAAGGACTGATACAAAGCCTAGTGGTACAATAAATTATGGATAACTAGAGAAAGAGAGATAAGTGTTCAAGTGGGTTTGAATAAAAGTAGTATGCAACTAGGTATTTCAGAGGGTGTAGAGGCTCATGACCTAGGGGTTAGGGTGTTAGATGTACGTTTATAATGTCATAGGTTCTCGATTCCTGAACTGGGTGGACCATTGTGTTCTTGAGCAAAACACTTCTTCACGTAGCTTCAGTTCACTCAGCTGAAATTGAGTGCCAGCAAGAGTTGGGGATTAAACCCTGCGGTAGATTGGCGTCTTGTCCAGTGGGGAGGTTTGTACTCTCAGTCGCTTAACGTCACTGAAAATCGGGATAAGCAGCAGAGGATTGAACCTCCGGGCTTGGGACTGAATTTAGACTTTTTGGGGGGACATTGGTGTAGTGATAGAAAATATAGAGTGGTGTGGAGAAACTGTATCTTTGTGCTAGAGAAAAAAGTGTTAAAGAGTAAGTCTCTGCTAATCAACTGGAGGTGTATTTCAGTAGCGATCGAGGATGTCTATGTTAAGAAAGGGGTTGAGCTGTTAACTGATCACCATCTAGTTATCTGCAACATGAGTCTACCTAAAGCCAAGAGAACCCACGAAACTTGCAGATCCAGCTCGACCAACAGGATAAAATGGGAAGTGCTTGCAGATGAGGAATTCAAGAACAGGTTTGCGGATACTATTGCATCCAAATTCAGAGGACTCCCTGAGCAAATTGAGAACGTTGAAACAGAGTTGAGACTGTTCAGCTCAGCAGATTCTGTTTCAGCTGTTAAATCCAGCGAGCGAAAGCAGCTTAGTTTGGCGTTGGGTGGCAGGAGGACGCCTGGGTTCAATCAAGTGGTCAAAGATGCCATCTGAGCAAAGAAGGCATACAGGTTTTGAGAAATCATTGGAATACTGCCAAGAGGTGTATTCTTGTTTCGTAGATCTCGAAAAGGCTCATGACCACACTCCACGGGACCTGTTGTGGAAAGCTCAGCAACGGTATGGGATCGAGGAACAGCTTCTGGTTTCCCTGATCTCTCTGTATGAATGAAAAAACATTTTTGTTCGGATAAATGATGTTAAGTCGAAACCAGCCAATGTGGGTGTCGGCCTCTGCCAAGGGTATGTACTCTCAACTCTCCTGTTCATAATATTGATGGACAGGATTGATATGTGCAGCCGGGTTGAAAGTGGTATCGAGACTGGTGGGTGTAGGTTCAGTCGGTTGCAATTTGCGGAAGACATGGTACTACTTACTCGTCAGATGGTGATCTTTGACATGCACTTGATAGGTTTGATGCCAAGTGCTGCACAGCAGGAATGAAAATCAGTGCTGCGAAGACTGGAACACTCATTCTCTCAAAGAAGTCTGCGCAGTGCACCCTATATGTGCGTTGAGTTCTACTGAGAAGGTGGAGAAGTTGAAGAATCTCGGGGCCGTGTTCACGTGTGATAGAAAGCAGGAGGCTGAATTAAGTTCAAGAATTACAGCAGCTGGTGCAGTAAGGCGCCAGCTTCAGTATTCGGTCACCAGAAAAAGGAACGTAGGTGCAAAAGCCAAACATGATATCTTCAGTTTGGTATTCGTGACAACCGTTAGCTATCATCATGAATCTTGGGTAATGACCCCCCAAAAATACGATCGCAAATTCAAGCGACCAAAATGGGGTTACCCCGAAGAGTTTTTGAAGCTACGTTACTCGATAGGGTGCGGAGGTCGGAGATCAGAGACTTGTCCAAGTAGCGCTGCTACTTCCACCAAATCGGAGATCACAGCTCCGACATTACGAACATGTTAGAATGTCTCAGGAAAGAACCGCTGGACAGATTTTACGGGTAAAATCAATCGACAAGAGACCCAGGAATAGAGCTCATACAAGATGGTTGGATAACATCTATTAGCTCCACTGGTCTAGCTTGAAGCTCTAGCCGGATCAATTGGAGACGGTTGCTTCTGACAGTATCCGCTGGAAGACGAGTTAGAGGATTCTGCTCCCACGACCCTCTGAGGAATAAGGGGGCGAAGAAGAAGAGGAGAAAAAGGTCGAGGATGTTTATGCGTTTAATTAGGCTCCGGATTACTACTATCATCAAACAGAGCGTGTCATAGAAGATAGTATTGATTTTATGGGGCAGGTATAACTTTTGTGTATTTTACGATAGGGAACAAAAGGAAGTGATGGCGTCTCAGTTTTTCTGGAAGGCATTACCTGTGTAAATGTTTGGCTTCAATTAATTGAAACTGGGTCCCAGCGTCGTTTAGATGGAAATTTAGCTTACTACTTCAGGGATTCTTAATACATCAATTCATCTAATAATAGCTTCCTTACATAGATATAAAGCTGTTCATTATGTTTAAACCGAATCTGGCACAATTCTGGTACTTGATGTTCTTGTCGTTTAGATTCAATTCACTTCTCATAAATCTTTAGGTTGTCAGAAATATTATACAAACAGTATCACAAAAAAGGGTTGTGCTAGAAAGTAGCTTCTTGTAGAACGACTCTAATTTATTCAATTGATAATTTAGCATAGCATTCAATAGATTTCTTACATTACGAATTAAAAATTTAATAGCCTGTAACCCCACTCCAATAAATGAAATAAGATAAGAGAATGTAGTTCTGAAAAGTAGTGTAATTTGCTACAAGTCACCTGATAGGGTGGCGTACATATTATCAAAGTTAGTTCATTAGAGACATGGCTCCTTCATTTCCCTAGTACAATGTCCTTTATTTTGACAGTAAGATGTGATATGAGGGAATTGTTGGCTACTATTTTTAGCCGATGGGTGACCATGTATAGACTCGACTGGCACATATTTTATGGACTCACAAAATGATCCTTTCACAAAACCAATACATGAGTAATGTAGGGTTTAATTCAACATAAAACAAGTTTAAATAGTTGAAGGACAAATCACTTCAAGGGTGTGAAGTTTACATGTGGAAGAAAGAAAAAATGGGGTGGATGGAGAAAAATTAAATAAGGAAATAAAGTGGAAGGGTGGGGCAAAATGTCCACCATTGGATGGGTGGTTTATCTCAGTTGTGTCTCATGGACGAAATGGCAAAAGCATTGCCGCGGAGAACAGCCAGCCACATTCGTTGTAACAGCCATTCCACCTTGTAAAGTTCCTTTCTCAGTCCAGCGATCGAGCACAAAAAGGGAACCGCTGGACATAACCTAGTATTTAGTTATCGTCTGCTCCTTTGTGTTAGGGGTTAGGGGTAGCTGTACTCAGGTTAGTGGTCGAAGCGATATTGTAGGTAAATTTCTTGTAAGATTTTCGAACTAGGTGAATTGCGGTACGTAGAGATAAAATATCCGGTTCCGATATAAAGCGAAAGCGTTACGGTGATTTTGATCCCACAAAACTATAAGGTAGTAGACTTCCCCATTGGAGAATATACTTCGTTATACTGACGCAAAATTGCATATTTATTGCGGGGATATTTTGTCAATTGAAACGACTCCCTGTATTTTACTGCTATATATTTTATATGGTTTTGAGTCATCGAGTTTAAAGGCATCTGACTTGAAACGTCTGAGTGCATTTGAAATATCATGCTATAGGCTTGCACTCAGAGTTAGATGGTCAGCTCACAGAACAAATGAATCTGTCCTGGAAGAGACTGGTGCCAATCGACAGTTGCTTGAAACATTAAAGAAGATGAAACTTCTGTATTTCGGTCATGTCATCAAGGCCCAAAATTTGACTACCCACATTCTTGGGGGACGAATACAATGGAAAAAAGGCCAGGGGACGGCAGAAAAGGAGAGGGACAGAGGATATTAAGGAATGGGCAGAAAGGAGTTTGGCGGAATGTATGGCAATGGCAAGAGACAGGAAAAGATGAAAATTGCTGGTTCATAAGTTCAGAAGCTTCGAATTAAATGTCATTGCGGTATTTGTTCTCTACATTTTGAGTTCAAATCTCACTAAGGTCAACTTTGCCTTTCAACCTTTTGGGGACAATAAAATAAAGTACCAGTCAAGGGCTGGGGTTGATTTAATCGATTTTGTCTTGCTCCCAAATTTGCTGGCCTTGTACCTAAGTTAGAAATCAATATTAATAGCTACACAAAGACTGCGGGCTAACGTGTGGCAGAATCAGTAGACTGTCGGACAGAATGACTTGCAGTATTTTCTTACGTTTCGTAGTTTCAAATTCACCAGGTACCAGTCAAATACTTAGGTCGACTCTATCAATTGCAGACCTGCCAACTCTCCCCGTCCGTCGAGGAGATCTCCCACCCACTTTTAGGTGGATGAGTAATGTCTTCTCTTGTGAAAATTGGTATAGCTTTCATTACGTAAACTCTCCCCATTTTGCCTCATTTCTCCCCGGTTTGGGTCACATTTTATCATGGTACTCTCCGTTTGTGTTTTTAGAGGTTGGCAGGTCTACAATTGTGCCACCGAAAAGTATGGTATTGTGCCATTGTTAGTAATCAATATTAACAGAGATATTTTTTCATATAAGGGATCAATAAACAGACCTTTAGAAAACGAAAGTGAAAGGAAACTTTATCCAGGCGTATTGCTGTGTATATATCTATTCATGCGTATGAGTTTTTGTATGTGCGTGTGTGAATGTTTATTTGAGTGGGTGTGTTTGTATTTGTTTGTTCGAGTGTGAATATGTTTCTACCGGTGAGATGAGAGTTGTGTGCATCAGCATGTTTATATATATGCTTCCCTGTGAATGTCTGTGTGTATGGGGGGGGGGACTGAGTGGGGGTGTTTCTGTGGATGTCATCACTTTATCATTGTTGTGTTACGAAGATCTGTATAAATTTAAGAATATATGTGTGCGCGCCCGTGTCTGTGTGTTCCTGCAGTTGTCAGTACCTACCTATGCGTGTTGTGTTATGTGCATCTGTTTATATTTAAGAATATAAGTGTGTATGTGTGTGTGCTTCTGTGGATGTCAAAGCCTTTCTTTGTATGTGTTGTGCTATGTGTATCAGCCTGTATGTGTGCGAGTGTGCTTCTGTGGATGTCAAAGCCTTTCTCTTTTTATGTGGTGTGCTATGTGTATCAGCCTGTATGTGTGCGTGTGTGCTTCTGTGGATGTCAAAGCCTTTCTTTTTATGTGTTGTGCTATGTGTATCAGCCTGTATGTGTGCGTGTGTGCTTCTGTGGATGTCAAAGCCTTTCTTTTTATGTGTTGTGCTATGTGTATCAGCCTGTATGTGTGTGTGTGTGTGCTTCTGTGGATGTCAAAGCCTTTCTTTTTATGTGTTGTGCTATGTGTATCAGCCTGTATGTGTGTGTGTGTGTGCTTCTGTGGATGCCAATGGCTTTCTTTTTATGTGTTGTGCTATGTGTATCAGCCTGTATGTGTGTGTGTGTGTGCTTCTGTGGATGCCAATGCCTTTCTTTTTATGTGTTGTGCTATGTGTATCAGCCTGTTTGTGTGTGTGTGTGCTTCTGTGGATGCCAATGCCTTTCTTTTTATGTGTTGTGCTATGTGTATCAGCCTGTTTGTGTGTGTGTGCTTCTGTGGATGCCAATGCCTTTCTTTTTATGTGTTGTGCTATGTGTATCAGCCTGTATGTGTGTGTGTGTGTGTGTGCTTCTGTAGATGTCAAAGATTTCTTTTTATGTGTTGTGCTATGTGTATCAGCCTGTTTGTGTGTGCGTGTGTGCTTCTGTAGATGTCAAAGATTTCTTTTTATGTGGTGTGCTATGTGTATCAGCCTGTTTTTGATGTGTGTGTGTGTGTGTGTGTGTGTGTGTTTATTTGTGTAGATCTCATCATACTTCTATGTGTGGATTAAGTGTATAGGCATGGGTGCGCGAGCCTGTATGTACAAATGTACGTATATTATCGTGTTTCTCTGCATGAATAATTCTCGTGCTTGTATAGGGATGCAATATGTATCGTTATGTGCACATAGGGTGTGTTTGTGTATGTGATTATATATGTGGGTGTGTGGGTGTGTGTGTGATTTTGCAGACGTGTGTTTGGATGCGTGGGTTTGTGTGCATGTTTCGTGTGTATTTGTGTTTGTGGGTGCGTGTGTTCGTGTATGCGTGTGCTTATATATGTTTGAGTGCGTGTTTGTGTGTGTGTGTGTGTGTGTGTGTGTGTGTGTTTGTCTGTGCGTGTGTTCGTGTCAGTGTGTTTTTCTGTGCGTGTGTTCGTGTGTTTGTGTTAAATGGATGTTAAATGTTTGACATTTACTAATGTTATGTGTCTATGGTGTATATGTATGTATATTCTATATGTATGTGTATAGCTGCATGAATTAGCAGAATCAGAGAGTGAGGCAAGATGCCTTGCGGTGTTGCTTTGACACTTTGCGTTCTGAAATCAAATCCTACCAAGTTTAAATTTTCCTTTAATTTTTCAGTTTCGCTAAAATAAAGTAGCCGTCCAGGGTGGTGGATTGGCAGAATTATTAACACGCCAAACTAGATACCGTGTGGTATATATTCCAGCTCCTTGTGTTCTGAGTTCAAATCCCACACTAGCCTACTTGGCCTGGTAGACATAATCTGCCATCCGTTTTAACAACACTACCACTTGACCAACACACAGTACCATGTTTCCATAATCAATTTAGAGGCTCTCAATGTGATGGGACTGAGGCATGGTCAAGTGCTAGATTATGTCTACCAAGCAAAGTAGGCTAGTGTGGAATTTGAACTCAGAACGCAAGGACTTGGAACAAATACCACACGGTATCTGGTCTGGTGTGTTAATAATTCTGCCAAACAACCACCCTGGACTGCTACTTTATTTTAGCGAAGCTGAAAAGTTAAATGGAATAGTTATGTACATATATGTGTGTGATATGTGTGTGTGTGTGTGTGTGTGTGTGTGTGTGTGTGTGTGTGTGTGTGTGTGTGTGTGTGTGTGTGTGTGTGTGTGTGTGTGCGTGTGTGTGTGTGTGCGTGTGGGGGGGGGGGGGGGTGAAAAAGTGTGTAGAAGTATAACTATTTACTTTACTTACCGTCGTCTATCGTGACAATATGAAGTACTGTTTACACCAAGGAAATTAATAGCTGGGGTATTGTCTTATTCGGCTATATTTGGTTGTTGTGTTGTTTATATTTGTGAAATATGTCTCCGGCTGTAGCATCGTAATATAGGAAGAATACGAGATTTAGAAAACCGCTCCAAAGTCTGGACTGTTTTCAGCCAAGACATAGACATAGTGTAGCGTGCATGGCAGTCACTGGATGAGACAGGTGAAGGAGAGAGGAAGGGAAAGAGAGACAGAGAGGGAGAGAAAGAAGAGTGGGAGGAACCTTCAGAAAAATAGAGAAAAGCAAAAGCCTAGTAAAGAACAATTTCGAGTGAGAGAGAGGAGGGAGGGGAAGAGAGAAAGAGAGAAAGAGGAAGAACTAGAGACAGTAAGGGAGAGAGTGAGAGGGGGGGTGATCAAAAGAAAATAGAGAGAAGAAAAAGAAATGCGAGCTAGAGAAAAAGTGTGAGAGAGACAGATAGCTGAGAACAGGGTGAAGGTGAGAGAAAGAGAGAGAGAGAGAGAGAGAGAGAGGGAGAGAGAAAGGGAGGGAGAAAGAGCGATGTATATATATACGTATATATATATATATATATATATATATATATATATATATATAGAGAGAGAGAGAGAGAGAGAGAGAGAGAGAGGTGAGAATAACAAGACGAAATAGAGAAAAGCACGTGGCTAGAGAGAATCTATGAGAGAGAAAGAGAGGGAGAGCTAGGAAAAGAATGAGAGAGGAGAGATAGAGGGAGAGAGAGAAGGTGAGAAGTAGAGGAGAATGAATAAACGTGTGTATGTGCGTGTGGGAGTGTATGAGAGAGAGATTGAGAGAGAGGAAGAGAGAAAGAGAGAAAGAGAGAGAGAGAGAGAGAGAGAGAGAGAGAGAGAGAGAGAGAGAGAGAGAGCGGTTGGGAGTGAGATACGATCAGATGCTGAAAGAAAAAGACAGTGAAAAAGAGAATGTACAGAGAAAGTGTGTGTTAGGTGATATAGAGAGGTACGAAGTTAAATGATTGGAGGAAAGAATAAGGGGGGGGGGGGGTGAAAGTGAAGGAGAGAGAAAGTAAAAGAGATACAAGACAGAGAGACAGAAACAGATTGACAGATATAGCGATAGATAAATATAGAGAAAGAATGTATGTATACATCAAGTCGGGAGAGAGTTATTGGAAAACAAGTGAGATGTATGAGGGTGAGAAGGAGAGAGAGAGAGAGAGAGAGAGAGAGAGAGAGAGAGAGATTGGAAAAGAAGTGAGATCTATGAGGGTGAAAGGGAGAGAGAGAAAGTGAGAGAGAGGGAGAGAAGTGAGAGGGATAAAGAGAGACAGGCAGAACATGAAGGGCAAGAATACAGAGAGAGGGGGAATAGGGAGAGAGAGAGAGGGGGAGAGGAAGAGAGAGAAGGTAAAGGGTTAAAGAGAGACAGACAGAACATAAGGGACAAGAATACAGAGAGAGAGGAAATATATAGAGAGAGATGGATGAGAGAGGAAGAGAGACGGGGAGAGAGAGGAAGAGAGAGAGAAAGAAAAAAGGTGTGAAAGTCGAAGAAAGACAGTGATAGTAAAATATTCAAACCTTCACGCACTCACATGGACATACACTCACACACACCTCACATAAACGCGAACGCACACACATAGACCCGCACAGACACACGTAGCCGTGTCAGAGTGTCATTTCTGTTGTGAACGATAAAAGCTGCATAGCAGGAAAGGAAAACCAGAAAAGACCCTTGCTCCGCTAAATAACGACGTTTATTTAATACATAGTGATAAATAAACAAGGTCTGAATATTGTAACTTCTGCATTAACGTTAGTCGCAACTGTGAAAGTATTGTTTATTAGTGACAATAGTCTGTTGACAATGGTTAGTGCTCTTTCTTCTCCACCAAGACTGGCGTCAAGAAAGACAAACTCATGTATTTGAAACAACAAAAACAACACCAAAATAACACCACCATCACCAAGATAAAACAAGCACAACCACAACCACAACCACAACTACAACCACGACCCCAACAGCAACTTAAACACAATAACAACATCATCACAACCACCATCACCAACAACAACCACAATCACAACAACAACAAACCCACTGCTACAGCCGCAACCACAACAGCAATAAAAATAACACTATCACCACCACTGACAACGATAACCACAACCACCATTACTACAGCAACTACAACAGCAACACCTACAACCACAACACCAACAGCCACAACAACAACAGCCATAACAGCAATAAAAGCAGTAACAACAACAGCGCCCCCAATATCAACAACACTCACAAAAGGAAGGGTGGAAGTGGGGGAAATGTGGTTTGATTTAGAGTTAACGATAAGATAACACGCGAAATAAATCATGTAGATTGTAAGATGTACACATGTGTCTGTCTTTGTCTATCTATCTATCTATCTATCTATCTATCTTGATAGAGTAAGACACGCTTCACATCGGCTCCGCTATTCCATCGGGATTTACCCTTACTATTGTAAGTACCGGATAAATTTTTCAGTGCAACACATTTGGAACACTAACCCCTGTTATTTAGGGAAATATTTTTGCATTTACCCCCTTTTTAGGGGGTAAAATAAATATCTATTTTTGCCGAAAAATTTCTTTCTTGGCAGCATGGCGGAAAAGATGGCAGACATGTCTGCCATTAGCTCTGCCACGCCCCCCAAGTCTGAAGAACAAAAAATAATTACAACAAAATTAGACAATGAAACAAACAAAGAAAATGAAAAAACAAATGTTAAGGAAAATGAGCAAACAGAAAACAAACAAACAGAAAATAATACAAATAACAACAGGGCAACTTTCGCCCAGAAAACAAAACAATCCATTACATACACACCAATTGACCTAACTGCCGCCAGAGAAAAACTGGCCGAAGCAAAGAAACACATTGTTTTGGGGGAGAACGGAATGTTTTCCATTAACTCCCCCCCAGAATTCAAGAAAGCCAGAGCAGAAAACACAGTTCTATACAGAACTATACTGAACCAGACAAGAAAGCCAGCACAGCCCAGCCAAATGGAAATAGAGTTAGTCCTAAAAGACTATATGAAGAATATTCTCTTCATACGAAAGGACCAACTCTATGGCAGCATTTCGGTCCTAACAAGAGACAAAGAAACGGCGGAGAAGCTTTCCCTAAGCCCACTCTCGTCGACAACATATAGCTTCTATCCCTCCTACATGGGTAGAAGAACACAGAGAGTAAAAGTAAAAACAATGCTGCCCACAATGGACTTCTGGTGGGCTATTGCTGGCTTCATTGATATGGGCGAAGACACTATGCTGTCAATGGGGAAGGCAACTGGAGATGCGTTCCTGGGAATGGGCCTCGACATACTAGTCCAAATGAGGCCCGAAAGAATAGCACAAATCCCGGATCGCATCTGGCTGGATGACCTTACCCCAATAGACATAATTGTAGAGGGGAGAAGACCAGCATGCTATTTATGCATGGAAAGGGGACACGTTAAGGCTAACTGCCCGAAACGTATCCCCCAAAAAGGACTATTGCCCACACCCACCACAAACAGTACACCAGCACCACCCACCTCCAAAAATACACAGCAAACAAAATACAGACACCACCAACCACAAACACAACACAAACATCACCACCACCAGCACCAAACACAAGCACGACACAAAAATCACCACCACCAACCACAACACAAACATCACCACCACCATCACCAACCACAAGCACGACACAAACATTACCACCACCACCACCACAAAACCCATTCCAAACAAATAATAAAAAAAACAGTAACAAATCTACCCCTCCCGCAAAAAAAAAACAACCACACAACACGTCCCTCCCACCTAGCGCGGAAGAGTTTCCCCCAACTTCTGAAGAAGAAGGAGGAGAAGCCTTCAGACAAGTTAAAAGAAAAACAAGAAAACACACACCCAGCACACCACAAATAACCCACACACAAACACCAACTCCAATCAAAAACACCCCACCCTCAACAAACAAAAATAAATCTGCGCCTCCCCTCTCCGAAACATTGACAGCATCACAAAAAAAGACGTTGCAATACACATATATAAATAAAGAAAACAAAAAACTGGTTAAATTAATAAACAATAACCCTATGGTGCAGACCGAAGGGCCAAACTTTATCTCAACAGACAGAGAACTTCACCCATTTAAAAATGATAAAGGTCCCTCTGGACCTTTATCGTTCCTTAAAAGAACAATTTAGACGGGACATGAGCCCCCCCTGTTTAAAACCGTTGAATCGCGTCCTCTTGAAAGATTTCCCCATAACCGCCCCTCTCCCTGACACAACTCCAAATACCCCAACCCCACCACACACGTGTACCCCCACACCACCACAAAACATCCCTCCACCCAACACACCTGATGCCATGGAAATTACGCAACCCGGAGAGGTAAGTGCTTTTCTTTCTTCACTTTCAACACCAAAATAGATCAATTGAGAGTTGGCTGTTTGAACGCGCGTGGCCTGGGCTCAGCTTGGAAGCAAGCAAAGCTTCTAAGTGACCTCAGGTCACAAAGTATAGATGTGATGGTTGTTTGCGAGAGTCGGATCAGCAGCGTGAGACAGCTGGCGCCCGCCTTCGATGACTTTGAGATGCACGCATCTCTCTGTCAACCCGGAGGCGGGGGGGGGGGGAGTTGCCGTACTGCTGGATAAACGTCTGACTCTCGACGTACAGATTGTTCACTCGGACCCGGGGGGTCGATTACTGGTGCTGGACGTCGGAGGCGGTGAAGGCGGGGCTTTCAGACTGGTCGGTCTTTATGCTCCCTTCGGGGCGGAAAGAGCCGACTTCTTCCAGCGTCTGGAGACTTTTCTAGGAACGTCGCGTTCCCTGCTTTTAGTGGGGGACTGGAATGGAATCCTAGATGCGCGTTGGGACTATGCAGGGGCATGTCCCGATAGAGGGGGTGTAGCAGCCTCAAGGGGTTACTCGATCGATTCGACCTGGTCGATAGATTTCGACTAGATTGTCCAACTGCGCCAACCTGGACCTGGGCAAACCGCAGTGGACAATCTAGATCGTACCTAGATAGGTTTTTGGTTAGGAGTAAGGATAGGGACGTATTTAGTTGTCCAGAACTGATCATGGTTGGCTATTCAGATCACAAATTAGTGACCTGCGTGGTCAACCTTGATAGAACGCATAGACAGGGTCCCGGTTACTGGAAGATGAACTTGTCCTTACCGACAAAGAAAGATTACAGAAACCGGATTAGTAGCTTAGTTAAGATGCGGTTGACGGGAGCGATCGTCAACAGTAGGTGGTGGATATCTCTAAAGAGAGAGATTAGAGTAAGTTCGATAGGTTACAGTAAGGAACTAGCGGCGAATAGAAATAGGAGGAAAAGGGAGTTAACAGATAAACTAGAAGAGGCGATTAGGAGCGGAGACGTAGCCAGAGTGTTAGCGACGAGAACGGCATTGAGCCAGTTCTTTGACGCGAAGCACGAAGGCTGCGTTGTCCGAAGTAAAATACGTGCTTTAGGAAACGAGGGGACCAAAGCTGTTAGCTGGGCCCGCGTGACAGAAGCCAAGAGTGGGATTAAATCCACCATTCGGTCTTTGCGAGACCAGGATGGACGGGTGATCCTTGAACCTGAGCGAATGTGCGAGACCTTTCAAAGGCACTTTGCTCGACTGTTCGGAGGTGGCGGGGGGCCGGACGGGGATGTGGACTTCGGTCCATACCTCGACGGTCTACCGCGTCTTTCGAGCGGCGAAGCGGAGTGCTGCGAAGGGCCAATCACAACCACTGAAATCGGGGAAGCGCTCAGCCAATGCAGCAGACGCAAATCCCCGGGTCTCGATGGTCTACCATACGAACTTTATTTAGCTATGCCGGTCTTGTTCTCCGAACTCCTCGAGGCTGTCTATTGCAACTGGCAACAGAACGGGAGAATTCCCTGTTCTGTGACCAAGGGCGTGGTCACGCTAGTGAGGAAGGACGAGAGCAAGGGGGACGACTTAAGTAACTTTAGGCCCATAACTCTGCTGAATGCAGAGTTACAGATTTTGCCAAGGTGTTGGCGAAGAGGTTGGCGCTTGTGGTGGGTGGTTTGGTGGGAGACGCGCAGACATGCGCTATCCCGTCCAGGTCCATTCACGACAACCTCCACCTCATGCGATACATCATAGAGAGGGTTGGCTACGAACCCGGCTTTGGTGGGGCCCTGATCAACTTGGATCAATCTAAGGCGTTCGATAGGGTCGACCATGGTTACCTGGATGCGGTGCTAGCGGCGGCGGGCTTCGGACCCGTTTTCAGGGGCTGGATTTCTGCCATGCACAGTGGCAACATCTACTCTAGGATTAAAGTAAACGGCTACCTCTCGGAGCCGTTTCAAATCACCCGATCCATCAGACAGGGGTGCCCCCTCTCCTCCCTTCTGTACGTATTGACTCTCGAGCCACTGCTGCGGAAGTTGGAGTTGCTGCGGGGCATACCCCTGGAACCGGGATTGCACAAAGCGGTCTCGGCCTATGCCGACGACGTAACAGTAATGGTGGCGGACGCCTCGGAAATCGGGGCGATCGCCACCCTACTGGAGGAATACGAAAGGCTGACGGGGGCTAAGCTGAACCAGGACAAGTCAGTCGGTTTGCAACTCGGAACGTGGAGGGGCAAACCGATGCCGTTAGACGGTGTCGTCGGGCGGTGGACGGAGGGCCCGGTGAAGCTGCTCGGGGTCTGGTTCGGACCGGACCTCCAGGTGGAGAAGAATTGGGGCGAGGTGACGAGCAGGGTGTTTGCGCTGACCCAGAAGTGGGCCAAGTGCAAACTATCACTGAAAGGTCGGGCGGAGGTGACGAACGCTTACATAGCGTCCGTCATCTACTACCGCCTGACCGTCGTGCCTTGCCCCAAGGAAAAGCTCACCATCATGGAACGCATGCTCTTCCAGTTCCTCTGGAAGAAGCGGCCTCCCATGGTGAGGAGATCCATCTGCTGCCAGCACCCTTCGAAAGGAGGGCTGGGTATTCCGTGGTTGTTGATGCGTAGGCACGCATTGAGGCTACGGCATCTACAGGTATTCCTCAACGGTCAGCCGGTGTGGGCCCCGTTTGTGAGGCGAGCCTTCCCACAGCTCGTCTCGCTCACCGAACTGCAATCCTGGGTGAAGCAAAGACCGAGAAAACTGGGCAACTGGCACACTGAGTGTGCCCAGGCGCTCACGGCTATCTGGCAAGCGGACCCGACTGTCAGTGGAGAATCCACCTCGACATTCTATAGAGGGTTGGTGGCTAGCAGGGGCGACGACACCCTTGGAGAGTCGCTAGGCATGGAGGAGGACGAACTGGCCAGCCTGTTCGGTAGAACTTTCGGCCCGGGACCCATGGACAACTTCCAGAGGTCCCTAGCCTGGCAGTGTTACCGGGGGGCTCTGCCCGTTCGAGAAAAGCTCTACAGACACGGGCGCCCGGGCAGGGATCCCGCGAAAAAGATCTGTCCCAGATGCGTGCGCGACGAGGAAACCGTTGCGCATGCACTGGTACACTGCCCGGGCGTTGCCGATCTGTGGGGCTACGTCGAACGACTGCTGTTGCGTGTGGCGCCGATTCGATTAACCGCCGAGTCTGTGGTGAACATCAAGCCGCCTCCTCCCTTCAGAAATGAAGCAGAGGCGGTCTTTCTGTGCGTAATAGCCATGATGAAAGAGGTTGTGTGGTGGACGCGCCTGAAAGGTCTGAGGTCGGGTGACTTTCTCTCCGGCCATCACCTGGTTTACTTCTTCCGATACCACTTCGGAAGAAGAATCAGGATGGAGAGAGAAGTGCTTGGTCCCAGACAGTTTTATGAAAGGTGGGTGAAAGAAGCGAGAATGGCCCGTGTAAATGGGCCTTCTCTCTACATTGTTCTGTAGGTGAAGAAGTGAAGAGGAAAGGGGGAGCGCCTCCTCTCTGGGCTTCCCCCGCGAAAAGAGTTGCACACTTTTCGGGGGTATGTGCAATCCCCAACACGCCCCCTCCCTTTTGAGGACTTTTTATTGTTATATTATTATTGTTATTCCTTTTTTCTTTACTCGATTTATGTAAACTCCCCCACTGTGTAAATGTCCCCTTCTTTTGTGCCCTCGTGGCAAATAAATAGAAATTTATCTCTCTATCAGTCGTGTGTCACTTCGCGGAGAAGTTTCCGTTAATTTATGTAAGGAAAAAACGTGAGTTTTTAGTTCAATTTTATATCATTGTGTAACTTGACCACCCGTCTGGACCTTCAGGTGGTGGGTCAACTCATTTTCGCCCCTTCAGGGGCGGAATATCCATTTAAAAAATTTTTCTCCATCGAATCTTGGAAAAAATATTGTAAAATTTTGATTACGTTATGAACGCTGCGTCCAACGATAATGGTGGTGGAGAGGCGGTAAGACTACAAAGCTCGCAGTCAACAACGTCTTCTTCACTAGATACTATAGAGATGGAAAGACAAAATGAAAATAAAAAAACGAATTCACATCCAAACAACACAAATGACACCAAACAGCTCAATGACAACAAAAATAACAGCAAAACCAATAATGATGATAAAAGCAACAATGATAACAACAACAAAGAAAAAAATAAAGACAACGCCAATAACACCAGCATCAAAGACAACAACAACACCAAGGAAAATACGGATGATACCAACATCGGTGACAACAAGAATAACAACAAGAATAACAACAATAATGACAACATCACCAATACGGATTCCACAAAGAAACCAAAAATCTCCTTTGCGGAGAAAGTTCAAAAGAAAGAACAATTGATATATCTCGACATAACAAATGCTGAACACCTTTTAAAGGACGCTAAGAGATATCTCACCTTCGAAAAAAATGGTGCTTTCAGCATCAATTCTCCGGTAGAAATTCGCAAGGAAACTGCTCTCAAAACGATAGTTTTTAGGACAGTTTCCAATTCTACCCGAAAACCAGTCCAATTGTCACAGAAAGATATTGAACTGGTTTTCAAAGATTCAATGAATGATATTGCATTCATTCAAAGAAGCAAACTTTTTGGGAGTATTTCGGTACTCATGAAGGATCAATTGACGGCCCAAAATTACTCTGTGTCGCCAATTGTATCCAACCTGTACACCTTTTTCCCTACATACATGGGAAAAAGGACACAAAAGATCAGAATCACAAGTGTCACACCAAAGGTGAACATATGGTGGATACTGTGCGGCTTCATCAATTTTGATGAAGACAGAATACTATCAGTAGGCAAGTCCCACAGAGATGTATTCAATGGGACTAGCATTGAAGTTCTGGTGCAAATGAGCCCAGAGCGAATAGCTATGATCCCACAGCGTGTACTCCTGGACGGACTTACCTACATAAACCTTTCGGTTGAGGGTAGGCGGCCTTCATGTTACCATTGCTTTAGCAGGGGTCACCTGAGGGCTTCCTGTCCTAAACTAATGAACCAAAAAAAGGCTCTTCTGCCAACACCCATCAAAACAACACAACCACCAACACCACCACTACAACAACAACACCAACACACAAAAATAACCACAACAAACACAGTCCCACCCAACCTCACTCCACCTAAAACCACTGCAAAATCACATACAGACACAACAGCTCCCCAAGACATACCCCTCCCCAATCACACAGCCGATACAACAGATGAGGCTATCTCGCCATCACCCAGTGAAGACGAGGGAGAACCCCATCGCTCGAAAAGAAAGAAAAGACATCACAAAAGCAAAATACCAGCAAACACTACCACAAACATACAACCACCAACACAAACAACAAAAATATCACAAACAAAACCCCCACCTCCTGAAAACAAAATACCTACAACAAAACGAAAGCACACACAAGAACTACAGACAAAAACAAACACAACACAAGAAAATTACACTTACACTTACATAAACACTGAAAACAAAACACTAATGGAGACCATTACGAACGACCCTTCGGTTTTCACCGAAGGGAAAACTTTCGCCCACTCTATAAAAAATAGCAAAAAAATGAACCTAAAACTGATTAGGGTCCCTATACAAACTTATAGGTCCCTAAAAGAAACATTTGAGAAGGATGTGGGGAATTCCTGCGTGAAACAACTCAACCGCGTCCTTCTCAAATGTCTCCCCACCCCAGACACCCCCATCCCACCAGACCCCACCCCACCAAACATCTGCGTCCCCACCCCGCCGGAAACCACCACCCATCCAGACAACCCCTCCAACACCCCCATGGAAATCGTGCGGCCTGGTCCCCAGGAGGCGAAGGGTGAGTGATCTCTTTTCCTCTTTTAACTTTTCAGCACCAACATGGCCAATATAAGAGTTGGATGTGTGAACGTACGCGGCCTGGGGATGCCCTGGAAACAGGGTAAACTCTTAAACGACCTCAGGTCGCACAGTTTGGATGTGGTAGCCATTTGCGAGTCCAGGATCCACGGCGAGCGACAGCTGGCCCCCATCTTCGATGACTTTGAGATCTACGCATCTCTCTGTCAACCGGGGGGTGGGGGCAGAGTTGCCGTTTTGCTGCGGAAACACCTGGGCCTCGTAACACAGACGGTACATCTGGACCCGGAGGGTCGACTGGTGGTCCTAGACGTTGACGGTAGTGAAGGTGGAGCGTTCAGGCTGGTGGCCGCATATGCCCCATCCGGGACACCGCGGCCAGACTTCTTCAAACGTCTAGAGACTTTTCTGGGAACGTCCCGCTCCTTGCTTTTAGTGGGGGACTGGAATGGAATCCTAGATGCACGTTGGGACTATGTGGGAGCATGTCCCGATAAAGGGGGGTGTAACAGCCTCAAACAGTTAATCGACCGATTTGACCTGGCCGATAGATATCGACTAGATTTTCCGACTGCGCCACTGTGGACGTGGAGTAATCGTAGCGGAACATCTAGATCGTACCTAGATAGGGTTCTAGTTAGAAATAAGGATAGGGACATGTTAAGCTGTCCACAAATGTTCATGGTTGCCTATTCAGATCACAAACTAGTGACCTGCATGGCCAACCTTGATAGAACCCATAGACAAGGACCCGGCTACTGGAAGCTGAACTTGTCGTTACCGACAAGCAAAGCCTACAGTAGACGGATTAGCACTTTAGTTAAACAGCACTTGACAGGGGCCATTGTCAACAACAGATGGTGGTACTCTCTCAAGAGGGCAGTTAGATTAGACTCGATAGTTTTTAGTAAAGAATTAGCGTTAGATAGAAATAGAACCGAGAAGGAACTGGTAGATAAAGTAGAAGAGGCTATTAGAAGTGGCAACGTAGCCAGCGTGCTAGCAACGAGAACGGCCTTGGACCAGTTCTTCGACGCAAAGCACGAGGGCTGCGTTGTCAGAAGCAAAATACGTGCTCTGGGAAACGAGGGAGCCAAAGCTGTTAGTTGGGCCCGAGTGACGGAGGCAAAAAGTGGCAACAAGTCCACGATTCGGTCTTTGAAGGACCAAAACGGACGCGTGATACGTGAGCCGAAGCAGATGTGTGCGGCTTTTCAGCGGCACTTTGCTCGGCTCTTCGGGGGGAGCGGCGCTCCGGGAGAGGCTATGGATTTCGGTCCATACCTCGACGGCCTACCGCGACTCTCGGACAGCGAGGCGAAGTTCTGCGAAAAGCCGATTTCAGCCACTGAGATAGGGGACGCGCTGAGCCAATGCGGCAAACGCAAATCTCCAGGTCTCGACGGTCTACCCTACGAATTTTACGTAGCAATGCCGGACTTATTCTCCGGTCTCCTGGAAGCGGTCTACTGCAACTGGCAACAGAACGGGAGAATTCCCAGTTCTGTAACCGGGGGCGTGGTCACACTAATCAGGAAGGACGAGAATAAGGGGGATGACATAGGCAACTTCCGGCCCATAACTCTGCTAAACACAGAGTTACAGATTTTGGCCAAGGTGTTGGCAAAGAGGCTGGCGCTTGTCGTCGAGAACCTGGTGGGAGAAGCGCAGACATGCGCGATCCCGACCAGGTCCATACACGACAACCTCCACCTCATGCGATACATCATAGAGAGGGTAGGGTGTAAACCCGGCTTCGGTGGGGCCCTGATCAACTTGGATCAGTCTAAGGCTTTCGATAGGGTTGACCATCGTTACCTGGATGCGGTGCTCGAGGCGGCAGGCTTCGGACCCGTGTTCAGGGGCTGGATTGCTGCAATGCACAACAGCAACATCTGCTCAAGGGTCAAGGTGAACGGTTACCTCTCGGAGCCGTTCCATATTACGCGATCCATTCGACAGGGATGCCCTCTCTCCTCCCTTCTGTACGTACTGACTCTCGAGCCACTACTGCGGAAGCTGGAGCTATTGCAGGGCATCCCTCTGGAACCGGGACTGCGGAAAGCGGCGTCGGCCTACGCCGACGACGTGACAGTAATGGTGTCGAGCGCCTCGCAAATCGAAAAAGTCGGCACCTTACTAAAGGAATACGAAAGTCTCACAGGAGCGAAGCTGAACCGGGACAAGTCCATCGGTTTGCAACTCGGATCGTGGAGAGGCAGACCGATGCCTTCCGATGGCGTCGTCGGACGCTGGACGGAAGGACCGGTAAAGCTGCTCGGGGTCTGGTTTGGTCGGACCTCCAGGTGGAGAAGAACTGGAACGAAGTGACGGCCAAGGTGTTTGCACTCACCCAGAAGTGGGCCGAGTGCAAACTATCCTTTTATAGCGTCCGCCATCTACTACCGCTTGACCGTCGTGCCTTGTCCAGCCAAAACGCTCGCCAAAATGGAGCGCGCCCTCTTCCGATTCCTTTGGAAGAGGCGGGCTCCTTTGGTAAGAAGATCCATCTGCTGCCAACACCCTTCTAACGGAGGGCTGGGGATGCCGTGGTTGACGATGCGCAAACACGCGCTCAGGCTGCGGCATCTCTACGTATTCCTCACCGGACAACCGGTGTGGGCCCCGTTCGTGAGGCGAGCCTTCCCACGACTCGTCTCACTGACCGAGCTGCAGTCCTGGGTCAAGCAGAGACCGAGGAAAATGGGCGACTGGCACATCGAATGTGCTCAGGCGCTCACAGCCCTCTGGCAGGCGGACCCGGCGATCAGTGGAGACTCCACTTCGTCATTCTATAGAGGGTTGGTCCGCAGCAAGTGCGACGACGCGCTCGGTGAAACTCTAGGCGTGGAGGAAGATGAACTGGCCAGTCTGTTCGGTAGGACCTTCCGCCCGGGACCGATGGACAACTTCCAAAAGTCCCTGGCCTGGCAGTGCTACCGAGGAGCTCTACCAGTTCAAGACAAGCTCTACAGACATGGGCGCCCGGGCAGGGACCCTGCAAAAAGATCTGTCCGAGGTGCGTGCGAGACGAAGAAACCGTCGCGCACGCATTCATACACTGCCCGGGCGTCACTGACCTGTGGGGATATGTAGAACGACTATTGTCGCGGGTGGGACCAATCCAGTTGACCACCGAGTCCATTGTCATGATCAAACCGCCACCCTCCTTCAAAAACGAAGGAGATGCGGTTTTCCTTTGTGTGATAGCTATGGCGAAAGAGGTTGTATGGTGGACAAGGTTGAAAGGGCTGAGGTCAGACACCTTTCTCTCCGGCCAACAACTGATTCTTTTTTTCAAATACCACTTTGGAAGAAGAATCAGGATGGAGAGAGAGGTGCTGTACCCCAGCAAGTTTTATGAAAGGTGGGTGAAAGTGGCGAGAATGGCCCGAGTGAATGGGCCTTCTCTCTATATCAGCCTGTAGATTGAGGAAAAGGAGGAGGAGAGGAAAGGAGTACAAGCTCTTCGTACTCCTGGAGATGAGGGTTGCACATTTTTTTCGGGGGTATGTGTTGCCCATATGAACTGTCTCCCTCTGTTGGGGAAGGTCGACTAACTTTTGAATTCCATCTGTGATAACATTTTACACGTTTTTATTGTATGTAAACTTCCCCCTTTGTATTTGTCCCCTTCTTTTGTGCCCCTGTGGCTAATAAAGAAATATATCTATCTATACACCTACACCTACATAAATACTAACAATAAAACTTTAACAGGCACCATATGTAAAAACCCTTCGGTCTCCACAGAAGGGAAAACTTTTATACACTCTGCGGAGAATCCTAATCTTAAAATGATTAGGATCTCCATGGACACACATAAATAGTTGAAAGAAAAATTTCCTAACGACGTAAGTAACCCCTGCGTCAAACCCTATAACCGCGTCCTTTTGAAATGTTTCCCCACCCCCACCCCAGGCACCCCACCCCACCTGACACCCCCTCCCCACTAAACATCTCCCCCTACCCTACCAAACAACCCCTCCAACACCCCCATGGAAATTGTGCAGCCTGGTCCCCAGGAGACGAAGAGGTGAGTGATTTCTTTTCCTCTTCTTTTAACTTTTCATCACTAACATGGCCAATATAAAAGTTGGATGTGTGAATGTACGCGGCCTGGGTATGCCCTGGAAACAGGGCAAACTCTTAAACGACCTCAGGTCGCACAGTATGGATGTAGTAGCAATTTGCGAGTCCAGGATCCACAGCGAGCTACAACTGGCCCCCATCTTCGACGACTTTGAGATCTACGCATCTCTCTGACAGCCGGGAGGTGGGTGTGGGGTTGCTGTTTTGCTGCGGAAACACCTGGACCTCGTAACACAGACGGTACATCTGGACCCGGATTGTCGACTGGTGGTCCTAGAGGTTGACGGTAGTGAAGGTGGAGCCTTCAGGCTGGTGGCCGCATATGCCCCATCCGGGACACCGCGGCCAGACTTCTTCAAACGTCTGGAGACTTTCTGGGAACGTCCCGTTCCCTGCTGTTAGTGGGGGACTGGAATGGAATCCTAGATGAACGTTGGGACTACGTGGGAGCATGTCCCGATAGAGGAGGGTGTAACAGCCTCAAACAGTTAATCGCCCGATTTGACCTGGCCGATAGATATCGACTAGATTTTCCGACTGTGCCACTGTGGACGTGGACTAAATATAGCGGAACATCTAAATCGTACCTAGATAGGGTTCTAGTTAGAAAGAAGGATAGGGACATGTTAAGCTGTCCACAAATGTTCATGGTTGCCTATTCAGATCACAAATTAGTGACCTGCTTAGTCAACCTTCACAAAACCCATATACAGGCACCCAGCTACTGGTAGCTGAACTTGTCATTACCGACATGCAAGGTCTACAGTAAACGGATTAGCACTTTAGTTAAGCAACACTTGACGTGGGCCATTGTCAACAACAGATGGTGGTACTCTCTCGGGAGGGCAGTTGGATTGGATTCGATAGGTTTTAGTAAAGAATTAGTGTTAGATAGAAATAGGACTGAAAAGGAGCTGGTAGATAAGTTGGGGGGGGGGGCACTTGGGAGTGGCAGCGTAGCCAGCGTGCTAGCGGCTGGGGCGCCCTTGGACCAGTTCTTCGACGCAAGGCATGAGGGCTGCGTTGTCAGAAGCAAAATACGTGCTCTGGGAGACGAGGGGGCCGAAGCTGTTAGCTGGACCCGAGTGACGGAGGCGAAAGGTGGCAACAGGTCTACGATTCGGTCTTTGAGGGACCAGGACGGAGGCGTGATGCGTGAGCCGAAGCAAATGTGCGCGACCTTTCAGCGGCACTTTGCTCAACTGTTCGGGCAGGGCGGCTCGCCGGGAGGGGCTATGGATTTCGGTTCATACCTCGACGGATAACCGCGACTCTCGGACAGCGAGGCGAAGTTCTGCGAAAGGCCGATTCCAGCCGCTGAGATAGGGGACGCGCTGAGGCAATGCGGCAAACGCAAATCTCCAGGTCTCGACGGTCTACCCTACAAATTTTACGTAGCAATGCCAGACTTGTTCTCCGGTCTCCTGGAAGCGGTCTACTGCAACTGGCGGCAGAACGGGAGAATTCCCAGTTCTGTGGCCAAGGGCGTAATCACGTTAGTCAGGAAGGACGAGAACAAGGGTGATGATATAGGCAACTTCCGGCACATAACTCTGCTAAACACAGAGTTACAGATTTTGGCCAAGGTGTTGGCAAAGAGGCTGGCGCTTGTCGTCGATAACCTGGTGGGAGAAGCGCAGACATGCGCAATTCCGACCAGGTCCATACACGACAACCTCCACCTCCTGCGATACATCATAGAGAGGGTAGGGTGTAAACCCGGCTTTGGTGGGGTCCTGATCAACTTGGATCAGTCTAAGGCTTTCGATAGGGTCGACCATCGTTACCTGGATGCAGTGCTCGAGGAGGCAGGCTTCGGTCCCGTGTTCAGGGGCTGGATTGCTGCAATGCACAACAGCAACATCTGCTCAAGGGTGAAGGTGAACGGCTACCTCTCGGAGCTGTTTCCTATCACGCGATCCATTCGACAGGGATGCCCTCTCTCCTCCCTTTTGTACGTACTGACTCTCGAGCCACTACTGCGGAAGTTGGAGCTATTGCAGGGCATCCCTTTGGAACCGGGACTGCGAAAAGCGGCGTTGGCCTACGCCGATGACATGACAGTAATGGTGTCGAGCACCTCGCAAATCGGAGCGATCGGCACCTTACTGGAGGAATACGAAAGTTTCACAGGAGCGAAGCTGAACCGGGACAAATCCGTCGGTTTGCAACTCGGATCGTGGAGAGGCAAACCGATGCCTTCCGATGACGTCGTCGGACGCTGGACGGAAGGACCGGTAAAGATGCTCGGGGTCTGGTTTGGCCCTTACCTCCAGGTGGAGAAGAACGGGAACGAGGTGACGGCCAAGGTGTTTGCGCTCACCCAGAAGTGGGTCGAGTGCAAACTATCCTTGAAAGGTCGAGCGGAGGTGGCGAACACTTTTATAGCGTCCGTCATCTACTACCGCTTGACCGTTGTGCCTTGTCCAGCCAAAACGCTCACGAAAATGGAGCGCGTGCTCTTATATTTCCTTTGGAAGAAACGGGCTCCTTTGGTGAGAAGATCCATCTGCTGCCAACACCCTTCAAACTGAGGGCTGGGGATGCCGTGGCTGACGATGCGCAAACACGCGCTCAGGCTGCGGCACCTCCACGTATTCCTCACCAGACAACCGGTGTGGGCCCCGTTCGTGAGGCGAGCCTTCCCACGACTCGTCTCGCTGACCGAGCTGCAGTCCTGGGTCAAGCAAAGACCGAGGAAAATGGGCGACTGGCACATCGAATGTGCCCAGGCGTTCACAGTCCTCTGGCAAACGGACCCGGCGATCAGTAGAGACTCCACTTCGACATTCTATAGAGGGTTGGTCCGCAGCAAGTGCGACGACACTCTCGGAGAAATTCTAGGCGTAGAGGAGGACGAACTGGCCAGTGTGTTCGGTAGGACCTTCCGCCCGGGGCCAATGGACAACTTCCAAATGTCCCTGGCCTGGCAGTGCTACCGAGGAGCTCTACCAGTTCGAGACAAGCTCTACAGACACGGGCGCCCGGGTAGGGACCCTTCGAAAAAGATCTGTCCGAGATGCGTGCACGACGAGGAAACCGTCACACATGCATTTGGACACTGCCCGGGCGTTACCGACCGGTGGGGCTATGTAGAACGACTATTGTCGCGGGTGGGACCAATCCAGTTGACCACCGAGGCCATTGTCATGATCAAACCGCCACCCTCCCTCAAACACGAGGGAGAGGCGGTGTTCCTATGTGTTATGGCTATGGTGAAATTGGTTATATGGTGGACGAGGTTAAAAGGGCTGAGGTCAGACACCTTTCTCTCCGGCGAGCAACTGATTCGTTTTTTCAAATATCATTTTGGAAGAAGAATCAGGATGGAGAGAGAGGTGCTGTACCCCAGCAAATTTTATAAAAGGTGGGTGAATGTGGCAAAGATGGCCCGAGTGGTTGGGCCTTCTCTCTATATCAGCCTGTAGGTTGAGGAAAAAGAGGAAGAGAGGAAGGGATTACTCACTCTTGGTGCTCCTGGAGATGAGGGCTGTACACTTTTTCGGGGTGTGTACAACCCCTGTGTAACACCTCTCCCCCCCCCTATTGGGGATTTCAATTGTTTAGATTAACCCCCAAGCTGAATTGTCAGCTGGGTGGTAATCCCATTTTTCGCCCCTGTAGGGGCTAAAATTTTATTTTAAAAATTTGTTTTAAAATATCAGATTTTACAAACTAAATAACTTGAGCAACACAAGAACGCTGGAGAACGTTAATAGAGAAAAGAGAGAGAGAAAGAGGCAGATATTAACGTTATATCTGCTTCTGCTACTATGGACATCGCCATAGATACAAGTGTCAACAAAGAAAAAACTATATTAACACTTGAAAATTTTAAAATGTCTACCGTCGAAGCGGAGAAAAATAACAACACACAGGAATTAAACCCATTAACATACATACAAATGAAAAAGACATCAACAACTCTACAGATACATCTACACATAAAGTTTCAGCTCGACAAGGAACTGAGATTTCCAACAACGATAACAACAACATCAACAGCAACACCACACAAAAAAAGAAAATGTCTTTCGCTGAAACGGTGAACAAAAAACAAGATTTTATAAATCTTGATATCTCCAACGCAAGAGATATGCTCCAGCAAGGGAGAACATTTGTAACTTTCAAAGAAAGAGGTGGGTTTAGAATTAACTCACTCCTTGAAATAAAGGAAGACACAATCCGCAGATCAGTCACTTTTAGGACTGTGTCAAATTCGACAAGAAAGCCGACATTTGTTAATCAAGCAGATATAGAAGTTACTTTCAAGGAAATTCTAGCAAATGTCGATTTTCTCCAGCGAGGAAAACAGTACGGAAGTGTTTCCGTACTGTTTAAAAGCGAGGCACTCGCCCCAAAAAACTCTGTGACACCAATGGTGTCAAAAGCATACACCTTTTTCCCTACATACATGGGGAAAAGGACACACAAAATAAAAATAAAAAACATACCTCCAAACATTAACATCTGGTGGATCTTGGCTGGCTTCGTAGAGCCAGAAACTGACATGATACTTTCAATAAGAAAATCTATTCGACAAAGGTGGGCGGGCACAGATTTGGAGATTCTGTTGCAAATGAAACCGGAGAGAGTCTCCAAAATACCCGAAAGAGTCGTTATTGATAATAACAACAAAATAAACATTTCGGTAGAAGGATGAAAATTTCATTGCTTTCGCTGTGGTAGCACAGCTCACCTAAAAGCCTCTTGTTCACAAACACACAACAACATCATAAAAAACACCAACATCAAAACAACCACCACCACCACAAGTACAACGACAGACGAAACGAGCAACCACAACAAAACAAACAGACACTCAACCAACAACAACAGAAAAAACAGAGACAACACCACTGAAGAACACAGCCCCACTCCATCCCACTCCATCAAACACTACCACAAACACACATACCGAAACACCACCACCACACAACATACCCTTACCCGACACACCTGACGATGATTATTCATCGACGGATGAAGCTGCTTCTCCTTCTTTAAGTGAAGAAGAGGGAGAACCGCGGAAATCTAAAAAACAAAAAAAGAGACACCACAAAACCCACAAAACTCCAATCACCAACACCAACACACAACCACAGACACAAACAACAACACAAAAAACACCACAGTCAAACATCCCCCTATCAGCAAAACCAGCACCAACACCACCTCAACACAAGCACCCACCATAAAAAAAAACTCCCGGACGAACAACAAACTAAAACAACACAACAAAAACACAAGCAACAATACGCATACATCAACACAAGCAACAAGAATTTGATGGAGGTCATCTCCCAAAACCCCAAGGTGGAGACGGAGGGCAAAACTTTCGTCAAGGCAGAATCGTCTCCACACCTTAAACTTATAAGGGTTTCTATGGAAACCTATAAAGACCTAAAAAATAAATTTTCACAGGACGTGGGCAACCCCTGCCACAAACCCATCAACCACGTCCTGTTAAAATGTTTCCCCACCCCACAACACCCCATCCAGCACCCAAATGGAGATTGAACAACCCGATCTCCAGGAAACAAAAAGGTAAGTGCACCTTTCGTCCTTTTTCTCCAACTTTTCTTCACCAACATGGCTAGTTTACGAGTTGGAACCGTGAATGTGCGTGGCCTAGGGATGCCCTGGAAACAGGGCCAACTTTTAAACGACTTTAGGTCACACAGTATGGATGTGATAGCCATCACCGAGTCCACGATCCACAACAGGCAGCAACTAACCCCCATCTTCGACAACTTTGAGATCTACGCATCTCTCTGTCAGCCAGGAGGTGGAGGTGTAGTGGCTGTCATGTTTCGCAAGAACCTGGACGTCGGAGTACAGCAAGTACACTTGGACCCGGAGGGTAGACTGGTAGTCCTAGACGTGAACAGTATCGGAGGTGGAGCCTTCAGACTGGTGGCCATTTATGCCCCGACCGGGCAATCGCAATCACGGCCAGACTTCTTTAAGCGTCTAGAGTATTTTCTGGGAACGTCTCGCTCCTTAATTTTAGTGGGGGACTGGAATGGTATCCTAGATGCACGATGGGACTATGTGGGAGCATGTCCCAGTAGAGCGGGGTGCAACAGCCTCAAAACTTTAATCGGCCAATACCAACTGGCCGATAGGTATCGACTGGATTTCCCGACTGCACCACAGTGGACGTGGGCAAACCGCAGTGGGACATCTAGATCATATTTAGATAGGTTCTTCATTAGAGAAAGGGACAAGGAGATGTTAAGCTGTCCACGAATGCACATGGTTGCCTATTCAGATCACAAGTTAGTCGTCTGCTTAGTCAACCGTGATAGAATACATAGACAGGGTGCTGGATACTGGAGGCTGAACGTGTCGTTGCCGGCACGTAAAGCTTACAGTGAACGGATAAGTAGACTAGTCAAGCTAGTCTACTTATCCGCTAGTTAACGGGAGCTATCGTCAACAATAGATGGTGGTAATCTCTCAAGAAAGCAATTAGAATAGAATCGATAGGGTATAGCAGAGAGTTAGCCTTAGAGAAAAACAGAATAGAAAGAGAACTAGTAGCCAAGGTAGAGGAGGCACTTAGAAGTGGCAACGCGGCTAGAGTGTTAGCGTCGAGAACGGCACTGGACCAGTTCTTCGATGCGAAACACGAAGGCTGCGTGGTCAGAAGCAAAACACGTGCTCTAGGAAACGAAGGAGCGAAAGCTGTCAGCTGGGCCCGAGTGGCGGAGGCAAAAAGTGGCAACAAGTCCACGATTCGGTCTTTGAACGACCAAAACGGACGCGTGCTACTTGACCCCAAGCAAAAGTGCGCGGCCTTTCAGCGGCGATTTGCGCGACTGTTTGAGCAAAACGACGGTGAGCCGAACGGGGCAATGGACTTTAGTTCATACCTCGACGGCCTGCCGCATCTCTCGAACACGGGCGCCGAGTTATGCGAAAGACCGATCACGAACACTGAGATACGGGACGCTCTGGGCCGCTGCGGGAAACGCAAGTCACCCGGTCTAGATGGTCTACCCTACGAATTTTACATAGGCATGCCGGACTAGTTCTCTGGCGTCCTCGAACCGTCTACTGCAATTGGCAGCAGAACGGGAGAATTCCCAGTTCTGCAGGCAAGGGCGTAGTAACGCTGACCAGGAAAGACAAGAACAAGGGGCACGAAATTAACAACTTCAGGCCCATAACTCTGCTCAACACAGAGTTAAAGATTTTGGCCAAGGTGCTAGCGACGACGTTGGCGCTTGTCGTCGAGAACCTGGTAGGGAAAGTGCAAACGTGTGCAATCCCGACCAGGTCCATACACGACAAACTCCACCTCATGCGATACATCATAGAGAGGGTGGGTAGTAAACCCGGCTTCGGTGGGGCTCTGATCAACTTGGATCAGTCTAAGGCATTCGATAGGGTCGACCATCGATACTGGGAAGCGGTTCTCAAGGCGGCCGGTTTCGGTCCCGTGTTCACAGGATGGATCGAAGTGATGCACACCAGCATCTGCTCGAGGGTCAAGGTGAATAGCTACCTATCGGAGCCGTTCGCAATCACGCGTTCCACTCGACAGGGGTGCCCTCTCTCCTCCATTCTGTATGACTCTAGAGCCACTACTGCGGAAATTGGGGCTGTTGCAGGTCATCCCTCTAGAACCGGGACTGCGCAAAGCGGTGTCGGCTTATGCCGACGACGTGACGGTAATGGTGTCGAGCACCTCCGAAATCGGGGTGATCGTCAACTTACTGAAAGAATACGAAACGCTGGCGGGAGCAAAACTAAACCCGGACAAGTCTGTTGGTTTGCAACTTGGTACGTGGAGAGGCAAACCGATGACGTCCGACAGCGTCGTTGGACGCTGGACGGACAGACCGGTGAAATTGCTCGGGGTCTGGTTCGGTCGAGACCTCCAGATGGAGAAAAACTGGAACGAAATCACGGCCAAGGTGTTTGTACTCACCCAGAAGTGGGCAGAGTGCAAACTGTCCTTGAAAGGTCGAGCGGAGGTGGCGAACACTTTCATAGCGTCCGTCCTCTACTACCGCTTGACTGTCGTGCCTTGTCCCCGTGAACACCTCCCCAAGATGGAACGCATGCTCTTCCAGTTTCTGTGGAAGAAGCAGGCTCCGCTGGTGAGGAGATCCGTCTGCCGTCAGCACCCTTCCAACGGAGGGCTGGGAATGCCGTGGTTGATGATGCGCAAACATGCGATGAGGCTGCGGCATCTCCAGGTATTCCTCACCGACACCCAACCGGTGTGGGCACCGTTTGTGAGATAGCCTTTCCCACAGCTCGTTTCGCTGACGGAGCTGCAGTCCTGGGTGAAGAAAAGACCGAAAACGATGGGCGCCTGGCACATTTAATGCGCTCAGGCGCTCACAGTCCTCTGGCAAGCGGGAGCAGCAATCAGTGGAGACTCCACTTCGACATTCTATAGAGGGATTGTACGTTACAAGGGCGACGACGTGCTCGGAGAGACTCTGGGCGTCGAAGACGATGAGCTCACCAGTCTGTTTGGTAGGACTTTCCGCCCGGGACCTATGGACAACTTCCTGGAAGTGCTACCGAGCAGCTCTACCGGTTCGTGACAAGATCTACAGACACGGACGCCCCGGCAGGGATCCTTCCAAGAGGACGTGTCCAAGATGTGCGCAGGACATTGAAACAGTCCTGCACGCAATTGTACACTGCCCGACCGTAACCGACCTGTGGAACTATGCAGAACAAATTCTGTCGCGTATGGGACAAATCCAGTTGACTGGCGAGTCCATAGTAAGGATCAAACCGCCAGCCTCTTTCAAAAACCGCCAGCCTCTTTCAAAAACCGCCAGCCTCTTTCAAAAACGAAAGAGAGGCGGTTTTCCTCTGTACGGTGGCTATGGTGAAAGAAGTTATATGGTGGACGAGGCTGAGAGGACTGAGGACAGATGCCTTTCTCTCCGGACAACAATTGATTCCTTCTTTAAGTATCAATTTAGGAGGAGAATCAGAGTGGAAAGAGAGGCACTGCACCCCAGTAAATTTACTGATAGGTGGGTGAATGAAACGAAAATGTCCCGAGTGATTGGGCCTTCTCTGTTTATAAGCCTGTAGGTTGAGGAAGAGAGCAAAAGGAAGAAAGGAGCACTTGCACAACACGCTCCTGGAGTTGAGGGTTGTTCTATCGACGGGGTATTAAACAACCCATTTGTGGCGCCTCCCCCCTATTGGGGATTTCGATTGTTGTAATTGTTTGTTTTTATATTTTTTACACGACTGCATGTAAAATCCCCGGCATGTCTTTGTATTGTCCCCTTTTCTTGTGCGCCCTTGTGGCTAATAAAGAAATCTATCTATATATCTATCTATATATCTATCTATTTATGTACACCCCTCACGCAATTTTTATGAGGTTTCAGCGTGACAAAAAAGTCTAGCAAGGTTGACCCCCTTGAATTAGTTTCAACTCATTTCTTCCAGCTCTGTGAGCCGGAAAAAAAGTGAAAGAAGGTGTATACCACCGTGAGCAAGCACCCTAACCGCTAAGCCCTGTGTCTTCACACACTCTGAAACACACACTCTCATACACAGTCACGTATGTATGTTGTAGAACGATACGATTTCTACCATAGAAACAACTTTTTCTTTGGAATTTAGACATCATCTAGGCAATTACATGTATGTATGTACATTCTTCTGGTTTTAGAATTTTATAAATTTTTACCAATAGAGAGAGTCGGTTTCTAACATAGACACACGTCTCTTTCATTGGAATTTAGACAACATCAACTAGGTAGATATGTCTGCATGTCTGCATGTCTGTATCCGTACGTGTGTGTGCAGGTATGGATGTTATTGTATGCGAGTATTAGTATGTTTTGAATTATATGTGTGCATGTGCATCTGCTTTGTATCTGGGCATGTGTATATGCAGTTATTACATGCAGAAAGTTTGGAATGTTTTACATATTTTTACTGAACCATTAATGGATTGTACTTGTAATTTCCTAACTAGTCGTGTTCTTTCTGTTTCTGTGATACCCAGTTCCTCAAGATTTGTACTGAGACAGTCACTAACATATCCCAGTGCCCCAATAATCACAGCTATAAATCTGAAAGTATAGTCAGGGTGGAGTATCTGCAGATTCCTCATTAGTTCTGCATAAATATTCTCCTTTTCGCTAATCTTTAATATTATATTGGCATCTGCTGAACAGCTGACTTCCCCTACTGTGCATGCCTTCTTTTCACTGTCCCATATAATTATATTTGGTCTGTTATGCTTGCATTTTATTGGGGTTTTTACTGGAACATTCCACCAGTACCCTTTCATATTATGTATATGGATGTCTTCCACATTGCTGTAGCTTTTAATGTGTTTATTATCGGGGCTATCTTTTCTACGGATTGCATTGTACAGTATTTTGGCCACTACATCATGCCTCATAGGTAGATAGTACCGAGATGACATCTATGGTCACCTGCTTATGACAAGGGTAACATCTTCGATGTTAATTCTGCAGATTCTGCACTTGTCATATCTACGTGTTTTGCCTGCATCCCTATCTCTTTTATGAATCAGGCATTTCGTGTTGATTTCCTGTTCTTGTATGTATGTATGTATGCATGTATGTATATATGTCCTCTGTAATAATACGCATAGCTATCTCACAGAGTATATATTTAGTGTGAGATTGATACTTTCCCCCAAAGTGCTCAGCAAATATTCATATAAATTCTGAATTATTTCGAGTGGTGATATAAGTCTATAGAGTGAGATTCTAATTCATGATCTAAAAAAAATATGCATGCACATACCCCGTAGTAAGTTTTCCGCTACAGAAGGTTCTGTTTCGTAAACTGCATATATTATCAGGCAGTGTAAAATGAGGGAATTC